>OY759152.1:10813243-11449364 GCA_963662125.1 Diplazon laetatorius
AAAAAAAAACAAATTCATCTCGCACCCGGCGACCACCAGCGTATCGCGAGGAAAAACCGCATTAATCGCCGGATCCTCATATAATCATTTCGCCATTAATTTACGGCATCAACAATTCCGTCGTAACCGCAAAAATAGAATAAATAAAAAATGATTGAAAAATAAATAAAGAATAAATAAAAAATAAAGAAAATAAAAACGGTGCGCTAAATTCGCGAACCTGTCGAAATCAACCCATCTTCATTCATACGCATCACCAATTTCGAAGCCGAGGATAGTGTAAGGTTATGCAAGCGATAATATTGCGCACAAGTCATTACAGGACAACCAAATAATGTTATGACGTTCGTCGCCAAATTTAGACGTGTTTTGTTTGTTACCAAAGACGATACGTTCTCGCGAAAAAAAAATTTCAATACCGATTCAAAACAAGAAGTCTAAGTAACTTGAAAAGTATGTTTCTCCACTTTTGATATTTCTTTTTCGACAAAATGAAATCACGACCCCTTAAAAATCAAATAGGAATATAGTATTTCGCAATTAGTTCTAGCCTGTGGTGTTATTCTAGTTTCAAATTCGGACGAGAAAGTTTTACTAATTTTTTAAGCGATGGAAGTAATGTCGTGATATTTTCGTCGATATTGATGCGTGTAAGATTGCGCATGTAAATTAGCAGCTCATCATACAAAGCTTAGCTGGGAAGGGAATAAACGAAATAATGAGCTAAAGATAAAAAAAAAGAGAAAAAATCTGTAACAAACGAAAGTCAACATATGAAGATGTGGAGGATGTAATGAAGACTTTGGGGAACCTATACAAGAAGACTGGATCGAGTATTACGTGTGTCAGGTAGTCCCACGAAAAATATTCTAATTATAAGTCGTTTTGGATAATTTAGATGTGATCTGTGCGAGTAATTATCCTCATTGTAATCTTTTATTATTAACTGAAAGTCCAATAGAATTGAATTATTATTGAGCGTGACAAACGTGTTACAAGATTACCAAACATTCATATAATAAATCTTATAATCAATTTTATCGATACTACATATTTTTTCATCGATCTCAATGCGCAGTCGTATACACCAGCGTGTACAAGATTTCGCATTTATCATTTTGCAATCTCTCGTTATTAACTCAAAGTCCAATAGAATATAAATAATTATAGAGTGCGACAACTTGTTACAAGATCACTAAAGATTCATATAATAAATCTTACATTCAATTTTATCGATACTAAAATTTTTTAATCGATCTGAATGATTGCGCATTTACCTCATTGTAATCTATCGTTATTGACTCAAAGTCCAATATAATCGAATTTTTATAGAGTGTAACAACTTATTACACTATTCCATAAATATTCCTACAAGAAATCATGAAAATCTCGTATTAATTATACAAAATAGTGTATTATCAGTAGTCTATTAAAGGATGTGAAATCTTACACCACCAACCAACCCCACTAGCTCCCATCAACCCCCACACATCATAATACTAATGAAGAGAAGAGAAATGAACATTTGAATAATAGAGAAGACAGAATAAAAACCCAAATTTACCAACAAAAAAAAATCATAATAATAAAAATAAAAAACAAAGCTTCGCGAGTGAACGAAAGAGTCTTTCTCTCTCTCTCTTCGAGGCGAGATACGTACGAGGCTATAACCGGGGGGCTGGTGCACGCAGAGGTGGCGAGGTGGGGGGGGGGGGCAATGGGGGAGGGGGAGAGGCGGGAGAAAGAGAAGGCGGCATAGTTCTTTGATGTCTAACGCATACACGCGGACTGTTGCGCGAGGAGGACGAAACGAGAGACGATCTGGTCGCGTTGAAGAGAGCCAGTTGAAATTCGCACACGACGTCATACGCAAGGACTCTATCCGCTTCGCGTTCCTAGAGTGCGTGGACGAACATCTACACACATTTAAAATATATATATATATATATATATATATATATATATATTTATACACACACACACGTATATATATATATATACACGATGTGGTTACACGAGCGCGAACACACATCGAAACCCCGAACGGAATATACACGCGTGAACCACAAGTTCCATGCGCCTCACCGCACACATTTGAAACCCTGCTCTAACGTAAAATGCGGCGCACACGCTGCGACCATATACGCTTTGCCGCGCGGCTCCGCGCATATACCGCGGCATAACCCCCTTCAGCCCCCACCCCCCCCCCCCGGCTTTGTTTAAACCGTTGCGCTCGCGTTCGTATATTCCGCATTGTGCGTATTGCATGCGCGCAATAAATTTGTATACTACCTGGAAGCTCACTTGCCCGATACGCGAGTCCGACGCGCCGGGAATGCGCGTCGTGGAGAACGATTTCTGCACTTAACGCTAGCTTCGCCGAGGCAAAACCGCCCGTTAAGCGATTTTCTCCTCTCTCTCCCCCGCCCCATCTCAACGCTTACCCCGACGTGAAATCCGGAGAGACTCACGGTTGTGTGGGAGAGCTTCCGAGTATCGTGGTTGCGATGACTCGCGCGTTTCGATTACTCTTCAATTAGTGTGGATGTAATCTACGGGGCTCATGGGATCGATTGACGATTAAAGTTAAAAATTTTTTATTTATTTATTATTTATTTATTATGTATTTATGATTTATTCATTATTTATTCATTATTCATTTATTATTTATTTATTATTTATTCATTAATTTTCAAACGATTTGATTTCGCCTTGCCAAAAAAATCAAAATTTCTAAATTCTAATTTCATTTATAATTTTCAATTTTCAAAATTAGATTCAAAGAACGATATATTCTGTTGCTCATCATATTTTTTTCCAGCTATTAATTATCAATAAAAAATTGGATTGTGGAAAATTAGCGTAAAATCCAAAATTACGAAATTTGTTTTCGACAGCACATGAAACTTGGAAGAGTGGATGCTTGAGAATTAAAGAAAAAAACTGAAACGAAAATTTGCACAGCAATTTTTCGTATCATTTTTTTCTTCTTCACAATCACACATTGAATGGTGGAAAAATTAGCGGCACATTTGCAATAAAAACATTAATTTTTTTTCGTCATCACGAGCAGTGAAAAATCTTTTTTTTTATCGATGACATATTTAAAAAAATTAGTTTCCGTGTGTGTGTGCCGCGGTCGTGGTCATGACGGAAAAAATTCGCAAGATGGCGCTGTGTTCATCATTATTCGCTAATTACAAAATTTCACGAGGTTTCCAAACCGCGTGGCTCGTAAACCGCTCTGGAATGTGCGATAGTGGAAAAAAAAAATGTCAAAGTCTCACGTTTCGATCGCGCGCTGCGAAACGTTTTCGTCTCGATATTCTCGGTTGTACGTAGCGAAACGTTGTGGCGTAAAAATCGAGCGAGATAGGTTTGGGATTGGGGTCCGGATCGTTAATGAGAGATTCAAACGGGCTTAATTATATCCAACGGGGCTCACTCAGCGACGTGTCACGGGACTGCTGCGCGGGCTTTTGCTCTCGGCGAATTTATTCGCCGGTAGAACCGCGAGCCGCGCGCGGTCCGAAGACAGATCTTCGCTCGGAGATTGTATTGCACGACGACGAGTTGGGCTTGCATTGCCAGGAGGTCGCGTCCACGTTCCGCGGTACCGGTGGCAGTAATCGTCGTTGTCGTCGTTGTCGTTCGTGTTGCAGTTTGTACGCGTATATATATATATACCGAACCCACCAATGGCAAACCTAGTTAACACGGCATCGATACCGATCTACAAGTTTGCCTCAACGTTTCTACGATAAATACTTATGAGCCACCTTTCGTAATGATACGTAAACTCGCGCCCACTCTCCCTCCTCGGGGAGAGTTTTACCACAGCAAGCGCGGGTTTTTTCCCTCGCCGTGCCGCCAGATCGCATAAATTATTGTTTCTGGTAGTTTTTAGCAATCGCGCTTATGTGAAAAAAATTATGATACATATTTTTATTTTTTAAGTCAGGCCTAGATATTTTTTTCGAGATAAAATTGATTCCGGAATGGAAAAAAAGAAAAGAAAATTTCTTGAAAGGGGGGTCGATTCGACCCATGCTGAAATTTAAACCGTTATCCATTGAAAAAAAAATGTATTGCAATAGTTCTTTCTCGAAAGGTAGAATCTTGAGTTATTTTTTCGCAAAGTTATGAATTTTTTTTTTCAAAGGATTTTTTCACATGTTTGCTTAATTATTGGTAAAGTTTATTGATCAATATCATATTTTATCATTTTATCATAAAGTGGAAGATTGAAGCATAATGCATTTTTTTCAGATTTTTTTAACTATAGTTATTACAGAAGTTTTGAAAAGACATGGTCGATATGACCCCCTCCCCCTCTTTCAGGAATGAGGTGCAAAAAAAAAAAAAAAAAAAAAAATGCTTAAGGAATCGGGTTAAAAATACATTTCGTGAGTAATTTGAGATAGGGAACGTAAATGTCGTGATAACTTGTAAAGATCTCGGGTGAGGAATTAAAACTTTTCGAATGACATAGATGTCAGTTGTTATTGTCTCAATTCACATTTACAATTTCCGAAAAGACTGCATTGCATTAATTAGTTTATTGCGGTGGTTCCAACTTATTTGTTCATCCCACACGGTGAATCACACGCAAAATACAAATTTCCCGTCTTTCCCATAATTCGTCAAGATTCCATCTGAATTGTCATCAACTTCCACTTCGATAAGGTCCCTCCACCGCAATCAGCCGCAATGCGAAGCAAGTAAAGAAAAATTCTCAAGATGGCAACAAGGACGAATTGATGAAAAAAATACGGGACAACGCGTCGACAGTCGGTGACCTATGGAAGGTTTTCGTAACCGGCCACAGGTATACCGGGAAATGATCGAGGCCATATGGAAGGGATCGGGTCCTGTACGCAAAACGTAAAGGACGAGCAACTGATATTACAAGCAAAAAATGAAGAGACAAAGAGGGTGAGAGAGAGAAAGAGAGAGAGAAAGAGACGTAACAAAAAAACGCAATAAAGATTGGAACGAGATGAGTCCTGGATCTTTCTCGGATCTCCGTCGGAAGCCAAAGACACAAGTCGGTTAGTCGAATTCGCGTAGCAGAAGCAGGCAGAATCAGCAAAACGATTGAGAGAGATAGGAAGAGAGAGAGAGAGAGAGAGCACCAGAGAAAAAGAACGAAGGGCGAACGAAGCACCGCGACGAATTATGTAAGTAGCCGGGGGTCCGAGAATCCGCGAGTTAGCCAGCCGCTTATGCACGACGACGAGGCGCCCGGTGCGCGCATCGTTCTCCCGCGTTGTGTGCCCTTTACTCGCATCCGTGCTCGGGGTACAGGGCCCCCACCGTCTTCACCGCCCGTTTCTTCTTGGAAGGGGGCGAGAGATCGCGCTGGTGGCGCGACCGCGAGACTATCCCCCCCGCTTCTGCTTCGATAGCCGCTTCTCTCCTCCATAGGGCCCCCGCGACCGTCCCCCACGTCCGACGAATGAGAAACGAAGCCAGAAACATTCGCATAATCGGCAAAGCGCGAGCAAGACAAGGACGAAGAAACCACAGCCAAGCGGGGGATCCGCGCGAAGAGTTCGGACAGAGAGGAGCCGGGAGTCGAATCATCGAAGGCCCGCTTTCGACCTGTTACATATATGTATATATATATATATATAGCCTGTAACGTGTATAAAAGAAAAACGCGCAGGCCCCGCGAGTTAGTTGGGAACGATAAAACGGCGAGAGCAAGAGAGAAAGAGAGATAGTGGCGAGCCAGCGGGTGGAGAACGGTTAAGGACCACCCGAGAGAGAAGAACTCCAGGACCCGATGCAAACCGAAGGCGGCCGGCGCCTGGCTAAGGCATTTCGGGGGGGTCCCTTATCTTATTCTCATTGCTCTCCCTACCTCTTCCTCTCTCCGATCAACCTCCACCTCACCTTCCAACCGTCCGGAAGGACCAACAGGCCCTTTGGATTCCAGTCACCATATTCACATTCTCTCCTTCCTTCTCTTCCTGGATCTACAAGCCTGGCAGTCCTAGCAAATAGGTTTCCCTCAGTTCGGCCTAGTTTGTGAGAACGTTTATGGATAACCAATTGGAAATCCATAACCTGGACAATCCGCGATCCCACGAAATCACGGGGCGGGGGTTAATAAGCGGTTGTGATGTTGATGCGAGAAAGGTCGAGCAGCGGTAGGATAGAGTAGACGGATGACAACGATGAAGACCGACGAAGGCGAACCTCGACGGTTTGTAGATCTCTCGCTAACTACCGGTAAGGCACAGAACGTTGCACGGGTGGTGATGTATATGCGGCGATGCATATAGGCTGTATCATGAGTAAGCGCAGTAGCAGCGACGACGGGCAGAAGCAGCAGAAACCACGGAGACGACGAGAGGACGTGAGATCCGTTGGACCCGCATGCGGACCTCATTGTCCCAGGAGGGACGTGTACGCGCGCGAGCGAGCGAGTTCTATATAGCAGTGGTAGGTACCTTAATGTCGGCACGATGAAAGCGTGGACCGCCCCTTTGTCTCTTTGCTGCTGCTGCTGGGGTTAGCGGTCTCGCTTCTGGGAGAGGCGCACGAACTCGTAGAACGGGAATGAGAGCGACGGAGATGGTGAGAGAGGTTGTATACGTGGCGGCAACGGCGGCGAGTACGTAGTAGCGAACAGGGAGCACACCGCGGGTAGCCTTGCCGTGGCCCGGTCATCAACAGGGGCGACGAGCTAGCTAGTTCCGAGGTTTCTTCAACCCTCCGACTATCTTTCGCCTCTACCTTTGCCCTCTCTAACCGTCTCGCTCTTTCTCCCTCTTCGTGACCGCGGCAACCGCCCATGTCCCCCCCTCCTCCCCGTCTTCAAGCTTGTCCACGCATTTGTCTCCATCTTCGAGAGATCTCCGAGATATTTCAAACCGTCGATGAGTCGTTCGGATAATGCGTACGCCACCGGTCGCTCGTTTACTACGCTTAAATTGGGCGAGGACTCCGTGCCCGATGGATAAGGCCGGAGGGTGGCAAAGCCGGGCATACTCGAACAATCGTGAAGAAAAATTGAAGAAACAAAAAGAATCATCGATGGGAACAAAATAGGGTGAAAAAATATTTAATGAAAACAATGATAAATGAATGGTGGAAAGATGACGAGGGATGAAGTAGGAATGGGCACGAAAGAAGTATCGATGGAACGTATGGGTACGACGCTCGTGCTGGGTTCTGGTGCTAGGCTGCTGTCAGCGATGCCACCGCCGCGTGTACGTACGCCCAGTACTGAAATTACACTCCAATTTAAAAGCTTCTCGGCCTCTGGGAATAATGCTCGAGGTTGGTACCACGGTGTGGTACCCTCTCCTCTATACCTCCGTTCCATCCCGCCCCAAACCCCTCTCATCCTTCACTACTTCCTTCGGTCTCTACCCCGCGGTAATCTTTCTCTCATTCTTCGTTGTTTTCTTCTCTTGTTCTCGCCCTCTCTCACTCGCTCCCGCGTGCACGCTGCTCGCTCGATCTTTTCGCTATTTCCGCACCCGCGCGCGCGGGCTAGTACAACTCCTCCTCCACCTTCGGATCGCGGGTCTCGGCGAGGAAGGACATTATTAATGTCAGGACGCCACAGCACCGCGCAAGAACGACGCCCGACGTTCCCCGCGACCCTCTTATGTATGTACGTACGTGCATTTATGTGTGTGTGTGTGGGTGTATTTGTGCTGGAACGTTATATGTATATCCGTGGATGTATTATTCCGTCCTAGAAAGACGTTCGCATGTCTACGCTATTACCAGCGTGGCTCTGCATTGAACGAACCCGCCTATATGGGCGACGCGATATATAATTCCGCGTTCGCCGATAATTATTATGAACGCGTCACGGGGCTTCCTGCGTCATCATCACAATGCGACGACGCGGTGTGCACGTAGCTTCGCGCGCTTCGCCCGTAACCTCCACGTACCGAGGTACACGGGGGATTTCAGGAACGAGACGCTTCGCTGCAGCCTGCAACGTGACCACCATTGTTGGGAATGTTACGTCCGAGCGTTTGACGATTTTTTTTTTTTTTTGGTGTATTTACATTATTTTTTATTTTTATCGAATGAATGCATTTTTGATGAATTGATGATGATACGAGGGGCAGGATAATTTGTTTTTACATTCGTACAGGCGTTGACGTAGATTTGGGATCGAATTTTCTTGATTATCGACACTTTTGGGAGAATCACCCGATTAGCGAATGCAGATAAAATTATCGTGTTGTCCCAGTTAAAATGAGGATTTTTATTGTTATTGTGTTGATTAGCTGTTTTGGTTTTTGAAGGATTTCATGTACAAGCCGGAAAAGTTTGGAGAAATCCGCAAGATTTTATTAAGGCCTGGAAGATTCACTTCAATCGTGATTTCTCAGACGAAAAACGACAACAAATTTGAAGTTTGAAAACCTTATTGCAATGCACCGGTGTCTCTATTCAATTTTGTACATGGAGCTTAGACAAGTACAAAGTACAAACGTACTCTGCACTTTAGTCCTCCGCAAGTACGAAGTAAACGTAATTTGCACTTTTCCAATTGCCCAGTCCAAATTGCAAATGTATTTTGTACTTTCACATTCCCCAAGTCCAAATTACGAATGTACTGTGTACTTTTACGTTCGATAATTCTTAATTACAAATGTATTCTGTACTAATTTCTTCTTTCAAGTACAGATTTACTCAAGGCTACCCAACACTGGTTGACTTCCTAAATAGGTTATCTCCAGGGAGTACGGAGGCCAGAGTGGGCATTGGCCTGCTCAAAGAATTTGCGGTGTCAGGAAGGCTAAAAGAAGAATGAAAATGTTAACCCGCAAATTGCAGTGAAAAGCGGAAAAAGGCGCAAACGCGTCGGTCCTTTCGTTTCTCCGATTCATCAGTAATGAAGCGAAGTTGTCCTGTGGATATGCAGTCACGATTGCGATAAAATTTCGAAATTAATTCGCCACACTCTCCGATGCCCTCGCTATTTTTCTATTTTTGTGTCCCTCATTTTCCCGTGATTTTGAACTTTCGTAAACGTAACCTCAAATATTTTCCTCCGTCAATCCCGTTCGATCATCTCTCACTCGCGATTCGTGCGAGTTCTTCGTTTTATTTCTCGTTTAACGTCGATGCGACGATTTCACAGCAAACGCATTTTTTTTCTCCGTCGCTCCGCCAACGGATTGTTTTGAGCTTTCGATCTTTTCCTCGTCTCCCTGACTTCCTGTCTCTGTCTCTCTCTCTCTCCCTCTCTCCCTCGTTCTCGCTCGTGTATATTCATGGCGAACCTTCCCGCACTCACCCCTTTCGCAGTCGCTTCGAACCCCATCATCCCCTTCCGTGAATATTCCGCGGCCATGTTTCTTTTTTCCCCACCGGATCCCGAGTGTCGCGGCATTTCTCCTCGAGTGTCTCTGCGCTCTTCTCGGCGATGCGACGATTCAGCCAAAGAGAGAAGGACAGGGATAGAGAGATAAAAATAAAGGGAGGGAGAAATAAGCGAGGAGAAAAATTCAGCAAGAGCTTCGTTCGTATCGTGTGACTTTCGCAAGCAAGCAACTTTCCTTCCGATACCCTCCATCCATTTTCCGCATGCATTGCGATGCACGGTCCACACCAGAAGCTGCACTTGTGCCAACCTTCGGGATTTCGTACGAATTTTATTCGTTCACGAAACAAAGAAACAAAAAAACAACGTAAAAGAGCCACATAACTCAGTTCAATTGCCAGGCCAAATTCAATTCGAACCCTATCGATGATCGTCGTCGTCATTCCACACCGAACGGCCCTTTTTCAATTTCATACCCTTCGAAACCTTTGTTTTTAGGGTTCCTTAACTCAAAAGGAAAAATGTGGTAGTGTGGTAGATCATTTGATAGGGCTGGCTATGTGAAATACATTTTTTTTTATGATTCTAAAAAGCATATCGGAGAAGATATGCTGAAAAATATGCGAAAATAGAGCATCATCCCCTCCCATATTTTCGAAACTGCTGATCCTAACATTGTCAAAAAATCAGGGAATATAACGCCTTACTTAAACGTTACCGGAAAATTATAGCAAAAGTCCTAGGTTTCATAGATTTCTAGAAATTAATTTTACAAATTCATTTCCAAACTGCAGTAGACTAAAAACAGAAGAGTCGCGCCGCAGAAAAAACCAGCAGATCACTCTCTTGATTTTTCTCGCTCACTCTGAGAGCGTTACAGCAGTTCATGAAAATTTTTCTTCGTCTGTTTGTCACAACGAAAAAAAAATATGTTACGAAATCCTCTGGGCGCGAGTCGTACTCGCACTTGCCCGGTCTTGTCCCTTTTTTTCTCCATGTCTCCTCAGCTGGATCTACCTTCGAAATAATTACAATTTTTCACGTCGATAAATTAACACCCGTGTAGTCGGTTATTCGTAGAGTCGCATCGAGCCGACCATCGTCGCTAAAGGTGAAAGCGGAGGCAAAGCGAGAACAAAAAGAAAGAAGGAAAAAAAAATAACTCCGGTAATATAGAGACAAAAGTCACAAATCAACGCCGTCTTATCGCGGGTGTCGATCTTTTGACTCGTCGTACGGGGAACGTCGGCGCGGCTACCGAGCTCTCGGGGGTGTCGAGGGACCCCGTAAGTTGACACGCCCTTTAACCAACGGAAAGGCGACCCTCGGGTTAACGATCGTCGCTTCGTCGTCCTTTCGAAACCAACCCCCCCCTTCCCGAAAAAAATTTACTTTACGACCGTTAGAATCATCGATTAAACCGCAACGACCCGTGTTGTTTTTTTTTTCTTGTTTTTCATTTTTTCCTCGATCCTTTCTCTCATCCCTTTCCTTCTTATTCTTCGACACATACTTCTTTTTGCCTCTACTTTTTTTTTTCGTTCCCGATATTCTCTTCGTGTTTTTTTTCCTCCTTTGATTTTTTTTCGTGTCGTTTCATTCTTTTTAAAATAATTTTTATTCGACTCTGCGGTGGTTAATTTATGTGGAGGATGAACACACACGGGGGTGGGGGTGGGGTGGTGGTTACGTATCCGTCTTAACGAAGTTTCGAGACGGGGGCTAGCCGTACCACTCGACCCCCGTACCGCGGGGGGGGGGGAGGATGGAAGGTAAAAAGCACGACAGCCGGGGTCGCGTTGTGACACGGCGGGGGCCTTTTAAAGCATAAAATAAATTATAGAACAGTAGCGGCAAGTAGGCGCAACGAAACCGTGGAAACACGATGTCGTGCAATGTAACGGGGCATACACGAAAACTTAAACCGACGAGTACGAACGAAGACGGTAACGACGACGACGACGACGGTAAACGACAAACGACGACAAACGACGTCAACGAGGAGAGCGTGTCGAGGCCACTTCTCGAAAAACTTCTCGACGTCTATAATTGTCGAATGAAATACGATACCGAGTTTCGCCGGGGCGGGGGCGTACTTTAAATTCTGTGCTGGGTACGCGAACGATTCGAAAATACAATAATAATAATAATACGAATGATAATAATAATAATGAAGCAGCTAGGTACACAAATACAATCATAATGTCGTGCGTCTTTATCGCCTCTGTATACCGAGGGTGACTCAAGTGGAGTAAAAAGATGTGAACAATTGACAAATTATACATAGAATTGGGCATATGTTTTTTTTATATGCAAACTATACATAATACGTATGGTATCTATGCAGATTATGTATAGTTTGCATATAAAAAACATATATGCTCACTTCTGTCAATTATTTATATATTTTTTTTCCACTTGAGAACGTAAAATCGTCGTTGGAACAAAAGCACTAAGAACGAAGCGAGATGAGACGAAGATTTCTTTTTTTTTCAATAATTCACGTTATGTGATTGAATCAAATGTAGAGTCGGAAATGGCCATTGATTCGATTAAAATGTATTCGAAATATATTTTTTTCAACAAATGGCTACAATGAATTATCTTTAAGAAAATTCAATTTTCGTACATACTAATTTATAAAACTTCCAACATAATCACGAATATGCTCCGTCTTACAGCGCGTGCAAAAACGAAGAGAAAACACACGTTGTTTGTCAATTTATCACTTATCGTTGTTGGGATACATCGATTTGAAGGACCAAGGATGATCGACAGTTAATAAACTTCATTGAATTGTATCTCAACAGCAGGGGCTCGAAACAAAAAAAAAAAACAAAAAAACGCTCATAGACGGGTCCCTTTATTTTCCACATGTATACATTGATGTGCAAAAGCATGGGCCAGAAATTTTGAGTCGACTGTCAAACTTTGGCGAAATTCCGTGGAATGCCTATTATACATTTTTTTTTCTAAACTTCAGAAGCGATGGACAATTTTTTTATCGCGATGATCGTCGACCGGAATTAATATTTTCGATGAAATAATAGTTGGATAACCAATGCGGTCGACACGAAAGCACGACGAAAGCACGAATCGCGACGGTTTATTACTTCTCTTCGTTCAGGATTAAAAAAAAAATAAAAATAAAAATAAAAATAAAAAAAGAAAACAAAAGTCGAATCGCATACGACGAAACCAAGCGTTTTCTACGCCCGAATCGACGACTGAGTTTGCACACTTGATTATCCACCGTGGATTGCGTGACGTTCGAGACGTCTCCTCCTGGCCTTATGAATTATGCCGTGACAAAGCGCGTGGGACCGTCTCCGGAGTCTTTACCGGTCGCGGTTTTTAGAATCCTCTCCCCCCCCCTCTCTCTCTCTTTCTTGCGCGAGCTTCACCGCTTCGTGTGACGATACTATACGTCTATGGGAATCACCGGAGGGAAGGGCGGAGGGGAGGGGGGGGGGGGAAGTCGGAGAAGGCAAAACGATAACCCCGAGAATCGCGGGTGATGTTCCAGCCCGTTCCCGGAACCGCGGACAACACCGAGGAAAGAACAAAACGACGAATGAACAGAAGAAGACGACAAAAAAAAACAGGAAAAAAATTCATTAAAAAAGAAGAAGAAATGGGGGAGAAAAAAATATCGAAAAAAAAAAAGATAAAAGAATATGCAACGGAAAGAAATAGGCTGTGGGGGGAAGGGGGGGGGGGCTGGTTTGCATTGTGACTTTGTGGCGGTGGTGGTGAGACGATGGTGTGTGCAGTGTCGAAAAAAAAAACCGATGGTTACGATTGCGAACGAAGAATACGGAAGAATAGATGGACGGAGTTGGGACGGTTACGATACGACGATGAGAGAAAACGTTTCCGCACGCAAATACGACGTTAACGTTAGAGAAACGTTTAATTTGACGTGACCCGAAATGGCACGCGATCGTTTACCCGGGTTCAAAAATGCTTCGTTCGACCCTCTCCCCCCCTGCGCCAACCTACGGGTTTACAACCCTCTCCGAGCAGTCTCGTTACCCTCGTGTCCCCCCTCCCCCCTGCCCACCCCCGACCTACCTGCGCCGCTATGACAACTGTCACGTTTGTCAAATCCTGGCCTATGACAAATTACAGGAATTTGCGAATTACCGAAATTTCACAGTCAGACCTGATATTCGCAAACGTTTCATCGGTTCAACGTTTAATCGCCAAACACACGATGCTCGCTAATCTATTTTTCCCTCCCTCCCCAGAGTTGCTTGACAATCTTGACAATCCTGTGGATTTTTCTCGTTATCATTGCGTGGCACTATTTCAACCAAAGAATTATCGAACAAAATTATTCCGTCACGGAACTCTAAACCAACGGACTGTCATCGCCCGACAGACGAGATAACCATGAGATTGTCGGTTCGTATGATAAAAAAAACGAATAAAACAAAAAGAAGTAGAAAAAGAAAAAAATATTATTTTTACGAGTCACGATAAGTCGTGGGGTCGTCGATTAATTGCTTCAACCCCTCATTGGACGGCGTATGAATTGCCGTGTCGACGAAACTTCAAGGATATCACATCGGACATCGCGCGATGTTTCGTCGGAAATGGATATTGGCCGTTACGATAGATAGAATTGAGATAGATCGAGAAAAAAAATAGAAAGTATGTTTTATATATATATTTTTTTCATCTCTGCCTCTGGACTTCCGTTTAGTCCTTCAGTGACATATCAGAACTTGTACTATGTCGTTCGGTATTCATCATACTTCGACGAATCCCACGCGCAACATTATTATCCCTCCTGCCCTCCTTTTATTGATGCCAAATCGGTCTGATCGAAAGTTCGTCCGACGAATTAGCGTGAAATTCCTGACGACCCAAAGTCAAAGTTTTGTATAAAAATGTTCCTGTTTTGCTTCCTCATAGAGGAAGTTATGTAACGGTCCGAAAAATGTCTTATCGGCATCTAACCCTTAAATAGTAACATTAGGTCGCTCGTACCTTGCCCAAATGTTACGTTCTTTACATTTTGATTGATTCATTTGATAATATTGTTTAAACAAATGATCAAATCAGCAATATGGCAATTGATCCTTTTACTAGGATAGTCGAAGAGATTTCATGAATTTTGAGGAATTTTTTACAGCACTTTAAAACACTTTTGAAAGCGCCAGAAACGAGTGACCCAGTGTTGCTTTTCAAAAATGTCGAAAATGATGTTACCATTGAAGCATTAAATGTCAACGTGTTAAAAATGTCCTGAAAAATCCAGAAATCACATTTGCAGGGAACGTCCAGGTGTTGAACGACCTTCCAAAATTCAAACCACTATAACTCCAGATCGGTTCAAGCTACAACGCTCAAATTTTGCACAAACGTAATGCCTTATAATCTCTATGCCATCAATAATTTTCGTTGATACCGAACGACGCCTTATTATTTTAGAATGCAACTTTTGACATACAGTCGAGTCTCTTTTCATGCGATCGAAAGGTTCAACAGAACACCCTATCAGAGCCACCGCTATCAGAAAGCCAAAAATTTGATAAGAATGCTTTCTCATGGAAGAACTTTATGCACTGCTTGAAATTGGAAGGAAGCAAGTTGTAAGTTTTAACTCTAAGCTCGATTCTAAGGTCATGTGTTACACCAATCGATTCGCCATGAGTGCGAGAGAGACAGGCGCATTCGACGCTCAATTTTAAGCGATAAATACGTAGCACATCGTCATAATTGAATCTTTTTCGTTTCTTTTTTTCGTCGACTGACGCGACGTGCAATCACGACGACGGCGACGACGAAAACGGCGGAGGATAAGGACGAGTAACACAATCCGAGGGAAAAATAGGTATTTAATTGTTTAGGAATTGCGCGCGGATGGCGTGCGCAATTAGCGTCATGCGGGACACCGCTAGCCGGTGTACAACGTACGTACGTGCGGCACTACACAGTGCGCGGACTGGGAACCATCAACGGAACGCTATTCCATACGGCAAAGGCCTCACGAGAGGGGCCCTTAGGTGGAAATAAACGGTTGAATAATTAAAATTGATATGCCGGGGCGGCGGAGGCGGTGACGACGAGGAATTGCTAATTGACGGTTTCGTTTGTCACGGTTTGTTAAAAACCGTGTACAAGCCGATGCGTATAGACACACAAACACACACACACACGTTTATAGTTTGTTACGTAAGCGACGAAGAATTGTATTCACGGTGAATCTTCTCGGTCCTCGATGCCAATTTACACAATCACACGCATAACGTGAGTGTACAATGTACATACGAGGTTGAATTTATAATCCGTGACGATGAATGATGCACAAAGATCCACTGATGGATGTCATCAGCTTGCGGGAAAAAAAAAACAAACGTTTGATTGAAAACTAAAAGTTTTGTATTTTTTTGGTTTTATTTGTTTACATTTTTTTTTTTTCATCATATAAACGAATAAATGTTCGACTTCAAAGTTGATGAATCAACGAGGAAGAGAGAAAGAGAGAAAGAGGGAGAGAATGAGACTGAGAGTCGGGTTTAATACGACGTCGAGTGTTATCTGTAATCAAAAGTCCACGGTCCATTCAAGTGGACGTTCTTGTTCATGAGGCTTTGTCGAATAGAACCGAGGGGGAGTGATAAGTATTCCAGCCGCGATTACGAGAGAGAATGAAATCGGTTCTATGGCCGTGGCGTGGAAAATGTCGAGCCACGAAGAGATCAAGCAGCGTAGCTCGAGTTTGTTTCGCGCGAACAACCACTATGCCCCAACGTCTTTTGACGTTACCGAAAAAATAAAGAGGGTCGGTAAGGTTAGATAGTGAAAAGTCGAGATTGAAAGAGAATGACGACGGACGGAAGAATAGAAAGCATGAGCTGGCGGAACGTTGTTCGCACGGAATCCTCGAACTTGCGGCGTTTGGCTTTTGTTTTGCACGTTGAGCAACCCCCCCGTCGAGGTTACGAAAAGTTATGAGGAAAACTAGCTCGGTTGTGGCGCTGCCACGGGCAGACTTTCGGCCGAAGAAAGACAGGCCAATGGAGCAGTTAGAACACGGGCTAGACTGTTATCAGGGGGGGTGCATAACATAGTCGAGTACACTGGGACACGCGCGGTTTCGGGCCAACTTTTCGCAACAGTTGCCCGAGACTTTGATGAAGAGCAAGAATACGCGACGAAAACTAGCGAGATGGCAGTCAGTTTTTTTTCTTGTTTTGCTTCCTCATAGAGAAAGAAGCTGAAGAAGAATTATGTGACGGTCCAAAAAATGTTTATCGAGATTTTGATGTCAATATGTTCAAAGTGTCCTCAAATATCCAAAAATCACATTTGCAGATGATCCATCAAATTTAAAACGTCTATAGCTCGAGAACGGTTTGAGCTACGGCGTTCAAGTTTTGCACACTTGCAGGACCTTATAATCGCTGAAGCATCTGTGATTTTTGCAGCAATTGACACATCCGCTCGGATTTGACAGCGTTTCGAAATTTTTAGAGAATGTCGTTTACCACTGTAGTGCTCACAAATTTTGAGATATTCTCTTAAATAGTTATTTACGTATTAGAATTATGTCTACAAATATTTGGTATTGAATTTGGGCCGAATCCATCGATTTTTTGATTTTATTATATTTTGAATTCTTTGAAAAATCAACTTTGTCGCTCTGACTACCCTTAGTTTCAACCAATAAAACTTCAATTTTCTACAAGTGTGGAATATCATTTAGCTGTAATACATATGAAATTTTAATGAAGATCGGCCAAACGGATCGGATTTTATAGCAATTCGAAATTTTGAAGTTTCATTTAATCTGCTGATTAAAAATATTTGACTTGTGCTCGATCTCCATATGAATCAATAATCCGGGCTTTTTGGTATAAAATTTGGTGAAAATCCATTGACACGTTCAAATTTGAAGAGACATTGAATGGAAACAATCAATCTAATCAAATCAAGCTGCAAGTAGAAACTTGCTTTGCAAATTGCTTCCTCCAAATCTGACGTGATAAACGAAGGCTTCTCTATAAAGAGGTCATCGATTGAAAGAAAAAAACGAATCTTGACTCATTACATCGAATACGGAGGAAGAAAAATGTAAGTTTCAAATTTCAGCTTTTTTACTTGGTTTTTATTCGAAGAAAAAAATAACTTAGAAAAAGTATTTTTCATATTCGCTACTTAGTCGGGTTCTTCGACTTGTTCTTCGGGGGAAGGAAGACCGTAGGAGGAGTAAAAGGAAGGGGGGGGGGGGCGAAACGGTTAATTGGAATTTTCGGGGGATTTGCGCGGGCTCGCGGTTTTCTACGTTGGGATTATTCGAGGGTGGCTCGTGACTTTCGCGGCCTGTCGGCGACTTAGCCGCGACGAAAAGAGCAAACCGAGACCTCGGTTCGCGAAATTCCCGAATAACGGAACGGACCGTCGAAGAACCTTGTTTTAACGTTAACGACCAAACGTCACGAGATAATACACCGAGAAAACGCAAACCCCCGACGGCGTGGTATGCATATTCGAACGTTATTCGAGGAGGGTCTTTTACGTCTTGTTCCGACTCGTTATTCACGCTATTTTGTCGCGGCGAGGAAGGAGGAGGTGCGGGGGGGGGGGGGGGGGGGGCTATTGTTTTCGAATAGTTCGAGGTCCGTAAAATCATCGGATATATAACAAATGGGTCAATCATCATAATGGTATAAATATAAAAAAATGCATGCATCGTAGACGAGCAAATTTCAATAAAGGAATCTTTTTTTAGGGATATCAAAATGTGAGATTGAGCAGAGCAATTGAAATATTTTCGAATCGGCAGAGGCTCGAAAGTGAAAAACTTGAATTTCTGTTAAATCCTAACCATTTAGCTGTTCTCCGTCAAATTTGATACATATTACAGCTAAATGATATTTTATACTTGTTGAAAGTTGTGGTCCAATCGGTCGAACTTTACGGGAGTTGGATTGATAAATTTGAATTTTTGAAAAGTTCAAAGTATTATAAAATCAAAACTTCTCGATGGATTCGGCCCAAATGCAATACCAACCTTGGGTATGAATGTATTCGTGAAGAAACATTTAGACGGATGTCGCAAAATTTGCGATCGCTAGAGTGATAACGGTTTTTGAGAATTTGAAAATCCCATAAAATCCGAGTCAACGTTCGAATCATGACGAAAATTGTAGTCAACGAAGGGAATATGAAGCTGCAAATGTTTGCAAAATTTGACCAATTTGCTTCTACGAGGAAGCAAAAAAAATTGTTGTTCGCTGATTTTTCGAGGATCATAGAATCTTCAAATATGAAACTCTCAGAGTAATGAATAATGGATAAGTATTTATTCCCAAACTTCTACAGCTTATCTCAACTCGAGAACCCCACTTAGGGGGTTCCCGAACTCCAGATTAAACCAAACATGGCTCAGATTAATATTTTGTTCATTAAATCTCGTTTTTGACAAGACAGTATCCATATTTTATTTAATTCAGGTACATTATCAATTTATGTAGTATTTTTATGCATAGTTGAGAAAAAAATCACGTCAAAGCGATAAGAATTACAACTACACAGCTGTCGCAAAGTATTGGGGTTAGCCTAACCCCGCAGTGGCGTTTAGCACGTGAAATGGGGGTTTCGGGAGTAAACTCAACCTTGATGTAAATATTGATACAACTCCGTTGATATTAACGTCTCCATGTACAATTTGACACACCGTTAGATTGTTAAAATTAATTTAGGAAGTCAGCATTATCCGTGCCACCTTTAGAATAAAGCTGGACAGTTCACAACAAGAAAAAGACTTGAAAACATTTTTTTTTGCTCCTGAATGATTCAATTAAGTGAAAAAGTCAAAAATCGATGACGAATGAACGATTCTATGACTTTATTAATAATCTCAACATTAATAATCTCAAAAACGTTTTAAATTTTGAATGCAGCCAAAATACTGGCCCATGGGGGTGACAAATTGGACCAACAGAAAATTATAGAAACAATATCAGGAACAGTCCAACCAAAATAAATGTAACATCCATGAAACAACAAATGGCGCGAAGAAAAATCATTTAGGTACTTACTTCGAAAGTCGGTTTGCCAGGCCAACGAACCGCACAACAGCGCCAGGGTCTTACCGCTGCCAGTGGGACTTTCCAAAAGACAATTTTGCTTGGTATTACATCCGCTGATTATCTGTAAGCAAAATTAATTCCATAAAAATTGCAATTAGCGATTCGAATTGACCCGCCGCTATTACAAATCCGCAAAACAGATAATTGATGAATCATCGGTACGAATAAAGCTCTTACCGCAGTGATTACATCTTCTTGGCAGGGATACGGCTTGACCGGCATATCCACTTTTATTCCCTGAATGTTCAGCGTGTGATGCAGTTGTATTTTTGGTTTTTCCTCTGGCTCTACGATCGAACAGTCTTCATCGTCGTCGTCGCTAATTTCGATCGCGTTCTCAAGTTTTGTCGTGCGTCCGAACATGGGTTCTCCCCACGGTTTACTCGAACGGTTTTCCGGTGTGGCAAACACAGAATTCATCGACCTAACGCCTCTTTGCCCATTAGCACTGGACGATTCCGCTTTCGGACCAGCAGAACCAGCTTTCTTATTCACCCAAGCGAACATCGATGACTGACCGCCCGTCGCAGCTTTCTTCTTGGCCGTAACCTTCGACGAACCTAACCGTCCCATCTTCTCATCCTCCGATACATTCAGTTTCACTGATTTTCTTCCTGTCGCTTCCATTTCCTTCTCCGAATCCTCGTCATCCGTAAGAATTTCTGTATACATATCTGACGGATCCATGCTATCATCCATGTTCGCAAGCTTTGAATTCCACAAATTGATTCAACTTCTCAAGCTTATCGACAAACCTCGATGAGCATTCAACATTGACTACACAAGTACGATAAAAAAACACGGCTATGGCTAAACAAAAGAATAAAAATTTTCCAGCAAGTGACCTCCAGGGCCTAACCTCAAAACAACAATCACGCGCCGGGCTTTGTTGTCTCGTGAATCAAAGATTTTCCAATTCAACCGATCGCACGTGTGTCAAATCATGTCTGAAACAATAAAACGTATGTTAAAATCTATCGATGACAATTATCCACGTGCTTTCAATGTCAAGTCGAAGACGTCGTACCGAAAATTGCTTTGATCATTCGACAGCGCGGGAACGGATTGACTTTGTATCCGCGCCGGCGATGCGCGCGCTTCGCTCGATAAACAGATAAACACACAAAGACAAAGTGACGTTTCGTTCGAATCTCAATGCAGAACGTGCGCTGTCACATGGTTTCATCAATTGCGATGTATTTTTATATCGAAGCACGCAATCATTCCAAAACAAATTCTATCGTATAGAAGAAACACGGATTCCGTGAAATTTCATTTGCTTCAATGGAAAAAAAAAAAAAAAAAAAATTGACATACGAAAGTTTGTATTCATGGACCGAGGCTGAAAGTTTAGACTTCTGTAAATGTGCATGGACAAACATTTATCT
The DNA here is from genome assembly GCA_963662125.1 of Diplazon laetatorius. NCBI lineage: Eukaryota > Metazoa > Arthropoda > Insecta > Hymenoptera > Ichneumonidae > Diplazon > Diplazon laetatorius. Next base: position 10,834,042 of record OY759152.1, read on the forward strand.
AGACCTTTATCTTTGATCTGAAAAAATATATTTTTTTATACCAGTACGATGATTAACTCGTTGAGGTCACACCTCCAAATAATAATATAACGGTCACATGGGGTCCAGCGAACCCCACTCACTCAAACCGAATGCATCTGCGTTCTTTTCAATGTATCGACTTAAATCTTGCGCCGAACTTCAATGCAACATGTTTTCTAAATAATCTAATAGTTGTCGACTTCTATTTAATTTTGAAGTAGTCAAAACGAGATAAGGAAACAAAAATCACGAAATCTTACTTGTTTTACAGAAAAAATCGTGAAAATTTCAATTTTTCCCATATGGTAAAAAAATTTTCGCCGTTTCACTCTTGAGATATTATACTTTTGAGAAAAAAAATAGAGGTTTTTAGGGACTTTGAAAGAAGTACATTCATTTAGAAGTTTGAACTCAAGACTTTTAGTCGATGTCGAAAAATGGAAGTGGTACGTTTAAATGGACAAAGTCACGTTGAAAAATTGCACTTTCATTGCAAAATGGCCATGAAGTCGGCCTAGGGTCCAGTGGACCCCCAGTGACGGCATCGAATTAAATAACTTAATGTTAAATATTTCATGTTACATTTACAAACCTCTTTCTTTATAATAAAAAAAAATAATAATACATTATTTCCCACAAGAAAACTAATTAATTACCTAAATATTAATCGACCATCTGTAATTAAATCCGTATTATCAAGAGCAATCCTTTCCCTCCATTGAATCTTCTTCGTCCTCTCGAATCACATGTATTCGTGTGACTCTCATCGATTCCAAAAGATACATTTTTTTCTACGACAATTAATCGAATATCAATCCATCGTCCGTAATTAGATGTGCAATATCAATACTTCGATGAATTATTCCACGCAATAAATATATAATACATATTGCTCGACGAGCCGTGAGTTATGTGTTATTCAGAGGTGAAACGATAAAATGTATTATACATATTGGTGTGTGCGTGTGTATATGCGTCTGAACGTATTATGTGGGGGGATCGGGATGACAAGTCATTATTGCGAAACGTGGCAAATTGCGTGTAACACCCCTCGCCTTTTTCGGAATATAGGATTAAATTTCGGCACTCTCGAACGCGTTCACGCTTCACGTGTTTCACACTGTGTCCCAATTCCGTACCCGCTTTTTATCGAGCAATTGCAATGTCTCGTGTATATATATATATATATATATATATATGTATATATATATACACGGCATACACGGGAATAGGGAGAATAGAATGTGTGCACCTACCCCCGTAACTCCGTACCCGCACCCTCTTGACGGTCATTAACCCCCGCGTGCTAATCGAATGACACGACGAGAGTTATTCGATTGTAATTAAGGATCCTCGTTCATCCCGTTCGCGCTTACGACGAGACGAATTAAGTTGGTTCACAATGGTTCACAATCCAGCCCGTACGTACGTATGTAAGTATGTCAACGGCTTTGCAACATTAATTTATTAAAATCACTCGAGAGGCCCAGTTTTGTTTCGCGTATCGATTACATCGCAAAATATAAAAACTGCAAATGAGCATTCTAAAGTGGATTTCGAAAAATAGAATAGGAGAAAAATTGTCATTATTATTTGAAAATATTTAAGCTTCATGGTAACATTTTTATTGGCTGTAAAATATGTTATTTGGCTATTAATTTTGTTACCTATTTATCAATGATTCATTATTATCATATTATTGATTTATTTGAAAATATTAGAGCGTAATGGCGAAAGTTTTATTCGCTTTATTCATTCGATTTATCAAGTTTCTTACGAATAGCTTTTATATCATTAATGTAGTTAAAAATGTTGAAGCTAAATCGACGAAGTTTTATTTGCTATTGCTTATTGAATTTATTAATGATTCATTACTGTTATATTATTGCTTCACTTACCAATATCAAAGCTTCAAAACAACAGTTTTATTTCCTATTGACTATTTAATTCATCACTGATGCTTCACTGTTTATTATACTTATATATTATCAATAATATTTTAAAATATCCGATCTTCATTGCAAACGTTTTATTTGCTAATACTCATTACATTTATCAATTATTAATTATTTTTAATCATTTCACATTTATCATTATCATATAATCGATTTATTTAATAATATAAAACCGACATCATTCTTTCCGTTGGAACGTTCTATCTATTCACATACGTTATTTTCAGTAGCGAAAAAAATTCCCACGGGATCGCAGCAGAGCCCCACCCTCCGAGCGACATCAATGATGTCCAAAATTTTCATCTCAATAAAACCCAGATAGCCCGGGAAAATCGTGAAATCTCGAAAAAAAATTCAGCAACATTTTACAATGCTCACAATTTTCTTTGCCCTTTGCCGATTTTCCGTCACTGATCATCGGTGGTCAGTCCTTATCTCCTCCACCGCCCGTTCCCCCAACCCTCCTCGTGCCATCCCCAATAATCTGACCCAAGTTACAACGTAAAAATATGAAATATAAATAAAACATATTGGCCGAGTCGGTACGATATGAAAACGGCTACGAGATACAAAGGTCCTGGCGTGGGAGGAATACGAAATGTCGAGAAGGGGGGACAAACGGACAAGCGGTTTTTTGGTCGAGTTCGAGGATCCCACAGGATTCCGAGAGTTTTGCAAACGCAATGCGTGTCCAGGCTCAATGTTCCGTGACTAAGTCGTAAAAGCTGCGTGGCCGAAGCACGAATGGACTCAATTAAGACACGACGCACGAGTATATCTGATGTTGGTCGAGCGTATCATTAATTCCCATGCTCGGTAATAGACTCTATATGAGTATATATAGGTATACAGATATATGTTTGAAAGGTTCGAATCTATCGGCACTGAGATAAGATAAGAAGGTCATCCTCACGGTCTAGCCCATGCACGGCACCCTTCCAACTCGCCACCATATGCGGTCTTCTTATCATCCCCCCTCGGTCCCAATCGAACCCAACAAACCCTCCCCCCCTGCCGCCCCTTCCAACTCGCTATTGCAGTCGTTGTCAGATCGACGGAGTAATTTTTCCGCGTGTCCGGGCTTGTCGTGCGATGAAGTAAGGGTGACCCGAAATAGTGGATAAGGGCTCGGAGCGAAAAACGGGACGTGGGAAGGTCCATTCGACGACCTAAGTATACATTTGTGTATATATGTGTATGTGTTAGGGTGTGTTGGAAAAAGACACAGTTTTTCGATTCTTCCGGCTGTTCGTGCATTTGAAGTCGATATTATCAGGAGTTATCGGTCAAAATTTCAGCCCAATCGGACTATATTGAGAGGTTCCGCTTTCACGAATTCAATTTTGCCTTTGATTCGAACGTTACATTTTTTTTTCAGCTGCAATTAATTTTTCGGGTGAATGAAAAATTTCGGGGATGGAAAGTGAGTGGAATACGTAGTATTGAGGTTAGTTGAAGTGATGACATTTTTTGTTTTACAATTTGAGAAAAAAAGTTAACAACTTTCTTTTCAGAAAAAATCATTCAAAATTAAGCGAAAAAGTGGTCAACTTTTTTTCCATTGTCAAACAGAAAATATCTCTATTTTAAGTGACCTCGATACCATGTAATGCACTTACTTTCCGTCTTCGAAATTTTCCGCTTACTTAAAAATCTAATTGCAATGGAAAAAAAAATTTTTTACGTGTTAATCAGAGCCAAACTTGAATTCGTGAAAGCGGAACCTCTCAGTATAGTCCGATTGGGCTCAAATTTTGACCGATTACGCTTGATAGTATCCACTTCAAATGTAGGAACTGCCAGAAGAATCGGAAAACTTTGTCTTTTTTCATCACACCCTAACATGCATATATGTGTGTATACTTTCACAGTAGTACAAACTCCACGTATATTGGGTCCAAGTGAGCTTAGGATCTCTTGAGAAAAAGTAAAACAAAAGAAACATGCTGGCTGGGGTTGGCCTTTCATCCAACGTCCGCTGGAGAAATGGTGACCATGGAACTCAAGTTTCCCCCTCTCTCTCTGTCTATCTCTGTCCATCCATTTTTCTTTCTGTCTTCTCTTTTCCGTCATCTCACTATGTGCTCGAACACGATTATACCGACGTAAAAGACACGAATTTTCGTGTTCCGATCTATCGAGAAGCATAATATACACCTCGTATCATTTTGTTTATTGATCAATCTTGCTTGGATATCGTTCATTTATTTCGTCTTCCTTCGGTCCGTCTTTCTCACTCATTCTGTCTCGGTCTTTTCTTTTTTTTTTTTTGTTTTATTGTGTTTTCGTTGCTTGGTCAGTGTGTGGAGGCAGGACGCAGAGGGATGAGCCATCGTCGCTCTTGCCGGACAGTGTGCTCACGGCAATGCGGTGAATTTAAATATTCAGCAAAGACGAGACAGAGACGGAATGAAAAAGATTGCACGGTTAGGCCTATAGTTTGTCGAGACGAAGAAAGACAGCCACCGAGCATCGGCGATATACTGTATTACGTATGTACATATTAGGGTGGACCCTAATGGGGGTGTTGACGAATTTCGACAAGAGCACCCTCTAGATAGGTTCGAAATAAACAAATGAAAATATGTGCGAAACCCCAGCACTGTAGTACAATGAGAAGACGTGGCTGTAAGCTCGTTTCGTTTCCCATTCGAATAACATGGGATTTTCAGACTAATTCCGTAATTATTTTTTCGAGTTGTCCCTAGGCGCGCAAAAATTTCTTTGTTCACATAAATCTATTGGTAATGGGTATAACTACTTGTACATTTTTTCACAAGACCTCACCTGTATATTATCAGTAACGGCGAACCGGTATCGTCGTAATTGTTATCATTGTTCATCGGTTTGCCGTTATCGATAATATAAGGTAAGGTCTTGTAATAAAATCTACGAGTAGTTATACCCATTAACAATGGATTTATGTAAATAAAGCATTTTTTGCGTGCTCAGGGACAACACGAAAAAAATAATTACTGAATTAGTCTGAAAATCCCATGTTATTCAAATGGGAAACAAAACGAGTTTACAGTCACGTCTCCTCATTGGACTACAGTACTGGGATTTCGCACATATTCTTATTTATTTATTTTAAACCTATCTGGGGGGTGCACCTGTTGAAATTCGTCAACACCCTGATTAAGGTGCACCCTAATATATATATATATATAGGTCTAGATGTTTACACGTGTATGTATATAGTCATGTGTGTGTATGAGTGTGTGTGTGCTGTGGCTTGTAGCCGAGGGACATCGATCAGATGCGATCACGATGGAATTAGCCGTCCCTCGCAGGACCCGTTCATTCTTCGTCTCTTCTTTTTCGTTTTTTTTTCTCCCTCTCTCTCTTTCTTAATCTTTTTTCTCTCTCGTCCGGACACCCCCCGTAACAGCACGAACCGCCCGCACCCCGTGAACTTTCGTCCCCGACGCGTCCGCATGTTGTGCGGTGTTCGTCCAGGACGATCGGACCCGAGTGGCCGCAGACGATGGACCGAGATCCCGGTAATCCTTCATGCACCAAACGCCTCGAGGAGATTGATTGTCACGATTTTTCACGATCCCAACGTCACCCGCCACCCTGGCCACGACCTGCCATTAACTTTTTGAAAAATCTTTGGCATCACACAACCACTGACCAAATTGATTTCCTGTTTTTTTTTTTTTTTTTTTTTTTTTTTTTATTCATGGAAAACTCTCGGATCGTTTCTGGTCACTGCTTTTGACACGTGTTCCAGTTTCAGCGGTGAGCCGAGAGTTTTTTTTTCGGGTTTTTGGAAATTGGTGATATTAATAATGATTGGATATGAATTTTTGGGGGAATTTTTTATTTCGGGCTCCAAGGACACTGAATGGATTCTAGTAATTTAGATTGAAATTCAGGGTTAAGATTGAGACTTATTGACACGAATTTATGAATGAAATGAGACACATTTATTTGACAACGAATTTTATGAATATTTTTAGGGATAAATATATAGATAAGAATATAATAAATGGGCAATAACAAAATCTCATCGACTCGAATCTTAGGCTCTGACGTTACAAAATAGCAAAAAAAAAAAAAATTTTTTCTCCAAATATCGTAAAATTCAAACTTCTTGATGAATTTTGCTCAAATGCAATTACGAACATCCTTGGGCATAATTCTATATGTGAATAATTATTTGAACGAATATCTCAACTTTTTCAGACGCCACAGTGATATCTGACATTTTTTGGAAGTTTCAAAATGACATTTCATACTCCACAGTCACACTGGGTAGAATCGACCCAGTCGTCTTTTATCTTTCTCGTAAATATCTAATATTTCCTGGCTCCCAAACGAATCTTAATCAACACGTTGCCAATTTATTTCTAATAAATAATTGTTTCGTACATCATCTAGAAAGTTTCGAAACATGCATCGTAAGATTTTTTTAACCAATTCGGACGGATAGTTCGCTCACAATTGTTTTTTTTTCTTTAAACTGACTCTGGATAAAATCGACTCACAATCAGTAGGTCTGTCCTTTTTGTTATTGGAAAGGCGGACTGGAAAGGGTTAAAATTCCGATGAAATTTGTTTGCACCATCACGTAGCTTCCTTTATGAGGAAGCAATAAATGATCTGAGGGTCGGTGGGGCAGGATGAGTGAGAGACGGAGTTACGTAAAGACCAGAGTGATAATAAAGACGAGTGTGTGTCTCGCGAGAAAAGTTAATCGTTCGAGAGGACACAAATCGATCGGGAGACAATCCACCGAGCGGGGTTTTTTTTCACCGCGTGATTTAATAAAAGAAATAAAAATAATATGGAAATAAAAAAAAATAAAAAAAAAATCGCGACCCTTCTACTCCCCATTGCGGCCGGGGTTGATGGGGCGCCCACCCGTGGCGTAATAAGTTTAGTTTCACCGTCGAAAAACCATAAAACAGCGACGTACTTCGCAGCGTGATACCGTGTCGACGACTTTCGCGTCTTCGGGGCTGAACCCATCCCACGGCCGTCGTCCACGGTCGTCTATATCGAGAAACGCCTGTACAACACGTTGCACCCTCTGCAAGGCTATACGCCCGGTCGACTATGAGCGTTCCTATCCATCGCCCGTATGTATTTATCGTCGCTGACCGTGAAAAAAAAAAAAAAAACGTACGTGCGATGCGTCGACGACTCTTACACATAGATTATGTTTTTTTTTTGTTTTTCGCTCGTACGTCACGAATGAAAGACGATGACATCACGAGCAGAATTAATTGATAGCGCGTCGGGGGCCGAGCGAGCGACCGGAAAGGAAATGGAGACGACTGTCGTGATCGCTGGCGAGCATCGAGAGACGAAAGATAAAGAGGGATGGGAGAGGCGATGGGGGATGGTTTGATTATCTATCTGTTACTCGGCCGAATAAGAAGCTTTGGACGCGCAGTCAATAATGCAACGAGGATTGAAAGGAAAGACCATTTGTTTTCTTTTTCAAGCCTGGATGAAAATTGTTTTGCACATAAAATACGAAAAAAAAAAAGAAAAAAAGGGAATTGAAGTTTGGTCGTAGAGAAAACAGAAGACTTGATTGTATCGGATCTTGCCCGGTTGTGGTGAAAAAAAGCAAAGTATTTCAATTATTCCGGCAGTTTCTGCATTCGGAGTAAAAACTATCGGGAGACGTCCGTGGAAATTTCATGAAATGAATTTTTTGTTTACCTGAAAAATTAATTGCAATCAAAATAAGAAAAATTGTTTCACGTGTTGATCAATGTTGACTCTTCGAGGTCACACGTTCTGGAAAAAATGCAGTAGTCACGCGGGGTCACAATGACCATGTTTAAGCTAGCGTCACGTTAACGATATCGTTCCCAACGACTCATAAAAATTCAGGATACTAGTTTGAACACTTTGGAATAACAATATCACGGAAAATCGTTTTTTATCGAATTTTCAAGATGGCGAGAAAAAAATCATTAAGAGTTCAATGCGTGAAAAATCCCATTTATTACTGAAAAAATCTTTTACAATTTTTAAGTCTTCAATGTTTGATTAATTTTCTCAGATTTTTTTCGGTTTGAAGTTTAAAGGAGGGATTGGGGTCATTTTGACCCCCAGTGACCTCGAGTGGTTAATCAATGTTTTGCGTGAATGTTGACAAATGTCTTCCGATAGTGTCTACTCCGAATGTGGGAATCGCCAGGAGAATCGAAAAAACTTTGCCTTTTTCAACACACCCCAATACATATCTACATGTATGTACACACACACAGACAGTCACACACTGTCCCATACTCGTCGTGGCTCCTGGGTAGCACTCGGTTCTGGAAGTTATTAGGGTGTGATTTCATTTCCGCATTCGTGCATATCTATATATATATATATATATATATTCGTGGGTGTCGTTAATACACGCCCCGCTGCGAACTGTTTCCATTCTCCATTGTTACGTGTTTTCAACGTTTTTCGGTTGCAATACGTCCGCGTGCACAACCGAGAAACGTCTCGCGCTGTTCCCGCCGCCGTCGTGTTCGGGGGGGTTAAATGGCCGATGCAAAAAAGTCATAAAATAAGTTATAATTTGTCGGTAGGCCGTGGCCGCGACGGCAGTCGTGACGACGCCGACGCCGACCCTGCTCAATGTTCCGTGTGATCACCGTACTCTCGCTCGGATGGACTCTACCCCCTACCCCCCCTACCCCCGTGCCCTGGACGGGAGGATACTGATCGAGCCACGCTCGTCTCACGGATCCCCCGGCCCTTTCTACGTCCACATACTGCCCTTCGCGTCGTAGATCTGTGCGAGAAAATTGGCATTGCGATTTCCTTTGCTCGACGATGGTCCTCTACCCCTCACACTGTTTTTCTCTCTCACTCTCTCACACACGCTATCTCTTTCTCTGTTACACACAGATACAAGGGCGCGTGCACACACACATAAGGTGCTGTTTCGTTGACGCACGAATGCTGCGTCAAATGATAATAAGGGTGGGTCTCGAAGATTCGAATTATCAATGCTTCGACGGGCCCGTAAGTTCGATTTTTTTTTCAATTCGAATTGTAATTCTTCGAAAATCTAGATCTATGCATTTTTTTTTATTCCAGTAGTAGTGGGGTGACAGAATTTTGCTGAAATGAGAACGTTTAAATGTCGATAAATCGAATCGAAATGTTTCGAAAATGAATGTTTTGACTCGTCAATGTTTTGACCGTGAAATTTACGACCGCTATTTAATGTTGACGAAACATGTAATCTCTATATAAGCAGGAATGGGCATTCATTCAATGAAAATCTATTTTTATAATACTTTTTTAAAGAGATAACTATATATGATCATGCAAAAATCAATAATTTCACATTTCTGTAATAATTATGACCAATTTGCGTGAATTATTATTTTTCAATGGATTGAAATATTTGATAAATCCAATAAAATTCATTATCATTAAGTCGGAAAAGTATTTGAAATATGTTTTCATTGAATCGATGCCGATCTCTGTATAAAAGTTTACGTGTATGTGTGACCATTTATATAAAAAAGATTTGTTTCAAAAAATTTTCAACAGGGTTTGTTAGAATTTTCATAAAAATTACCAGTCAAAACATACATTGTAACATTTTTTTAGTTTCTTGGGTCGACAGCTTAGAAATTTAAGGGGGCGGAAATAACCTTAAAAGCAAATATCTCGTGACTGAAAGTTCAAAATCAAAAGTTCCTAAGATATTATTTTTTGCATTCCAGGAGACCTATTACAAGAGACCCCACTCAACGGGGTGAGTGAAAAAAAATATTTGCGAACACTTTTCTGTCTAGATAAGGGTCCAAGGATTTTTCTCAAAAATCATCTCTATAAGTATATGAACAAGAAATTGGGGGCGATGTGACATACAGACGGACGAACGGATAGACGAACAAACCGAAAAAGCACTGACACGTAAAACACTCCGGTCGTTGTCAGTAGTTTGATTGACACTTTCAATCATTGCAATGCCACTAAAAAAAATTATCAAAATAATGTCAACATATTTTTTTTCATTTTCTTTCATACTAGATCAATTGTTTTATTTTCCTTAGTTTCATAGTTGATTTTATTTGGTAATTATGGTGAATTACTTTGAACCAAGATAAAATGTATTACTCTTCGTAAGTACATTACTGAGATAAAATAATGATGACTAGGGGGCATTGCAGTGGGATCGAGGAAACGACGAAACTTTGTACGGGCTAATAGGGACGTCATTGAACACCGTTATCGTCGGGTTATCGATGACGTAATTAATGAATTAGATTATATATACGACCGGTTATCTGACGGGCTTTGAAAGCCGCCGGAGTCAAACTCCGGCAGTCGAGCAACGTATGTCTTTTTTTTTCGTGCTTATCTGTGTATTACGAGAAGATCGGTATCGAATGAGAGTGCGAGCGGTCGTTAGGATCTGTCGTCACGCTAGACTATATTTTAACACCCGATGGATAATTACGTATAAAGTGAACGATACCACGATCGTTACACCAGGCTCTCCCCTTCCCCCTCTTTCTTCCCGCCCACGTTCCCGCAGCTTTGACGAAACGCCGAAGAGAAACAAAAAAAAAAAAAGAAAAATCGTTAAACGGTTTTTATGACGCGACAGACGTCACAGCGCGTGCGTGGTATCGGCGAATATTTAACGTTCGAACGTTATTTTTTTGTATCTTCGACGATTGAGGGTCAATGTAACTGTGGGTTTAATTTTTTTTCGACGAACGAAGAGAGCTCGGATCGTGACTTAAAGATATTTTGGTGAGAATTCATTTTTGAGTAAAACGAAAAATCAAGAAAAATGAAAAAAAATTTGGAAGAAAAAAAAACCGTCCCCGTAGCTGATTCTTTTTTTCTTTTTCTTCAGATTCGTTCGTCGCAGAATGTTTTTTTTTGAAAAATTGGGTGAATGAGGATTTTTTTTCATATTTATTATTTATATAGAATTATAGGATTATTTTTTTATATTCACAAAGTTTAATGGATGACAAAACGAAGGAAGAGTAAATTACTTTTAAATGAGTATAAATTCTGAATAGGGACGTACATTTTTCTTTAAATTGATTTAAAGAATCGATAAAATCTGATGGTGCCCAATAGTCCAGGAATATAATGAAACTACAAAACTTGCAATGACTATGCAGCTCTTAAAGGAAACTCTTCCAAAAGTTAAAAACTTCGTCAAGTCTCCAGTATTGCACATATCGTAAAACCGAAGAAAAGATTAAAGAAAAAAAATGCATCATCAACTAGATTTAAAAAAAAAACAAGTTGCAAGTTGAAACAATTTTTGTTTGCAATTTTGAGTCAGGCAGAACAGTCGGAAACATTAGCGAGAAGTGAATTAAGATCGTACGTCCGGATGTTCGTTCTCGCATCTGTGAAAAATGATGTTTCATTCGATTCTCGAAAATTTGTCATTTATACGTTTGCGAAAACAAATTCATCGTATATATTCCCATGAAAATTCGAAGCGGCGAAACTCGCGCAGAGCGGTGAGAACGAAGAACGATCGGGGCGAAGATTACGTACAAGCGGGATGGTCGCGGCTCGTTAACAATGGAACCGGTGCGGTTGCGGAGAACTCCGAGAGTAATGGACACCTATAAACGCCGGAAAGAGGCAATAACTCGAAGAAACGCATCGGGCTTGCCACTGGTGTTGCATTCGCTTCGTGGCTTCCTTGCTTCGCACATGTCGCGTTTCTCGGACGAAAGAAAGTGCATCGAAAGACTTATACGAAGGGCGTTACTGGCACGACTCGACGGAACAACCGAACGATCACGAGCGTGGTAATCGAAAGAACGGTTGAAGAAAAAATAAAAGAAAAAATAAAAGAAAACGTAACAATGATTTTTTTTTATCAACAATACAAAAAAAAAAGTCGGACGTGTGGGAGTGGGACTTGCGAACTTTGAATTCTGTATCTTTGTATTATCGTACATTATATCAATTATTAATAATAATTATGTTATTATGTACCATATTATTCGAGGGACGCATTTTTTTGATTTTGGAATTGGGACTTTAAATTAAACGCTTGAAAAAACTTCGTGATTTTTTTCAGATTTTTTTGCAGCACTTTAACATTTTGAAAAATCGTCAGGACGAAAACGACCCAGGTTTCCGGACTGAAGGTGCCAAAGTAACGTTTCCAGACTAAAGGTTAAACTATCGATAATTCGACCATTGAAAAAACTCCATTATTGACAATAGTTAGTTTTGTCGACAATGGGCTCGATTTCCAAGGCGTCTTTATATATAAATTGTGTAGGCGTCTTCACGTGGACGTTGTCTGACTGAAACCCCAAAATTAAGTTTGTCACGTGATAATTCTTCATGGAATTAGAAATTTATGATTTTTGGATTTTTTTATTTACTCGTGCTATGAGACTTTCTTTCGTGTCAAATTTTAATATTGGAGGTCAGCGTAAAGTACCCTATACATTTCGATGATCGATGAATGAATATAACAATAAATAATAATAAATGTGCTTAGAATTAGAAATCTATGATTTTCGATTTTTTTTCTCCAATTGTGCTATGAGACGTTCCTTCGTGTCAAATTCCAAGATTCCAGTTCAACGTGAAGTATCCTATAGGTTTCAACGATCAGCGAGTTTACGGACAACGAGAAGTGATTGTTCAAAACGATTTGAACCGTTTTGTCACTCGTTCTCTCTCGCTCCGCAGCGAGCGCCGATAGCGCTATCTCCCTCGCACTCATGGCGGAGATCAGAAGGTTTGACATCAACTTTAAGGTTCCGTTTCTTCATTTGGAGGTGCGGAACCCTCAAAAAAATAGAAAAAGATACAATTGAATTCTGAAGAAAAAAACTATAACCTAAAAATAAATAAAATAAATGGACAAAAAAGAGAAAGAAGTGAAAATGAGAAAAAAGCGGTGGGTCCTGAGGTCCATGTCCTTCGACCGTGTTGAGTGGCGCTTATTGACGTACATATAACGTGAAACAATCGCACGTATGTGTCTTGGACTTGTTTCGTTTCGGAAAAAAAACTTAACGACGCTTTTCTTTCGTCGTGCGAGGGTGAAAACGTTCGAGTGTTTCATCAACCGTGTACACTTACATATACGTTTCGCCACGTATACGTTTCGAACGGATGGAAATGTGTCAAACGCGTAATGCGCAATATCGTAACTCATGCGTGTGTGTGTATGTGTGTGTGTGTGTGTGTGTGTGTGTGTGTGTGTGTGTGTGTGTGTGTGTGTGTGTGTGCGTTTGTGAGAGAGAGCTCGTGGTGCGTGAAACCATCACGACCAGAACCACAAGTCAGTGAGCCACGGGACGACCCCTCGTGGCGTAGCTTCGAGTTACTTTGTCAAATGATCGTCGTCGTAGCCTTTTTTTTTTTTTTTTTTTTTTTTTTCAAACTCGAATTCACGTATTCGTCGGTCGTATGCATACTTCCGTGCTTCTCACCGTTTCAACTTTGTTCTACATTCCAATGACTATTGTCGGACTCCGATGTTACACGTTTCCTGAATTACGCACTATGTCGGTGACAACGCGATACATCGATGTCGCGGTGTTCTTGCCCAGTTCGAAGTACGGTACAGGTCGTTCCAAATCAGATGAAATTCATTTTCGTTGCAAACATTTTTTTTTAAGATTCCAATCAATGATTTTTGTTTCAATTTTTACCCGACACAAATTATTTACAAATATTTTGAAGTCCCGAATTGTGAGATAAAAAGAGAGTTATGAGTTTCGTCGTACCCACGTGAATTGGCGTAAAAGCTAGAGGCAAATGTGGGCCCAATTTTTTCGAAAATTTTTAGACTAGAAGTTTTCTATTTTTTCAATTTTTTTCCACAAAATTTTAATGTTTGCCCCACAATTGTAAAAGTCGATGGATATGGACAATGCCCATAGAGAGACTCGTATGTCAGCGTTTTCTCGTATGTCAGCGCATTATGAGCGCCCGTTATTGAGATACAGTCAAACGAAGTTTTTTCATTTGACTTCAAATACATCTTGTGTCAAGGTCATTATGTGGAAAAAATGGTGGGAACCTTTCTTATAGGGAACTGAATTTCCTATACAATTGTTCCAATGGTTTTTTCCTAATTTTGCATATTTTATGAGATTTGCCAAGAAATTGTAATGTCGGTTGAAAAAATGACTTCGATCATAATTCGGCTCCTGTATTTTTTTCACATAATTTTTTTTACAAAAATAAAAATGTTTTCGTTTTTTTTTTCACCTAAATGAAACTTTTCACAGGCAGACGGTAAAGATTACATTTTCAATGACCACCGTGATAGATATAAATCGCATGTGGTCTATCGACAATCTACATACAATTATTTAAATTGACACGCGCAGAGTCCAGATTTGAGCGTGTCGGTTTGAAAAATTGTATGTGAATTGTCGATAGACCGCACATCATTCACATAAATGTTTGTATGTATTGTATACGGACTATATACAATTTCGATATGAAAAATATATGGCTAATACAACATTGAAAGTCTATATTTTTTGTATACAGTTTGAATTATTTTTTCCACCTGGCCAACTAAAATAAGACAAAGAAAAAAAGATCGCAGTAAAATTTACAAGAAAAAAAATTTAAAAAAAAATTGGAAAATCTGGATTCGACGTGAAACGTCCCATACAAGAATAACGACATCGAAACCTTGTACTTTTGGTTACTAGCGTGGGCTTATTTATACGCGATCCGGATAGCGCGAGTACTATTCTACGGGAGTTCTGGTGGTAGTTACAAGCCCAAACTGCCGATCGAAATTCGGGTAACAAGTTCGGCTAGCGGAACCGGCGTATTTGCGCCCAAGGGGGATGAGGACGGGAGGACGTGGTTATGGTGTGTGTGTGTGTGTGTGTCGGTGCGTCGGTGTGACGCGGGGGCGAGGAATAGGTGAACGCGAACGAAACGAAGCGGAGGAAGGACACGAACGCCAGTTGTGGGTGGCGATGCGCGGCGAGAGAACGCCCGACGTGACGATAAATCTTCGTCGTTAATCGAGGGTGTGGTCAAACGCAGCGTCGATTCGTACGTTGCTACGTCGCAAACTGACCAACGACGTCCACGAGCTCTTTACGAATCTATATATATATATATATATATAAACTATTATTTCGTCGTTTCTCGCGGCTCTGACGCTGTTTGGTAAAATGAAAATGTCGATACCGCTGCTACGGGTTGGGGCACAGATATATTGGGGTGGTTCGAAAATTTTTTTTTTTTTTTTTTTCAATTTTCGCGGCCATCAGTAACTTTAAAGTATCTCGCTTTCGTTGAATCCTGCAGAAAGATCCCGAAAAATCCCATACTCATCTGAGAATAAGCTCTGTTACGAAGAAATTGTGACCTCAGAATTGAAAATCCGTCGAGTGGTATGGTCCAAAAGCTACGACAAGTGAAAAATTTTGTGATAAATCTTATAGCGTTCAGATGCTTTTTATAAAAAGAATGAAATGATAGCTGATTATAGGTATTTTATAAGGGTTAAATCGATTTTAAATTTGGATTCATCATGTGACGAAAAAAAATTTCAATTTTTAAGGTGACTCAGAGCCTCCTTAAATAATATGGAGCCGTATTGTTTTTATCTAACGAACGTGAATTGTAAATTATCATTTTATAAAAATTATCACCTACAAAATCATAAGAGTTAATAATATTCGGCAGTGATGAGATATGTTGTTAACTTTCTCCGCCTGTATCATGATTTAATTTTCATGACTTCAAGTGATCCTAATAAACAAAACCATTTGTCATTCATCTTGACAAACGTCATTCTGATCGCACCGATTCACGTTACTCCGACAAAAAGAGTCAAGTCCAATAAAAAATTGTCAAAATATCAATTATATCCTAATAAAATCCTCCCTTGAAAAAATTTTGAAAAAAATTCGTGTCATCGCAAGATCCAAAAGATACTAAAAAAAAATCATCTACAACATCACGAGATAGAAGGGTTTAAATCCCATGATTTTGGACGTGTCCCTCCCCACACACGTGAATATGCAGCCATAAATGATATCAATCCGATAATATGTACATATATATATAAAATCAATGGAACAGGCTAGGTGGTATTGTGCTAAAGCTCCACGTGTCCAGCAGCCACTCCCGGCGAACACTAAAAGCTGTTACCACCGGCCAACGAGTCAAACACTCGCCGGTAGTGACACGGCGACACACACGATTTGCTCATAATGTGTTCGCGTCATTGGCAATGTCACTGGCAAACCGAGAGCCAAAGACCGAGGCCCCATAGAAATGGACGTGACGTCCACACACACATACAAACACATGTACACATATACACATGTACTTACGGGATTCATGTTGGTACAGAACCAACGATCTCGCCTCGTTCCCTGCACGCTCTTTCCGAACTCGTAATTTTCCCCTTTCGTGGAAACGCATGGAACTGCAGCCAGCAGCAACAGCAACAGCGTGGCAGTTGTAGTTTCGTGGGATACACGGACAGCCACGCGACCGGTGATTTATCCGGTGGCCCACGTTGGTTTCTTTCGACCAGCACCACAACCACCGCCAGCAGCAGCAGAGACGTTGTACGGAAACTTATTAGGAGGGTTGGTCGACAAGTTTTTTCATCCGGAAGATAATCGGCGAGATCGATGAACGGCTAATATGCATCGTGTTAAAAAAAGGGAAAAAAGGTCAATTCTTCAACCTCGACAGCAGGGTATTGTGAGAATTAGGGGATGAATTATTTATCGTTGCGACAGTCGCATATAGTATCGTCCTCGCGAGTTAGACATGCGTTTTCGAGTGATCGGGTAATTGTGGGATTTTTTTATTCCGCGGTCTCAACATTTTTTTTTCTTCTATTTTTTGTTTGTTATTCATTGGCGATAGAAAAATATGAAACGTGGCTCGTGGTTGGAATGTACTATTCCGCCGGGCGGCGCTGGCGGTCGGTTTCGCGGTGTCGGCGGTGATTGAATCGTTCACGATAACGTTTTGAAAAACCTCGAAATGTAATCGAGACGATGTTACTCCAGGTCTAGTTACTGGACACAATGAATGAAAGAGCAACTGGTGGCGTGCTATTATGTTATACAGGCGTTGGAAAAAATAAAATAAAACATTTTAGTAAAATGTAAAATTGATAAGGTAAAACTATGTATATATGTACTACGATTGAATGGAAAATTCGAGTTGTACGGTTTTGGATAGTATTGTTTTGCGACAGGTTACTTCAACCTTGATTCCTATCTCTCCGTTCTGTCAGTCACATTATAATTTTTTAACGTGTAATATCGTGTGTACTATGTATGTGTGTGTGTGTATGTGTGCTTGACGAGCGTAACGTATAATTTCGTAGACGTCTTTCCGTGCCCCAACTGACAGATCCGGTAGGCCACGAATCCGTTACAACCGATCGCAAAACTCACGGCTCGTAAGAAAGGGTTTGAAATAATATAAAAAATATATATAAATATACTAGGGTGGTCCTTAATGGGGGTGTTTACGAATTTCGACTAGCGCGCCCGCCAGATGGGTTTAGAATAAATAAATAAAAATATGTGCGAAACCCCAGTACTGTAGTCCAATGAAAAGACGTGACTGTAAGCTCGCTTTGTTTCCCATTTGGATAACATGAGATTTTCAGACTCATTCAGTAATTTTTTTTTCGAGTTGTCCCTAAGCACGCGAAAAATTCTTTATTGACATAAATATATTGTTAATGGCTATAACTACTCGTAGATTTTTTCACAAGACCTCACCTGTAGATTATCGATAACGGCGAACCGTTATCGTCGTAGTTGTTATCATCGTTTATCGGTTCGCCGTTATCGATAATATACAGTTGAGGTCTTGTAAAAAAATGTACAAGTAGTTATACCCATGAACATTAGACTCATGGGAATAAAATATTTTTTACGTGCTTAGGGACAACCCGAAAAAATAATTACTGAATTATCCTGAAAATCCTATGTTATTCAAATGGGAAACAAAACGAGCTTACAGGCACGTCTTTTCATCGGACTACAGAACTGCGGTTTCGCACATATTTTTATTTATTTATTTTGAACCTATCTGGACGGTGCACTTGTCGAAATTTATCAACACCTTCATTAAGGACCACCCTAGTTTATACATAATACAGGTAGGTATCATAAATGTGGGCGAGCGATCGAGCGCAGGAAGCGGCATCCGGTGAGAACTATGACGATGACGACGACGACGACGACTATGACGGTAAGGAAGACCGTTGCGTACAACGTCCTCCCGATGAGCCCTTCGAGGACGACGATATGTCACCATGGAAAATATGCGCGGAAATGCATCGACTCACACGTGGTCGGTGCACGTGCAACGCGTGGCATCCCTTCGATTCGGACTCAGGCGCCACAACCATCGGTAATGCCACCCTAACCCCTCCCCTCCCGCTTCTCCAATTATTCCATAACGTTTACCAACTCGTGAAAATATTCTCCCACGCAATGTCAAAATAGATGAGAAATATGCAGTCGTTGCAAAACGATGACAGAGTGAACAACGAACAATATTTTTGCAAATGCAAAAGTAGTGTTCGATGGTCGTAACATATGTTTTTTCTTTTTAATTTTGTGCAGTGAATTTATTGTTCATGCATGTGGGAGCGACGAAGTGGGAATGGCCAGATTGGTTAGAACTAATGGAACTGCATTAGATGATGAATAAATTCCACGTGCTTATAGCTTCATGCTTCTGCGTTGCTCGGAGAAAATTGCAAAAACATAAAGAAAACGAATGGGATATTAGAAAATTGCTCAATCGTTTTTATGTATGCATAAAAGTTTCTTGACAAAAATATTTGTTTTTGTGAAAATACTTGGATGATGAAGATTGATTAACGATACATATAACACTCGTATCGATTGCCGCGGAACTCGTGTCCATCGATAACACGAAGAGTGCATTCGTGGATTAATAATTTATCACGACGCTAGAGACAATGTGCATCCAACGATGCAACAAACTCCGTTGCATATATTGTAATATAATAATGAAAGTATCGTATTTTTTTTTTTTTATGCCTCGACTAAATATGTTACATTTGCTTCTTAGTATAATTTACAAAATATATTTTAATATTTAGCTTGAATATAATTTATATTACAATATAAGAATATTATATTAGATATATCAGGTAAATATAATTCTAGAAAAGAATGTATAGGGTCATTGTACATGCCCACAATTTCGATAGAAAATAATGAAATAAGTAAATAAATAATTTCAGTGTTGAAATATTTATGTCATTATCGATTCGGTCTCCGAATGCTCGTCGAATTTTCATTGAAACGTGTGAATTATCAAATTCTGCAACAAACAGGGTTAACAAATTGCAAACTCCAATGTCATAAGTATGCGAAAGTGCAGGTTGATAAAATCAATGGATTCATACCCGATGGTTGTGTGTATGTTTGTGTGTGTGTGTGTGTCGTGTGTAGAGACGATTGCGTGGTGTACAAAATACGCGGGGCGTCTACGAATAGTCCATAGGCAAAGCACAACGTCACGATGGATGTAGTGCAGAACGATGCTAAGGTTCACCCTTCGACGTACACAGCACAGCAGCGAGAAAACAGTGTTTAATTCTGCACGACCCACTACCAACGTACATACGTCGGCGTCCACAATCAACCCTCCGCGTTACATCGGTCTCTCATTCTATCCATTCCTTCGAGTTCGAACTCTTGTATTACGTTTTCAACGTGTTATCACTCATGAGACTTATTTCTGGCCAGTTTTTGCCGATTCTCAATCGATTAAGGTATTAACCTACTCGGTTCGCTATAAATAAATATTATAGTGAACCAAAAACGATTCGTTAGGATCAAAATGAATAAAATAAATAAAATAAAATAAAATAAAATGAAATAAAATAAATAATTCACCATTTTCAGTCACAATAGTGAGTATCATGTAAGTATCAAATAAATTTGATAGTCAACCAAAGACGACCTTTTGGGTTTGAAATAAATAAAATAAAATAAATAAAATAAAATGAAATAAAATAAAATAAAATAAAATAAAATAAAATAAAATAAAATAAAATAAAATAAAATAAAATAAAATAAAATAAAATAAAATAAAATAAATAATTCACCATTTCCAGTGACAATATAGTGAGTATCATGGCACAAGATAATTCGTTACCCGACATACATATATATGTAACAATTCATTTTTTCCGTCACGCTAGCGAACCACGGAGGAAGCGAGAAGAATGAACGAAAAAAATATATATATACACATACATACAGTTGGGTTATAACTATTACGCACCATAGACCTCGCGCGCTATTGCGCATAACACGCGTTATGCTCGCGTCAAGCAAAATGTAATATATATATCTCGGTTCTCATAGCGCGGGGGACGCACCCAGCGAGCACGGGGATTCGAAGGAGATATCCGTTTGACGTCAACCGATCCGTGGAGGAGGAAGGGCCCGGACGGGCCCCTGCGATTCAGTGGGGCCAGAGGGACGAAGTAGCGAGGGGGGAGGGGTGTGGGGGCACACACGGAGTGACAGAAATTGGCCGTGTCCAATGTGTGGGGCCCACACACGTCAACTGACCGTCGGGCAAACCGAATATAATTTCCATATTGTGATATATAGTAAACGGGTCAGCAGCGGGGTCCTGGGGCCTGTATCCTGTCGACTATCCGTGTGTGCAATGCAAGCGCGTCTCGAAGGAAAAAGAGTGTAAGAGAGAGTGAGAGAGAGAGAGAGTGAGAAGGCCTTCATATTATTATGCGTTAACAAACCATTTAGGCCAGGTGTTAAATTGTCTGTGACGGCGAGGCAAAACGATCGACCGGACAGAGAATTGCCTCTGGTCGTGTGATCGCGCGCGCGCTTTTGCTCACATGCCTGATACACACAAACACACACACATGCGTGGGGATACATAGTGGGTTGTTAAATATAATGCGAGTCGAGTGTCCGGTTCGCGAGGGTAGGCGAGAAACGGGCCAGGAAGGAGATGGTGTACGGGGCCAAGAGTCTCGGTGCTTATGGCCAAACGGCTCGCGCTAATAGCTGCAAATTGACCGGAAAAGTATATGGCTATTTGGTACATAACTCTCGGTTGGAAATATATTCTCGCTATCGGTATTTTGCGATTAATCCGGGGCTCTATTTGTACGCAGTGATAATTTGAGATTTGTTTTTTTTTTTGATTTTTTCTTATCCGATGATTAGCGAGAAACGGTTTTGTGTGCGCGGTGTCTCGAAATTCAATTCATTTTTTCCTCTAATGATCGGGAGATAAGATAGGGGTGTTTGATGAATACGATTTTGGGTTTTTTTTCGGAAAATCGGACATTTTCGGACATTTTTTCGGAAATTCGGATATTTTCGTTTAGCAAAATGTTTTATTTTTTTTCCATTTGGATTTCCATAGGATATTTTATGAAAATATTGTTGTAAAATTTACTGAACGATAATATACTAACTCAAACTCATCTAATAGAATTAGAATCTCAATTATATTAGGGTTCGAAGTTATTATGATTATAGATGAAGTAATTACAATCACAAATTTGATAATACGATTTCAATTGAAAGCTTCAATTACATATTCTATTCTAGAAATAATTGCCATGATAGGAATTATTGCTACTAATCTTATGAATAATAACGAAATTCAATGAAAAAACTATTTTTCTTCGTAAAACAAATATAAATATAATAATATAATTATGAAGAATAATATTTTTATTGTATGATAAATCAATATAAAATGATTCATTTATTTTTCGATTTTTATGTTGCGGTTGAAATGTGAGATAGCCATTTCAAAATTATTTCATTATTATTTTCTTCAGTGACACCTATTCCATGGGGGCAAATGTTTATTATTTTGAAATCTCGTCTGGCAGTCGAATTACTCACGAATGTGATTGCCACACAATTCAATGCTATTTACATGCGGGAAGAGTAATTTTTGTTTCTTCTTCTTATTTTCTTATCATCGATCTTGAACACGTGACTATTCCTTCACTCGAACGATAAACGAATCACGAAAAAAAAAAAAAAACGATGCTTGGTACGAAGTTGAATGAAAACCGAGCAACGAGACGTGTCGAAAAGAAGGTTTTTTTTATTTCACTCGGTTATTCCATCCACACACGCGTTTCATTCGTTCTGAACGTCGCCGAGACCTCGTGGGCCAAGCGCAAGTCCCCTGCGAGCTGTAAAAAAAAAAAAGAACGCAAGTCGCGTGAAAGACAGAGGAAAGAGCGGAGGAAACATGTGTTACAAACCGTACGCATAACCGGGCAACGAAATGAGAGAGTCCGAGAGATCGTTATCTCGATGACGAACGGGTATCATGAAAACCCACACGTATTATCTATGCGTCCGAGACCGTACGCGTAAACACGCATATACATAAACCCACACCTCGTTCACGCGGGCGCGCGGTAAACTTGACGCCTTCCTGATAAAACATCCGCCGGTTGTTCAGTCACCTCAACCATTCGGAATTATATCTACATTCTGTTTTTTTTTTTCGTTTTCTTTTTTCTTCAATTTGTTTGTTTTTGTTTTTTCAACTACTGTAAAAAAAAATTTCAGAGCGATTATGTGCTTTGGGGAAAATTCTTCGAGCTTCTGACTATGGTTGGGTTGACGGTTGATTTTCGTCGTTGACCGTTCTGTGTGTTCTTCCCACCCAACGCGTCGACATTAGGGTGGCCTGAAAAAAAATTCACTTTCATTCGTTAAAAAAATGTATGGACAAAATTGAAGCGATGAAAGATTGATGTAAGATCAGGAGGGCCTATCAAGACTATTTCTTTCTATCGTCCGAACTGCAGAGAACTTACTAATTATGAGATTACGATTTTTATGATAATAATAGGACTGAAAATAAATGAAAAACTTAAAAAAACTTCGAGATTGTTTCACAATTTTTTCGAAATTGGTAAAAATAAAAATTCATTCGAAATTCATTAGACAAAAGGCTGTCGCAAAACAGCCTTCTGTAAACAAATCGATAGGTATTTCGATTATTTTCGATAGAAGATCAAATTTTTTTCTCATGAATAGTCAAGAAATCATTGATAATAATCATAAAATCGATTTTCTATGGAGTATAATAGAAATATTGATTTTTTGTAAGACAGATTTCATTTCTCTCTTTTTTCTTCAGGAAACCATTGTTATACATTGAAAATTCGGAAAAACTCGGATACTCTCAAAATTGAGAAAAAAATATATATATTAGGATGCTCACTCTTTCACCTTCTTATTGCGCCAAGATATTTGAACGTAAAAACTTTAGAAAATCGGAGCAACCTATAAAAACCCCTAAAAATGGTTCGATCAAGCTCATCTTTCCGCGGGATTCTACGAACAGATCGTTTGAAGCGAATGACTGCCCGGAAAATCGGAGAAAACGTTTTTTCTTTGTTTTTCAGGACACCCTAGTCAACATAAGCGCGTCGATTATCCGTGATAGAAGAAGGGGTTATACCGCGGATGCGGTTAGTCACAGTGAGAGAGCACACGAGGAAAACATTATGGCGATAATTTAAATCCCCGCGCGCGGGCTGTCCGCGCTTCGCCATCAGAAGCACCGGCCGAGAACGCGAAATAGCGGCGCGGGCGGTGTGGTGGGGGTAGGGCCCAGCGGCATCGCCGAGCCGCCCCCTCCACCCGTTTAATGCGCGCGGCGGTCCCCGCTAACGCGCCCGCGCACTAAGCGCGTTATCGTGTGTGGGCCCCCCCCACCCGATGTTCCGTCTCTCTCGCGCGTGCGCGCGAGCTACCTCTTTGGGACCGTGGAACGCGCGCACGTTATAATACGGTAGGCTACCGCGCTCGCTCTTATCTCACCTCGTTACTCCGGCTTAAGTGCTGCGAATACTTGAAATATCGCTGTGGCTTCCGTAATTCCGTATAGCCGTTCGGGTGTGCTACGCTTCTGATCTCAGAACCGTCGAATGGTGGGGGGCAGGACGGGGGGACTTCGGGCCTTTTATTATCCAGCCAGGACGCATTAATACGCGAAATTCATCGGCGGCTAAGCCTTGATGTTTTGAAAATGTGAAAAAAAATTGAAAAAAAAATGACAACAACGACAACAGCGTCGGGATTCCTGTTAATAGCCGTGACAAATAATACCGGAGAGAGAAACAAAGTTACGGGTTGGACACAGCTGCTCCGTAGTAATAAACTTTATCCGGATGATAATGTAATGATGAAATTTCGTTGATGAGAGAAAATTTGTTTTTCGATTTTTTTCTTTATCTCACGACTGGATATCATTATTTGTTTTTTTTTTTAATGCGAATCTGAAGTACATCGAAGGTTCATGATTTTGGGAATGACCTTAAAATTCTTTGATCTACTATTGTCATTGATTTTTATTTATTTCGATGATTTTATCGATTGGAAAAAAAAATAATTTCCACGAGCAACAAAATTCGGGGGGAGCAATTTTTTTTTCCATCGATCGAACATAATAATTCAACATGACACAACGAAATTTCCAATGGTCGTCGTATAAATCGATTGAATTCATCATCGTACGTCCATTGGAATTTCTTTTTTCAATTTCCATTCAATCGATAAAATTATCCATTAACTGCCACGAAGTAATTTTTTTTTCCAACACACACACCCACAAATTTCTTCGTGAAAACGATTCCACGTCTGCACGTGTTGTTTTGTCCGGGTATACGCGATTCGACGATTGCAAATCGATCGATGACACACGGGGTTGAAGCTCGGGGTAGCAGGTGACGCGACATTTAATTTGCCACGAGAGGATGGTGGTGGGTGGATAACTGTAAATAAACCGAAGCGGTAGTTGGTACCAACTGTCACGGTACACAAACGCGGGGCTGGAGGAAGGGGAGGGGGTCTTCGACGACTAGCGAGAGAATTAACCCGGCGAGGGGGTTGGGATGTGATGGCAAAACGCATGAGAGAAATTCGTAGCGAGAGGGCACAGCGGACGAAGGTGGAAAGAGTAACGAGAGACGTTGACGGGCCAATTAGATTCTAAACATCGTAATAATTTCCTTTCGGGCTACGTCGGCTGGATCGAACCTGTTTCAGCGATGGGGGCCAACATTACCCCATCCCCACGGACCACCGAGACAACGAGAATTATAATCCGAAGGGATCCACGCGCGTTCGCTGTACGATATTCACCTTATAATGCTTAATACCAGATCATCCCCCTATACTTGCCTTATATTCCACTTTGCTGATACAGATATGCATGTGCATGCATAGATATATGTGTATATATATATATGAATGGCATATAGAACGTAAAGTCTTGCTCCCTTCTGCTTCCGTAATGCCATAGCTCCGCTATAATGAAAGCTTCGGCGCAACCTCTAATTCAACTCGTGATCGATATACCACACCGAGCAAAACCTTCCACCCTTCCGTCAGTCCGTACGCGCGAGGTACCCCGGAAAAAAAAACAGATGAGCGATATATCGGAAAAGCATAATCGATTTTCGCGAGCTTGCTGCAAGCAGCACGGTGAGCGCTTATTATTAATTATCTATAAAAAGGAATGTTTTAGCCTTAAGGGGGTTGAGTCACCTTAAAAATGGGAACAATTTTTTTTTCCAGGCCTCATGATTGATTGAAATTTGAAATGGATTTTACCCTTATAAATAACGTATATTTGACTATTATTTGACATTCTTTCGAAGCCATATATGGCATCTAAACGCTGTGAGATTTGTCGCAATATGTTTGACTTGTCGTAGCTTTTGAACCATACGACTCAACGGATTTTCCATTCTGACGTCTCATTTTTTTCGTAATAGACTACATTCTTCGATGAGTGTGGAAATTTGGAATGCGAGATTAAATGAATTTATGGTAACACATTAATCAACTGTTTATCCCAAAAAATTACAGAAAAATTCGGTTTTCATTCACGTTATAGGTTGCCACAATGTCCAGAGAGCGTAAAAAAAAAAATCCCAACGCTCATCCGAGAATGAGTTCTGTTACGAAGAAAATGAGACGTCGGGATTGAAAATCCGTTGAGTCATATGGTCCAAAAGCTACGACAAGTGAAAAATTTTGCGACAAATCTCACAGCCTTCAGATGCCATATATGGCTATGAAAAAATTTGAAATGATACCTAAGCATAGCCATTTTATGAGGTCAAAATCGATCGATCGGAAAAGTGAATCGCCGAGTCCACGCTTGTGATCCGCGCGTGCGCGGATCGGTTGTCCGTGGATGAAAAGGATCGGGCGTCGGCAAAAGAGCCCCGATGTCCGGCTACGTCGCCCAGAAAACATTCGAGGGTCTTGGACGGATTTTCGAATGCTGCCGAACGCCGCCGCCGACGTTTTCACACCCTAAGTGGCGAGAAAGATCGCTCGCGCGGCGTGTCTCCGTGTTCGCGCGGGTTTTTAAAAGGCGTCCGGACGTCGGTGAGGAATCGTCGCCCTCGGGATGAGACGTTCGGATGCTGCGGTCACGGCTATTCGAGAATCTCTCGTTGCGGGTTACATTCTCGCATGCCGTTAAAACGCTCGGGGATGAGGACCCGTTGCGGCTGTATCTACCCGGGGCCGCGGCTTCTGAGCTCTTCTACCGATCGTATAATACACGATCTTTCGCGAGAACGAAACTGATGGTGGCTATCTGCCGCTGTTGCTGCTTCTGCTGCTGCTGCTGCTGCAACAAACCCGCTTTCTCTCTCACTCAGCTTCTGCGGCTGAATAAAAGATGAGATTCACACCGCGAACCTCGTTCACCGCGCGCGCGCGCGCCCGCGATTCCGCTCAAACGTTTCATCTTCTTTCTTTACTTATTTTATTTCATTTCTTTTTTCACGCATTCTAGGGTTTTTTTTGTTTTTGTTTGTTTTTTCTTTTGTCTTATTTATCGGCTTTTTTTCTTTTGGGTTGTTGTTGTTTTTTTGTTTTTTTTTTTTATTTTAAGGACGGTGATGTATTTGCCACGGCGATCTCGAACGGCGACTTTTTCGCTCGCCCGGGCTCACACCCGATCGTTATAACTTTTTCAACGACGCTGAATTGGATGTGGGGTTCTCGTAAACGGACGTCATTAACGGGGAAAAGAAAAGATTTTGTGTTTTTATTATTATTTTTCATTTTTGTGTGCGTTTTTTTCTTCTTGTTTTCCACAATCGGAGATTGGTTTTGATGTGTCAATTTTCTGTGATATTGTTGTTTGGAAAGGATGTTATTATCGTTGAGATGTTTTTTTTTCTTGATTATCGATGAATGGATAAAATGAATGAAAATGCATTCGATTTGTTTCGGGGAATATAATCAATTAATTTTATTCCTCGGTAAGATTGTGTGTGATAATTTGAGCGAAGACTTTCGGATTTGAACTGTTATTATCGATGGTAATTGTGGGGAGAAATATTGGGGGACACCCCAACGGTGTTCTTCATCAATTTCAACGATCGACACTTCGTTGATGAACTTTATTAAGGTCAATAAATTGTCATTCGAAATGAGTGAATCTCGATCGAACAATTTCTTTTTTTTTTTTTATGGTACGGCATATGCGAAACATGACCGGCTTGTGATTCCAATATTTCCCCGAGAACTCACTCTGAAAAATGTATACATATAATAATGGGAAAAGATACCTCAATTCTAGGGGGTCAAAACTCTCATGCACTTCTTTAGAAATGGTCGTCATTTTTTTTCTCAGTTTCGGGTAACTCAAAACAATCCCCTAATTTTTTTTTAATTCAAAATTTCCCCATCCCTTGAATCGGTGTGTTTTGACCAATTCGAATTGAAGCGTCTTTCCTCAATTAAGAATATATCTATATTCTTAACTGCTTATCTATATTCGTATCATTCTTCCTCTTCCCCTGACCTCTAAATTGTTCGTTATCTGCTAATCAATCCTCGCGAAAAACAAAACCAACCATCGATTAAAAATACACAGAAAAAAAAACAAATTAATCCCACGATCTAATACAAATTAACTGAATTCATAAAATTGCCATCAGTCTATTCAGTCTCATAATCGTTCCTCCAAGTACTTAAAAGAAAAAGAAAAATAATTATAAAAATCCATACACACGCATGCAAATATATTCCCCCGCTTCGCTTATATTTCACAGCATTCTCCGTGATGCTTGCACCGATGGAGATTCGTTATTCGCGCATTAATCTGCATAGCGCTGCGGTGGTCACCGATCGAGTTTCTTCGTATACGGTCGAACGAAGTGGGCGCTTAAAAAATAATAATAAAAAAAAAACAAAAACTTTAAGGAGAGTGCAAAACGTGGGCGTCGAGGAGCAATCGAGAGAACGAGTCGCAGGGTGGTAGAGTGGCCCAGGAGGGGCGGGGGGTGGAGGGGGAGGGGTAGATGGCGAGTTAGTGCGATCGGGTATAAGTACACGAGGTTTGTCGGGGTCTCAGATATACAGCGTTGCAATCGTCAACGAGAATTGCGATACGGTAGATCGAGAGAAAGAGAGAGAGAGAGAGAGAGAGAGAAAAGGACGAGACGAGCCGCGTTTGCCGGTCGTCAGAGGCGCTGCGCTCGCGCGTCCGTCCGTGATGCGTCGGGCTCGTTCGTCGGGCCCATCGTAAACGAATTAGAGGTTCGCTCTTCTAAGAGCGTTACACGGGGACTCGAGCTGTAAACCGATCCAATTAAACGTACGTTGCTCGCTCACGTCGAGACGTTTTCTTCGACTCTCGTGGCGAGAGCGTATTAATGGGGCTAAGGCGAGTGCGCGTGCGCACATTTGCCGTGTGTGTGCCCGCGAGGACGTTTGTCGTATATATATGTTGTAAAAGCTCGCCCGGTGAACGCCGGGATACCCGACGAACGACGTATATTACAATTTATATTTATACGTACGATATAAGCTACATTCGAACGCGCGAGCCAATTAACACCCGCCGTAGAACGAGAGAGCAGGAGAGAGAGGGATGGAGATACGTGTGACTCGGATTATAAGTCGTATATAAGGATACCCGGGGTGCCATGGTCATCAGAAAACTTGATTCACACCTAAGGCTTCGGAGTAACATATTTATTTGTTTTATTTTATTTTCTCGTCGTTTGTACTTCGTGAGGTTAAATAATCGTACAAAGTTGTTGTGGCGCCTTGTTAATTTTCTTAACCCTCATTTGGATCCACATGGTTCCTTTTTTTTTGGTGTCTCATTACGAGTACATTCCTCCGAAACATGCGGAGCATGTTCGACTCTATCGGAATTTTTTCAATCACGATGGATTTGAATTTTTTTAAATGTTTATGTAATGTTGAAACGTAGATAATGAATATATTCGAAGGATTCAATATGGCGATTGTAGGTACTTGGAATTTAAAAAGAATTTATGGAGAATCGTGTCACCGAAAAATTTGGGAAACAAAAAAAAATGCCTTTTGGAAAATTGATTGACCATATATTATTGATTGAGGTAATATAGTTTTGAGAAAGGCAGAACATGGAATTCATGACGAAAATGTATGAACCTTCTCTCTATTTACCTTCCCGTTTGGACGGGAAGGTCAAAATGCATCGATTTTCTTATTGTTCTTACCTTTTCGTCCAAACGTTGGATAAACGACGCTATATAAACCAAGAGATCACATAAACAATGTTGTAGAGAATTGAATTTCCTATTAAAAAATCAGCAACAGCATATATCCAACTTTGACAATTTACGCGTGTGAAAGCTCGAAAGTTAGGAAATATTGAAAACCGCACCAATTGGTAAGTGTTCGGAATATTGTACGTTCGCTACAATGCCATTCTGAATTTTGACGATTTGCTGCAATGTCATTCTACGCCGCGATCATTCGTAATATTGTCATTCGAAACATCAGGCGTTCAGAATTTCGACTCTTCTGAACCTTGCTCGATCTGAATTTTGAGACCCACCGCTTTATCCGATCCTCCTCAAAAACGCGTCACTCCATGCCTGCGAAGCGGGCGCAAAGTGATCGATTTCAGTCCAGAGCTTCACATGCACGACACGAGCGTTGTCAAGAGCGGCCGGACATTTCTTCTTCCATTAAAAGTAGCAACAAAAAATACACAACAAACCAAACCGAATAAATAACGCATACAATTATTCAACCGCACGAATAAACAATACCAAAAATTCCAAACATCCATTTAGAAATTACAATGCATGAAAGATTAAGTTTTGAAATACAAAGTTAAGCTGAAACCTCGGTGGCGAAGAAGTCGGAACATCAGCAACAGCGCCCAGGAGTCAGGGGGCGGCAGTTCGTCATCCTCGAAGGAAAGTAAAAAAGCCGAGAGTCCAGTGAGATGATCTTACGAAGCTATATTACACCAGCGACACAGTCGCCAGTCACGACCCTATTTTTTTCGTTTTTCTTTTTTCTTCGTTTTTTTTTTTCCTTTTTTCATCGTGTCGGTGAACGGGGTTTGTACCCGTGCGATCCTGACGGATAAGCCGCCGGTGTTTGCTCTGAGGGTTTTCTTTACAGTTAGTCCTTCGCACGACGAGAGAATTATAATGCCGCGCACCAAGAACGAGTAAATTCTCGGTTGAGAATGGACCCAAAACGCCCCATCCCCACACCCCCATCCATCTCTCTCTGTCTCACGCTCTCGTCACATATTTTCTTTGCCTTCTCCGTCTCTCTCTCACTCTCTCGACTCTTCCTTTTGTTCCCCTCTGAAGAGTGTCGCTCGGCTCCGCGCTTCACCTCCTCACGCTTCTTCATCTTTTTCTATAGCCAAGCTACGCAGGTTGTAAAAAGAAAAAAAAAGGGAAAAAAAGAACGAAACAGAAGATGAAGAAAAAAAAAGTCACCGCGAT
This sequence comes from Diplazon laetatorius, assembly GCA_963662125.1. Lineage (NCBI taxonomy): Eukaryota > Metazoa > Arthropoda > Insecta > Hymenoptera > Ichneumonidae > Diplazon > Diplazon laetatorius. The sequence goes on from OY759152.1 coordinate 10,864,813, forward strand.
ATAAGATCGCGATGAAGAAAGGCGTGAATTTTCATAGTGAGCGAGAGCGAGACGTGGAGGCGTCGCGTAAGGCGCGAGTCGACCGGAAGCCGAGGACGAGGACGCGTGCGGGTTGTGGCTCTCCATCGCAGCGAGAAAACTCGAGTATGTTATCGTCTCCCTGGATCTCGGGCTTTTCACCCCGACGTCAACCTTCCCTTCGCCCTCACCCCTCCTTTCTGTCCTCGTCAACCGCACTTCTCGCACCCTGACGGCACTCACACGATATATACTAATATTAGATAATATACGTATAGCTATTTTACCTTCTCTCACTCTCTCTCTCTCTCTCTCTCTCTCTCTCTCTCTCTCTCTCTCTCTCTCTCTCTCTCTCTCTCTCTCTCTTACGTGCGTGCGTGCGTGACCGCTCAGTTATATTACCGTACGCGACTCGTGAATGCCTCCTCCCTTGCCCCCCACCGCCGCTATCTTTTCACCCTCCTCCCTTCACCGACCTGTATCATAGTTTTGTATTAACAACCCGTTGTAAATGTATTCTCTCACGCGGTCGCACCTCCTCAGAATGTCAATTTCGGTGTGTCAGGTCAACCTTTTGTTTTTTTTTCATTATTTTTTTTAAATTTTTTTTTCATATTCTGAGAATTCTTTTATAATTCGTGATACAGCTGTGACATTAATTACGAATCGGGTTGACTTTATCGGATATACTTTTCCAAGAGAAATATATAATTTTGTTGTTCTGAAAAAAAAGAGGGTTCGTGCGAAGAATTATCGTTTAATTTAGAAAATATGTTCGAAATTTTTTGTATGACCTTATTATGATAATCGATTATATTATTATAGAACGAAAATACATAAAAATCGATGGAAATGTTTCCTATAATGATTGTGGAAGTGTAAAAATGTTGACTGCTGCATGATAATTGATCGTGGTTATATGTTTGATGAAGTACATATTAAAAATACAATTTCATTGAGTGTATGTTGGTTTTCTAGTCGACGCTGTCACAAATGTCACGGGACGTTTAATATATTTATTGAATTTTGACACCGCGGAGTTGTCGAGGCGCACAGCTCGTTATTATTATCTATCTATAGGGCGTAGGCCGGCTCGTGAACAGTTTTTCATGAATTATTTGACGCCTGTTCGCTAGTTAATTATTTAATTCTGAGAAAAAACACGATGGAAACTACAACGGAAGTATCGCGAGCGTGTTCAGGGTTGGTGTGATCCTGTCAGAAACGTTTCAGGATCACGCAATTCAGAAGTCACACTGGTGTCACCTGCGACAAGTTCTAGCTGCGTAGAAATACTCGTTGTGTGCTGCTATTATGCTACAGATAATTTTTACAGTCTCGAACGGCAAATATTCGAGGATACATAAATAATTGACACGTGAAATCATTGAAGAACCTCGGAATGTAAGCATAGCTGAAATTACGAAAAACAAGGTGTGCGTTAAGGAGACTAAGAGTTTGAAATTTCGAAAAAAATCGATTTTCTGTTTTTTCTTATGGAATCATATATAGCAGCGATTCAAGTTTATTTTGGCAGAAACAGAATTGGTCACTTTAAATCGCACGATAGCGTCTAGAATTAACTGAAATTGACGATGCGAAAATATGATTCAATAAAACACTCAAAATCATAATTAAATTATTTTGAGATGTTGATAAATGACTCGAAATTATAATGAGGATTATTTCGAAATCACTCGAATTCGGTCAAAGTCTATTGATTTCACATGATTTTATTTTATCTACGAACGACTCAATTTATTCAAATGTTAGGGTTACGTAGACAACCAAGAAGGACCATTATGGTTTCGAACTGTCCGTCTGTCTGTGTGTCACAGCCCTCCCGTTTTCTTATTCGTTATACTTATTGAGAAGAATTTTGGTATACGGGCGTAGATTGATGACCCAAAAACAGGAATTATAAAATTATAGAAACATTTTTTTTTTCATCCCTCTCGCCCATAGATTGAAAGTGTATTCTAAATGTTTTTTTACATACCTCATTGAGTAGGGTGGCTTTGAATAGGTCTCCTAAAATACAACAATAGTATATTATGACACTAGTACGAAAACATTTTTTCTGACGAGTGTGAGTTTGCAGAACGAGCCAAAGGCGAGTATTGCAATCACACGAGTCCAGAAAACGTTTTTCGTACGAGTGTCGTACGATTTTTTATGTCACAAGGTCCGTAAATGCGGTTTGAAGCGAACGCAGTGAGCGTAAAACCGCACTTTTACGGACAGCGTGATATAAATAATATTCTGGGACTTTTCGATGTTAACCCTTCGGATATTTCTTTTCAAAGTCATTATCAGAGCATCCCTGCCCTCTCATTTTTAAACTATCGATGCAAAAAATCTGGAAAAATGTCAGAATGTAGCTTTTGATTAGTATTTTCAATAACAATTATAATGAATACTGTAGCCAAAATAGTTTATCGGAAATGTAGAAATAATTTTTTTTTTTAATATCAATCCTCGCACCAAAACATACCTACACTTCTATAGAGATTACATATTTCGTCACCATAAAATGGATCTAGATACTCATTATAAAAAGTTTAAGAAACCGCAAGTGCACGCTCTTGACCAATTTTTTTTTCACGACCTCTTTAAAAAAAAACTTTCGTGCGAATCGAACGTCACAATAATTTCGATCAAATTCCACAAAGTATTTCGAAGATTTCACGTTTATGAAATCCAACTCACGACCATTGCGTATCAACGGTGGAAATTACGGGTTCCAGATTTGTCCGGCCGCGCATGAGATCCCAGAACCTTACGTTCCGTCTAAGAAGCGAAGAAAAGACGCATCGTTCGCGAATGAAACGGGCGATGCCGGTTGTGGGCCCTGCGTAAAAGGTATAAAGGAATGGTGAATAAAGACGAGAGGACGCGATGAAATGCCGAAGGAGGTTGAAAACGCGCGCGCGCGAGGATGGGACATCAGAGAGGCGCACCATTCGCGCTGATGGATGGAGAGAAGCCATCACCGATGGAAAGAACCAACGGCGTCAACGCCACTCTCGTCGATTCTCATCGCAAAACGTGTCAGTTGCGTCTGCGGAGACCGCGCGAGACATCAGAAACTCTCCAAGATCGCGCGGATGGAATCCCGCAACGTCCGAGATGGGGTCCTCTTCCTTATTCCACTTCCCCGGACGACGCCCATGTGCACAAACGGACATCCAGTTTTTCACGCGTTGGACAAGTGTCGCTCGACACCAGCGGCATTGCTCGTTCTCTCTTGCTCCCACTTTTGTGTTATTTCCGAGGAACCGAATGCACCATCGTTATATGTATACATGTATATATGTGTATGGGGTGTGTTGAAAAAAGCAGATTATTTTGTTTCCTCTGGCAGTTTGTCCACTTGGAGTAGATACTATTAGAAGACATCTGTCAAAATTTGAGCCCAATCGGACAATATTTAAAGGTTCCGCTTCCATGAAATCCATTTTGCCTTTAATTAACACGTAAGCATTTGTTTTTCTTCCAGTTGCAATTAATTTTTCGGGTAAATGGAAAATTCCGGGGATGGAAAGCCAGTGCAATGCATAGTATTAGGGTCACTTATAATGGTTACGTTTTTTGTTTGACAATAAAAAAAAATTAAGCATTTTTTCCGTCCGTTTTTTAACAATTTTTGTTAAAAATAATGTTGTTAACCTTTTTTTTGAAATTGTGAAACAAAAAATATTTCTATTTCAAGTGACCTTAATACTATGCATTGCACTTGGTTTCTATTGCCGGAATTATTCGCTGACCTGAAAAATTAATTGCAACTGAGAGTAAAAAATTGTTGCCTGTTAATCAAAGGCAAAATCGAATTCGTGAAAGCGGAACCTCTAAATATTGTCCGATCAGGCTCAAATTTTGACCAATGTCTGCTGATAGTATCTACTTGAAATGCGGGAACTGCCGAAAGAATAAAATAACTTTGTCTTTTTACGACACACCCAAATATATATGTTCTTCGTCTTCGCGAAAACCGCATTCACCGCGTGTGCTAACCCCCGGCACGCTGAGATGCCCGTCAGGTAATAATGCTGGTTTTATATGTACGTATATATCTATATATCCGGCGGTGACGACTCGCGAGCGAGAGAATGAGCCGCGTGTTTGCCAGTTCGGATACTTACGATTTTTGGTTGGGTCTGGAATGCGTTGATAACGTTCGAAATGCCAGGTTGACGGGATCGCGAAGAGTCATGTTTGAGTTCGAGCTGCGGTATGCCATTTGGATCATTCGCCGTTGCGGGACTGAGTGCGTTGGGTGTTGAGGTTATGGCCCATGGGTTCCGCGACCACTTCGAAAACGCGTTTTGCGATTTCGACCAAACCGCTGGACGGATTTGAATGAAACTGGGCTTGGATTGTGCGGAATTGTGGCAAGAATGGTTTGAGCTTTTGTTCGTGGGTGACATGTGGCTTACAGTGCGTTTGTTCCACTTCGGAAGTTGCGCAAGCGCGAAGATAGCGCTTGAGCTTCGCAGCGGTGAATCTGATGACTGACCAATGTCATGGCGATGTATGTGCGTGCTGTAGCAATTCACACGACGATTCGGGGGCGATGCTCACCTCGATAATTTCCGACGGTACATTGATAACGTACCTGACTCGCACTTCCATCCCCTCCTCTCCTGCCTCACGCGCATAACCAATACCACTGGTATTTCACCGTGTAATGCAACTCTCACCCCTGCGTACAGTGTAGTAACAGTTGATCCTGGAACTGTACGCCGGGGTAACTTTTTACCCCAGCGGTTGTTACCGCCTAGTCAATCGTATGGAATTAGTGATTGGCTTCAAATCAAATAGTCCACAATTTTTCCGGAACACATGATACACGCAATCCATGCTGCGAGTGAAGTGAAAGAGCGAGTCGATTCATTTTGTTTATTCATTCGTTTTTTTAAATTTTCTTTTGTTCGTTTTTTTTTCGTTGACCGGATAAACAGTGTAATATCTATGTGTAGCTTGACGTAGTCGAGTTTCGAGAAGCACGTTGGCCGCGTGCATGCGCGCGCATTCACCGCGCGAAGATCTTTATCTACACGTGAAAGAGTTGGGGAAAGAAGGATTTCGTAGTTCCGCCACGTTCTTCGTGACTTTTGTTAACTCGAGCCGTGGTGTACGCCATGTCGAGCTATGTGGCGAGGCGCATATCATAAAGGGGGAACCGGGAGAAGGTAGCCGCGCAAAGGGCCTAGAGAAACACACATGTATATATTTATTTCTTAGGGTGTCTTGAAAAAAGTCAATATTTTTCAATTCTTCTGGCAGTTGATACATTCGAAGTAGATACTATCAGGAAGAATCTTTCAAAATTTCAGCCCAATCAGACAATATTTTAAGGTCCCGCTTTCACGAATTCCATTCTGCCTCTGATTAACACGTAAACATTTTCTTTTCTTCGGTTGCAATTTATTTTTCAGGTAAACGAAAAAAATTCCGGAAAAGAAAAGTAAGTGCAATACATAGTATCAAGGTCACTTAAAATGGCGATATTTTTTGTTTTGCCATTCGAAAAAAAGTTAACAATTTTCTTTTGAACAAAAATTATTGAAAACTGGAGAAAGAAAATTTGTTAACTTTTTTTTATTGTAAAACAAAAAAAATATCCCCATTCTAAGTGACCTTGATACTATCCATTGCACTCACTTTCCATCCCTGAATTCTTTTTGCTGACTTGCAAAATTAATTTCAGCTGAAAAAAAAATATTTACGTATTGATCAAAGGAAAAATCGAATTCGAGAAAGCGGAACCTTCAAATATTTTCCGATATGGCTCAAATTTTGACAGATGCATCCTGACAGTATCCAGTTGAAATGTAGAAACTGCCAGAAGAATCGAAAAAAGTTGCCATTTTTAAACACACCCTAATATCTATATCCGTGTACATATAGATATTCATATGGATATATATCCTCGCGAGAGCCGAGAACGCATCAGGGATCTCGTCACTCGCGAGGTCCTCCGCTCGTTCACGTCGCGGAGTCACGAAGCTCACCGGAAACCGTGGGGCAACTTTATCTCGTATGCATCCGACACCCCATCGGGGGCACGTGTCCCCCATCCCCTTCCCTCCCCCCTCCCCCCGCCGCCCTAACTCGCTCTCTTTCTTCCATTCGATGAAGCTTTCTACACGCGTTTTACACGACGCGAACGACTCGCCCTCGCTCGTCTCTAACTCGCATGAAAGTACATGCGTGCGAATCGTCCGCTCTCAGACATGATTTATGCGTTCGTGTTTTCAACAAGTTTAACGAAAAATAGAAAGCAGCTACGAAATTCATGATCTTGATATTTGTTTCTTTCTTTCTTTCTCGGTCGTACTACAGTCGAGTGCGGTTGTAAACTCAATTACCACGTTTTATCATATTGTACGATTGAATTATCGAAACACGTGATATTTTTTTTGGTGAAATTAATATAAATTTATCGTCGTAACCAAATCGAACGTGAATGATGAATTTATGGAAAAGAAATATATTTTTCTATCTTTTCGTTTTTCGTGACATTTTATGAGTCTTCTTTGCCCGGTGACTCATTTTGTAAGAAAATAAATTTACTCCACTTCCTGTGAAAAAAAAAACATAAAACAAAAATATTAATTTTTGGATTCGAAAATATAAATAACAATAATAAACATTTCATACATACTTATATAGATCGCTCGAAAGAAACTTTTTAACTATTGGTAGTCGAATTTTCCATTTTCAATTAATTGTGCCCTTAACGCTGGAGTTTCACCACAGGCGTAATTCGATCGAACAAGATTGTTCATTCTGTCGAATTTGAGGTTTATTTTGCGGTAAGCAAGGACGATGTATTAGGCGCTGACAACGAATCCGGTGTTGTTGTCGAAGGCATAGATAGCAATCTGATTCGCCAGGTCGGAAGCGTATAGCGTACGAGAGGGCCATATTATGGCTTGCTCTACAACGAGATTGTATCTATCATTTGCCCCTTCTCGTTCCATCTATACTCCACACAATCATTATATATATATATATATATATATATATACACATATAGTTTCACGACTATAGACGATCGAAGATAGCCAAGTGCAGATGGGCCGAAATCCCTCGGGACATCGATATCCAAAAATGACCGTCAACCTCGAACTCGCCATTCGATTCCATCGATTAATTACGATGCACATTATCCAAAAGTTCCCCTTCCACATCAAAGCCTCGCAAATAAAATGTGATGACTCGAGATATAATTATTGTGTTGATTTGCTTTGACCGCAGGAAGTAATTTGGTTGTTGCCAGCTTTGGCGACGGACGACCATTTGTCTTAAAATTCTTTTGGTTTTTATTATGTTTCGCTCCGACGATCTGGGGCCTCTTCTGTAAGTTTTATTTTTTATTTTTAGGTTAGGTTCTGTTATTATGTGTATTTACATTATCAACTTGTGCTGCGATTTTCTTGGTCACGTACTCACGGCAGACAATAATGAATAGCATACAATCATGGGCACATAACGAAATACTGAGAATACAACCTAGAAATATGACAAGAGACCGACGATCCAATCAATACATGACACCAACACACATGAACGATGTAAAAAACACATAACGACAGAAACGAAATCATTGAAATTGCAACCTAAATTAACTAAGTGAGGGAAAAAAATGGAGTTGGTTGAATCAATTTTATTTGGGATTTCGGAATGCATCACAAATTTCCAAACTGTAAGTTCGTCAGTTTGCGACTGGTTTTCGTCGAATCCATATACATTCTTGATTTATTCGGTGAATCATGTGCGCACTATTCTCCGGCTTCATCACAATTTTGATACCAATAACGAAATACTGAGGCCATAACCTAGAAATATGACAAGAGACCGGATGATCCAACCGCAATACACGACACCAACAGACATAAACCATGTAAAAAACACATAAAGACAGAACCTAACCTCGGATTGAAAAATTAAATTATCTGAGAAGACTCCAACTGGGAGCGTGGGAGCTAAACGTAATAAAAAAAAATAAATCCAAAATCAAAATATAATTATCCTCATCGATCGTAAACAACCGAAAAATAACCATCATCATGGAAAAAAATGAAAATTTTCCTTCCATTCTCGCTGGGCAACGCTACACGACAAATAATAAAATGGCCGCCTTCTCGGGTCCCACGTGACCGTCGGAGAAGCAAACCCGCGCTTTGGAATTCTCGCGAAAGAGCCGCAACTCAGACACCGAACATTCGAACTATTCCGCGAACGTCGGAGATCGTCGGTTTACGTTTCGCGCGCGCGCGTTACATATCTCGTGAACGAAGACGGACAAAACCGTAAGACACCATAATGGCGGATCCGTGAAAGGACGAGAATCGAAAAGCGTTCGGGAGCGAAGAATTTTTGCGAGACGGAGAAACGTGAACGAGGAGCAGGAAAGGAGGGGGAGTGGACGTTACGAAGTGAATCGTGCGCAGGATATGGGAAACGGTTTTTCGAAGACGCGTCGGGCGGACGTGCGAGTTTGACTTTTAAAGCGTAAGCCGGGGAGGTTCTTAGCCGGCTGAGGATGAGCCTTAATTAACTCCGGCGAGCAGTGTCCGTGGGCCTTCGATGCCTCGTTTGTGCGTTGCATCGTGCGAGAAACGCTGGTGTGAGAGCCACCGACCGTGCGAGAGAGATAGAGAGGGAGTGAGAGAGAGCGAGAGAGAGAGAGAGAGAGAGAGAGAGTGACGATTGAGCGAAGAGGAAGGGAACACCCGATGAAACCGGCGCGGAGGCTTGGGTGGTCGGGGATTCCAGTTTCTCGATAATTGGTCGAGGTGTTTCGACACCCGACCACCATCGATAGCGGCACACTCGAAGATCCACCAACGTTCAGCATTATCACTGTCACGAGCAACTCTTTTATGTATATCTGTATGAAATTAAAAAATAAAATGTAAAAATAAATGTATGTTCGAGAAAAGAACAAAAAAGGGAATAAGGGTACGGTGAGGGGATGGTGTATAACAGCAACAACACTATGAGGTGCAGTTTTTCTTAATCTGCGATGATGAAGAAAAAAAAAATTAATGTAATGATCGAATGGACGACAAATGAGAATACGATAGGTTTAGGGTCGGCAGCAAAGAAAATATAAATCCGACAAAAGAATGGTGGACTTGCTAAAAGAAAGTAATTATTAAATAAATGCAAGAATTGAAAAAAAAACGTCAGAAAAAAAGTGCGAGTAAGACTCACGCCCTGAGGTCTAACGTGCCGTTCTAAATTTTATTTTAAGATTTTAGGTCAACGGGGTATCTTATGGTACTCCATAGATTTCGATTATCAGTGAGTAAAAAAAAAAAAAACAATAAAGATAAATTATTGTACGTACAATAAAAATGTCTGATTTTCGGATTTTTTTCTTTGCTTGTACTATGAGGCCTTCTTTCGTGACAAATTTCGAGATTCTAGGTCAACGGAAAGTGCCCTAAGCATTTTGATGGTCATTTAGTGAAAAAATGAATATAAAATAATAATTCCAAAATAATTCACAAATTTATGATTTTCAGACTTTTTCCTATACTTTTGCGGTGAGACGTTCCTTCGTGTCAAATTTTTAGATTGTAAATCTAGGAATTCATGATTTTCAGATTTTTCCCTTGTACTTGCACCATGAGACCTTCCTTCGTGCCAAATTTTAAGTCAAAATTTACCTAGAATAAAATGAATAAATTTTATTTATTTTATTCCAGGTCAACGGAAAGTAAATATGAAAAAACAATAGTTAAACGAGAACAACATAATCACAAAACGACTCTTCCATGGACAAGTGTAAGAAAAAACACACATTTTTTTCAAGAATATGAAATTTGAACGAAAAAAATTGCGAAAATTGAAATATCAGATTACGGCGAAGCAATAGTCATGGCGATGCTGTCGAGAAAAACACACATGTGTGCATTCACATATACGGGCATGTATATAATTGAGAAGGAGAGAATAAAGACACGAGGCGAACGTGGATTTCCGGAGGCTGTGGAGTGCCGGCGAACGGTTGTCGAGAAAGACACGAAAGAGATACTCGGGAGATACGAGCCCGACGACATTAGGAACGACGCCTACCGAAGTAGTTCTAGCGCGATCCTTTTCGTTGCCATCGCCATAACCCGGCTGACCGGTGGCCCCACAAACACACACACACACTCACACAAACATACATATACCGGTCTGTCCGCCGTACGCGCGACATGCGTGCCGCTGACAACACGAAAAATAAAAACGAGATATCGAGAGTCGCACACATCGTCGTGCCGGCGATGCCGCTTCCTCACTCGCTACGACGACCAAAACCGGGCGATCGTTACCACGTGAATGAAAGCGAGATCGTCGAACGAGCCAACGAACTTAACGTTCGAATTATCCACTCTTGCCACACGGCCCGCTGATTGAATTTTCAAATTTAATTCACTTTTTTTTTTCGCTTTCGCGCTCACGACCAAGCGAAGCGACTTTGTGTGCAAACGATTTTTTTTACGCATGCGTTTTCGCGTTTGATTTTTTTTTTAATCCTTCGGTTGTATTTGGTTTACATGGAAAATACAACTAGAGGCTGACTATAATCGTTTGAAAAATATTTCTAACGCTTATTGAAATATATTTTTCCAATCCATTTTTCTCGAAAACAACAGAATAGTGCGTCCTATTACTTTAACAAATTACACCTCTGGTAATGATCCTTCGTTGACGAGTCTTTTTCGCTCCCAAAAAAAATTACCACGTTGTAAGGCCCCCTTGTGAGCGCGTGTCGAACTCGCATTTGACCGACTCGATCAAACTTGCAGCAGGGATGAGCATTCATTCAATGAAAATGTATTTCAAATACTTTTCGGAGCAAATGATAACGAATTTTACCCGATTTATTAAATACTTTAATTCATTCTAAAATCATAATTACGTAAATTGGTCATAATTATTACAGAAATGTGAAAATATTGATTCTTGCATGATAATTAATCATAGTTATTTGTTTGAAAAAGTATTTGAAATACATTTTCATTGAATGGATGCCCATCCCTGACTTGCAGCACAGATTTATTTCTCAATATCTTTTATTATCACAAATACGTGATTGACATCAATTAAAAGAATAATTTCCAAAAAATGCTTTTCGATTCAATTTGTCTCGTTTTTTTCTCGAGTCTTGCATTTTTCGGATCAATCTGCGATAAGACTGGCGAAAAAAGACGAAGTGAGAGAGATATCCTGTAGTTATACAGCTGACTCATCTCTATCGAATGCCAGAGGGGTGTATCGGTATCACCCTAAAGTGTTATCACGTCACAGTCGTACTTTTGCTCTTCCCTTTCTCACTCTCTCTCTTTCTCAATCGCCAGCTAGGACTCGCTGCTGGTTTCATCTCGAGTCACCCCTAGAAACCGGTCGGGGGGAAGGAAAGGGGATTGAATGCGTGTAATGTATTTGTGTCGGTTAAGTTCGGTGGTGGTATCACCCCCCGAAAACTCCGGGCTAAAAGAGAGAACGTGGGCGGGCGAGGGGAGGGGGAGAAGGGAAGGGAGAGGCAGACGAATCGAGAAGATTGAGAGGATGGGGCGACCCGTGCGTTTATTCGTTTGTGAAATTAGTGCTGGTTTTGTCGTGTCTGGAGCCGAGGAAGCATCAACTAGAACTGTTGTTGGTGGTGATCGCGGGGGATGAGAGTCCCCGATCCTTCCTGACCAGGCACCAGACCAACGTCCCGTGTATTTTACAGACGTCATCTTCGCTTTTCCTACACTAACGTCCCTCCGCACAATCTACCGTCGTCTAGTCCACCGTATCAATGACCAGAACGTAGCAAGAACGATGTTACAACCCCTCGAAAGTCAACGATGGGTAATATATATATAGATATATATGTGTGTGTGTGTGTGTGTGGTTGATCCAGGGGTGTCACGGTCTTGGCGTTATGCGATTAAGCGACTGGATAACCCACGCGACGCTTCGCCCCAAAATATCTGTGACTGATTTTCTTTACAAAACGATTGGGCAGTTTGCATGTTTATACGGTGGCTTATGGCCTATGTCAAACACCACAGATTGTTCGATGCAACTTGACATATTGTAGCTGACGAAAATGTTGTATTCACGATGATTCAAATTGTTACGTAAATTTTGTAAAATAAATGAAAATAATTGAATAACCTGTGGGATTTCAATGAATTAGAGGGCTTACACCATCTTGAGATTTTGAGTAAATCGATTTTCTTGGGGGGGGATTTATTATTTATACTTTGAAGGATATTTCAAGCGTGCGGAGTTTTAACCATTTTGGGTTTTTTCTCGAAATTACTTTTTTGAAAATATTCTTCACCGATTTCGATGAAATTTATATGACACGTTCTTCATAACATTGTTTACAATGCAGTATAGGATTTTTTAAAATTTGATGTGGAGTTCATTTTTTATTCATTTTTTTAACTTAACATTTTGGTAAAAATTTGAAGTTTTTTGCAAACAGCGGTTCTTTCTGACGAATTTTTTTTCTTAATTAACTATGCGGCATTGTTGTTACGTTTCTAGCTGAGAAAACGTTTTTTCTTATTTTTCAGACGATGGTTCAAAAAGAAAAAAATCTCGCAATCGACAAGGATTTCCTGCCATGCAATCAAAATTGTTTTTCAAACCTTCGTTTTTAATTTTTTGCCAAGGTGGTCCAACTGTTTTATTTAAATTCTAATAGAAAAAACGAAATTGAGTTCGTTCATTTTACAAGATAAACAATTAATCGAATGCACAATTTAATGAACAAAGTGTAGCCAGGGCTATAGAATTTATCTCTAGTTATATTGGACAAAAATTGAAGAAATCAATAAAATTAATAATTCAATCAAATAGATGCATTTTTCTCTATTTTTAATTACTCCAACTGATTTTATTTTGAATTCCGGAATGCATGACAAATTTCCAGACTGCAAAGTCGTCAGATTGCGTCTGGGACTTCGTAAAATCCATATATAAATTCATTGAACCGTGAATTATTCGGTAAATCAATCGTTGGGATTTTTCGTCACGCGAGGCGTTTAAATCCGATTCGTAGGCAGCGAGGGCAAAAGCCAGATGTGAAGGTTTCACACCCCACGAACGGATCTCCGTCGTTGGCGAAAAGACGAAGCGAAGAGTAGAACGAGAAGCGCGACATCAAAAAGTACGAAAGCTTAATTGGAAGAATTGGATCTTTCGCTCGGTCGCACGCAATCAGATGATCCCGACGCATCGGAGTAATCCCGCTTGCTTGCAACGCACACGACGATTCCCCGGATTGGGTTTACGACGAGTTCCGGCGCTAGACGTTTGAGGAAAATAAAAGGCCAAGTGGTGTACAACGTTTACGAGGTCATGATACGGCATCTATTATTTTATAAATATATAATATTTGCTTTATTTGTTACATATTAATTATCTGTATATATATATATATATTTCTTTAATGTTTAAAATTGAGATGAGAAACGTGCAAATTTTTTATTCACAACTACGAAGTCATCCAAAACAAAATGCAATAATAATTCTTCCAAGAAAACGTTGACATGAATTTAAAGCATTTGTAGCGCTGATAGCGATTCGAAAAATTAAAAATACATGAAAACGGATCTTTGAAAATCATCCATATTCTCACCCATGTACCTCGAGATATCTTCAACATAGATCAGGAATAAGATTTTATTGAATGAAAATATATTCAGTTACGAAATATTCTCAGGACTCAATGATCATCGATCACAATCGCCTGTCGAAGATTGGAATCTCTTTTAACAAATAATAAACAATTGTCTATTTCCCTATTCCTAAAAACTTTCGAGCCGGAATTCGATATCATTGAATTACGAATAAATAAATAAATAATGGTTTCCTCAATTTATAATCGCACTTCGACAAAATTAATATACTACTATAATAATAATCACATTTATTCAGTCCATTAATCCGATTTTTCATCTCTGAATCTTTGAAATTTTGCAAAATCGTATCTATTGTGAAAAAAATTGTTTTATTCGGTCGCAACGATACAATATCGGTCGTTTCGTGTAGGATCTGCATGCGATAATAAAAAATTATAAAATAAAGAATGATAGAAACAAAATTGAAAAAAAAAAAACAAAACAAAACAAAAATTGTAAATGAGAAATTGAGGTATGCGGAGTCCTGTTGGGCCGACGCACGTTAATTCCGTCGGTCAGTTGGCGCGAGGACGACTGTGAAGCACCACGGATGCACGCGCATCAGTGTCTAACGATCCCGATGCTTTTTGCCTCGGCTCTCCGGGCCCCGCGCGCGGCCAGTAGCCGTTCGTTCGTTCGCTTCGCGAACGAGGAAACGTATAAGCACGTTCCTCCGCTACACGACGTTTCACTTAGCTTCTAGCAAAATGCGTATACAGCGGGCTACGGGGCGGCGTTGTGCGTACAGCCGTATGCCGTATAACCGCCGCGACTCTCCCGCGAGACGCCCCGACACGCACTATGAAAAAGTGGATTCATCCGGCGCAGCACGTCGTCGTCGTCGTCGTCGTCGTCGTAGTCGTCGTCCAGCACCGAGCCTGCAACTCGATCGCATCTCTCTTCACCGTTGATGGGTGTACTCTACGGCTTCGGACACTAAAACAAAAATGATAAAAAAAAAAGAAAAGGAAGAAAAACAGAAAAACATAATCTCAGCTCGATCAAACAGTCGCAAACAATTATTTTTCATTATCACAATGATGAAAATAATTTTCGATGGAATTTTCGATTGGTTATACAATTGTGGATAACCTGTTGAGGTCACACCTTCAACTACTAACGTCACGTGGTCACGTGGGGGGTCACGTGGGGTCCAGAAAACCCCACTCACAAAAATCGAACCCATCTGCGTTCTTTTTAATGTATCGACTTGAATCTTGCGCCGAACCTCAATTCACCATGTCTTATAAATAATGTAATAGTTGTTATCCTCTATTTAAAGTTGTTGAGTAGTGAAAACACGATGAGAAAAAAAATTCGCTAAATCTGACTTTTTTCACAAAAAAATTCGTGAAAAATTTAATTTTTGCCATATGGTGAAAAATCTCACGCCGTTTTACTCTTGAGATATTATATTTTTGAGAAAAGAATCGAGTTTCTATTGGACTTTAAAAAAAGTATATTTATGTTGAAGTTTGCACTCAAGAGTTTTGGTCGATGTCGTCAAATGGAAGTGACACGTTTGAGTGGACAAAATAATGTTGAAAGAAGGTATTTTTATTGCATAATGACCATGAACCAGTGATGGACCCCGAGTGACCGCAACCGGTTAAAAGTTTCAAGTTTCAGTTTAAATTGAACGAAACAATTCCAAAGTAATAATCTCTTTCGATTCAATTTGGCCATTTAACAATTTTTTGAGAAATGAATAAAAATAAGAAATGAAACAAAGAATTGTTGAAGAATTATTATTTCATGAATAAGCTCAAAAAGCTTTCAAAAATTCGCAACGGTGGACTTCGCAACAGCGACGCGCCGTCGACAAAAAAAAAAAAAAAAAAAAAAAAAAAAAAAAAACGGATACTCCAATCATCAATCTCCAAATCGAGTGGTGCACGCGTGTATAGGTCGATAGACAGATCGTAGTTAGATCGGCAAGAAGTTATTCGGCGCACGCGCCTCATCGTTCGATCGTTGTTGATTTGCGATCAATTTAATTCGAGGGGGGAAAGAAACAAAACAAGAAGAATCAAAAAACATAGAGTTCGAATCGGGGTTTCATTTTATCAAGAATTAATCGAGTACGCGGTGTGTGGTTGTTGGACGAGTTAAGCGAGGGTGGGGGAGGGGGGGGGGTGGAAAGGATGAAAAAAACGAGAGTCCGATCGACGCAGAAGCAGCAAATGCAGCAGAAGCAAAGAGAATGAAGCAGAAACGAGGGAAGAAGACCGTCGGGCGCTCATCGCATCGCATCGCAGATGCAGCTGTCTTTGCTCGACGAGCTCACCTGTTGGTCTCACACTAATTACGTAGCCGAGTATAAAGCCTCCAATATATATGCCTCGACCACATATAACAGCATACATATATATGTGTATGTATATGTATATTAGGGTGTCCTTTATTTTTAATTTTTTTACTAATTTTGGCACTCCCAGAGTATATTATGGTTGAAAAAAATATATATCTTTCAAATTTGAGGTCCCTATCACATTTTTTAATCCTGCCGCTAGCCTCCCGAAGTTATCCATGTGACATTTCACATTTAAAAAAAATTTAATTATCATAGTAAAGGTTTAAACAAGGTAAAAGGTTTTTTTTTTCATTTTGACGGACGTGAAAAAAATAATTGTTCAGTATCTACAACAAATTCTCGGTTTTGCTACTATAGTTGGTAAAAATCTAACAAAGTTTGACATTTTTCGGTGCAGTGCTTCAGTCGCAATAAAAAAGAATCTATAATATAAAAAAACGTTGTGTTCATGAGTGAGGTCCTGCGTCGAAAAATGTTTAACTTCGCAAGCTTTCTACTAGCTATAGTAGCGATCCCAAGAATTCATCATAGATACTTTACAATTATTTTTTTTTCATGTCGGTCGAAATGGAAAAAACTTACTTTTAATGTAGAATAGACTCGAACGAAATAATTGTTCATAATCTACAGTATCATTCATAGTAATCAAAAAAATTCTAAATTATGAAAATGACCTTCTTATTATAATGGAAAACTTTAGGGGATTCTGGTGGTAGGGTTGAGAATTAAGATAGGGACCTCAAATTTTGAGGATATTTTTAGAATTTATTTCGAACCATATTATTTTTTGGGAGTGCCAAAATGAAAAAAAAAAAAAACCAAACTAAGGACCACCCTTATGTATATCTATATGTGTGTGTGTGTCGGTAGCATGGTTGATACCCAAACCTGACTGCGAGGAAGCGAGGTGCCGATCTCGTCAAGGACGTGGAGAAACGTTATATACACTGGGCTGACAAGATTTATCGACGTGCTTAGCCCTCGAACCACAGGGACCACACACAAGAAATTCGCACGGGATATATGTGCTCTCATTCCATCTCTCTCTCTCACTCTCTCTCTCTCTTTCTCTCGCTTCTCGTGCATATCTTGCACTTCGTATGTATGCAATTTTCTTTGAGGGCTCGTAAAAAAAAATTAATTTCCTGGATACTGGTTCTCCAATGTCCCATTTAACTGCTTCGAAATTACCGTAAAAACGTATTTCGCCGGTTTGCACATTTTTTTCGCATTGATAAGGATCGATAGGTATGCGCAAAGTACGAAAGTTGAGTTTACGTACAGTCGCGCGTGACCGCGCTGATTTGTCCTCTTGCAGTGTTACCTTTTTTTTATGTTCGATCGTTTTGTGAGAGGGAATGGAATGATTGCAAATGGTTGTTTTTTGCATTTTTTTTGCAACCGACACGTTAATCACATTTTATTGCAATGTGATGTGTGGTTGCAGTTGATTGCGAATTGATTTAGAACGAAGTGTTGCATTTTTTGGTTGAAGGTCGACTGCGAGAAAAGAGAGAGAGAGAGAGAGAGAGAGAGAGAGAGAGAGAGAGAGAGAGAGAGAGAGAGAGAGAGAGAGAGACAGTTGCGATCATGGAATTCACAATAGTTCACAAAGTGATACCGATTTGTCGAAAAATCAAACACAGTTCGAACCGAACATAGTTTAGAGTTAGTTTCATTCAAATCCGTCGCGCCATTTGGCAGAAATCACAATCCGCAATTTTGAATTCGACGGAAATCTGCACGCACGTCATAACCCTCAAAAAATATAATGTAAGTAAAGTAAACTAATATTAGTTCATTAACCTGAGTCGTTACCTACGTTTATTTACCTCTAGTTAAATGAACCAAAAATAATAAAAATTAGGTAAAAAAATTACAATAAGCCTTCGAGAAGAAATACAGAGTTAAATGACCGTTGCCAAGATTCCGCATCGTTTAAATCGACTTTCATCAAAATCGATCAAACCGTTCCAAAGATATCGCAAATCGCATTTTCGAAGTGGACAAAACGTGACTCTGCGCAAGCGCGCTCGCCCATAACCTCAAAAACGTCAAAGACATAACAATGGGTGTAAACGGTCGTACGTTAGATGTCGCTGAAAAGCAATTGCCACATCCAACCACAACAAAACATAAGAAGAAGCATGAGAAAAAGAAGAAGTAGTACCATCGACAATCAATTATCCGTTAATCCAAAAAATTTCTCACCAATCTCCGCGAACCAACGGAGCAATCAAGCACAAGCTTGATAACCGATTAATTACCGCGGGCACACATCGAGACAAAGTTGCGCCCGGGCAACTCGATGAACGAGTTGACGAGAGACCAGCGCGACGGTGAAGTCGTAAAATATATATCACGATGATGAAGATACCCGAAGGCTGACCATAAGGACGTTGTGTGAGTTTGGCCGGCTGGCGATGGGAATACGTGGCTCGGGAAAAAGAGAGAGAGAGAGAGGGAGAGAGAGGGGGGGATGTAGAAAAGAGTTATCTCCGCGAAGAACGAGTAAGATCGTTAAACACGAATCTAGTTGTCGAACTGGCGGGATGACCTCATCGTCGTCCGGTGCCATTAGCGAGCCGTTGAAAAACCGGCGGTCGCCTTTAATGGTCGCGGGCGCGCGAGTCTTCGAACGCGAGCATCAACGAGCATTCAACCACCGTGTGGCAGACTGAGCATGCGCAACACGATCGCGATCTGTGCGTCCGATTCTTCGCTCCTTCTTCAACGTGAGATCGCGTTCGAAAACGTTTGTCGCGTTATACTCGCGCGACGAATCCTCATCGCGCGCGAATCCTTTTTCAGCCTCGCGGCGGGAATCGTAAGCTCTCGCGCGCGCGCGCATGCGCGCATGGATGCTTAATTGCTTATTTCTCAGGATTTTATTCGATGGTGTGTCTGACGTTCACGCGGGAGTGCGAGAGAATCGAGGGGTAAAAAAAAGCAACAACAACAACGTAAGAGCCAAGTCGTAGCCCCCAGACTTGGCATCAGCTTCAGCAGCAGCAGCAGCAGGCGACGACGATGGCCAGCGATGAAAACGGTAACGGACCAGAAGGCGAGAGTGAGAGAGAAAGAGTCCTCGGACTGCTGGATACATTATTCAGGACCCGAGCTCACCTCTTCTCCACGGTTATACGTACTGCATGTATATATGTATATTAGGGTGGACCTTAATGGGGGTGTTGAAGAAATTCGACCAGTGCACCCCCCGGATAGGTTCGAAATAAATAAATAAAAATATGTGCGAAACCCCAGCTCTATATTCTAATGAAAAGACGTGACTGTGAGCTTGTTTTGTTTCCCATTTGAATAACATGGGATTTTCATACTAATTCAGTAATTATTTTTTCGAGTTGTCCCTAAGCTCGCGAAAAATTCTTCATTCATATAAATCTATTGTTAATGGGTATAACTACACGTACAATTTTTTACAAGACCTCACCTGTATATTATCGATAACGGCGAACCTTTATCGTCGTCGTTGTTATTATCGTTCATCGGGTTCGCCGTTATCGATAATATACAGGTGAGGTCTTGTAAAAAAATATACGAGTAGTTATACCCATTAACAAAAGATTTACGTAAATAAAGCATTTTTCGCCTGCTTAGGGACAACTCGGAAAAATAATTACTGAATTATCCTGAAAATCCCATGTTATTCAAATGGGAAACAAAGCGAGCTCGCAGCCACGTCTTCTCATTGGACTACAAGGCTGGGTTTTCGCACATATTTTTATTTATTTATTTTGAACCTATGTGGTGGGTGCACTCGTCGAAATTTTTCAACACCCTCACCAAGGTCCACCCTAATATATATATATATATATATACATATGAAATGCGCACACCATCGTTCGTCATGCATTTACACATTGATCGTGTGTGAATGTATGGGTTTGTCTCGCGGGCAAACGATGCGCTGATGTTGCTCCTGCTGCTGCTGCTGCGGCTGCTGCTGTTGGAGCTGATCCTGGCGGTGCCCTCGGGGTCCTCCGGGTTACACGGGTTTACACGCGAGTTACAACAGCACGCACGAAACGAGCCGCGGGACAGAAATAAAAAAAACCGAGTCGACGAAAGAATTACACTTTTGTGCGTATACATATATATATATATATATATATATATATATACACACATATATATGTATATGTACCGTTGTATATATCGTGCGAATAAAATTCTTTGGTAGTTTACGCGAACGTCGTAAATTTTTCTCTCATCTCTATTCCCGTCTCTTTCACGCTCCATGTTTCCATCTCTCTTTCCTTGTCGCGCTCTTTCTTCCTCTCTCCCTCCCTCTCTCTCTCTCTCTCTCTCTCTCTCTCTCTCTCTCTCGGTCCGCCTTTTAGTTTCTTCGTGTTGTCCCTACGAAGCCGTCGAACGTTTTCTGCCAGCATCAGGTGCCTCGGGCGAGAATAATCGATCCCCGAAGGCTGCTTAGCGCGGCGATTCCCAAGCCCGGCGCACTCGAGAAAATTGAGACATAGATCAACGACGCATTCAACACAGTGCGTTCGATCGTGACGACCGGGATAGATCCGAAGACAAACGGGGAGGTAAAAAAATAAATGAAAGAAACAAAAAAATGAATAAATAAAAAAACAACGGTAGCGAATTATGGCGAATTAAATGCCAAACGTTCGCTTTGGGTTAACGCAATGATATGTGTGTTCGAATTGACTTTTGCCGTTCGGCGCATGACGCGAATTGCATCTACACACACGTGTACGACCTCATCTCTTGCATATATATATATATATATATATATATATATATATATATATATATATATATAAATGTATATGTATAGAGGTATCTATTGGCTGTTATCACGCACTTGTGCACGTGACTTCTCTGACCAATATATATTTCCGGGTAGATAGCGTAACACACGCGCAACTCAGTCGCAGGTGTTTGTCGATCGGAAACCCACTCGTTTATTCATTTATTTCCTTAATTCTGACGAAGGAGCGATTACGAGAACGAGATGACTACGGCGCGATGAGAGGTCGTATTGTAACCTCCACCAAACATTCCAGCCTGTCTTTTTTTCACACGTGGCAAAAAGAATTCCGGAGACTGCAAATTTTACAAAAATCCAAGAATTAAGAAATCAAAAAAAAAATATCCCAAAAAATGCAACTCTCACCTCAATCGATGAATTATTCGGGATTTAGGTTCTGGCCCTCAATAATAATGATAATATCACTAATAATAATAATAATAATAATAATAATAATAATAATAATAATAATAACAACAACAACAACAACAACAACAATAAATAACCATCACAAACAATGATAAAAAATAATCATAATAATAAAGAAATAATGAATAATAATTATAATAACAAATGATGATGAAAAATAATAACAATAAATAATGAAAAATATTTTCTAAAAACAAGAGAGAGAAGTGAATAAGAAAAAAACGAGAAGAAAAAGTACGATGGAAGCGGAGAAAGGGCCTTGAGCCCGAACCCAGCGGGTTTGACACTGCGGGGGGGCCTGACTCACATATATATATGTATATATGTATATATATATATATACCGAGCGGTCGCGCGCGCGCCCCGTCGACCGGCCTCAGCGTCGGCTAACACATCCATGCCCGAAAAACCAACATCGGCGCCGACAAATAACTACCCATATTATCCGATCTTGTAGGCTACCATCTCACCAGGACTCCTTTGTTAGAGGCTTCGCTCGCGTTATGTATGGCGCGCGAGGGTTACGCGCGAGTGTTCACCGGCTACGTCGCGCTCTGTCTCCGTCTATCCCGATCCTCGGTCCTGCTCTCGCTGGATGAGAAAATGAGAAGTCGGTCGAGATTTCACGTTGTGCCGCGAAGCCCTTTCAAATGTCTTTGACCCGCGATAAATTATGCGGTAGTGAACATTAATTATTATTAATTAATGATCCGTAACGATGCGATAATGTACATCGGGTCATTTTTTTAATTTTTTCATAATCGACGCGATGATTTGTTTGAAAAAAATGTAAGTTGGCTTACAAACGTATGAGTGGACAATATTCATGTCTACAGCACATGAAGGAGATATTGTTCTTCTGAAAAAACGATTCGTGTATAAATAATGCTTCATTCGATTTTTAATAATACAATTTTCAACTTCGAGAGATCAAATTTGATGAAAATTCGCAAAATTCAATTATCTTACGTAGAAATCCGATTAAATTCCTGGAAAATAAATTTCCTCTACCGTGTCGACCGAAAAAAAGTACGAAATTTGAAATTTTTTGGCGCATAATAAGCATAATGTGTCAACAATTACCATAATGTTTTTCATATTTTAGAATTTTATTTATTAAGACTGAAGTACTGCGCCGAAAAGAATTTCAAACTTTGTCAGCTTTCCACCAGCTTTTCCAACTGCAGTAGCAATACCGATAATTCATTGTAAGTACTGAACAATCATTATTTTCGTGTTATTCAAAATAGAAAAAAACAACCTATTTTTTATGTTAAAAGACTCGAAAGAAATAATTATTTATAATCTACAGTATTATCCACAATTCAGAACGTGAGGCATACAATAAAATGAAATTCTGAAATACGAAAAACACTGTGTTATTCAAATGGCCAACTTCGGGGGACTGTCGGCAGGGTTATGAATTAAGATAGGGACTTCAAATTTTGAGGATATTTTTCAAATTCATTTGTAAGCATATCATTATCGGGGAGCGCCAAAATGAGCACCACCTTAATATATATTTATATATGTCGTGCGTTATACACACACACACAGCTCAGACAGCTTTGAACCTTGGGTCAAAATGTGTGCCTTCTAATTGTTTACATGAATGTATGTTAAAAACAAAGACGACCCGTATTTTGGGATTTTTCATTTTAAGGCCTCCGATTTTGGGATCCAGTCTTTCAAAAGTTTTTCAACCATTTTTTGTTTTTTTGTTTTTGCACGCTCTACACGATAATTATTTTCATGATTATGTTGCACCGATGTAATAATTATTTATTACCAACTGAAAATTAAAAGTTAAATAAAACGAAAAATGCTCCTTTTCATTTTCATTTAGTTATTTTTTCTTAAATTGCTTGAACTACAAAGCTGTCTAAGTTGACGTGGAATACCCCATATATATATATATATATATATATATATATATATATATAGTATAACCCACAACTGCGCTTTTCTAAAATTGATTAAGAGGAATGCAGGTTGCTCCTGGCTGGCTCGAACGACGCTTTGTAGACCGACTAATTTTCATTTTTCTCGAGTGTTCCACGTCTTCGAGCACGAGACGTCTCCTGGTCCATGAGAACCCGAGCCGGAGGATTCCATCGTCGCGATCGAACGGGCCGGCAATTAACGTTTGCGTAGAAGCCGTGGTCGGTGCGCGAGCGGCTCGGCTGGGTGACAAGACGATTAGAGAGATACGTGACGGATGCACGTATCCACGTATACCTTACAGAGACACTACTGCTGCTGATGCTGCTGCTGCTACTGGCTTTGCTGCTGTAGCTGCTGCTGCTGGTGCTGCATAGCCGACGATGCCGCTCCCGCCGTTGCTTCTACTACTTGGCAGCGACCGACAGCCCGGTGACAAGACCCCAACGACTCTTCTTAACGAGGCCACGCGATCTCTCTTTCGAACGTTCCACGCGCGCGTGCTCGCGCCCAACCTCCATCGTCAAACGTTTATGCAATCGCATTTATAAATAATAAACCACACGTCCGATATAATCCGGCAATTAAGGCGACTGAGTCACCGAAAAAATTGAAAAAAAAAAAAATTGTTTTTATTTCTTTTTTCAATTTTTTCGAAATACATTAGAAGAAAAAGTATTTGCGCTGGAATGAACTGTGTTACGATGGCAATGAGACGTCAGGATTGAAAATTCGTTGAGTCGTACGGTCCGAAAGCTGCGACAAGGGAAAATGTTGTGTTCTCTGGGTGGCTCGAAAAAAATCGAAAAGACTGCTATGTATGATATTTCATGAAGATTAAATGGAATTAAAATTTAGATTGATTATGTCACAACAGAAAAGTAATTGTTTGTAAATTTTTTAAGTGACTCAGCCACCTCAAGTGATGACGACACCAATGCGATTTTCGTTTAATCGATTCGTCATCGATTTCTCATTATTTCAGATTCGTTATTTCGACTACTCGAGGTGTCATTGAAGGTGAGAACGATGACATTTTTTTGCCATTTTTTCTATTTTAATTTTTTATTTTCCCAGTTACAGCGCTTTTATCGAGTATTTTTCGAGTTATGTGAGAAAGGTGGCGCTCTGTCTCTCACGATCTGATCGAACTGATAATGTTTTCTTTCGCTTTTTCCTCCGGCCTAAATTTTGTACGAAGCTAATAAATGACGGTCTGTTCGGCTTAAAATCCGACACAAATATGTGTGAACATTTTTTTTTCTCGTTTTCGAATTTGCACAAGATTTTTTTTTTATATGTCGTTCTGTTTTTTTTTAATAACAATTTTTCATTTTGTTCGATCGAGAATCAAGTGCATTAATTCGATTTTTCGATAGATTAAAAAACTGCTGTTCTAGATCTTGGATATTTTTCTTCTTTGCAAGAATCTCTTTGATTATAAAATAGATTTGTCGAATGTAAAACAATTCCGTGCAGTAATCGATGTGAAGATAATAAAATGTCAAATTTAGGCTTGTTACGGAAATGATTACGCTGTATAAACACCTTAAGCCAATTTCAAGCCATTTTAAGCGTTCTCGTGCAATTCGAAAAAAATTTCATCGGTTTTTTTAAGAGCCATACTCGTACGCAATGCGAGTTGAGGATTTGTTTTTCATTGTTTTATTTATTTTTTATCTCAGCAAGAAGAAGAAAAAGCAAAGAGACAGAGAGAGACAGATAGGGGTAGAGAGAGCCCTTGGACTGTGTCGTATGGAAGGTTCGGACGAGAGACGTTGCGAGGAAGTTGGAATGCCACGTCGGCTGGTCCTTCGAAGAAACATCACGACGAAGCTCGGGGCAACGGAGAAAGAGCGCATGAAGCAACGGGCAAGAAGAGAGGTGAAGATGCTTCGGGCCGATTGTAAATCAGGGCAAATTGATCGCAAATCAGTTGCTCTCCGTGCTTGTGGCACCACTCTCCTCCCACACAATCGAACACGGGCTCGGGCGCCGGCACTTTGCCTCCTTCCGACGCCACCACGTCTGACTTTATTCATTTTATTTTATTCCTTTCGTGTGTATCTTCCTTTTTTTTCCATTCACGATTATAGTCACTTAATTGTTGGCGAAAAAAAATAATACAAGTTTGACTCGTTGTTTGGAATTTTTTTCATCACCAGTCGCCATTTATTTTGCACACTGACGATTTAACAATTCATCTAGATTATTGAATAAACTGTCGACGATGATGAAGGTCGATTCTGAAATTATTGTAAAATTGATACTGTCGATCTCTCAGTTATGAGGGGACTTTAGGGCACATCCTTTAAAGGCCTGATTCCCAGTTGAGTAGTCATTCTCACTAACATTCTCTTTTACTTTTGATAGTACGTATCGAGAGCTATTTCATCTTGACGAAAGATTTATTTTAATGAAAGGAGTTGTTTCTGAATATTTCATAAACTATTTTTGCTACAATGTTTGTTTTAGTTTTTCAGTGAAAGTTCTAACTTGAAAGCTACATTTTTAAAGTTTTTTAGATTTTATCAGAATTCATAGCTTAGAAATTAGAGGGAGAGGGATGTTCCGATAACGTCTTTGAAAGCAAATATCTCGTGTCTGAAGAGTTAAAATCAAAAAGTTCAATAATCTTTTTTATCGAATAAACGTGATCATTTTTTTATCCAACGAACGTGAATCGTGCGATCAAAGTGAGCCTTGACAAGATGAATAACAAATGCTTATTTGTTGTATCAGCGTCAATCGAAGTCATGAAAATAAAATAATAATAAAAAAGGAGAAAATTAACAACATTTTATCACGGACGAATATTATTAATTCTATCGATCTTTTCGATAATAGTTTGTTTTTTATTCAAATGATAATTTTTTTCTTTCGATCCACCGTAAGGTACATAAATGATAGAATGGGAGAGCTGTGACATACAGACGGACAGACCGAAACCATAAGACTTCCTAGTTAGCTACGTAACTGGAAAAATAAGAAATGAAGAAAAAAAGAAAAAGAAAAAAAAGCGACAAATTATAATGAAAAGCTTGCGGGATGAAATATCGTAACGAAGTTGTTCGTCTATTCGGAAGCTAATCGGACGTGAATTGCAGTGGGTACTCCCGTTTTCCGGTCTAGGCGAGCCAAGCCCACTCGGACGACGGAGAAGAGACGAGATCGTGCACCTCGAGGCGGCTTCGCGGTTCCACAAACGAGCCGACAAACGTTGTCTCACTAAGAATTCCCCTTCCACGAGTTGGTGCTCTCCGGCTGGGGCTCCTCTCTTCGTTCACCTTTCGCACACTCTTCGCCACCTCCTCAACGCCATCCCGTTTTCGTCTTCGTCCTGTTGGTCTTCTTCACCTCGCCCACGGTTTCCAATCTTCAAGGTGGCTCACGTTGAAGCGCGATCGTGTTCAATGGGCATCTCGATTTTACTTCCGACTGAATTGTTATTGGATTTTTTATGATTGGCCCACTCGATTCGTGTCAATTTTTCGACTCATGGATTTTACGAAAAATCGGGGTCCTATTTTTTCAATCGATTTTCGGCTGGAATTGATTCTCAACTCTTCAAAACAAAATTATATATCAATAACGATATAACAATTTCAGAATTATTACCTATTCTGAATAAAATTGGTATTATTCGGGTTCTTGTCGATAATTCAATTATGTTTGACGTCGATTTGAAACGAAATTTTTATATTCTTTGCAACGATAATCATTGTTAAATTATTGTCGTCGTATTATTAGTTTTATTCATTCATTATTATATATTTTTTTCTTTTCAAATAAGAGACGGATAAAATAAATATTGCATCGAGATTGATAGATATTATTTTACTTATATCAAGAATGTAATTTTCAGGAGTAAAGTTAAAAAAAAAAACTCAACTGAATCTACTCGATGACAATAATTGCCAAAATATCGAATCGAAAATAAACATATAAATAAAAGAAGAAAAATTAACAAATATGCATTCAACGTCAATAAATATTATAATCTTAGTTCAATTCTTTGAAAAAGCATAACTTTGTCGTCACGCAAAATTCAAATGCTAAAACAAAACATGATGCTCGTTCAGAATAACAATCGTGATATCGTCGCAATAAAATAGGTAAGATTGATGATTATTATCTCACTTATGTCAAGAATAAATTTTTTCTTTCAAATTTGAAAAAAAAAAAAAACTCAAAAACAAAACAACCCTCAATCGCATCGATGACTATAATTGCCAAAATATCGAAATAAAAACAAACACTCAAAAAAAGAATCCCCTACAAATATTTATCAAAGCTCGATAAACATTATAATTTCACTCCAATTATTCAAAAATCCTAATTTCGTGACGTCACTTGAAATTCAAATTCTAAAAAAAAACTATAATCATCGTTTACGATAATAACCATGATATCGTCACAATTGAATAAGGTAAGATCACAGAACAATCGATGATAATCCGTAATTAATCCTCACATTGACATCGAGTGGAAACGTGCCGGAGTGATCGGACTCGGTCGGCAATTCAAAGTCCTTTAGGAACATTTTAAGTCTTGCATCCAGTCGCCGATTTTCATTATCCCGACGGATTTAGGAATCCGATTGGGTTGAGAGTAACGCCAGGTTGTCGGTGGCAGGGGGGAGGGAGAAGGCGCTACCGTGAAAGTTGCCGTTTGACGGTGGGAATACGTATGGGTCCTCGTTGAAAGTGGCTACACGACGGTCGCGCGCGTTCCACGTATATGTGTGTGTGTGTGTTAGGTATCGCCAGGTCCACGGTGACTAGATGGACACGGACAGGTCGGCATTGTGTTCCGAGGCCAGTAAATCCTCCGGAGAAAAGCGTGGAAGCGAGACCCCGAGTGTAAATGAGAGCCAGAGAGTCTCAGAGCACTCGGGCCGATGCTATGCACCGGCCCGAGCGCGAGCTTCTGGCTGCACGGCCATATGAACACACACACACACGTGCACACATTTACACACGGTTATCACGACGTCGTCGTCGTCGAGGCTTCTTCGTCGTGGACTTCGGGGTCTTCGCCGGCGCTCTCTCACCAGGATTCCCCCCCTCCCCCTGCCCCCTCCCCCCCTCCCCGGGCACCAACGAGAAACCAAGACCGAGATTTATCTCCGCGCGACTATACCCACCGGCACCCCGGCTCTCTTTGTCGTCCACCGCTCTCGCGCTCGCGAGAACTTCGCATTTTTCGCAAATCTCGTATTTTTTTTCTCTTTCGTTTTTTTTTTCTTTTTCTGTCTTGTTTTGTTGATTTTTTTATCGTCTTACTTCTATTTACCGTGACGTTTTATTTAATTTGATTGTTTTGGTTTTTATTTTTTTTAATTTTTTTAAGCCGTTGCGGTCACCCGGGGTCCACCGGACCCCAGGCCAAATCCGTGGTATTTTTGGGATGGAAATAACATTTTTCAACATTGTTTTGGACATTCAAACGTACCACTTCTATTTTTCGACATGGACTGGAAAATTAAATGAAGTAAAAAAATGTACGAGTCGTTATATCAATTACTAATTTTTATTTATTTATTTCGAACCTATCTCGGGGGGGGGGGCGTGCACTTGTAAAAAATTCTCAACGCCATTAAGGTCCACCCTAATATATATTTATGGAAAGAATTATCAGCATGCCTCACGCCAAATACTTTCGAATAAAACCGACTCGGATGAAATCGGACAAATAGTTTTTCAATTAATAATTCCCAAAATTCAACTATTTTTGGTGCCATCTACCCTTAACATGTGTCCCCATCGAACAAACACCCAACTTCAAACTAATTTTGACATAATTAAAAAACTGGGTAACTTCAACCCCGAGTCTCTTTTTTTTCGTATTTTCCATTTCACTCGGATCAAAATGATCAAGAAAAAAATGATTTCGTCAAAAAAAAAAGAAAAATCAACATATTGACAGCCAATTACGATTGACGATCCTCCTGGATCGATTTTCGATTCAGCCTTCCTCCCGAAAGACAAACGTATGCGTGTGTGTGTGTTATTCAAACATTTTTTATTTGTTTTATTGATTATTTTTAAATTGATTTATTTTCGATTGCGTTTGGTTCGGTCTCGCGGTCGAGATACTCACTCAAACACACGCACACTAAGACGTTTGTCGCATACACGTGGTTGTTTGAAGCGGGAAACGAAACGAGATGCTAGAGTTCGAGGGCAAAGGGAGCCGCGGCGAGGAGAGCCGGCGACCGGATCGTCGTAGTCGGGTGGTGGTGGTTTCTTGGTCCGTCCACTTTGCATAGTTTAGTGCGACGACACCTCCCGGTGTCAATTAAATCCTCGTTCCAATCGTCTCGAGTGCCTCAACCGATCCACGCCTCGTTGCTCTCGCTGACTTTCATCGGTCTCGGTTCCTCCACGCTCGAGAACCGAACGGGCGACGAAAGGTTTCGGAACGAACGAGGACGAGCACAACGTAGCGGCGCTCTCTCTGTAATTCGTAAAAGCCGAGAAGCTCAAATGCCGGACAACCGGAGAGCTCGGTCGACTGCGAGGAAACGAAATGACGACGAGGGGCGAGGGGGGGGGGGGGGGTCGCGAGTCCTCAAAGGAACTCGTCGACGCATTCCTCAACAGTTGTCTATTTCTGATCTCTCGAAAACCGAACATCCACCGGGTAACAATTTCAACTCCAATTCCGGGTGACGACGAAGTCCTCGACACGTCCTTTGTCAACTTTTATTTTTCGTCGGTTGTTAAAGCACGTCGATCAATTGACAATCGATTACCACAATTGTTTTTTTTTCTTTTTTTCATTAAAGCAGGGTTTAGAAGGCACGAAAAATCGATTCTTTTTATTGCTTACATGTGTTCCTAATTCATCTAAGAATATTTGTTCAAAGTTATGGAGGCTAATTCACAATATTTTGCTTGTTAGTTTTAGTTTTGTATTCGTTTCTATTTGATGGAAAATAATTCATGAAAAAAATGCTAAACAATTTTTTTAGCAAGTTGAGATGATTTTTTTTAACAGAAAGAACATTTTTTTCGAACCTGAGGAAGATTCTAAATTTCACAATTTTTTGGGTTTTTTTCAGTTTATGTTGAAGAAAGATATATATGACAGCTTAAATTTTCTTTCGTTTTTTTGGTTCAGACAAAAATTACGAGCTTCATATTTAATTTAAAAATATATAAAAAGCGATAAAATAATTTGAAAAGTTTGCAAG
This sequence comes from Diplazon laetatorius, assembly GCA_963662125.1. NCBI lineage: Eukaryota > Metazoa > Arthropoda > Insecta > Hymenoptera > Ichneumonidae > Diplazon > Diplazon laetatorius. The sequence goes on from OY759152.1 coordinate 10,895,196, forward strand.
ATTCGCTTATTTTTTTCTGTCCCAAAAAAATCCCCCCGAAAACGATTTTCTGAGGCCTCCTGAAGCAGGCTTCTGCCATAAATGATATTTTCGTTTCGAATATAATATTCGAACAATTTGATCCGAGTTATCGCTTCTAATTGACTGGCTATTATAGTTATAATCAGAATGAATGAATAAATACATCGAATAGATATTTTAATTTAATTGTTGTTTTTTGAATATTTTTAATTTACGTTTTGAATATGACAATCGGACAATTCAGTCATAGTATGTTTATTATATTTAAAACGAAAATAAGCTAATAAACACATCAATCAACAACAATAACTATTCAATAAATTTATTTCATCTTATCGAAAAAATAAACTAAAATAAATCCATCGAATATTTATTTTCACTTGTTTATTTACGTTTGAAATAAAACAGTCCCACAATTAGCAACAATTACTCGGACTAAATTGTTGCTCCCATATCCGAAACGAAAACAAAAAAAGATAAGGTAAATACATCGAGTGGTTGCTTCTTCGTTTCTTTTTTCCGAATATAATGGCCAGACAATTAGAAACAAATTTACTCGTACCAAATTGGGCCACAAGAATATTTTCGTTAATTCGGTTTACGCGGTTTCTAACGCGAAATGCATTTTTTTTCTTGCGCTTCGCTAGACGCGCTCCCATTTGGCCCGAAACACGCGACAGTGATAAAGTGAAATAATTGAAAATTGTGGAATTGTCTGTGTAAAGTTGTGCCAAAAGTGGACGAAACGAAAAGAGAAAGAAAGAGAGAGAGAGAAAAAAAAGGTCGATCGACCGAGGCGTTGTTGGCCGCACGCACATGAGAAAATAATTGGTCGGATCGGCGAATGGGGAAAAGCCATGGGGGAGGGCTGTAATTGCTCGGTCGTATCGATATCCGTTGCGTTCCTGGTAAATATACCGTTACACATATATATGTGACATCGTCAGCGACGACCATTCCGTAATTATACGAGCTCAGGTTTTTTTTTTTTTTTTTTTGAAGCCTCATGGCTTTTGCCCGACGACTTATCTGACCTAATCATCGGAATGTACCGCCCGGTGGTCAACCCAGGGGCAAAAGAACTGCGACGAGGGATGGGGGAAGCATCGAAGACAGTTGTAAAAACGTTTTTCGAGTCAGCTGAAAAGTTTTCGACGGCGATAAACGGAAACCCGGGGTCCTATTTTTCTCTCTCTTTAATTTCGTTCTGAAGTTACGTGAAGGCGATTCTCGTCGATGGTTTTCCTCGTCCAAGCTGTCGGAAATAGCGGCTGCAAATAATTGTTTTTTTTTTGTTTTCAATCGTGCAATAATAAATAAGACAAAAGGCTCACGTGTATATTTTTAAATTAATATATAATTTTTAGTCGTGTGTGTGGGGAGGGGGGTGGGAGAAGGGGGGCAGGGAAGGTGGGAAAGGGGGCGAGGGTGGAGAATAATGACGAGGGTCAAGTTCGAGGGTGGTACAATATACAATACAAGCCGTAGGAATTATAATTCATGGGAATGATAAGGCCGCCCAGGGCCTTCTCTTATTGCTTTTTTTTTCTCTGCATTTCATTCTCCCTTTTTTTCGTTTGTTTGTTCGTTCTTCAATTTGTTTTTTTTTTTCCGTTTGTTTTCTTCATTTTTTTTTAGAATCACTGTTTTTTTTTGTTTCATTAAACGTATCGCACGGTGAAAGATTCGCTCGCAGGGTTTGACGATGGGTTTGTGGTCGATCGAGAGCTCCGGGGCCGTGTACGTTCGGTCATTATCTTCGGCAGAAGATGACGATTTGAACAAATTGTTATTCGCGAATCAATGTCGTAATTTCGCGTGTACGGCTCCGGGCTGCAAGTACGTTTTTATCGCGGCTTACGCAACGTTGGTCACATTTTTTTTTGTCATTTCGTAATTTGTTTTTCGTTACACAGTTTTTATGGTTTTTTTTTCAAATAAATTAAAATTTTTTCGACGCCAACGATTTTTCGAAAAATTTGCATGCGAATATTTTTAACACGTATAGAAATCAAATCGTCGTAGTAACATTTTCATGTGTGTCTGTGTATCGGTGTTTGGGTGTATATATTATATATTCATAATTTTTTCTCCGCATATTTATAATGATCATCAGCTTCCTTAGCGCATACAAACGAAAAAGAAACTTTACAATTTCTCCGAATTGTTATTTTGTTACTTGTTACAATCTCGCTCCCAAATGTTCTTGCTTGGTGCAATTTTTATTTCCACAAATTTATTTCTTATTTTTTTATTCGCAATTGTTAATTAATTAATTTTTCATTTATTTTTTTATTTTTTTCGTTTTTTCCTGGCCGGATAATTTCGAGCACCAATGATTGAGCACGAGTGAAATTTGAATTGTATTTCATTTTATAATTATCGCAGATTTTTGAAAATAAATTAAACATCGTACGAAAAAAAAAGTTTTTTGTGATACGTTTTCGCGACTGATTGAAAAATGTCTCATTCATCGGTGTGTCGGTTTTTTGTCGGCAATGAAGTGCGTCGAATGAAGTAACGAAGAAGACTCGCCGAGCGGACATTGACCGTAATAACGTTAAATCGACGACGCTCTATTACACAACTAATAGTTATCTACATACATTATTCCCATTTTTTCTTTCGTTCCATTTTTTTTTTTAAATTTACGGTTTATACAAGTTTCAATGGCAAGGCCCCGGCTTCCGGCGAGCGATCTTGTATCTCTCGATTTCGTGTGCGCGCTCGACTCCCCCGATATCACGGATTCATACCGGACACGACGTCCGGTAAAACAGCTACCTCAAAACTCGTTCTACGAGCAAAACAACATTCGACGGAGTAAACGTTCATAAAAAAAAATAAAAGAAGACGAAGAATAAGAAACAATAAAAATGAAAATAAAATAAAAACATGGATAACGTGAAATTGTATAAATAAATACGCAGAGAGTTGTTAGGTTGATCTACATACAACGTCATAAATGTCGGTAGTGTCTTGTGTGTATGTGTGTGGGTATTTGTGTGTGTGTGTGTGTAGTCGACGAACAAACGTAGAGCAAAAAGCGCGACAGAAAATATTTTCATTTCGACGATCGTTTTACAATAATATTGCGATTAATCGTTTAATGACTCTTATCACAAAAATAATAAATACCGCGCTCACGGTATATCGTCGTGTCGCCATTTTAATAATTTATAATAATTTAGCATTAGCGTCGAGATTGATTCGTGGCGTGGACCCGCCGGTGTGGCGTCCGGACGACGATTTCGTCGCGTAACACGGGGAATGAAAAAAAAAAAAAAAAAAAAACGTGATAGCACAGACGGCAAAAATATCACTCGATCGTTCGAAGGTTTCGAAAATATTATGCAGAGAGTGGGATAGCTCTCGATCGTAGCTTGGTCGACGAAACATCGACGACGTACTTCGCTCGACCGATCGACCGTCCCCAACCATGCCTGTCGTCGTCTCACAACTGCGCGCGATATCGTTTTTTTTTGTTTTTCGTCATTTTTTTGTTATTCGTTTTCTTCTTCTTCTTTTTCTTCATTTATCATGCATTTTGACTCTCTCACGACTCTAATAATCAATTATCGTAATTAATATAGTCAATAATTAATACAGAGGAGGGTACTTGTATTTATACGTATTCATATATATATATATGTATACATATATTTATATATATATGGATTTATATATATATAAATATGTATGTATATAATAATATTAATATAATATATATATATCACTAGGGTACATATTTACATTTGGGGGGGGGGGGGGCGGGGGGGGGGGGTACGACGCGTACGGGCACGGGATAATTCTGCAAAGAGTGGAGGTGCTTCTTACATTGCAATTGTTTATCAATCGTTTAAGTCGTTGCTTAATTCATTTGTTTTTTTTTTCGTTCAATTTATTAACTGTGAATTATCCGCAGGCGAGAAAAAAAAAACAACGCAGGCTTTTTTTCGCTCGCTATCTCGCTCTCGCGCTATAATATTCTTCGCGATCAACGGTCATTTTATTAGCACGTGCAATTTACAGTGGGGCCAGGGGGGTGGGGGCAGGGGGCAGGGGGAGGATGCACCGGCACTTGTTTCCTCCTCTTCTTCTCTTTGTTTTTCAGCTTCGTCGCAGTGTCCGCGCTATTTTATAATTCGACGATCGGCATTTCGACCGCATTAACGTCTCACGAACGTCCGGTCGCGATTCTTTTTTTTCACCTCTCTCTCTCTCGTACACACCGACACTTTGTTTTTTTTTATTTGTCGTCTTTGTTTTTCAAAATTTATTATTAACTTCTTTTTTTTTTTTCGTTTCACGTATTTACACGCACGACACACGCGGGCGACGCTTCGTGAGCGTCGATCGTTAATGTTCGTCGTCATCATATCATCTTCAGCGTCATCGTCGTCTCGGTTTGTTTGTTTGTTTTTTTTCTTTTTTTTTTTAATTTTTTTTTTTATAAATTGCACTTTGTAGTCGGAATAGTTTCGCCCTGAGACATGCGGGATAATTGGATGGATCTTTCGGTACCGGGTTCTGTGTGACAGATTTTTCAAATCTTTCAAATGATGGGCAGGGGGGGGGGAGAGGAGAAGGACAAGGGCGTTGAGGTCAAAGGCTTAACCTTTGTCAATCCGTCAGATCATCCCATCCCGATGACCAATCAAGGGCGAAACACACTAAATTCCGTCATCCGATTTCCCGTCCGAGGCAAACGAAAAACAAAAAAAAAACACGAAAAATAACCACAACAACAACATTAATCGATAATCGTCGTGAATTCATCGACGACGTATCAAAGTCCTTGTTCGCAAGTTGCCTCGGCTACGACGGTTCGGAAGTAGAATCGGGAACGAGTTCGTCGTCATCGATGTCGGACTCGTCGCCGCTGGTGACATCGAGAAGATCCTCGTAATCGTGATCATCGTCCTTGGTACTGGTGACAGGTTCGTTCTGCTGTCACGGACTCCCGGCCCTGGGATCCGCCTCGTGATTTCTGTGACCGGGCGTCAAACTCGGACTTCTTCGTCTCTTCAGACTTCTTCGTTCCTGCAAACCGTTGACCATATTTTCGATGGATTTCAATTCCCCGGACCCCGAAGTGCCCGTCGTCGTTGAATTTAATCCCGCACCGGTGATGGGAGTGGGTGAACCCGTTGGAGGCCTCGGAGGTGGTGACCTTGGACTGAGGGTTCGACTTCCTGGGGTGACGGTTTCGAAGGCCGAACCGTGAGACGGCGCGGGGAGGGTGTAAGGCGCAAAACGGTGTCCTTTGAGCTGATGAAGAGGACTCGACAGTGGATGTGGATAGTGAGCGAATAACGCGGGATGTTGAGACGCGGCCAGTGCGAGTTGGGCGTTCAACAGCATGCCCGGGGTCACGCCACCGTGAAGCCCGAGCGGGCTGGGAGGTATTAGAGGACCGGGTCCCGGATAAAGACCCGGTACCGGAGGATAGAAGTACGGTAACAGAGGCGGATGAAGAACCGGCGGGCCTACGGACACGTCGGGCCTTGGACCCTCCGAACCCGGCGGTCCACCCGGTACACCACCGCTCTCCGAACCCGAGGATTCGCTACCCTCGCCGCGTTCGCTCGTACGATCGTCCCGATCCCTCGAATGATCGCGATCGCGATGATGATGATGCGCCGGATGGGGAGTGTCCGGTCCCACGACGTCCAACAACTTGTCATCGTCGTCCATGAGATCCGTGACGGAATTCGACGATCTACGCTTGTCCGGCGAGGCTGGGGCTCCTGACGTCAGACGCGAACCACCTCCCGACACCGTCAATAGCGCCTGTCTGCTGAAACAACGGGAGTTTGAGTTAGCTATGATGATAAATTGATTGGGAGTTTTTATTTTGAGGATTTGATGGGAAATAATATCTGAGAAGCTCGATCTTCATCGGTGAAGGTCACAGGTTGGTTTGGGTGACTTTTGGCGATGATGATCGAGCTTTGTAGGGGGTATTTTGGATTTCGAGTTGTTGGGTGATTCGAATTATTTCGATAATTGGGGTATTGATTGTGAATGAATGTCTTATTTATTTTATGGGTTTAAAGTAGTATCCCACAAACTGTAAGAGTCAAAGCAAGCCTAAGATATACCATCTCCTGATTGATGTACGTAGTACTTTCATGTGACAACGTCGCGTGTTATGATGTCGATTAGTGAGAGAGAGAGAGAGAGAGAGAGAGAAGATGGGAAACAAACGCGCAACGTTTCCATGTCTACTGGCTCACGACCAACTTCTGATATAAACTGCATTTTCCCGATGTTTATTTAGTTATTAGTATCATCACAGTCTCCTGATCTCTACTGTCAAGTGCCCAAAATGTTCTCCGAATATTCAACTTGCAGCTCGTGTTTTCATTAAAATCTGACGAGGACGTTTTGTATTATATCGAATTGAGCATGATTCTCCATAAGGCTCAATGTTAAACGTGTGGAAATAAAAGTGTTGATATCTTTTTTCTCGCGCTCCGGAAAGCCATACAAATTTAACTGAACCTTTTTCTTATCAATACCTATAAGTATGCCAAGTTTCACGAAAATCTGACGAGGAACCCTCTTATGGAGGGTACGTTAATTGTGAAAAGAGTTAAGATCCTTAGAGGCCCTGTGTTATTTCATGAAGGTTATTATGATCAGTGAGGTCAGCCGCAAGTTCTTTCCGGGGTTCTAAAGAAAAGATCCTTCATCCTCGATAAATCATTGCTCATAATTTCAGGATGATCTGTCACAAAAAATTAGATAATGAAGATTCCGAAAAAAACAAAAATGAAATTCAAACTGCAACAAAGTAAAAATTATTTTGAAAAACATAAATTGTTTGTGATTCAGTACTGCGAAGGTTTATGAAAAATCGATTGATCTCGCGTGTCAAATAATTACGAATAATCATGGGGTAAGAAGCCTGAGCCACGGCTATGACGAGGGTTTCCGCAATTGACTAATGAACTTGTTAGCCACAACGGTAGTTATGTACTCGGTACGGTAAGATGAGCGAGAGAGACGTTTAGAGAGAGAGGCCAGAGACCAGTCGTCACGGTTGCAGGACTAATAAGCCCGGCAGAGTCAAACGTTTAGACCTAATAGAGCGCGGCCAAGCCGTGTGGCAAAACTTGTCGTTAACGTGTATAAGTGTATACGGTTAATAGCAGTCAATCGTGGAAAACCGATCGTTTGCCTTACGCGGTACCTCCTTTCATCACTCGCCACTATCGGCAAAACCTGTCCGTGGCAATAATATAATCACAGACGATCACTCCGACCAAACCGAGATGTATACGCTCCGCACATCGACAACGAAATTTATAAATACTCCGATGGGATACACTGAACGCTGTTCACGGTTTGTTTTTTTTTTTTTGGTTTTTTTCTTTTGCCCACGAGGCACATATCGACTATCAAATGAATCAACTTTAATGACATGTTCGACTGTCTTTTTTTATTTTGCTTCCTCATGGGAGGAGGCTTTGCGGTGGTGGGAATTTTTATTTTTTCGAGATCTTCATGTCACCCTGTTCAGAATGTGCCAAAACGCCGAATGTGTATATGTTTGTGTGTGTAGTTATTTTAGAATTATTTAAAAATTCATTAAAAAATTCAAACGTGTATAACTCGAGAACGGTTTTAGCTACAGCCCCCATATTTTGTAGACATGTGCAGCTATGTAATCTCTTCATTGACTATAATTTTCGTCATGATTCAAGCAGCGAGACAAATTTTATGTCATTTTAAAATTACCAAAAAAAAGGACGTTTACACTATAGCGATCGCAAATTTCGTTCTATTCGTCTATCTAGTTCTTTGGAAATACATTTGTAACCATGATTGGTTGGTATTGCATTTGGGCCGAATCCATCGAGAAGTCTTGATTTTATGATATTTTGATTTTTTTCGAAAAATCAAATTTATCACTATAACTCTCGTCAACTTTGACCGATCGAGCTCGAACTTTCCAAAAGTGTGGAACATCATTCACCCGTAATATGTATCAAATTTTGCGGGGATCGGCTGAGTGGTTCGAATTTGACGAAAATGCAAGTTTTTCAATTTTGTTCCCCTTTCGATTCAAAAATATTTGGCTCGCCATGCTTAATCTCATGGATTCGCATAAATTATTATACACACCCACTGATGAATATATAAACATAAAAAAAACTCAATGTTGAAACTTGCAGTTTGCTAGGAGTGAAGGAAAATTCCTCTATGAGGAAGCCAAAGAATTTTCAAAAAAAAATGCTTTCTCACAGATGACTCTTCGTTCCGTACCCACGATTCGGAGGAAGCAAATTGCAAGTTACAACTTTTTTTCTTACTCTCCCGTTGCCTCCGTCTTTTCACCGTCTTTATCGCGTAATTACATTTTCACCTCTTCGTACCTCGAACGTTTTTTTTTGTTTTTTTACGCGCACAGCGATGAGTGGTATACTATGAGCCAGTAGCCCGGGCGTTCTAACCCGAGCTCACTGCCTGTGGGTCTTCACGCTCGCGTGTTCAAACCCCGGTTGTGGAATACGTATTCGGTACGTAGAGTGTACGGCTATCGGCACTCGAACGTAGTCTGAGAGATATCCCGGGGTCTTTGGCGTGTCGTGTACCTACTCCGGGTCTCTTTCTATGTCCCGCGGTCGATCGCAAATTACCGTTGCATTCCCGGGTCTCTATCTCTCTCTCTCTCTTTCTCCTCTCTCTATTCCTATCTTTCTCTTACCGTTGATATAAGTAGTTCACGTGCTAATCACTCGAAAAGTGTCGATTCCTGTAACGTTTGTGTTTCACGGTGATAACTTTTAACCTGCATACTCATTGACTGCACCCACAACAGACAGTCAGAAGTACGCGCGAAGGCCCAACAGCTGAGTGTTGATTTCTGCGTTTTTTTTTTTTTTTTTTGTGAATTGTTCAATCGAGAGCTCGTTAATGGTACAGGGACGAAAAAAATGATTGTAGAAAATAACGGTGAAACTTTGAAACCATATTTCGGGTTTTCAAATGAAAACTTTATGTATTTCTTTCTTTTTTTTTAGTTCGTACCTCAATGTTTCGGTAAAAGTTTTGTGTAGATTAAATTTTGAATAAAAAAAAATCCGGGAATGAAATTTGTGTGTTTGCGGTTGATTGCAATGAGAAAATCGATATTGGAAACAAACAGTGGAGCTCTAATACGACATTTGGTTTCTCAGAATGAAGCAATTACGTAGGATTCGATTTCGCCTTCTTCTTCTCGTCATTTGTGTCTCATAGTCTTGGCAAAAGTTATTCAAATCTATTTTGCTCTTCATTTATCATATTTTCATATAAATCCTTGAATTCGATAAAAATTTACATTACAATGAAATACGTTACATCATTACCGTCTTCGATTTTTCATTCTTCATTCCCTTTTTATTCGCGTCTCACTTTCATAATCATTAAAATTTAAATCGCTAAAAAATGTTATCAATAAATCACAATTTTCGCATTGAACATTAATCGCACTAGAAAACAAAAATCTCCACCAAAACTAATTACTTCTTTGACCAGTTTTCACGTTTGTACAAAGATGTAAAAGAGAAAAAAATAAAAGACTTTGCTCTATTTTTTCGTCAGCGTATATACAAAAGACACCGACCCTCTTTTGTACGTGTGTCAAACTGTCACCGTTGTCACAGCTTCGGTGAGTTCATCCCCCGGCATGTGCATACACACACACGAGCATAACCGCGCGCGCGCGCGTGGTGAACCAAGCGGAGCGATAATGACAACCGAGAAGCGAAAAGCTTTTCGGGCGTCGATCCTCGGCATCCCCCGCAGCCGGCGGCGTCGGCGGCAAGAGCTTTTCCCTCTAATCGCCATTTCGCACCTCGGCATAAACCGTTACCATCGTGAAATTGCAGGGTACAGAGGTCTCCACGATTATACAACCAGCACACGATCCCTCATAGCCCCGTCTCATCCCCCCTCCTGTCGCCCTTCGTGCTTTCCACACGTTCGAGGCTTTTGCTCTTCGTATAAGCGCGCGAAAGCTGTCTGTCGGTCGTCGATGTAACACAAAACTGTGTCTCGCTGACAACGATACGAAAACACACGCACATACACACATATTAAACCGAGGCGTTTTTTCCGCGTCAAGCTGGACAACGTAAGCTTCGTGTAAGTTAGCTTTCATGTGTGTTGTCCGAATAGTGTACGACTCATCGCGACATACACATCAACCACATTCGCACCGACGTTCGCGTACGTGTGAGTTTTATTCTTCGCACACGGACACTCGGGAGGGTCGGCGGGGGAGGAGCAGGGGTGGGGGAGAGGGGGTGAAGCTTACCGATTCCCTAATGCCATGTAATGCGATCAGTGTGTGCACCGACCCAAGCATACGCAAGCTGCTTGCTTCTGCTGGTCTGTCGCTTCGGCTTGTTCCGTCGCTACGACTCCATGTATGTGCGTGCGTGTCTGTCTCTTTTGCGGCTATATATATTTATATATGCATACGAACACGTCGATGTACAGCCGCCCCGAGCTTTCCAAGTTTTATGTGATGAGCTCGGCCAGGCTATCATCCATACATGCTAAATACTGTAGTAGACTAATACTAACTCGCGTTTCCGTCAGTGTGTGTGTGTGTGTGTGTGTGGTAACGACGACGGTAATCGATAGTGCACAACATGGACAGCGTCGAACAAATTGGGCCTCGAACGCTGAGGGGATTCCCCCCGGAGCATAAGTAGGTCTCGGCACCTCAGTAAGGTTCTACGCTCGGTCGTTTGGTCGATCAGAAGTTTCATTTTAACGTCTTATTTTTCGCTCGATCGTCACTTTTGTTTCTTCTTCTAATTTTATGGCATACTGCGTGTGCGTATATGTTTTTTTTGTTGTAGAAACTGAGTGAACGAATGTGAATTAGATCATTGAATTTCTTTCTTTACTCATTGGCCAGCCTTTCATTTATGCGAAGATGCGTCGAGGAAGCTGGGTGAACTTGGACTTGGAACTTGGCAGTGTCCGGAAAATCCGACAGTCGAAAATTGGCGGGGCATCGGCAATTGAGATGAAAGAATATTATTGATTTTGAAGCATATTGCTTCGGGGACTGACGAAAAATTGGGATAATTTTCACAATCTCATGTGTAATTGGAAACAGAAAAGATGTAAAATGTTGTAGTAGAGAATATTTTGACGTCGCAATGTGATGTGAAAATTGTGAAAATTTTCGATAGGGATCGTAATATAAGAGTTCAATTTTTTTTCAGAGTGGGTAAACCCGAAGGAGGGATGATGGAAAATTGGTATTGTATCGATGAGCCTTCCGACAGTCTCGTTCGGGGTTAGTCTTCCCTGTTTCAGTCTCCCTCGTCAGCCCAGCCTAACCCGAGTCTGCCTCCATTTCCAAGCGAGTCCGTGGGAGACTGATACATGGGAGACTGATCCGAGGGAGACTGATACCAGTCCTCAAAATTTCCAAAAGCGATAATCATTATCGCGTAGAACAATCAGGACAAAAACAGAATGGAAAATTGTGAAAATTTGGGAGCAGAGAGAGGGGAGTAGTGGGTCTTATCGAAAATATAAATATATAACATCCTGACAGTTCACGAACTACCGAACTAACCTGAATACATCAAAGTCTTCGCACTGGAGTACGTGCACAGACTCCGCACGAATCCCGCAAAGTTCCAAGCACATACGAATGACAGGGGGGGGGGAAGGAAGGGGGAGGGGAAATGCCGACCTAGGCTGCAAACCTTTTTTTTTCACTGTCATCGTTCTCCAGCGAGTTTCCGATAGACAATAAAGTGACACAGGAACGAGAACTCTTCTACGCTCGAGAGGAATACTCCCTTTTTCAAATTCAACCCCCGCTTATCATCCTTTTCCTTTCTTTTCTTTTCCTCTTTGTCAAAAATTTCGGTTCCTTTTTTTTTGACGTCGTTCGTTGCCACGCGATTTTTCGCTTGTTTAGCACACGCGGGGATCGTCGCGACGAGTTGAAAATGGTGGGGAGGGCTTTGGCACGGTCGTGAAACGCCGGTCTTTATCAAACTGCGGGGCGCGAAGGATCGTACGTTTACCACCTACGAAGTTACGGCTACACACACTCACGCGCGCGAGCGCGCATGCGTGTAATATATATTAAACTCAAAGCCTTACCGCCACGTCGTCGTCCTTGCCACGCTGGCGAAGAAGCGGAACCATAAAGAGAGAGAGAGAGAGAAAAAGAGAAAGAGAAAGAGGGAAAGAGAAAGTGAGATTGGCACCCTCAACATTAACCGTGGCACCGCCCACTGCGCATCAGTATGCTAATCCGATGATTGGCTATGTTCCAAACCTCATCCCTCGATAAACTTCGTTCTTTTTTTTTTTTTGGCTTCGTTTTTTTTTCGCCCTCTCACACGCACCAGTCGAACGACGATGCCACTTCTGCCGACGCACAACCGCGACACCCCGACCCCGCACACGACGTCCTCGCGGGTTCGATCTTTGCCCACCCTTGTAATCGCGACCATAAGCCACACGAGCCACCTAACCCCTCGCTCCACGCTAATTAGCCCCGACTATAACTGTATATACGTCCCTTTGGCTTTGGGGGTTAATCCACTCGTACTTGGTCACGATGCGCGATTGAATATAAAGGGTTGCACGATCTCAACTGATTTGCCTTTCAACGCGTTTCCTCGTTCTCAATATAGATTTTTTTTCACAAAAGTTTTGTGGAAATTGAATTTTAAATTAAGAAAAAAAAATTCCGAAAATTAAATGTTGAAATAGTTAAGTAAAATAATTTCTTGTTTTCTATTTCAACTTTGTACAAACATGAAATTACGAGAGAGTTAGTCATAGAAGATATTGGGTTGTGTCGTAGATTTTTTTTTCATTCTACTGTAATTAATATTGAATCGAAAAGATTGTAATTCGTGGATTGAGATTTTGAGTAATTTCAATATTAATGATTGCTGAGAAAGATCGTGATTGAGACACGAATGGAAAGTAATTAAGGAATAAAAAAATCGAAGACCGTTCAACGTATCACATTATAATATCGGTTTTGATGAAATTTAACGATCTGCCTTCCAACGCAGAAATTGAAAAAATAATAATAATAATGAGGACACCATTATTATTATTATTTTTTTAATTTTTTTTTTTTTTCCAAAATTTTCGAATTTTTTTTCTCTCTCGTTATGATTGAGGGTTGAAATATATCGTTCGAGTGACGGACGATGGGCGAAAAAGTGTAATAACGATTGTGGCAAAAATGGTTTTCGGTATTTTGTGGCCCATGGGTTGTGTAGGGGAGGGGGGGGGGAGGTCGTGCGGTTGCGTTGCGAGGGGTATTCAATGCATAGGAACTTAACGTCATCAAAATCCACTTGAGCCGCGGCAACCCCCGACGCGGGATGTCGGGCCATAGCACCGACACCGTGGCCACCCCCTCCAGCCCCAAAATTCAAATGGGTTTTCATTGCCGGTCGGAGGCAACAATGGCCCTGAGGGGGCGAGACCGACGTTAAGCCCATAAACTTGCAATATTGAATACAAATGGACGGTAGAGACCGTGCATTGCCGTGCAAATGGGGCTTTCGCGCGTTTCACGCGACTACCCTCCACGGGCCAACCCTATTGCTACCCTTCGCATCACCCCCCCCCCCTCCTCCTGCCGCCCCCCAAGGGTCGCGGACTTGATAACCATCATTCGCCAACCACCGACGCGACCGTAATACACTGGCGGACTTGTGGAAATGATTAATCTAACATGTCGCTCACTTTGTCTCTCTCTCGAGAGAGAAATCGATCGGTTTAGTGCTAGGTTAGGTTAGTTATAGTTTAAATTTAGATATTAGGATTTTTGGATTGTAAACGGATTTTATTTTTGGCACGATGCTCTTGGGAGACTTTGGTCTGTCGCCCCCCCCCCCCCCCCCCGCCCCTCGCTCTCTCTCTCTCTCTCTCTCTCTCTCTCTGTCACGATCGATCGATTGATTAAATGCTGGGTTAGTTCAGTTATAGCTTAAGTCTTGATGTTAAGATTTCTAAATTGTAAACGAATTTCATTTTTGGAAAAATACTCGTAGGAGACTTTGGTCTCTCTCTCTCTCTCTCTCTCTCTCTCTCTCTCTCTCTCTCTCTCTCTCTCTCTCCTCTTTCTCGATCGATTGATTTAGTGCTATTTTAGTTCAGTTGTAGTTTAAGTTCGAATATCACCATCTCTACATTGTAACCGGATTTTACTTTTGGAACTATGTTCTCAGGGGACTTTGGTCCCAGAATACCGAATAAATAAGACATCCATTCACTTATTCTCTAGCTCCATCTCTCTGTCGGTCGTTGGACAATTCAATGAGTGAGAAACAAAAATGGAGGAGATAAAAAAATATATCAATCGTGAAATTTCAAAAGCGACACCTACTTTTTCTCTCGCTTGCCGGCACCCGTGTCCCGGAATCCCTTGGCGAATGGATTATTGTCGATCTTCAGCTGCGTTATCTGAAATAAAAAAAGGAAAAAAAAATTAAAAACATTGTTTTTTGAAATTCAAATATTGATAAATATTTCAAACATTTCTTTTCCATTATAAATCAAGAGAACGGAATAACAACGAGTGGACCGGATAAGGTTTATGCTTTTAAAAAATAAGTCAATTTCATTCAATTCACCAAACAAATTTACGTTTAAACTTTCTTTTGTTGACAATAATAAAACAAAGAAATAAATGATTCATCATCGATGACAATTCACGAGTTCTTTCAATCGTCATTGATTACAGTGAAAAAAAATAATTGGCGGTGAGATTGGGAATATTTAGCGGGAGTGAAATTTTGAAAGACGCCATTCACGATATAGACGCGTGAATGTGTCCGATAATTCCGAGCGGCGTTGTCGGTGATGCTCTTCTTAAAAAAAAAAAAACAAAAAAAAAAATCGTCTTGTCGTGATGGCCAAGCCGAGAGCGCTAACGTGTGGCAAGACAGTTATACAGTCAGACAACCTTGAGGAGATAATCGAATCAAAGCCGGCTGTGGAAGAGCCATGGCACTTGTTCGCCTCTGGTGTGTATCAACGAAAGAGGGTGGGGGGTAGGGGGAAGTTGGAGGAGGGACGAGGGAGGGGGAGGGAGATGGACGAGTGAAAAGTTGGAATTTTAACTGAAGTGGTGGATGGTGGTCTGGTGCTGCCACGGTGTGCCGGTGGAACATCGCAGTTGCGGAAACAAGCTCTTGGAACCGCTCCAAGGTGTCTCGTAAAACTTTACTCTCGGCGTAAAGCGCTCGACGGGCGTCGAATTTTTTTTTTTTTGTTTTTTTTTTGGTTTCGTTTTTTTCCT
Organism: Diplazon laetatorius; assembly: GCA_963662125.1. NCBI lineage: Eukaryota > Metazoa > Arthropoda > Insecta > Hymenoptera > Ichneumonidae > Diplazon > Diplazon laetatorius. The sequence continues at coordinate 10,910,521 of OY759152.1, forward strand.
TTCTTTCGTTTTGTTTTTCTTCGGTTTTTTCTTTTTTTTTTTTTTACATTTTTCTTCGTCTTTCTCATGCATCCTCGTCCTCCGGGGTGTTTGACTTGGGCCGACAGGTCAATATTGGATTCCACTTGCAGCGACGAGAGCAAGAGAAGCAGCAAGAAGCAACGGAAGATCAAGAAGCGAAAGAAGAAAAAAACAAAAAAAAATGGGGAGAAAAAAAAGGAACGATAAAAAAATGTTGAAAAAAAGTGGGAAAAAAGTAAGAAAAAAAAAGAAAACGGATGATCCGTCGATGCTGACTCGCAGCTCCGACGCTCAGGCTCACCTTCTCGTTTTGGTAAGCCGTTACCGCGATGAATTCCGTTTCTTTGAATACGTAACTTCTGAACGTCGAGTACGGCAGCTTGAGCACGTCGTTCGCTCGCACGAGATGAAACCTCGGTTGGTACTTGTGCATCGAATTCAATATCGTCTGAAACATTAAGATCGACCATATTTCGGACAGACTGTTTTTACATTTTTTTCACATTCACAAGTATTCACATGCGATTGTGCAATTGGAGAAAATAAAAGATTTACATATATATTTTTTAGTTATATTTTAATACACGGCGTACGATTTTTAAAAAATTATCACCAGAATATATTTCTCATACAAAAAAATAGCAAAAAAATTACTTAGTGTACGAAGGGTAAGTATGTATATTGATTAATCGTAAAATACAAGAAAAATAATTTATAGTCCATTTAATCAACGAAAATTGTCGTTTAATTCGAAAAAAGACTTATTATTATTTATTTCATCGATATATATTTTATCGAGATAAAGAACATTCTTATAAATACATATATATACAAACAATTCAAAACATGCATTAATATTCGAAATAATAAATGAAGAATTATTTGAATTATTGTTGAAAAATTGTTTGTTTTTTTTTTCTGTTTCTTTTCTTTGTTTCAATTTTCGTAATCGTCGTTAGAGATATTCGCTTCGATCGTCAATCGTCGTGCAGTATCATCAAATTACACGCATTGCATATATATATACATATGTCATATAGCACGCGGGAGTAGGTACGAGAGGTGAACGTCACGAATGGCACGATCGCGTTTTTAATTCTCTTTTTTTATTCATTTTTCATTGTTCTAATAAAAAAAAATCTTCTAATTATTTTTCATTCCTTAGCTCGGGTTTCTCAGGTTCTTTCCCACACCCTCGATGTTTCGCGGCATCGAGTCTATGCAGATGTTGGCGAAGCCGAGCGAGAGAGTACCGCTAACAAGATTGTGCCCCCGCGACGCATTCTCGCGCTTCCACCCCCTCCCCCCTCGCCCCCCTACGTGCCCGTCGCCCCACGAGGGTCTATCTGGGCTCGCAGTTTCTCTCGATAAATCTGTTTATTCGCTACCGTTTTTCTATGCTACACCGTCGTGCTGTATGTTCTCTTTTTCCATGTGTGTGTGTGTGAGAGTGTGTGTGTGTGAGTGTCTCGGTAGTTGTGCCACCGCTGGTAATTGCCCACGGGTCGCCAAGCTCGCGTCTATATTTATTATCGTTCGGTTGAGTTATTTACCGTCCGATGTCGGTTGATGCAGACAGCGACGAAAGAAAATAAAAAGATAAAAAAAAGATGACGAAGAAGAAGAAAAAAAATGAAGTTTGTGAATTCGTTAGACCGAACACGTCGCACGTCCGCACTCACGATAATCAATGTACATAAAGAAAATTCGCAAAACGATAATACAATTCCCCATCTTAGAAAAAAAACAGAAAAATTTCATTTCCACGTGACGACGTTGAATGAACGTTTCGTAATAATCAGAATCGAATGAACGACGACGAAAACAAGCCCAGGAACCCTCCACTCTCCCTCAATCATTCAATCTCGAGTCCGACGAGTTCAATTACTTTCCATAATATCGTGATAATCATATTAAAACAAAATTTGTAATTATAATTTACAAACCCCAATTACGTAAATTCGATTTTGCTCGTCCTCGACTCCGAAGCGAGAAAAAAAAATATTAAAACCATAAACACGTGATGTACCGAGAGAAGATTAAAAAACAAAGAAAAAAAAAGAAAACGAAAAAAAGTAATTAAAAAAAAATTGAATTACGATTCAAAAAATAAAATGGAATCACGAGAGATGATTGAAGGCCGAAAAAAATTAACGTGATGTACCGAGAGAAGATTAAAAACAAAAACGAAATGAATAAGCAAAAAAAAAAAAAAACATTGAATTACGATTCAAAAAAATTAAAAAAATAAAAACGCGAGATATTGAAGGCCGATGTTCGAAAGAGGGCGGTAAGGCGGCAAAAGGCGGTATATATATATAACTCGTCGGTACCCGAGTAAAAATTTCCTCCTTGGCCAGCACTGCGCTACCATTTGGCTCAGCGGCGTGGCAGATGTCTGGGTGGTCGCTGCCTCGCGCGTGGCCCCGGTATATGGCTATTGAAGGGCTCAGCGAACGATCCCAAACGGCAGCCAAGTAGTTGGCTTGTAGTTGGAAACTGTATAGCTCAAGCTTGGCCGGTATGTGGCTCTTGCTTGACCCGTACATGGGCTAGATATCGCGATTACGTCATGCAGATTGGCGTATGCATGGCGTGGGTTTGGCGGAATCATAGATGCACTATTTGGGAGCTGTACGGCTCGTCCACACGCTGTCAAATACTGGGCATATCCAACTACGAGCCATCAACTACTTGGCTGCCGTTCGGGATCGTTCGCTGAGCCCTTCAATGGCCATATACCGGGGCCACGCGCGGGGTAGCGACCACCCAGACATTTGCCACGCCGCTGAGCCAAGTGGTAGCGCAGCGCTCATGGCTAAGGAGAATATTCTTACTCGGGTTGTTATACACCGGCCACTGTATGGAACACTCGAACGTGTGAGCCAAACGATCTCCTCTGGCTTCGCCATGCAGTCGCCAATCACTTTTCGTTTCCACAGGTGAGCCAAGCAATGGCTCTGGCGGTACCATATACCTGCCAAATATGCTATGCGCCCGAAAGTGAGCTAAACAGTATCCTCTGGCTCTGCCATACAAATGCCAAATACCGTGCGCGTCTATCGGTGAACCAAACTGTGCCTTCTGGTTCTGCCAGACCAATGCCAAATACTCTACCGCAACAGGGGTCTGGCTACCGAGCGTTGCCTCATGAGACATCGTGTAGCCAAACGTTAGCGAAGTGCCACCCAAATATGACGGGAGCGTACAACGAGCTGCCAGCGCCCGGCCAAGCAAATTTTTTTTACACGGGTAATAAATAAAAATATAGCACCGCGCCATTTGGTTCGGCGTTGGTGGCGCGCGGGTAGCCAAAGACCGCCGCGACCGCGGCGGCGTCGGCGGCACGACACAAAGGGGAAATAATTAGTGCCCGGGTAAGATAGGACTAATCTACGCGTTTGTCATTAGCCTATCAAAGCTTAAATGCCTCCCCCCCTCGTCCTCGCGTCGAACTCACTCGCTCGCACTCGTTCGCCGAGAGAGTGCTCCTCCTTTTCCACGGCCGCGAGAGGGGGAGGGACTTCTGGATTTTTCTCGGTACCCGCTGCGTGTGCCCCCTCCCATTCCGTCCAGCCTCCGGTCGTCGGTCCAGAATCGCGCAAACCTCTTGGACTCACGCACACACGCTCACATACAAAACGTGTGCTTCGCGAAATATGTGAGAACACGTCGAGCAATTAGTATTTCTCGGGACAGAGAATAATCTTTTCTCTCGTTCTCTCTTTCTCTCTTTCTCTCTCTCGATCGGTCTGTCTTCGGCTCGCGGAGGTCAACTCGCGAGGCTGCTGCGCGGGGCATAAGTTTGCTCGGTAACCGGATAACCGGGTGGACGATCGAGAAGCGGTCAAGTGCGGAAAAGAGAGAAAGATAGCCACAACGTCGTATGAAATCGAGTAAGGCCTTTCCGAGATGGAAAAAGAAAGAAAGAAAGAAAGAAATAATAATAAGAAACGGATTCACAGTCTTCTGTGTGTGTTTGTGTGTGTGTGCGTATATGTCCACGCAGTGTTTCTGGATAGAAGCTGGGGATAACTGCTCGAACGTTCTTCGCGGCGCACCACAGCAGCAGCACCAGCGTCCAGCGTCCAGCACCAGCAGCAGCAGCCATCGCATGACACACACAGAAGCCGACGCGGCTAATGACTCTGTCCGAGGTAATCTCGGGGTGTTATCTGTCCTCCTGGCTACCTGGGGGCCCACCTACTTGGAATCACGACCAGAGAGCGGCTACGCCGCAGCAGGTCCCCCCGTGGCCGACCACCGCTCGCGCCTACTTTTGCCGATAAATTTCTACGTTGCTATCTCACTCTCTATCTCTCTCTCACTCTCTCTATTTCTCTTTCTACGCTCCAAACTAGAATCATTATTTCACGCTTTTCTTTAGATTGAATTGTAATTGAAATATGTATGATTGTTTTTTGAGTTTTTGTTTTAGAGATATTGTGGGGTTTGTAGGTTATGAAGACGTAATTTTGTTAGGGGCAACTTGAAGCAACGATTCAGGAGATCGGATTATGAGTTTGCGATTGTTTTTAGATGGAATTTTTATTTTGAAAGATATTGTGAGCTTTTGAGGTTATGGAGTCATGAGTTCGTTAGGGGCACCTTGGAGCAACGATTTAGGAGGTCGGATTATCATTCCACGATTTTCTTTTAGATGAAATTGTAGTTGAAATGTTTCTTATTTTATTTTCTACAACTTTTTATTTTAAAAGATATTGTAAGTTTCGTAGGATATGAAGACGTAATTTTGTTAGGGGCAACTTGAAGCAACGATTCGGGAGATCGGATTATCATTCTGGGATTTTTTTTAGATGGAATTGTAGTTGAAATGTTTCATATTTTATTTTATACATCTTTTTATTTTCCGAGATATTGTAAGCTCTGTAGGTTATGGAAAGGTGAATTCGTTAAAGTCACCTTGGAGCCAAAATTTAGTTAATCGGATCGATTCATCTCACGCATTAAACCTATCTTCTAGCTATTTTAGTGGACCTACAATATATCTCCTAAAAATTCGTTTTCGTGGGGTCGTTGTTGCAAATTCGTCAAATTGGACAATAATAATGACGTTCAAAAAAGTCGTGACGAAGTAAATCAATGTTTTATTCGACTGAATACTATATCGACCGAATTATAGAAAAGATGAAACTCAAACATAATCATCGAAATAATTCCGTCCAAGTGACTTCAAGCGTCATCGGCCCAACGAAAAATGGACGACAAGAGCTCAACGAACGAATCCACAGCGATAGATCGTAAAAGCGCAAAACGTGGAATAGAATGAGATAATCAATTCGATCGACGGTTTCGCGGAAGTCAAAGCTCAGAATGTTCGTCATCGTCTCGCGGCAGAAAAAAGATCGAGCGCGCGCTCGTCCTTTTGATCACTTTAATAGGCTTTAACGCTGTAACGATAACGTACGAGTCTCGCTCCTTTTCCGACACCGCCATCACTGAATATTAATTCAACCGGCTCACTTCTCTCTCCATCCCTTTTAATGAAGTACGAACGAACGAACGAAAGAAAAAAAATGTGAAGAAGAAAAAAATGTAACCATCACCGTAGGCTATTCGAGCCCATCGTCTTCAAGAATCATTATACAAAGTTCGTTTCTCGTGTGTCCACGGCGTTGAGGTAGTTGACGAGACTAGAGACAAGAGCCACGACGACATCGTCTGGGAGATGGTTAATGAAAATGAAAAAGAAAAAAAAACCAAAGAAAGAAAGATAAAAAAACCAAGAGAAAAGGAACGAAACTCGTCACCCCAGCGTCCTAAGCACCGGCGAAAGAGACAACGAGTCCGGCGGTTGGTGCACAACGACCACCACCCCGACACACCCCCTCACCGCCCCCAACCCCCGTCGTAGTTCCAACGGGGCGACGACGTGGCTCTTTTCATCGTGGATACTTTGAGAGAGTTAACGAGAGTTAGCTGATGGTCCGAGAGGAGGATTGCTCGCACACAGCGAAAGACACCGCGCACCGTGTCTGGGTACACATTGATAGTTTATTCGTTGGTCGGTCGTTCAACAGCGGCACGAGGTAGAACCAGAGGGGAGGGGAAGGGGGAGGGGAATGCAAAAGAAAAGGCTTATACCAGCCATGATATAGCTTCCAAGACGTTGGTTATATTACGTGGGCAAGATAAAAAAACCCGAGAGAGAAAGAGACTCCGTGGTTGCTCTCGTTTGGCCGTATGGGGGATGATTCATGGGTGTTGGTGGTGTGAGGGGGTTGGTTCCGACAACGACACCGTATAGGTGGCGCCCTCCCGACGGCTCGCGTCTCCGATGGGAAACTCGAAACGCGAGCCCCCCTCACCCCCCACTCCCTCCCCCGACTGTCCCTGCGCAGGCAACGTCACGGCCAACCCCCTCCGCGGACTCTTCGCAACACCCACCCTATATACGTACCCCTGCTCGTGTGTATGCCTTTACACACACGTTGTAGACACTGTGTGTGTGTGTGTGGGTGTGGGTGTCGAGAGAAAAAAGTGCGGGTGAGAAAGAAGAAAAGGCGAGGCAAAGGTGCTTACGGGGACCGCGAGAGATAGAGAGAGAGAGAGAGCGAGAGAGAGAGAGAGAGATGGAGATAGCAAAGGGAGTAGCACAGCAGCACGCGCGTGCGAGAAGCGTCTCGGTATCGACCGGCCGAAAAAGGGGTGGATTGTCCGGCAGCAGCAGCACCACCACCATCACCACCCCCGACGCCGCCACCGCGTCTCCGCCACCATCGAGAACTTGGTAGGAGAACCAGGAGGCCAACGAACATGAGCTCTGAGTTCATTTGTGTGTGTGTGTGTGGGGAGTTGTATGTGTACGTGTGTGTATATATGTACGTTTGCACCCTTACACTCCTGCCAACTATATACTCCACCCCTACCCCCTCTCACCCTCCACCCTCCCCCGGCGACACACGCGATTCGATAACCTCCGAAGCGCGCACTGGGAGTGCGCGAGGGAGGATGCGGATCGAGCGAATATGCCCAGTATCGTTCTGCAACCGATGGTTCGAATGAATTTTTTTTTCGATGTGTCGTTGGAATTTTTTTGTTCTCACGTGTGAGTTCGATGTTGATGATAATTCGGGTGATTGGAGGTTTGGTGGAATAATCGTGAGTGAAGAGAGAATATGGAAAATTGTATTTTCGATGCACTTTTTTTAAATTAATTTTTTAGAAGATTTTTTTTTTTTTATTAATTTTTCAGAAGATTCGTGGTGTCTATTTTATCGTCAAAGGGCCATCGACCGGAGTATTATGGCTCGAATTTATAATATTTGGATGAAGATTGCATTTTTTTAAAATCCTCTGTGATTCTTGACAAATTCTCATCAAAGGATTTATTAAAAATAATTATCAAATGAAATAAGAAAGAAAAACAGGGATATTAAAAAATTGTAGGTTATGTAGTTCAAAACCATTGAAAATTTCTAATTTTCCAAGCAAAGATTATGAATATACATTGTGTGATCGATGCTTATATGTTCATGTATGTATGAATGAAATCGAATATAAAATTGTCACGTCGAAGTAAAATAATGTTCTTCAGCGCGCGGAGGAAAGGAATAAAGAAGAATGAGAAGATGAAGATGAATAAGGGTGAAACGGAAAATGGGCGGGTTTGCCGAATCGTCGACCGTCTCAAAGTCTTCTCTCACGAAAGAGCAGAACTTGTTTACCGGAAAGTTCCGGCACCCTCTTCGTGGGCAAAGAAAAAAAAAGCGAGCCACGAGCGACAGCCGAGCGTATGGAAATAAAAACGAAAAAAAAACGATAAAAAAACGACGATGAAATGAAGGAAAAAAAACCGCGCAGACCGCATTTCACGATCTTTCTTTCCGCGGAAGGAAGCGAAGAGGGAACCCTCGGTAAAAAGGAAACGTTAAACGGAAATCAGCCTGCTTACAACACGACTGGTGTAGCACAAAGGCGTTTTTTCCTTCACCCTCTCTCTCTCTCTTTCTCTCTCTCTGTGATCGACCTCGCTCCGGGGTTTTTCTCCCGCGTTTTCTCGAGGGAAACCCAGTCTGAACTCTTTGAAGCGCACAAGCTTCGGGGTGCCGCCTCGACCGAGCTTTCGATATCTTCCATTGGGCCAAGAAAAATATATACGAAAGTGTGAAATTGATGCTCTCGCAAAGAACAACTAATACGAGAACTAACTCTCGAGCTACATTGCCAGTCGGAAAACCGCAGCTTCGAAAAAAAAAAAAAATGGAAGACGCTAATATAATTATTAAGGGGGCTCAATCACTTACTCAAAAATTGGATTTTTTTTGTGCCATGATCAATCCAAATTCAAATTTTTATTTCATGAGGGTAAAATCAATTTTAAATTTGGATCGATCATGATCTCGAAAAAAACATTCCAATTTTTCAGGTGACTTGGCCCCCTTAAACGATACCGCATTCAGCTGTAAAAAAGTCGTGAAAACCATTATATCATCGAATTCCAAACATCTCAATCAACGACAATTATTCATTGTCATCGTCGATTAAGATTTTCTTGATCCAGTGATTACTCCCGCTGCTATCTCGATCGTCACGTTTTTTAAATTTTTTTTCTTTCCGCGTCGACGAACGTACGGATAATCGAGGGAAAAAAAAAGAAACATAAGGCTCATAAATAATTGATCGCTTTTCTATTCCAAACTGTGAAACGTTTCTATCTATCTTGTGCACGTTTTTTTCTTCTTCTTCTTTTCTTTTTTTTTTATCTCCAAGCATCGAATTACAGTCCATGGCCGACAATAGTCACGCTGATTGAAGGCGATCGAGAGTCCACGTTCTTTTATTTATCTTTTTTTCTTTTTATGTCTTTATTCCCTTTTTTTTCGGTCGTCGGTGGGTCTCGCGGCTTTTTCTCGCAGACCCCGAATCTTGAAATGTGCGGCCAGACGGGCGCATTGGGGGAGGGGGGTTCGACACCCGCAACCAATCGCTTCCGCTCGGAGCAACGCAACCCCGTAATTTTGCGACCGCGGGTCAAACGTAAAAAAAGATGCCACGCGCCTATCCCCCCAACCCCTTTTTCCCCCATCGCCCCCCGTTTTCGTATAAAACCAACCCTCTTGGCTCCTACCCCCGGTCACGCTGACTCGCGGAGAATTCGGCTGCGTAATCGTGTCGACGATACAAATTTTCCACGAGCATTGTACACGTTGCGATACAAACGTTAACGCAGTCTGTTCACGTTTTTTTTTATTCTTCACGGCAATTGACCGACATCGATATTCAACACACCGACTATGGGCATTCGCTAAACGAAATGAAATATAATAAAATACGTGAATGGAGTTGGGAAAAAAAATAATTTGGAAAATTTCGTATGAACCAAAACGCAAATTGTCGGACAATTACATTTTTTGAAATTTTCACATTTAATGTTTCTGGTATTTGATTGATTTCAAGAAAATTCAAGGAAATCCCAACTCGAAAAATATGTATTTTATAAATGTGAATTTTTTTCAGCTTTCCAAAAAAAAAAAAAAAAAAACAATAGCGACAAAAAATTCAAAAATTTGGGGAACGGGCGAAAAACAACCTTTAGAGTTTTTAATTCGATCTCAATGAATCTTCGAGGCTCAGAAAAAAAAAACTTTACCGCCGGAAGAATAAAAAAATAAATACCCATCGTCATTTTCATCAACACATTAAAAAAAAAGTATTTCCACAAATAATTCATGGTCGTAGATTAAACGACGAAGGACATGATTCGTATTCGACATAATTTCGTTCAACGTCATGAAGCTGTCGTCGCTGCGATTACCGAACTCGTGAACAAGCGATAAAAAAAAGAAAAAAAAAGAAAAAGAGAGAGAAAGACAGAGAGTAACGAAGTAAAATAAAAAAATAAAGTTTCAAAAGCGCCATAGAATTTTCTCGAGAGTCGAATTGACGAAGCCGATGCCGGATAAATCACAGATAATTATACAAATACGTATTTACGGTCTAGCTGTGATGGTAGAGCACACACAAAGAGCAAGAGTGAGTGAGAGAGGAAGAGAGAGAGAGAGAGAGAGAGAGAGAGAGAGAGAGAGAGAAAGTGACGAGTCTATTTCGTCGGGTACGTCGTTATCTGTACGCCGAAAGAGCTCGGTCCTCGGTCTCTTCGTGCATACACACACACACACACACAAACACACACACATACACACTTGAATATATATATATATATATATATATATATATATATATATATATACATAGTCGATGATACAGTCGTGAGGGTCTCACGACGATGATGAGCTCGTTGGCTACCGAGCTTATACAGAAATCACGACGATATTATAATACAGTGTATCTCTCTCTCTCTCTCTCTTTCTCGTCGACGATAACCCCGGAGTTCGAAGCGTTCCGTCACAATCTGTCTCGCGGACTCGCTCGGCCGAACGTCATCGCGTTGCCCCGAGACCCGAGACGCAATTATCCGCGACGTACTGCTGCTGCTGTTGCTGCTGCACGCCACGAAGAGATTTCCACAGAGCGTCTCACCTCTCGCACGCCTCGAACCAAAGAAGTTCCTGCATCCATTTGATTTTTTTTTTTGCCTCGTTTCTCCGCCTCGAAGCGACATTGAGTGGAAAATATATATACACAACGATATCACGAACGTCGGTCGGAAAAGAGAAAAACTGTTGAATAACGACGAGAATACTCCAACCAACTATGTATATATAGATATATATCTATATACATATAAATGTGTAAGTTTGCACAATTAATAAATGTGCAAGAGGCACGCGCGTGCGCGCGCGACAGCTCTATTGATATAATAATAGACACGTCTTTATCGGAAATTCAGATGTTGGCAGTCGATGATCATCGAGTCAGCACTCGGCCGAGATAATGAGTATAATTGAATGAAGCGATTAAACGCGAACGTGAATCAACGAGCTCAGTCGTTGGCACGTTAATACACCGTTAGTCCGGATTCTTCGGATGCTGAACGCGTTAGATATATCGTCGAACGATTTTGAGCGACGAAGTGGTCGCATCGGTGTGTGTGAATTATTGCTATTGGATCAATGCGTGTGATTATTATATTGCGATATTGTCGTGCAACTAGTGATGACGGAATGGCGTATGAGAAACGATGGAATTGAAAAATTTTTCGCCTGCGGTGAGCGCGGCGATTGATGTGGCTGACACGCGTGTGGCCGCGTCTGATCGAGCTGCGATTACGGGAAAGACCGAGCGTCTCGGATATGGGAGACGGAAAATTGCCGAGTCGCATAATGAAAATTGTTGGGAAATTATCGAGGTGTCTATTAAAAGATCGAGACAGTCGTTAGGGATTTAATGTTTGACGTCCGCACGTTGAAAGTTTGGTTCTCGTGAAAAAAAAACGAGGATAATTTTATTTTTGTGAAAATTATTATGAAGAAAGGAGCCGGGTCATGATCAGAGTTAATTATTTTTTCGATAAAATTGCAGTTTTTTTTTTGGGGATATCTTATGAAATATGCAGATTTGGAAAGAAAAAGAAACCACGAGAATAATTGTATAGGGAATTAAATTGTCTATGAAAAAGGTTCCCGGAATTATTTCCGAAAAATGTGAATCAATCTTATTAGAAGACTAAAAAATGTTCAAACAAAAACAACAATATTTGAAAGAGACGTTTTTTTCACGAAAATTGCTATAATTTTTTTTATTTTTAAGATGTTTAGTTTTCTTTGAGTTAACGTCACATATTTCAGGTTAAAAAACTGGTGAGGGTGAAATTTGCCCCGTGTGACCAAAAAGAGTTAAGAAACACTTTTACATAATTTTTGTTTCCATTTTCGAAATGACATCATATTCTTATGACAGATTGTTATATATTTTTTGACACAAACACATGTTTATGGTTTCCTTCATTTTATTGACAATGAGCAGTTAATTTTTTTACGAAAAATGTCCAAGGTCAGCCACCAGTTCTTCAATGTCCAATTTTAACATAATCAATCCTCATCATTATAATTATCCCACAATTTCTCACGTCGAAAATAATAATTTTCGACATGTGAATTTTTGTGCGATAAAAAAATAAAACTGCTGTCCAGAATATTATTGAAATCCATGAAAACCTTGGAGAACATTATTGAAATCTAAAAAATGTCGAACAACAATGATTTTGACGCGTCAATTTTGGGGGATAAGAAGAAAACCAAAAAAAAATCGATTGATCATCGATTGACAATATTATTTGGTTCGTGAAACGTGAAAAATAAGAAGCCGGGCAACTGCCGTGGCCGCGGTCGTTGACGAGGGGATGAAAGAGAAACGAAGGAGGATGGGTGTACCGCGTGTGCAAATAAAAGAGCATTCGGTTGGGCGCTGTGTCACCACACACAGAGGCAGTAAGTAAGTTGGTTAAACAGAGGTCCTAAAACATTCAAACGACAAACAAAGTGGAAGGAAGCCCACGAGAGAAACGCAGCCTCGTCGTGGCATTCGATACGTGAGCGAGAGACGAACGGAAAGAGATTGCGAGAGTGTGTGAGAGAGAGAGAGAGAGATATGGAGTTTCGATCCTTTCGCCTTGTCTCGTGGGTTTCTCGCTGCCGCGCTCACCGATGTCCATTAGCGGAGTTTGCGCGGCGGCGCCTCTGATCTTTCCACGGATCACATCAATACGCACGACCGCGACGCGTCGTCCCGCACCGAAGCAAATAACCGCTAACCAATTTTCCCCTCTTTCAATATGTTTCAACCTCGGGGCCCCCGTGTACCATCTTCCGCGCCCGCGTTCGCACACCGCGGATTTTCCTCACTTTTACACTCGCTTGTTGCACTCGCGATTACGCAATCATCCCCGACGCGATGATAAGTATTTTTATTTTAATGCTACGCGAACTACACGAGTATGTATTTTTTTCTTTCGTTCCATGATTCCAAATTGATTTTATATAATTAAATATAAACTATTATTGATTTTCATAGGTATAATTAAGTTTATTATGTAGTATTAAATTTAGAATCGATTTGAATTAACGATGAAAATACCAGACATTTATGGTTTAAATAATATTTATTGTATAAGACGATTAATATTATTTCATATAAAATATTTGTTTAACAAAAATTGAAACAGTGATGATTATTTTTTCTATTATTCAAATCGAGCATTTAGATATGGAATTCTTCTTCTTTTATTGTTGAAAAAAGGTTAATTATTAGAAAAAAGGCGTTGCAGGCTAAGGTTTAATATTTTTTCGATAAAATTTGGGTTTTCAACAATGGATGGAAAAAAAATAATGAAATCAAAAATATGAAACTTCCTAATTATGAAATCATCGACTGTAGATTAGTTAGCACGACTTTTACATCCATGAAATCTGTAATATATTAACAAACTGTCGTAATATTGATCAGTTATGCAATCATAGATTTCAATTAGCTTTTTTTCAATTCTTTCAAATAAATTCTTCGAAGTTCGCATTTTTAAAACTTAAAAAAAAATGTTCTAAATTATTTTTATAAGATTTTCATAAAAAATTATATTACGCAAATGAAAAAAGCCATCAAATACTATAATTTCAAAAATATATATACCGTTGGAGTCGTGAATTTTATTTTCCATGACAAACGTTAATCATCGTCTACAAAGCGACGGCGAAAAGATGAAAAAAAAAAAATCAGAGAAATAATACGAAAACCGTTTTGTTCGTGTTTTCCCGGGTAAGTATCGCGCCACCGGAAGTGAGCAATTTTTATTTTTCCTCCGTCCATTAAGCACACCACGAGTGTTGCGGCAAATTCGAAACACATGTAACTGTCGGTTGGGGTTATCACCGACTCGAGGCCCTCTAAAATTTTCGATGCTTCTTCGGTGCCGAATGTGTCGCGTGCCCCCCCCCCCTCCCCCCTCTCTCCGTCGCGCTGCTCTACCGGGCCGGCACGTATACATCATCATCATCATCATCATCATCATCATCACCGTATAATGTAGTGGATAGTGGCGCCTCTTTCCACCTTCCTACTTTCTATCTCGAGGACCCGAACACTTTCAACGTTCAACGTTCCGTTTTCGTATCGTGTCTACCTGTCTACGCCTGACGGTTATATTTCCACCCGAGTCGCATAATAAAGGGTCATTCATATCGGGGAATCATCGTTCACTCGACGCTCCGAGCAGTCAGCCACGAGATGGGCCAATAAAAATTGTTATACACCGAGAAAACGAATTATAGTGCTCCCTGTCACGCAACTCACTGGCTCTCATATACGTGGCTTCCTGTTTGTGCCAGTTTTTTTTTATCATCCTAGATCTACGTCTCTGAAATCTCAATCTTTCGAACTCTTCTGTCTTCGTTCGACACATCGTTGAAAATTATTAACGCTAATAAAAAATAAGTGGTAATAAAAAAATGTATTATTCTTTTATATGCATCCTTGTTTAATATTTGATGAGTCTTCATGTTTTGTGATCAAGTAAAAAGGAAGACAAGGGCGAGTAGGTGCCCTAAGGGTCACGTACGTTGTATCATCACAAAACTAGACAAGTAGTTAATTTATTGATGTCTATCAAATTCGAATCATATTTGCTTGTGTTATAACTGAAGAAAGAAACATACTGCAAAATTAAGTTTGTGACGTTATCATTCTGCATAGTGGTTGTAAATTATAATCATTTGTAATAGTTATTATTGTATATACTTTTATAAATCCATATAATTATTATTGTAATTATTGATGAATTATTTTCGTAATTTATATATTTCATTTTGAGGTACGGAGACCGAAAAAAATTAATTTGAAAAATAAAAAATAATTCCAAATTGAAATCTTGGTTCAACTATTGAAGGATTAAAAGCAGGATGAAGTTACAAGCAATTCTCGTCTGACTTTTAACTTCATTGCACCCTAAGAATCTGCAGTTATTTCCCATTTTTCAAGTTTCGAAGGTAAAACGAAGGTGAGATAACGAAAGAAAAATGTTCACCTTAATTCGGAAGGTCAAATGAAGGTGAAACAACCGCAAGAAAAAATATCACCCTCAATCGGAAGGTGAAACGAAGATGAAAAAACATTCGACCCCTCATTGAGGTTGAAACGAAGGTCAAAAAAAATGTCAAACTCACTTTACCTTCCAATTCGGACTTGTAAGGTGAAATAAGTTGAGACATGAAGTGAAAATTTCGACTCGAGTGTCCTCAATGATCCGGTGCCCAATTCGCAGTTTTACCCAAGTCGCAATTTTTGAAAAATCGATAAGATCAGGCGACAGAAAACGATCCGACGGAACGAAATCATACACGAACGACCCGGCCGAATGGGTTGTTGCATCAAACGCATCTCAAGATTCTTCACATGTGTCGGGATAATTGATTGCGACGGTTACAAGCGGCGAGAGCAATGAAATACGAATAAAGACAAATTGTAAGATCCGCAAGAACTAATGTCGAGACTAAGAAGAAATTGAAAGAAATCGGCGAAGGGCCTTTCATGTGCAAGCTCAACCGGGTGGGGTGGGGGGGGGGGAGAGAAAGAGAGAAAGAGGCTTCGTGAGCGTCGGGATGGATTAAAAAGCCGGAAATCCAAGAAAGCGACGTGGATTCCGGGTAGAAGGGTATTCCGGTGGCGCCACGCCATCAGAAAGCTTGCAATGTGCAACGCCAGCAGCCGGTGGATGAAGGGCAACGGGGGAAGGGTTTGGGGGAGACCGAAGAACCCAGCTTTGCCACTGGTGGCGCGGTGAACGGCGCAAAACCCGAAACGCGACGTCAAAATGAAAAATAACGTGAAAAAAATCATAATAATAATAATAATGAAGTAAATAAGAAATAAAATAAAAAAAGAAAGAAGAGAGAAACGGTTGAGAAAACCGGAGGGCCTCGAAAATTTTTACGTAACGAAGAAATAAAGATGAAGAAGGATGCGAGAAGATTTTGCGAGACGGGAGGCGCCCCCCACTGCCCCCCCTCGCCCCCTCGAGATGCGACGGGGTCTCACTCGTGGGGCGCGACGCGACGGCTAAATCGCGGGAGAGTAGCCTCATTATGTTTCGGTAATTAGCCGAATCCGACGGGTGTTTTCAATTTTTACTCAAAGACGCCGCTTGGGCCTTCTCCTCGCCCCCCCCCCCTCTTCACCTCTTCGCCATAATACGAAGACTGAGTTACCACGTAATACCTACGTAATGTTTCTCGCGCATTTGCCTCCCGTGGCGCCGCCAACTTTGCACTCTCTGTTCTTGTTTTTTTTTTTTTTTTTTTTGTATAATTCAATTTTGTTTTTTTTTTTTGTCGTTTTTTTTTCAAATTTCTTTCGGATATTTTTTTTTGGAAAAAAGGGATTTATATATAAATATATATATGTTTATTTCAATTTTTGCTCGGCTCGCTCGATTCTGCGAGACTGAACTCATTTGGCCGTCGCAACCTCCTCCCCCGAGCCCCGACGAGGAATAAAGAAATGTGAAGTTGTAGTTGTGTTCGTGTGTGTGTGTGTGTTGGAATTTTTTCAAGAAAAGACGCTGGCACACGGAAAGTAGAAAGTCTGAAGACTCGTTTTGCACTCGGTTTGAGTGAGTGAAAAGAGCATGATGAGACTTTCTCGCTTTAGAAAGAAAAGAAAAAGACGAGAAACAAAAACAAAAAAAAAGGAAGCAATTGCTACTCGCATGTTGTGTTCCGCCGCGAGGCCTCGTGGGGGCGCACTTGTGTCTCACCGCGGAAGGGTTAGGAAAGTGAGAATTGAGGAAACAAACTGCGAGCTTGCACGAATTGCACGAGACGCAATTTCACGTTGTCACGAAATCCGTGACGCAGTAATTGAATAATCGTCGATTATTGCGCCGATGAATTGTTTTGAGAGCATTTTGTTTTGTTTTCGACAAATAAAAGTTAAATCGATTCAATTGATTCGACAAATCGAAGACTCGCTCAATTATCACATTGAATCACCCAAAATCGATGGCAATTATGTATTTTCGACCCACCGACTGTCTCCCAAATTGATCACGAAAAAAAAAAAAAAAACACAAGACATAATAAAAATCATTCCTCCCAATAATTTTTTCTTTCACAAGCACCTTATTTCGAATTAAATAAGCCGACGAATAAGAACATCTCAATTTATTTTCTCATCGATTCACCCAAAGTACCCTTTAAAATAAATCCCCCAATCACCCCCAATACTCCCACCTAAATCCATCACACAAAAAAACCTACAGAACGAAAAAAAAAACAAAAAAACAAGACAACCAAACTCCTTTCCTTTCCTTCTAAATAATTTCCCTAAATATTTTTTTCTTTTATTTCCTCTAAAAAAGAATATTCTTTGAATAAAATTCTTTTGTTTCCTCTAAAAAAAATTCCTCTAAATGATTTTTTCTTTCACGAACACCTTACTTCGAATTAAATAATCCGACGAGTAAGAACATCTCAATTTATTCTCTCATCGTTTCACCCAAAATGCCCTTGAAAATAAATCCCCCAACATTCCCTCTAAAATCCATCACACAAAAAAAAACCTACACAAAAAAAAGAAAAAAGTAAAAAAAAGAAAAAAAAAACAAATCATTCCCACCGGTACAAAGTCCTTCATTGTAACTTTGTTTTTTCACGGTGGTAGACCGCGGTCCGATGGTCATCTTTGCGTCGGATTCGTTGTAACGAAGAGTCCGCGCGCGAGGGCGTCGGTGTGAGACAAAGAGCGTCCGGAGTGGGGCGTCCCAATGGAGATAACCCCCCTCCCCCCGGCCCCCCGCATGCGATTGTCCTCGGTATCGTCACCCGGAGGTGGCTCTGATAGAAATTATGATTGGTAGATTGATCGAGCTGGTGAATTGGCCCGGGCCGAGTGGCCGAGTAAAGAATCGTCGGCTTCGCGCACATAGAGAGAGGGAAGGGCGGGAGGGGGGAGGGCGACGACGACTACACGAAGAGAGGGACATCGCTCGGTCCAGCAAGGGACATCGGGTGGTGGGGTGAGGCGGGGGAGGGGGGAGGAATCGCGGGCGAGTAAGAGCGGACGTGGCGAGTGGCTCGGCGTTAAGCAGGAAGCCGTCCCGACGAAGCGGACCCATTAGCATCCCTTCTTGCACGCCCGCACCGTTCGCCCATTGCGCGAGAGACACCCGTGCGCGCGCGAGCTTCACCCATACACACACGCATACACCATCGTCATCCACATCCACGTCACTCTCTGTCCAACCGCATTATACGCATATTATCATTTCAATTCATCTTTCAATATGGCCGATCGCCACGGACGTCGCCACAACGTCTGCGTCAATCTCGTTGTGTCTCTCGCAGAAAATAAAGCCCCATAGCCCAGATCCGCTCGACGGTTGCAAATTAGAAAAGAGAGAAAGAGAGAGAGAGAGGAGTTGTTCGTCGAACGAACGACTACCCACCATGAACCCCATTCGACGATCCCACCGTCTTTGCCACGGGTATCTAATAATTTAAGGAGCTACATCCGAGAAAAAAAAAAACAATATTTATTTGCAATTACTTTTCGCTCGCCTGAAAGTTTTTGGAGTCTCGGGAATATTGTTTGTAAATTTTTATACGGATATTATTAAAATTGTAAGAGTTATTATTCCATCGTCAATTATCATACATTTTTCTTCGAGACAATAATTCCCAAAATTAATTATTTTGAAAATTAATTGATTTTGACAGACAGTATAGCTTTTATCATTACAAAAAATTTGTAAAATTTCAAACCGATCAATCTAATCGTTGAAAAGTTATAGCTGTATGAAATTTAACATGTGTTATCATGGGAAATGAGCATATTGCGGCAAATATGGACGATAAACGAATAGAAATGAAGTTTATTAGTGCAAAAATAAAAAAATATAGGTATAATTTCAAAAAATCAATTATTGCAAATCTTGTACCAACGATTTTTTTCCCCACGAGTTTGTACCATAAAAAAATATGCAGATCCATAATTAATCAATTCCATTCGTGCCCATCGTTGGACCAGCGTGTAAACTTTAAACACACGGTTGAGCAAAGTGTTACGAAACAAGACAAATAAAATCCAAAAAAAAAGAAGAAAAAAAATTAGAAGAAAAAAAAACTAGAAAAAAAACCTTGCAAACGTGACGAACTGTGTTTGAGAATGAGGTTTGCGGGATGAGTATGCGGTTATTCGCGAAATTTTTATTTCTTCATCTTCGTGAGGGTTACACGTGCAGGTAGGAAATACCGTGTGGACCCCATACGAACGATGGCCGCGTGGACTCGAGAGAGAGAGAGAGAGAAAGCGTCTCGTAACGGCGCCGTAGCCTCCGGGGGACCCCGCGAAACGCTCCTCCACCGAACCAATACAGACTCCAGTCAGAGTATATATACATACATACATAGGTATGAAAAAAAATATATATATATATACATATATAAATCGGACATTTACCGCGGCGAATGAGGAGCAGAGTGCACGCGGTCGGTCTCTCTCTCTCTCGGTCCTCGGTTGTCCGATGGGCTCCGGCAAAACAGATATAATGTAGCCCCAGCTGTAGGCAGTGGTAATCACATGTTTGTTTAAACTCCAAAACCCCTCATCCGCAACCAGAGAGAGAGAGACTAACGCGCGGGGGTCCCTCTCACGTTCTCGCTGTCCCTCCGCCACCCTCGACGGGGGCCGCCTACGGCCACTGACCACCCCGAGCACAGTCAGAACTCACGAAACAAAGATATTCGTTACCTCTTCGTTTTCTTTTTTTTTTCTACTTCATTTTTTATTTTATTTTTTTCAATTTTTTTTGTTCATTCTCATTTTTTCCATCTCCGTCTCTCTTTCGCTATCCTTGTCTCTCTCTTGTTGGTTCACCTTGTGGATTCAACAAAGTCCGTTAACCAGGCCCGGCCCTCTTTCTCTCGCTCGTTGGGCGCGAGCGAGCGGGGAAAAAGTGATGGATGACCCAACGAACCGACTTATACCATCCACAAACCAGTCTGCACACGCCGGATGGAACGTATTAATGGAGCGAGCAAATTTTACGCGCTTTAAACTCTCATAAAAGCTCCGTATTTCACCCGGCCCTCTCCAAATCCCTTCCTCACCTCTTCGTCATTCCCCCCCCCCCACCATCGCACTGAAAATTTTCGTGCAACCCATTCATACGCCGTCCTCACCTGTTTTCGCGACCCTCTGATTCTGCTCAACCCCTTCCGCCCCTAGCCACCTCTTTCATCGTCCCTCGGCCAACTACAACGCCATTTTTCACGGTCAAAACCGACATTTCGAATCGAAATTTTCCGAAAATAAGAATGTTTCGACTCGCCAATATGTTCCGACCGTCAATGTTTCGACGGATCAAAATTTCGACAACGTATATATACATATATAGGTAAAGTAGCGTGGCAGCTCTTTCGAACGCTAGAAGATAGCAGCTTGTGCAATCTTTACGCATACTATACCTATATATATACGCAGGGATGGGCATCAATTCAATGAAAATGTATTTCAAATACTTTTCGGACAAATTATAATTAATTCCACGGGATTAATTAAATATTTCAATTTCTTTTATAATAATTATTTACATAAAGTGGTGCTAATGATTACAGAAATATGAAAATATTCGTTCTTGCATGATAATTAATCATAGTTATTTGTTTCAAAGAGTATTTAAAATACACTTTCATTGAACGGATGCCCATCCTTGTATATACGTTGTCGAAATTTTGATCCGTCGAAACATTGCGGGTTCGGAACATTGGCGAGTCGGAGTCGTGACCATTCGGAAAATTTTACTCTCGATGCAACGTGTGTGAAGCTAGCATCATATGTAAATGTTAGCATATCATAATGTTATTTCAGTTCTAGTAGCTTTTTGAATTTTTCAATTTTCGGAGTCTAAACGGCCAGAACTATGATTTATAACTATCAAGAACTCTAGAACAAGAACTCTAGAACTATTGCGGATGCCACTAGAACTCCAATAATATTGTGATATGCTAACATTTGAGATGCTAACTTCACACACGTTTTGATGCATTGCATTGCGATTTTTTTTTTTTTTCGAAACTACGACCGTTCGAGACTTTGTCCTTTCGAATCTCCGGACTTTTGGAAGCGTGCACGATCGAAACACGGATTCAGGAAATTTTGGATCGGTCGAAAAATTGAAATTTCGAAACTTCGAGACGCACCCGCGTCGACTTAATACGTCGAGGGGGAAGAAAGATTCGCGAGATAAGGTGAGACCTTTTTGTTGGTGTGTGTATGTGTGGGGGGGGGGGGGCAAAGCGCGAGTCGTGACCATAGACATATCGTACGAGTTTCGTGGTTGAAATCGTGTGTGTGTGTGTGTGTGTGGGTGAGCGAGGCTGTCGGATGGTTCACGAGAAGAAGGCGGAGCACCGTGGCGCCATATCGCGGGGGGTCCGAGACTCCGGTGCGCGACTTGGTGAGACGATCGGCTCACCAAGACAAACACACACATGCCTCCCTCACGTGTGTTTCCTCAGGAAGCTTCGCGCGCGATTCTTCGCGGCTCATACGAACGTTTCATACGTTTCAACGTGTACGAGTGTCTGTGTGTGTGTGCAACCTGACGGGTTAGGTCGGATCGACGAGGTTGGGAAGGACCGAGAGCACCCGTGTCTCCACGCATAACTTCCACGCTTATTAACATCCCGAGGGATGGTGCTCCCTCCTGCCGGCCTCCGGCCCGCGCCCCGTTCGCCTCGGGTGTGTCGACGCGGAGAGGCATCCCAAAAACGAGATTTGTGATTTAGATGAGAGAGCTCTGAGCTCGTTCGTAACTCCTTGGATTTCTATCATCGTTTCAGACATCCTTCGCTACGGTTACTCCCTTTTATATTAAAGACAAACAATAACCATGAGAACAACGCACGTGAAAAAAAAATTAATGAATATTGAATTGAGGTTTGACGAAAAAAATAATTCATTATATTTGGGGATGATTTGATAGTAAAAAAAAAATGATTACACAATGCAGATATTGCAATAATTAATCTTTGCTACAATGGAAGAAGGTTTGAGAGAAATTTTGTTATATTTATATTTATATTTATATTTATATTTACATTTATATTTATATTTAAAATGTTTGCAAATCAAAGTTGTTGTCGAGGACTTTGGTGACTATCCGTTTGACCTTGATAAAATAGCCCATTGGGTTCGTCATCGTCGTTTTACAGAAAAATAAAAAAAAAAAATAAAAAACCGTGACGCAGTCTAACGAACACGACGAAGGCTTTGTTTCAAACCGTTGAAAGAACGTTCGACCGGGAATCTCGAACGTCTCGTTCGGAGTCTGACGAATGTGAGGGATTCGGATGACTCCCTCGTGAAGAGAGAAGACCAATGTAGTAGAGTCAGTCTCGGAGTCGCGTTGGACCACTGGCAGGTATATGCCACGAGGATCGAAGGATGAAGCACGATGGCAACCTCTGTCTTCGTCACTCTCAGCAACCTCCCCCCCCCCCCCCGCCACCCTACCCCTGGCCTCTCCCGTGACCGCCCGCCGAACGTGGTTCCAAACGAGGGATCCTCGACCTTCGAAAATTCTTCCGTTCGAATTGATTCGTCCTGCCAGCGAGCCTCCGTGAAATCGTATCTCGTCGGAAGCATCTAGTTGAGCCAAGAGTTTCGCACAGAACCGAATCGAATCGAAGCCTTATAGATATATATATATGTAGAAACTGCGACGAATTTACACGCATAAAGCTACCGTGGCTACCGCATTTTTT
The DNA here is from genome assembly GCA_963662125.1 of Diplazon laetatorius. Taxonomy (NCBI): domain Eukaryota; kingdom Metazoa; phylum Arthropoda; class Insecta; order Hymenoptera; family Ichneumonidae; genus Diplazon; species Diplazon laetatorius. Next base: position 10,933,218 of record OY759152.1, read on the forward strand.
TTTTCGAGTCCACGTTTCTGGCCGAGCATTATCGATGGGGCATAGCTTCTACGATGATTGCTGGGCAGGGGGGAGGGGTGGGGGGAGGAGTTACGCGCGCGCACGTCTTATCTCAGGATAGCAGCTCCAAATGGTCTCCCAGATAAGCTGGAGAGGTATTTAAACGGTCGCAGCTACCGCCGCAGGTGAATGAGCCCCGGTGTGTCTCTGTATGTGTGTGTGTGTGTCTTCAACTGGGATTCTTGAAAGTTTCCCGGAGTCGAAATTTTTACTTTCGTTTCAACTTATTTCAACATCACATCAAGGGTTGAAAGTAGGAGGAAGTTATGAGCAATTATTCTCTGCGTTTCAACTTTATCTTTAAATTTGCAGTTATTTCCCATTTTTCGAGTTTGGAAGGTGACAAACAGATGAAATAACGAGATCTAAAGTGTTAACCTGACTTGGAAGGTGAAACGAAGGTGAAATAACGAAACTCAGAATGTTAACCTGACTGGGAAGGTGAAAAGAAGGTGAAATAACGAAATTCAAAATGTTAACTTGACTGAGAAGGTGAAACAAAGGTGAAATAACGAAACTTAAAATGATAACCTGACTAGGAAGGTTAAACGAAGGTGAAATAACAAAAAAAATGTTAACCTGACGAGGAAGGTGAAACGAAATAAAATAACGAAAATAAAATTGAAATAACGAAAGAAAAAAATGTCACCCTGACTCACAAGTTTAAAGGAAGTTGAAATGAAATTTCGACAACCCATTGAGGTTGAAACGAAGGTGAAAAAATATTGTTATCTCGCTTCAACCTTCCAATTCGGACTGATAAGGCGAAATAATTTAAAACACAGAGTGAAAAAATTCTACTCGGGTGGTTACAGCCAAACGGCACCTGGTTCTACAGAAGGAACGCAGTCACGTGGGTCATCTTGCGCATTGATGCTAGAAAAGGCTGTCGCGGGCCTATCGGTGAACCACGCCATTACAGCAACCGCCGATTTAATCGGTAGCCACTATCCCTCTCCTATCTCTCGCTCTCTCTCTTCTCTCTGTTCCTCTACAGCAATCTGAGACCGCCCGCTTCTTCACTCCGTCATTCTTGGGAGCAGCATAAATAAGATCTATCTTCGTGGTACACGAGAATCCTTTATCACGCGCTATTGGAGCCACGGGTGTGTCGAGTGGTCGCGCCCAAATACTCGGCGCATTGTCGGATAAAACCTTTGCCCGGCTTTCATGATCACCGCTTCTGAAACAGATAGCCCCCGAGCATCGTCGTTCTCGTGTTCACGATCTTCTTTGTGTCTCCACCGTGACGAAAGACACGGAGGAATCTTCGCGAGCTCTCGGTCCATCGCAGATTCTTCTCGCTGATCGTTTTATTCGTATTTTAAATATTTTGTTAACTATTTTTCTTGTTGTTATTGTTATGTTCGTATAATATTTATTATTCGACTGATAACAGTTGGTTGTTATCAGTCGAAGAATAACATAAATCATAACACGAAAGTTATTGATTGGATAATAATATTATAATTATTATCATTGTTTTTCTATTTTTTTTCTTGCTAGTACAGACGAAAATTGAACGACGTCCACCGAACGTGATTGTGGGTTGCTGAGATGATGACCGAGATGTCAATTTGGTTATATTTGGGTGCGGTATATATACGATGATACTTTTTAGACAAAAGAATTGATGAAAAATGTTTTTTTTTTTAATTAATATTATTTTTCTTTTCCAGGTTTGGCCTATTTCAGTCGAGAATTTAGGATTCGATCGAAGGATCTTCGACCGGGAGCTGCTGTTCGGATGGATAAGATCACCGGTTTAATTTTCATTCGCATTTGATGACTTTTAATTTTTTGGGTTCTTAATGTTGGGGGACAACGAGACACACAGCAGCCGCTTGCGTCGCTTTACGATCGTTCGACGATAACTGTTTTTTATTGGTCCAACTAGTCGCCGATGGTTCCATCAGTTTTATATCAACATTCACGAATAATCAGGAAATAATTCCAAAATCATGGATTTTTTACGTTCCATAAAAAATACATATAAAAAAATATATATATATTTAACCCACCCGTTAATATTATTCGCCATAAACTGATAGCAGCAAGCGTTTTCACTTTGACAAGTGCAACTTTGTTTGCGACGGAATGTTCATTTTTAAAAACGAAAAAAAAAAAAAACAAAAAAAACGAATTTCGCTGTATAGACAAAAATCATCGCAATGAAGATATGATTTGTCTCGTTGAGAATATTCGTCGGAGGATAAAAGACATTATCACGAACATCCTATTCGAAAACTAATCACAGAGAAGTGACGAGAGAGATGGAGCGAGAAAAGAGATGAGTAAAAAAAAAATAATGGAAAGGGAGCGAGTGGCAACTACATCGCGGTGATGCTTTCCCACGTTGGGCAGTGATGGTCGGTTGGTGGGCGCCACGCCACCCACGGCGAGGTGACTCGCGGGCCCCGGCGAGAGCCGATCGCGTTGGGGCGCCGGGAGGTAACCAACGAGAGACACGTCTACGACTTCGTCCACGGAACGAACATTGAGAAACGAAAAAAAAATTAAAAAATTATTTTTTTGTCTTCTAAAAAGCAATAAATAAAAAGTGAATTGTAAGTTCTTGTCAATAACTTTGTACAAATGAAGTTGTGCAAATGAAACTCGAATTGATTGATTGATGTAAACTGTAAATGAGAGTGGAAAAAAAAATCGAGACGTTGTGAACCGAGGCTCATCCAAATGGTTGCGATGCGACTCAAAACATGTACATTTTTTGAAGATAGGATGTATAGGATGGTGATGACCTTGTGAGGGGTTATGACGAATTTTTAAGCCTCTTTCTCCCTCTCCCAGATCAGCACCAACAAATTATAAAAAAGATGACCCCAAAATGGCTGCCCTCTATCGTTAAAATTTGCCTTTAACTGGACAGGTCAATTTTAATCGCCCTTAATTAACTCTCTAAAGCTTCTGATCGCCTCTAGAAGACTTTACGAGTCATCATACGTATCGGTATAATTTTTTCATCAGAACCTCAAGCAACTTCAATTCAAATTTAACCGCGAAAATTATCCGCGTTAACACGGAAATAAATATTTTTATCCAAACATAATTTTAACCAAATATTCGTGTTGATATTATTCCACGCTGATTTATTGACTCAAATACAAAAATAAGACATATATGCATTATGTGCCTTATTTTTGTGTTTGAGTCAGAAAAGGCATAAAGTACATTGGTTTTTTTTATCTTTCTATTTGTAAAAAAATACAAGACAATAACCGTACATGTGGACGATAGCATAACACGTCGTCGCAAAAGTTCGTAAAGAGAGTGTCGATTATGGAAATACATGCCACGAGCATAATGGAAACGTGATAATGGGGGAGGAGTGAAGGCCCGATAGAAATAAACGTTGTTGGAAAAGCTCGATCGCGTACACGTGGGGTTTATCCACCGGCTAGCAAAACTCTTGGTACCCGATGGGTGAACCTTACGGGCTCGACCGATAGCGATGCCACGGCTCACGTTCGTAATCCAGACGCGCGGTCGAGATCGTCCAAAGAGGAAGCGATCGAAAACGCTAACGAGAACGTACTTTGGGGGTTCGGACTAGTCGAACAACGTCCAGAGAGCAACGTCAGCGCAGTCAGCGTGTCTCGGTTATTCGCGAAAACGTGGCTGGCAACTCGGCGAACACGTAATTGCCACGGTAGACGTTCGAGAGAGACAGATAGAGAGAAAGAGAGAGAGAGAGAAAACGCGAGAGCTATAGAGTCGGGGAAATCGATCGGCTCTGGTACATTGAACAGCAGGGTCTGCATTACGTTTCGTGTTCTAAGTGACGCGGTAACGTTTCGATTATGTAATTATATTTATTTTATTTCATTTTATTTTTTTTTCAAATTTAATTTTATTTTATTTCATTTTATTTTTTATAAAAAGAAAAAAAAATGTTTGAATCAACGAAATGCCGATGATGATGAAGGTTCTATGAACTTCAATGTATTTCCGAATGTAAATTTTCGCCGAATATTTTTTATCGCTGGTTGAATAGTTTTTGGAAATAAAAAAGTTTGGAGTTTGTAAATTTAGATGGTGTGGATATTTTTTTGAAAATATTTCATTGTTGTGGAATTATCGATGAAGAACGAATGAAAATGCATTTGATGTGGAGATGGTATGAAGATCGTATTAATAAGACGGAAATAAACCTGTCGATCGTTTACAATTAAAGTTATAAGCGCTTTGAAAAATTAAATTTAATCGATATTCTTCAATTTTCTGTATTAAAAAAAATAAATGAATGCTGACAAACTTATCAATTTTTATTTAAACGATATATAGACTATATCCAGTCTATATATGTATATAATCTATATATTCCCAATTCCATGCATATATAGTTTATCAGTTCACAGACTTATCGTTATGTATATAATTTTTTTACTTGGTTAGACCGCAGAAAGTTTATACGCACGTTCGATTATCCTATGTATTGTAAACAAATTATATATAGTCTGTACATGAATAGAACATATCTATTAACAATATTTTGTGCATAGTTTATAATTTTTTTTTACATAGTTTATATTTATTTTTTTGTGTCATTTGGATCTTACGCGATCGCAATTACGGACACATTTGTCTCCGGCATTCGACAAGATGAGTGTACACATATGTACGTCGCAAAGTGCGCACGTAACGTTCCGTGGTCCGTCCACCGTGCGATAATACGTGCGCCGAGGATAGAAACGAGAGGAGCGAGATTGAACCGCCGCGCGTAGTCGACGGCACGAAGATTGAGACGTCTCCTCGCACCTTTGGCGTTGCGCGTGAAGGTATGCCGAACGCAACCTCGCTCTTCTTTTCAACGTTTTGCCCGTTGACGCACCGAGTTGTTGCGTTATAACCTCGTTGGCTATACGTGAATCGTTCACCGTGTCAGCCATTTTTTTTTTTATTCATCCACCGAAAGTGTTTTTTTTTTGTTTCGTCGTCATGCTCGCGTACCTTTTTCGAAAGAATTCTTCGTTCTCTCTTTCTGTGTCGCTGTTTCGCAGATGTGTCTCGAAGTTTTGAATTTAAAATGTTTCGACGGTCCAGAATTTCGTAAATGGAGTTACTACGGACTTTTGGAACCGCGAACGAAGGAAAAATCGATGGTCGGAACATTGGCGAGTCAGAATATTTATTTTCGGTACGTTTAGATTTTTATTCAAATTCTGTAACATTACCGATCTGAATTTGAAAAATCGGTGGCTTAGATATTCGGAAAATTATAATTCGAATGAAAAAATGTCGAACTTATAAATAAAAAAATGTCGACCCTTCGAAACTTCAAAACGCATCCTCTTTGACTCGAGTGTATGTGTGTGTGAGTGTGTGATTTTGTGGAGATCGAAAGATGATGAAACTATCGAGTGCGGTAGAAGCAACCATCATTTCGCGATCATGAGACCCACGAAGTGAAACTTCGTGGTTTGTATTGTAACACAAGTATATCGCTCGCACCCTTTTCGTCGTCAGTTTAGCTAATACGAGACCCTGTGGGGAGTGCCGCCCCCCCCCCTCTCCCCGAACGTTAATCCCGATGTATCAGGACCAAGGGATGATAGTCGTTCGGTTTACCCGCTTGCCACAGACCTCCCCGACCGCACGCGCCTTCGTAAAGAGAAAATGTCACATTTTTTTTTTTCATTCTTTTTTATCGTCGCACATCTAACACGCACGAGCCCATATGGTCAATCCCACGAACCCTCCGAGCTGTCAAACGATCGTCTCGATATTTGAAAAGTGGTTCAGATTTCATCCACGAGATAACCATCGACGGTTCTTAAAACGTTTTTCAAATTTTTCCCTTTCCCATGTCGACGAAAAAAAAAATATAGAAAGAAAAAAAAATGTCAACCATTTCGTTTAATTTATCTTCGTGATGGACCAAATTCGTAATCACGCGTTTTCGCGTCTCACGTAACAAAAGTTTCAATTGAGTTTAATCGAAATAAACGTGTAAAATTATTTATTGAAATTATTATTACTATTTCGATGAATCTGATGATTTTATTTATGTGAATTATTATTTCCATGCATTGATTGATTTTATTTATTGAAATTGTTATTTCCATCAATTTCGCGAATTTATTTATTAAAATTATTATTTCTATAAATTTGTCGAATTTATTTATCGAAATTATTACTTCCACAAATTTCGATAAATCCATCAATTCGTCACAGCAGTAAAATCACGAAAAAATGAAATCGCGTTAACGCCAATCTAACCCTTTCACATCCATATCCACACCCACGAACTTCCGGCAACATTACGCAACGTCCATAAATTGGGAAATCCAATTTCATCGAAGAATTTCAATACGGCTATAAACATAACGACGCGGAGTCGTTGAAACGAAAAAACAAAATTGTTTAAAAAAAAAAACGTCTACACTCCGATGATATAATTGATGAAACGGACACGCACAGCCCGTTGGGTATATAATTTTCCGTCCTATACACATACACACAAACGATTTTGAAAAAAGATCAGGTTGAAACGTTTATGGATGATCATCTACCTGAGTGCGTGTGTGGGTTGTACAGGTCCGAGAAGACGTGAAAGCACAAGAGTAACGAAGAGGAAGATGAAGAATAAAAAAAGAAATAATAATGATGATAAGAGGCGGAGCGGAGAGACGTCATCGTCTCGGCCGGTGAATAGTCCAAGCAAGCCGGAACGTTACGAGAGCTGACCCGAAAAAGTAACCGGAGGGGGGGGGGGGGGAGGGGGCTGAAACGTCAAAATACGAAATCGAGCCACAATTTCCCGTGAAATTGATGACCGTGGCTGGCGCCAGAAAGCAACCCGTGATCCTGCTCTTACACGCCATAGCCTTCCGCCACGGGTCAGTCTTATGGGTTATGAATGGCTTTTATATACCCGAAGCCTTCGATTCTCATACGCTTTTTTTTTCTTCTCTCGTCCCTACGCTCGCATAGCCATGGGCCACATAACCCTCTCGTAGTGACGAAAATTATTATCGTATTGAGCCACGAGTGTCGTGAGACGTAGACAAGTTCACTTGGTCACTGCTTTTTATGTATTCTAAGTTCAAAAAAGTATATATAAACTGTATGGGGGATTGGGCATATATAGTCTATATGGAGATTGTATATATAGACTGTACATATACTATATAGCCTAATCACAGTTTATGAATGGTCTATATATAATCTATGTATAGGCTATATATGCCCAGTCCCATATACACTTTGTGTATAGACTGTACATAATTATATTACTTGGGACAGTAAAACTTCTCAATAGATAAACTCACAATGGTCCAAAATGTAGTGGCCCTTGTGTAACATCACGTGATTGAACTCAATAGTGTTTCTCAAATCACAGTAATTTGAACATGTGTCGATAAAATCATCGAGAAATTTCGGAATTTCTCACAGCCAGCAACTTTTATCATTCCGCCCAAAAATTTGCAAAATTTCGAAACGATTGACCTTGCTCGTTTATAAGTTATAGCTGTATGAAATTGTGACGAATTTTTAGAATTTTTTATGGTAGATTTGAAAAAAAATAATTAAAAGTTCATCACATATACCTATGCAAAATGATTATTAATATATTTTCAATGTCCTCATGCAGTTGAATTTTCTACAATGGACAATTTGTAGGTTAAATTTTCACAATATTAGACAAATCATAAAAACTATAGAAAATTGTAATATATTTGTAACTGTGCACCTATCTTTCGATCGATTTACCTTACGCGTCACATTTTTTCACAACTTCATTATCATACATTTTTATCGCTTTATTATCATTATTTTCCTCTAAAATCACAGTCGATCCAGAACCCGTCATATGATTTAATCTGAGACTAATTGGTTTCAGGTAGGCAGACACTAACACAAATACATTGAACTGTTTCGCTATTGGTCGATTCGATCAACCTCGCGATATCATAATCCCGCCCATTTATACCCCACGATTTTGGACTATCGAGAGTTTTTACTGTATATACGATTGAACAACGCGTGTCCCGGAGGTAACATAAACTCCAGTCACGTATGCACGTATGTGTGTGTGCATGGCTTGTACAACGCGCCTAAAAGTACGTACACGATGACGCGTGTACGGTCGAGTCTCCGGCACTCACAGAGGCGCGGTTTGGGCTCGAGGGAGTTGAGACTGCGCGAACGGCAAACGTTTCTCCAAAACGTCACGTTGCGACGTAAAACGTAACTCGCGCGGCGAGAAATATATCGCGACACGCGCGCTCAACTACGCGAGCTGTTTCGCGGGTCACGCGAGGAAAACGAGCTGAAACGACGTATGGTGAGAGAAGCTTTACACTCCGGCCTCAGGCTTGACGTATACATGTATATTCGAGTGGTCCTTGGAAATGGTCATTTTTTAATTGTAATGTTAACGCCCTCCACATAGATTCCCATTTATTATTTTCAAACCTATCTCAATATTAAATCGTTCCTAGAAATTTTCCGTTTTTTTGCAATTAAATAACATGTGATGTTTATTATGTTCATTTATTAGATACTAAAATATTACGGGAAGAAACAATTTTCTCATATGCTTTCTCCATCGGAAAGATGAGGTACTTGAAAAGAAAGAGTTGATTTCCCGGAAATAAAATGGTGGAATTAACATGGCGACTTGAAAATGGAAAATTATTAAAATTATGCTGGAATCTTGTTTCTCGCTTACTTCGATCTACTGGACATGAATTTGAGACTCCGAATGCAGAATAAACCAGAGTGGAAGTGGCATGATGACATAAATACAAAAACTTATAGCAGATTATAAATTGAAAGTCTACAAATTTAGGAAAACCATGCATAAGAGTTGTTGAAGTAAATTTATGAAGTTCTTGTATTTTATGTCGTCATATTCGCTCGACTTCGGTGTACTTTGCATTTCAATGATTTTCAGTTTTTAAGCCGCCATATTTGTTCCGCACTTTGTTTATCGGGTATTAAAATTTGTTTTTAAGGGTAGTTTGATGAATGAAGACTCAGTATGGATTCTCCACCAAATTCTGATTATTATTCTCAGTGTGAAATCGTTCACGAGCTGCTCAAACGATAATCGCTAGCCAATTGTACGGAGAACATGTGTGTGTGTGTGTGGGTGTGATTGTATGAATGGCAATGTCGCGTACGAGAAGATTGTAATGGCGGCGGACGACGAGCGGTTATGGCGGTAGGCTGGAAAATGTGAAATCTGTCTCTTTCGTACAGCGCGGTGGGTACCATTTTGCGCTACGCGCGGCGCGCTCTCCGCGAACGTGGCTGCCGCTGAGTGGGGACGATTCGCGGCGTCTCATTGGCGCTCGGTACAAGGTCACTCGTCCAGCTGGTTTTGATTGGCTAAGGCAGCGCCGCTACTCGAAACAAGCCGCGTTTATAATTTTAAAAGAAGCTGATCTGACTTTTGTCGTCGTTTATCGGTACTCGTAGGGTCTGGACCGTTTCCACGAGTCACTTCTAATTTTTAGATTGCTTGATTCAAATGTAAATAAATTTCCACGCAAGTATGATGAAGAGGTGAGTATGTCAGAGATCAAGAATCTCCTTCTGCGTTGTAAAATTGAATTGTCGAAAAAGTTCCAACCTTGAAAACACTTTTCATTATCTCACAAGTCTACTTTTATCAGACAGTGGGGTCCTTTTGGCCTCATACGTAGACTTCCCAGGGCTAGTTCTACAAATAAATGAGGACAAATTATGCGTCACATGATTTGTCCTCTTCTTCGCCAAGCCTACTCGGTCGCGTAGCTCAAGTGGCGCTGCCATCTTCTCGCTCAAATTATTCACTCTTTCTTATAAAACTAAAAACTGTTTCTTTTTTTTTTTTCAAACGACAACACAGCTGTTTTTTTTTTGGTGTTTAGTTTATTCTCAAATTTTCGTGAGACCGAGTTTAGAAGCGTTTCGGCAAAGACGTTTGATGAAACGTACATTTTTAGATCGATGAATAAAAATAAGAATGAGATATAATCGGTCAAGTGTCGGCGCGAGCATCGCGGCACGCGGGCGGCCAAAAGACTTGTAGCGGTTTTCGAGATGTCGCGCCGGCTTAGCCGGAACAAACGTCGTATATGAGATAGCCCGGCCGCGGGTCTTGTCGGCCTCACGCTTCGCTTGGTTGGCCCAGTCTTCGTTCGACCCCGCGCGTCACCAACCGGACTGGCTTTCGAACGTTTCACGATTATATTCTCGTCCGCCATCTTCTCGCCTTATTCTCTATTCCGTCGTCGTTCACCATCGACGAACAACCTTTGTTTTTTGTGTGTGTTTTTTTTTGTCCTTTTTAACTTTATTTCACATAACCAAACGACTTGAGTGACAATCGAGCCGCGCTTGTTCGTAACGTTAGCGCCCGGTTCGCGACATGACGACGGCCTCTTCTCGTCGTGGCCGTTTCATCACGAGCTCGTCGGAACCGCAGAGCCAAATGGCAAAATAGAAATATTTATCATACAGAAATAATTATTGAACAGCGAAGAAATTTATCAAGACGATGACCGGGGTGAAATGTCACAATATTGTTTGAAAACATATTTGTAACTCGCGCATGCGCTTTGGATTACACTTGTCGGGGTAATTTTTTCGACAATGATGGCAACGCAATATTGTCAAGATAGTTGAATATTTTTTTGAAGGGAATAATTGTGTTTTTATTGACCTTGCCAATGAAATTTGATTAAAAAGCCACACAATTGTGTCAAACCGATGAGCCGTTTGTTCGTTACAGAAGAAAGATAAATCGTTATCGTTTTTTTAAGTTCGTGACTATAGCAATTCCAGGCTGAGATTTTACGATATTTTCAATGAACTCGAATGCGCGAGGAACAAAAATATTTTATTTTATTCTTTATTTTCTTTTTTTTTGTACGACACAAAAATTAATTTTAAAGACCGAAGGTAATGACAATGTCACGATAGATGGAATTTCGCGATTCATCCGCTCGGCCATTCAATGGACACGAGCGTGAGACACTATATGGAGATGTTCTGTGTTGGCAAAACGCGATGTCGTAAATTTTTTTTGGCGAATCATCCGACGCATCTTCGTCGTGATGGCGTGACGCGACGCCTGCGGATATTAAAACGAACGTTTTGATAGTCGATGGGGGCGCTATACACGTGGTGTGTCACGTTTGATTGTTTATTGCTACACGGCGAGACGAGTGCGCGATGCGCGATCGTTAAAACGCGTTAACGAACCTCGAGCTCGCACGACGGATGCGTGTTTGCGCGTATCTATGACCAACGTGCACAATTCGTTCATGTTTCAACCGTTGCACGTGACGAATACGTAATTTTCGATTTTTTTTTTTTTTAGATTTTTAGTTTTTTTTTTTGCAGTAAAACGACGGACAGGACAAATCGGCGCATGAGGACGATCGATATTACGATTTCCATGTTTTTGTCGCTGCTAACTCAGAATGATCGACTTGTGTTTGAAAAAAATAAAAAAACGTTATGAAATTATCATTTATTGTCCCTTCACAATAATAATGATGAAAAATAACAATTTAATTGAATTAATGCAAACAATAGTTTTTTTTTTGGGTGCGTGATTTTTTTTTTCGAATAAGGATCGACGAAACTATTTTCGTGACATATCGAAATGAAATATGTTGCAAGTTAATGAACTGATGAAATGTCTCTGTAGAAATGAAAATGTAATTATCACAATTGACTGTCGAATTATTATTCATGTTGAGTCGAAATTTATTAGCTTTCTTTTTTTTTTCAATACGACATTGAAGATTGGGTGATATTAAAATATATTTATGACAATATACCAACCTCTCTTTAACCTAACGTATTCCATAAAAACAAAATTCTAATGAGGTTCGAATTAATGCGAATAACAAATCGCAGTGTTTGAGATAATTGCGAAATCTTTGTAAAAATCTTTCAATATCATTAGCCTCAATGAACCTTTTTCCATATTCAATCGTCCATATTTCAGATCCCAGATTCCCACCAGTGATGGGCATTTATAAAATGTAAATCGTATTTGAAATAATTTTTCGACAAAATTAGTATGAAATCATAGGACTTATTATCATTATTATTATCCTCTTTCGTTAACCCTCCGAGGTCACACGTTCCGGAAATAACGCGCTGGTCACACGGGGTCACAATGACCCTGGCCATGTTTAAACCATTGCCGCGTTGATAATATCGTTCCCGACGACTCATAAAAATTCGGGATATAAGTTTGATCACTCTAAAACGACGATATAACGAAAAATCTTTTTCATCAAATTTTCAAAATGGCAAAAAATAATCATCAAGGGGTGCATAAAAAATTCCATTTTTTGCTAAAAAAAATCTTTTACAATTTTTAAGTTTCCAAATTTTCATTTATTTCCTTGAAATTTTTCGGCTTAACAAGGTCACTTGGGGTCATTTTGATCCATAGTGACCTGGAAGGGTTAATATCGACCACAGTAGCCATGCCACATTGTCTCAATGATCAACGGCAACGACAAATAAAAAAACATAATTGCATTATTTCAATCCTTAAAACATTGCAGAACCAATGCCCATATGGAGAAAAAAAATGCAGCATTGGGGTTGACCGGAAAATGGTGCTGTTAGGCGATTGTGTGCATGTGTGTGTGTGTGTGTGGAGCGGGTTGTTCGCAAAGAGCACATACGTGTAGCTGCTGGTCGTTGGAACGGGACATTTAATTATTCGGGGTGCAGAAAGGAGACAGAGACATAGAGAGACAAAGAGAGAGAGAGAGGGAGAGAGAGTGAGATAGAAAGCGTATGAGAACAGCAGCACAGCCCAAAATCCCGGAAGGTGTGACTGGACTCGGCGAAATGTGTTTATTCGCGTTAACGCCGTTTCGAGCGACGTGCCACCGGCCGATTCAGTCGCCGCCGGTCGACGCGAAACGCAAACTCTGCGCGCGCGGGCTCGCGGGGGTGGCCGTCGCGCGACTCTATATAGCTTTTGCCAAAAGCTTTCGTTGTAGCTCTGCGGGTGGGAAAACAAACCATCCACCATTTTCTCTCTCTCTCATTCTCTCTCGTCCTTCATCGCTCTCACATAACACGCGCACACACGAACCGACGCTTTTGGCAGCGTCAGAGCTTGCAGAAACGAAATGAACACGCCCGGCTAATTAATATTTGCTCACCGAAAACATCACGCCGCCATTGATGATTCCCGTTTCGAAACTCCGTGGCGTCGTTTCCACGTGGCAAAATCAACATCGACGTCACGCACGGAAAAAAAAGAAAAAAAATTCAGTGTGAGAGAGCGAGAGAGAGAGAGAGAGAGAGAGAGAGAGGGAATGAAGCGATGACCTGGGCCTCGGTCAGTCGCGTTAACGAGGCAAATTCGACCGAAACCCGGAGGCTCTGACTGAATTTCTCTCATCCCCCGTCGGGCCCAATGAAGGGACACACGAGGTCGTAACATTTGATTTCAAAGTGTACGAGTTGCTTCTAACGAGCACGACCCATTATCGTGCATTATGAAGGCGAGTGCGACGTTTCGCGCGTTAACTCGCACGACTCGATGAGGCAGTTTGGCAGTGTCACGATTTTGAAAAAAAGAAAAACAAAACAATTTTTTGTTTATGTTACTTCTTTTTTAGTTTTTGGGTGAATAAAATTATAAAATTTAAGACGAGTGCGTAACGAAGACGAAGGGCTTTTCGTAATGTCGAAATATTTTACGCGAATGAGATCTCAATGTATTTTAGTTGTGTGAGTTGGTGGAAGGAGGAAGGGGGGGGGGAGCCAATCGGTGTCGATCCCCCGGGCGCCAAGACATAACCATCCCTTCGAAATTCCACGAATTCTTTAATTTCGTTCGGGAATTCGGGGCGGCATCGAAGATATGCCAACGGAGTTTCGGGATCTTGACTTCTCATCTCGTCGTTCTTCGTTCATCGTCGTTCTCCCCTCCGACCCTCTCGCGGCTAGTTCGGTCGTGACGAATTTATCATTGACGACTACAAGCCAACGAAACGAAGCAATTCTTACTTTTTTTCAAAAAATCCCGCGAGCATATCGAAAAAAAAGAGATGAAATAAATAAATAAACGAATAAATGAATAAATAAATAAATAAACGAATAAATGAATAAATAAATAAATAAATAAATAAATAAATAAATAAATAAATAAATAAATAAATAAATAAATAAATAAATAAATAAATAAATAAATAAGGAAAATATTGTGGGTGGGGATACAGGAGTGTGTCTGATGATCGAGTACGTCTGGTAAACCACGACGGTCGTGTAAGCACACTCCGCGCGACGGTTCGTTATTCCACGTTATCGTTTGCTCCTCTTTCCCCTCTCCCTCGCAGAGCGAGCCCTGCTAAGAAAAATAATTGGACCGCTTGAGAAATGAGAGAGAGAGAAAAATAAAATATATTTGTGAAAAAAAAAAGAAAGGAAAAAAGAAAATGGTAGCTCAGTGAGAGAGAAGAACCATACGAAGCCAGAGCGGCACAAGCGTCGTCGGCCACGTCGGCGTCGGCAATGGGGAGTAGTGAGTAAAATAAGAATAAAAATTCAAAAATTAAAAAATAAAAATCAGCGAGCGGGCCAGCTCTACGGGGGAGTCCGATTTCACTGCGACGGCAGCGACGAGGCCCCGTAGAGCGAGAGAGAACGAAAATAAAAAAAACCAGAAAAAAAAACGAAAAAAAAGTGGGAGAAAGAGACGACAAGTTGCACACAAAAGTTGGTCACGATTTTGTATTGTTTTTTTTTTCTTCATATATATTTTTATTTTCGTCGCAATATAACGAGAGCGGTCTCGTTCGTCGTCGTCGTCGTCGTCTTCGTCTTGGTCGCCGCGAGAGCGCGAATGCATAATCATCCCCACCATAACCAAACAGCGCATGCATACATATATATATATATATATACATCTTCCCCCTGGGCTGAATAAGCTATGCTATAGTCGGGTACAGTATAATACGATATATCCCGGGACACCGCCACCACTTTATGCGCATTTTATGCGCCGGGCGGTGGGGACCGACCGACCGCCTCTAGAAACGCCCTTCGGCTCTTTCTCTCTCTCTCTCACTCTTTTTCTCTCTCTCTCTCTCTCTCTCTCTCTCTCTCTCTCTCTCGCTTTTTATCTGCGCTTCCCCTTCGAATATTCCACACTCAGAACCCAAGAGAAAGAGAAAGAATGAGAGAGAGAGCGAGAGAGAGAGAGAGTGAGACAGTGAGAGAGAGATCTACTCTCTCTTGCTTGGCTTCGCAACAGCACCAACGCTGTCTCCTCCTGTCGAGTACCACACGTGTGTTAATATTCCCATGTGTGCCACCCCCCCCCTCCTGTCCCTCGCCCCGCGGGTCTATGTATTTTGCCGAGAGCGACAGTGCACACGTCGACGCGCCTACGTGCTACACCTTATCGAGCTATACGGCTTGTAACCGCGTTGTCGTCGTCGTCGTCGTCGTTGTCGTCGTCGTAGTCGACGACAACAAGCAAGCCTCGCGGTGAACCGAGAACGTGCGATAATATCGCCTCGATTTTTCTCGGGGGTTCAAACTTCGCCAATATATATATTAGGGTGGCCTTTAATAGGGGTTGTGACGAATTTCGACAAGTGCACCCCCCAGATAGGTTTGAAATGAATAAATATAAATATGTGCGAAATCCTAGCACTGTAGTCCAATGAGAAGACGTGGCTGTGAGCTCGTTTTGTTTCCCATTTGAATAACATGGGATTTTCAGACTAATTCGGTAATTATTTTTTCGAGTTGTCCCTGAGCACGTGGAAAATTCTTTATTCACATTGATCCGTTGTTAGTGGGTATAACTAATCGTGAATTTTTTTACAAGACCTTACCTGTATATTATCGATAACGACGAACCCGATGAACGATGATAACCACTGATAAATGATTTCAACACAAATTGAAATTTATTTGTTTTTATCTCTTGTTGAAAAAATGTACGAGTAGTTATATCCATTAACAATAGATTCATGTGAATAAAGAATTTTTTGCGTACTTAGGGACAACTTGAAAAAATAATTGCTGAATTAGTTCGGAAATCCCATGTTATTCAAATGGGAAACAAAACTAGCTTACAGCCACGTCTTTTCATTGGACTACAGTACTGCGGTTTCGCACCTATTTTCATTTATCCATTTCGAACTTACCTGGGGGGTGCACTTATCGAAATTCGTCGACACCCCCTTTAAGGACCACCCTAGTATATACATAACGTTTCGTCGTGAGAGTCTCCGGAGAATTTTCACCTCCATCCCCACCTACTTTTTCTATCTCATGCTTCCTTCACATTCTCATTTTTCATAAAAAATTTTTTTTTCCTTCGATTACCATTCAGCCATTTTTTTTTTTTTTTGCTTTTCAAAATTTATTTACGGGACCCCTATGTCTACCGTCTAAATTTGGAAATAGCCGATAGCGCGAATTTCAATGCAGAGCGTGAAGATTAATTCACGAAATTGATGTTGCCAGAGCCGACGGCTCTTGAATTATTATTATCATTATTATTATTTATATTATTATTATCATTTTTTTTCGTCGGTCTTCCAAGCGGTGACGCGCGCGCGTTGTGTGTTATTCGACTCGCCCGAAGCCATCGACGAATGCGCGGGTAGCGCGCGGTTTATTTCATTCCCACGGTTAATTGAAGCGTAAAATCGAATGGAAAATTCGTCGTAGCAACGTTTATATACATATATATATATATATAATTTCCATATTCAACCGATGTACATTGAGTCTCGATCGGGATTCTCCGCACAGTCGGATCGGTGTGTGTCTGACGACGATTTCAAGAGCTGAGCAAAAAAAAAAAAAAAGAAGAAAGAAAGAAAGAAAGAAAAACGACGAAGAAGAAAAAAAATACATTTCGAAGCACTCGAGTCGTGAAGTAAAAGTAGCTCTCTCGGCCCCCGATCGTCTCTTCTCCAACCCCCTCCGCCATCTATTAGACAAAAAGGAAGAAGCCGGCTCACGGGACGTGAATTTCCGCCATTACTTATTGAGATACAGAGTGGAAGTTGGGACGCGAACGGTCGAGGAATCCATCACTTTAAGGGGTAGGGAGGGGCGGGAGGGGGATGAAACACGCGTTCGCCATTCCCTTGCGCGCTTTCCGGCTCACACATGTGTTCGTATGTGTCTCTATCTCTCTATCTATCTTTCTCTCTCACTCTGTGTGTGTATGTATTTTTTTTGTGTGTTTGTGTGTGTGTGACGACTATGGGCGACGAGAATTCACGTGCGAGACACGTAAAGTCGTGGTTGTGGTTGTATTACACACGACGAGGGGGTTGGGGGGGTTGTTTATATAAATGTCGGGGGATGTTGGATCGAAGGACGATGGAAGGGAACCAGGCCAGGAGGATCTCAATTGGACCGTTCACGAGTGAAAGACAGATCGTTGGGGATCGCCTTACGACGATGACGACGACTACCAGGGATGGCCTCTGTTCGATTCTATTAAACCGAGAAGAGTCGTGGTCGTGGCTATGTATATATAGATATATATATGTGTGTGTGTGTGTGTGTATAGAGCAGTACAGCCGTTCGCCCATCCCAGCAGCCCCTCTGCGCGGTAAAAACCACCCCAGGGCCAAACCCCCAAAGAGGCTTTGGGCTCTCGCGTTTCGCGTTTCTATACAACGTGTCTCACTGTGCCGTTAGACAGCGCGTCGATTCGTTCGATTCAATCCACGTCGTTCCCTTTTCACGTGTACACACGAATTACAGAACGAGGAAATCGCGTTAGCCCGCGGACGTACGGTTCGACCATTTTATTTCTCTTCTTTATATATTGTGTATTTTCTTTTTTTTTTTTTTGCTTCTTTTCTTTCTATTTTTTTTTTCTTCTGATTGAGCCCCCGGCAGCTGATCCAACGATAAGGATAAATATGGCGCTCGATTCTGATACATGGGTGAGATGAATTTCGGGCAGGATATATATAGATATATATAGATATATGTATTTTTTTAAATATTGCAATTATGTTGATGATTTGTAAAATTATTATTCGCATATATTATTGTAAACGGTTCGATGTTTAAATATCACGGTCACTTAAAATGCGAGGATATGACTTTTCTTTTTGGTTTTTTGACGAAATATTGTTTCGTGTCAATAATTTAATCACTTCGATAATTATGAATATTGATATTATTATATTTTTTCAAAAATGTTAAAATCGGGTCAAAAGGAAATTCGAAAGTGTAGTTTTGTGGCGAAGCGAATATTACAATCCCATGAAAAAAAATATGGCGTTTCGAAAATTGCACGAAATCGATGAGAATTACCGAATTCGAAAATAATTCATTTTTTTAATCTCATTTATAAAATTGTCGAAGTTTACTTTGTTTCATTCTTAATTCTTACGAATCGAAGAGAATTCAATATAAGTCGCATCGATCGGTCGATGATTGTACAATAACGACGAGACAAACGACAGGATAGACAGTGAGAGTAAGAGAGGTAGAAAGAGATCGAGAGAGAGGCAGATAGACGATGAGTGAAGCATTAACGAGACATATTTATTGTTGAAACCCCCAAAGAGCTCATCTACGGTCTGCGGGACCCGAGGAATTCGGCGCTTTTGATCATTCAATTAGAACGCTCGTCTCTCGCGAAGAAGCGACCGACGGTGATGCGAGATGCGAGAGAGATGAGACCCCCCGAGATCGTGTGCGCGAGCGCGCGCATGCGCGCATGCTCGGGCGTCCGCTTAACCGTGGATTAATTAGCCGATGAAATATATTTATCTCAGTTTGCGTGCGAGTTTCCTCGTCCCGTCGTCGCATTAATAACACACGCACACAGGTACACCACACACGCACACATATGTACATGTATACACAGGTATGAAGCTGTATACCCAGTTGTAGATATATATATGTAAAATAATATAATGCCGGAGTCGATGAGAAAGAGATCTCGGGCGTTGGGTCGGCAATCCTTTCGAGGATCAAAGAGCCATCGGGAGCATGTATATGTGTATATATAAATGTACATATATATATCGAGTCAGACATGATTCTGGTTTTGCTACGCGTTTTCTCAAGGAGCATCGCGAAGGACGACGCGACGAAAATGTTCTAGCCTCCTCATCACATACACTCATGAGTCTGCCGAGATGATTAACGAGACGTTTCGTCGCATGTATATGTATACACATGCACATTTTGTACATTTTGTAGTGTGTTGAAAATAAAGGCAAAGTTTTTCGATTCTTCTGGCAGTTTGCACACTCGAGGTAGACACTGTTAAAAGACGTGTGTCAAAATTTCAGCCCAATCGCACAATATTCAGAGGTTCCGCTTTTCACGAATTCAATTTTGTCTTCGATCATCGTGTCACCATTTTTGTTTTTTTCTGTTGCAATTTATTTTCTGGGTAAAACGAAAAATCCCGGGAATGAAAAGTAAGGGTAACATGTAGTATAAAGGTCACTTGAAATGGAGATACTTTGTTTTACGATTTAAAAAAAGTTAATATTGTTTTTGTCACTTATAAAAGTTTTTTCGGTGAAAAGACAGTTGTTTACTTTTTTTTTTTAATTGGAAAACAAAAGCGTATTCCCATTTTAAGTGACATTAATACTGTGCATTGCATTTAATTGTAATCCTTGGAATTTTTTATTTACCTAGAAAATAAATTACAACTGAATTTTTTTTTTTTTAATTAATAAAAAATTGAATTCGTGGAAGCGCAACCTCGAAATATCGTCCGATTGGGATTCAAATTTCGACAGATGTCTTCGATAGTATCTACTTCAATTCTAGAAACTGCCGGAAGAAGCGAAAGAACTTTGGCTCTTTTTTTTCAACACACCCTATACTATATACACCGAAAAATTTGCTACAGTGCTACCGCTTGACGTCGATAGTGGAGACGAGGTCTTGAATATAAGATAACGGTTCGACAGGCCCCGGTTAGGTCACAACATCCGAGACTCGTTTACACCCCTCACCCCTCCCCCTAACTTCCTCGCTCGTCAAACGTCGCGTTATAAAAGCGCGCGACTATATTCACGCCACATAGCCTCTCGATTCATAATCGTTATCCAAGCTCCGATATCCGTCGATGAACAGCACATTTTTTTTCTCGCTTTCACGGAACCAATAACCACAACGATAAATGACAAAATAACAAAAAAAATGAATAAAAAAATAATCACGGGCGAAACAAGACGAAGGCCCACATTGTCGCATCGCGAGTAAAACGATACGGGTTTTTGCGTCGAAGAGCCCACGCACAGCGAAGTCGGTGTGTCTGTGTATATATCAACTTCGACGTTACGAAGAAGAGGCCCCGGACACTACGGGGACGTTTATCATGGTCGCGGAACATACCGGGTCCGGTACAAGCGCATGTAATAATTATGACGTTAAAAATCTTCCGTTACGTCGTTATAAACATTTATTATAACGATCGGCGCCGGTCGATCGGGGTTTCACACGTGTATATATTATGGTGGTCCTTAATGGGGGTGTTGACGAATTTCGACAAGTGCACCCTCCCGATAGGTTCGAAATAAATAAATAAAAATATGTGCGAAACCTCAGCACTGTATTCCAATGCGAAGACGTGGCTGTAAGCTCGTTTTGTTTCCCATTTGAATAACATAGGATTTCCAAACTAATTCAGTAATTATTTTTTCGACTTGTCCCTAAGCACGCGAAAAATTCTTTATTCACATAAATCTATTGTTAATGGGTATAACTACTCGTACATTTTTTTACAAGACCTCACCTGCATATTATCGATAACGGCGAGCCGATGAACGATGATAACAACTGATAAATGATTTCAACACAAATTGAAATTTATTTGTGTTTATGTCTTGTAAAAAAATGTACGAGCACTTATACCCATTAACGATAGATTCATGCGAATGAAGAATTTTTTGCGTGCTCAGGGACAACTCAAAAAAATAATCACTGAATCAGTCTGAAAATCCCATGTTATTCCAATGGGAAACAAAACGAGCTCACAGCCACGTCTTCCCATTGGACTACAGTGCTGGAATTTCGCACATACTTCCATTCATTCATTTCGAACCTATCTGAGGGGTGCACTTATCGAAATTCGTCAACACCTCCATTAAGGACCACCCTAACACATACACACGAAAATGGAAGAGAATGAGCCAGTAGAGCATCGTCGGTGTTCGATCATCGCGTCATGGTCGACGATGACTCGTTTCCATGTCCACGCACTCGTCTATGTGTCTTCAACGTGTAACGTATTACACACCCCCGTAGGGGGGTCAGTTTTTTTTTCTTCATTTCTTTCTCAAACTTTTTATTCGTCGGAGCATCGGCTTTTCTCGCTCGTGTCGTCGCGTCCGCTTTGCTACCGCACACGATAACCCATTCCCATCTCCTTCGCACGTCTTTTTGTTTTTTTTTCTTCTTCTTCTTATTTTTTTTCATAATTTAATTCGCACGGCTGTTGGCGGGCCAGCGTTCTCGTTCTTTCTCGTAGGCCGCTATGTCCGACACGATGATGTCTTGATAGGCAACTCATCGTTAATCGAGCTTTTAATCCCGAACCATATAATACCTATAGCGTGCGTGCTGCTGCTGCTGGTTTATGCCGTAGCAATCCTGCGTACACGCACGCACCTATGGAAATAAATTTATGTGTGCGTGCGTGTGTGTGTGTGGGAGAAGGTATTACTGTTCGAGCTCGTTTAGCCGTCGATACACTCTACGGTTGCGCTCTGACGACGAGTGCAAAGAGAGAGAGAGAGAGAGAGAGAGAGAGAAGGAGAAAGCCCTGTTATCGCTGATTCTCTCGTGTGGCCGGACGTTTTACGTGTAGACACGCGAGCGAGCGCGAAAGAGAGATGATAATCGCGGATACGGCCGAGTACCGCAGCGAAAACTCGTTGCCACTGTGTGTGAGCACCTCTGTGTGTTTGTGTGTGTGTGTGGGGGGCTATCGCCGCGTTATCTCGTAGCATATCGATGCCCCGTGCGAGGTGTATATTTTATTATGTATCGAAAAAGCTTGCTGCTCTACGCTCTCGAGCGACAGACGTTAATCGAGAACGTGTGCGACAATTATTGTCGCGAGCGAAAAGTGAGCAAGACTCCCTCCTCCCACCCCACCCGCCTTCCCCCCTCCCCCGATCGGTAGAATCGAATTAACAATATGTAGCATTTGTCACATAGAAATGTATTTGAAATGCTTTTACGAGGAAAAGAGGCCGGAAAGGTTTGAAGACTTGTTATAAATATTGGAATTTATTGTGAATTATTCTTAATTATTGTCGACTAATAAAAAATTCAATCGTTCGCATGATTTTAAAAAGATGTAATCATCGTTATTTGTTTAAAACAAAAATATATATAGATTTAAAATTTATTGTTGACGAATGAGAATTCTCATCTTGAGAAATCGAACCTAATTATTATTATTTATTTATCCTTATTTTTTTTTATTTCACTTGAGATTTATGTTTGTTAATGATGTCGCTTCAAGAAAAGGATACAATAAAGGTCCTCGACGTCTCGTGGGTAGGGATGAGAGTGTGGTTCGACGTGGAGAATGTGTTCTTTATTGATAGAGGACGGAATGTGTTTGTTTTTTTTTTCTCGAACGAATGGCAAAACCGGAAGACGAGAAGACGGACGGGTGCGTGCGGTTCTTCGTCGTCGGTGAATGAATTATATATGTCGAACGGATTTCGTGATGATTTTGGGACTGTTGGCGGTCAAGATGAAGGAAACGTTGAAAAGTGACGAAGTGGATCGACGGACATGGGGAGTGACAGTGGGTCAATAATAATCTTGAGAATTTCCCACAAGAATTAGGAGTGAAAAAAAAAACGGAAGTGGTGGGTAGGCCATTAAGAGAAGCCAGTAAGATGAAAACAAACCCCGTGGCGCCTCTGTGTCCCTTTCGTACACACTTTCAGACACTTTTCACCCTCTCTCTCTCTTTCTGTCTGTCTCTCTCTCTGTCATCGTTCACCAGGATTTTCGCCACTGACGAATCCTGCGGGTCTGCGCGGAGGACATCGCGCCAAACGAACCTCCACGGTCGCAGCGGGGTTGTAGGTAACGTTTCAAACGGGAGCACGAGAAGCAGCTGGTCCGGCTATCTCACTCACGTTTCTTCTTCTTCTTTTTTTTTCTTCATCGTTTTCTTTTCTTTTTTTATTCTTTCCCTTCTGGCTTTATTCTCCTGTCGGTCTTTAGCGACCCGGCTCTCTCTCTACTGTCCACCAGCAGAGTTTCTTCAGAACATTTGCCGTGTTACTCGCCCCCCTCCCCCCAACGTCACCCCGGACCCCTCCGGGCTCTCCTACGTGAACCCCGAGCCGGCGGTTCGCTCTATATAGCTCACTCATCGCTATTAACCTTCTACCTCCTTCTTCGTGGGCTTGCCAGCCTCGACCCATCGTCACTCTGTTTGTTCCCCGTGTGTGTGTGTGTGTGTGTGTGTGGGTGGGTGATCGTGGGTGTGTCTGTATACGCGTGTGTACACCGACAGCCGGGCGACCAAGTGGCTACGAAAAAATGTTCCAAACCGAATTATAAAGATAACGAGGCCGCAACTGGATAGTTTACCTACTTTAGGCGAAATTACCTCCTTAAAAAATAATCCCAACCATTTTTTTGTTTATTTGTTTTTTTTCACTTTTTCGTCACACTGGGTAAATTTTACCCCAACGATTTTTCAACCTGAAAATCAAATATGGCACGTTTGGTCGAAGAAAATCCGACGTTAGGACTTGAAAATAGTTGTAGCAATTTTTATGAGAAACGTAGTTTTTTACAGATTTTTTTGTTTAGCATATTAAAAATTACATTTTGTCTACGGTAAAAATTTGTGCTCGTAGAAAAGGGTTTGTAATATGATCAGCATTTTTAAAAAATAATTTTCTTGAATTGAAATTGTTTTTATTGTAATTCGAAGATGGGGTGAATGTGCGACTAAAGTAATTCTACTGAATTACGACTTCACTGAAAATGGATCTGATTATTTCTAGTGTGTATGCATGCGTGTGTTTGTGTAGAAGCGGATAAGGACCACTGCAACGGTGTTGCATTAGAAGCCTTTTTCAACCGTAGAAATGGAAAAAAATGAAATCGCGACTGTATTAAAGATCACACCAAAATTAATTTTTCATGTAAATTTCGCATCGATACTTTTGTTTCATAACTGGCAAACAAAAAATTAGGCAATTATAAAAGAAGCAATATACAGATATCTACTCGTACGAAGTCAAGAAAAAAAACTTTCAAAAGCGTAATAGGTCGTCAAAGTTGATACGATCAACGGTCCTCAACTTGACTCGTGAAAAAATTGTTAGCCCCGGATTTTCCATCAACTTTATACGAAGACGGGACCGGTGTCTCAAGAGGCCCAGAAAAAAGAATCTTCGCGGTAAACCCACGACCGCTCGCCCCCGGAGACTACATAGATCCTCAAGATCTCCGTGGGGATGAGCATCGATGCGGGGATAATAATAAAAGCGAGAGCAGCTCGCCCCGGCAGTCTCTCAGCGCCCCCCCCCTGCTGCTGAATGGATCTCTCGCGCCACTAGCGCTACCTCGTGGACTAATGCGATCTCGTCGTTTATGGTACTTAGCCGTCATCATCGAGCTTCCAGGGTACCGAAAAGCCAGCCAACCAGCCAGGTGGACCGTTGAACGGGGATACGGGTCTATTAGCCTGGTGAAAGGGTTTTTTTCTCTTTTTTCTTCTTTTTTTGTCTTCTTCTTCGAGACACTCGGGGTCGGGCATTTTCTGGGCTCGTGAGCAAACTCGATCGCGAGAGTTTCCTCTCACAGCGGAGGGTTAAGGGTGCGGGAACCACAGGTTTTCCGGACGAACCCTCGTTGTCCGAACCTCGTGCGTGGGTTCAGGACAACATAAATTTTGAAAAGCTGCAAGTTGGAACTTGCAATTTGCTTCCTCACAATCGTAGGTAGTGAACGAAGATTCCTCTTTGAGAAAACAATTTTAGTTTTTTTTCGAATCTTTGGCTGAAACTTGGAATTGCTTCGTTGGAATCGCAGGTAGTGAACGAAGGTTCCTCTATGAGCCAGTAATTTTAGAGTTTTTTTCCGAATCTTCGGCTGAAACTTGGAATTGCTTTGGTTGCATCGTCGGTAGTGAACGAAGATTCCTCTTTGAGAAAACAGTTTTAGAGTTTTTTTCAAATCCTTGGCTGAAACTTGGAATTGCTTCGTTTGAATCGCAGGTATATAGTGAACGAAGGGATCCTCTATGATGAATCATTGTCATATTTTGTTGAATCTTTGGCTTCCTCATAGAGAAATTTCCACCACCTACGATTCAGAAAAAGCAAATTGCAAGTGTCAGCTTGCAGCTTGTTTTGATATTCAATATTGATCAGTCGAAAATTGGAATGTCTTCTGAAATTTGAACGCGTGAGAGGATTCCTACATTGCAACCGTTTGATCGGGGTGAGAGTGAACGAGTAAGAAACCGAGATTGGTTCGACAAAATCGAAAATTTGTACAAATGAAGCACGAAGCTGACGGCTTGGATCAGAACGGAACGACGGCTGCCCCCCTGGCCAGTCGAAGTTTCGTCCTGTTGTTGCTCGTTAAGCGTTTGATAAGCGTTCAACGAGCAACAAGACGGAATGAGAAAGATGAGGGAATGTGTGGGAAGGCAGTAGGAATAGTGAGGAGGGGGATGAGGGAGACGAGGTTTATATAGGTCTATATAGAACTTTATACGGTGAGCATACTGGCTACTGGGCCAAAGGGAAGGACCGAACGAACGTGAGGGTACGAGTGGTGGTGGAAGAGAGGCTAA
The DNA here is from genome assembly GCA_963662125.1 of Diplazon laetatorius. Taxonomy (NCBI): domain Eukaryota; kingdom Metazoa; phylum Arthropoda; class Insecta; order Hymenoptera; family Ichneumonidae; genus Diplazon; species Diplazon laetatorius. Next base: position 10,959,079 of record OY759152.1, read on the forward strand.
GAAAAAGAGAGTGGCCCCAACAAAGGTCGGCTGCTGACACACACACACACACACACACATACACACATACTCACACACATGCGGCGCAATAGCACACGTTGCACAGAGCGGTAGCAGCCAGCAGCAGCACCACCACCACAGCCATTGACATCGAGGTTGCTGGGTAAAGGAGGACTAGATTTCACGAGCGAGCGATGCAGGATCCTTCAAAGGACGCCGACGCGGCCGCAAAAGGGATTCGCGGAGAGTACGAGAGAGAACGACGAACAGAAAGAGAGAGGGGAAAAGAAATCGCGGGGGGAGAGGGGTCGGGGGGGCATGTGCGCTGTGAGTTCCCGTCAGAGGGAGGTTTGCCCGCCGTCAGAGGAACGAACGCGTGGGGGCTGCTTTGCCCACCGTTAACGTTCGCGGGGTGGGTTGGGGGCGTGGGGGGCGCCCCCCTCAACCCCCTCCCGCTGTCGACTATGCGAGACCCCCGCGTGCCACCGGGTGGGGGCTCGCGGAACCAAGCTCAACGCTGTGAAACACACAACCGAATAAAAACAAATCTAAAAAAAATTTTAAACGATTTTGAAAAAAAAATTAATTGAAAAAAATAAAAAATAAGCGAGAAACTATTATTCGGTGGTTTAGTGAAAAATAAATGAAATTCTATGTACATCGAGCATTCCGTTCTCGACGAAAAAATGAGGATTTTTTTTTCCTTTTTTATTTTTTTTTTTACGATCGAAGCGAATACGTGTTTATGGCAACTCGCGCTTTTGTCGTTTTTGCAACGACAATGATTATGACGTAAGGTCCGTTGGGATTGTTGTATATATAGATATCGTATGTTTACGAGAAAATGAAAATTGTTACATTGTACGTTTATACGAGTTAGAAAAAACGAAATGAAATAAATAAATACATATGTCTTAACGACTAAGTAATAAGTGAATTGTTTGGTTGTCGTTACGTACAGTACTTACATATCCGTGCTTGTCGCTCATGTTGTTCGTGAGTTTGAGTTTGTGAAAGCTCACGACTTTCTGCATCCATTGCTCCCCGCTGCTCGGCGAATCCGGATGTATGTACATTCTCTTCGGCATTTCCGGATCTGCTTTACCGGCCACCATCCATCTACTGCTCCCGCGAAATCGAAAAAAAATTTAATCGATCGTTAATTCACAATGTTCACACGGTCATCGCTAATCTACTAATTCATTTTTTTTTTCAAGGGATTTTGATTTCTTTTTCTTTTTAAGTTAAGAGTGAAGGCTTGCGATCCCCATACTAGTCGAAATAATTATATCGCTATGTTATTGTTATCGATATTTTGTTTTTTTCGAAAAAAATGCGTTATTTCAATTGTTAATATTGATCTGCGTGAATTCGAAAAATATGTTAAGCCGATGTGGGGCTCGTGCGATCGTCGAAACGATGTAATTAGGATTCGAAAAAAAGATTTTACGATCTATCGTGCAGCTCATCGACGTCACACTTTTTCTGACTCTCCATACCACTTTATCTGTCTCTTTTCTTTTGCTCTCTAGCGTTTATTTCGTTGAAACGTTATCAAGACCTGGAAAAATTGCCTCTACGAAAAATACAAAAGAAACAAAAAAATACGAGCCCCCATCCCACCGTTTCTCATTCGATATTTTTTTCAAGGACCCTTGACCCGCTTTTTGTTATTATTTTCTCTCGCATCGACCCCCTCCCTCCCCCCTCTTCGCCTTCCTCGAATACAGAGATAACATCGTGCGTATTTTTTAATAGGGCAATTATATATTTCGACGAGTATGAGGAATTGTTCGCAGCGCACGCTCCACACTTTTTTTTTAACAGAGGGAGACTTTTTTTTTCATTTCACTTTTGTACTGTTTTTTTTTTTGTTTTTTTTTCTTATGCGTGTAAATTCGTCAGGATAATCACCTGTTGTGAAACTTATATCGGTAATCGTCGGATGCGGCGATGTCCATCAGGAGTATGTAGCTAGCTTGTCTGTCTAACCCGGACACCCTCACTTTATAAGCGGGGAACATGCGTCTGCGAACAATTTGCAACAGCAAAGGGCAAAACACAGCCGATTAGTTGATTACTTTCGTCCACAGCTTTGCATTTATCGTTTGTCAACAAAATATGAATAATTTTTTTTTTTTTCAATTTAACATTCACCCATATCATATGAATGAAAGACGAAAAAAATTATAACAACGATGTTCAATTGTTATTTCATTTTTTTTTTTTTTTTCAAGTCTTTCTTGATTGCATATTGTCATATGGAGATATCTTTGGGTCTTGCGAGTACGTGTGTCGATGTGTACGATCGTAAAATGCAAGAAAAAACATTATTTTATGTTCAGGCTTGTTTTGTGCCGTTGTCTGATGCACTCTCGGGACTCGTGGGCATAATTCGTTCGATCGAATTCGTTCGAATAACGGTCGTTCGTGTTCGATCGGTTGTACCTGTTGTGAAATTTGTATCTGTAGTCGTCGGCCGCAACGATGTCAAGCAGAAGTATGTACTTGGCCTTGGCGTCCAAACCGGAAACTCGAAACTTCATCTGAGGAAACATCTGCCTAGACCCCCCGATCAACATTTACATACCCCATTAGATAGGTCCGTGTGTGAGCTAACCAGACGCTTGTGCGGCCATTAAAATAACGTTATTAGCTGTAATACGAGATTATAATGCCATTACGAAAATAAAAAAAACATTTGCATGCACTCGTCAATGACGAAACTTTTTTTTTCTTTTTTTTTTACTACTCTGAATAATTTAAACACGTGGAAGCATTGATATGAAAAAAATGCGTCTCTGGTGTTTAATTCATTGAGTTATTAATTCATTGAGTCTTATTACTGTCACCCGTCGCAATTATTATGACGTCTCACGAGTTACGACGAGATAATAATGATCGTTTGATCAACACATCGACATTGTTTTCATTTGTGCGATTCAAAAAAAGTTAATTGCACGATTTCTATCGATTTACTGAAAGATATGTTTTTTTTGTTGTCTTTTACTTTTTAATTAATTTTTGCACAACTAATGCACATGCACTTATAAATAATTGACATTGACGAGTATACAAGGTTTCATCGCACCCTGCAAAACACGTTTCTCATACGTCTGTGTAAAAAAAAAACAATATTGTGAAATCGATACAGAAAATTTTAATTAATTTATTTTTTTCACAACTAATGTACATGCACTTATGATTAATTGTTATTGAAGAATCACGTTTATTATAGTACACGAGGTTTCATCGCACCCTGCGAAAGCACGTTTCTCAAACGTCTGTGTGGAAAAAAAAAGTAAATAGAAATTGTGAAAGATGTACTGAAAATTTGGTCCACGGATTTGAGGGTGACTGACCTCTGTGTCCACGCATGGATTTGCTTTCTTTTTTTTCGGGTTCTGTCGAAAAGCATCTGCCTACTATATTTTCACGACAACGTTTAGCTGCTTTGAATGACGAAGAATAAGAAGACGGTCTCGTAAGTGTCGAAGGGTCAGAAGGATCGTTCGCACGATCGCTACAAATCTGTCGGCTCTTCTCATTCACGCACACTTCGGGGAGTCTCGAGGACTCTAAGCCGGATAATCCGGGGTATCGCTGTCTATTGAAAAAAAAAAAAAAAAATACATACAAAATACAAAATAAAACTACCGAAGGTGTTTGAGTGACGATGACGAGGTATCAAAACGCCTCTTCGGAAGATCACTAATGGGTACCGCAAATGTCCCCGAAAAGGGAGTGACGAGTGGCTATATATGTCATTTTCCATTGTGCAGGTCTATCAGACACATTTACGTCGCTTATTCGTTCGTTCTGATCAATTCATTTGAAAGCCAGCATAATTAATAAATATTTCAAAATAAAATCGATTCAAAATTTGTTAAAAACGAAATATTTCTCACGTTAGCATATTACGAATTGTTGTCGTAAAAAATGCTATTTGCTCAGCATAACAGATCAAACGTAAAAAAATAATTTTTTTTCGTTACTGTTAACTAAACCGTTTATTGTCACTATATATACTGGCATAAAAAAATTGCTGTATTAACTTGGGGGGGGGGGGGTCAATTGTCGTAACATAGAAATTTTTCCACCTGCGCAGTCTCTAAAAAAAAATTGCTTCTGATACTCAAAACTATATTTCTCACGAAATAAAATAGTCGTAAAACAAAACAAGCCAACAAAAAAATCTTGGATCTTTTGAATTATGAAAATTTCCTTTTTTTCCGATTTTTTAATTGGAAAATTATTAACTGTTTGACACAGATTTGTTTCGTGAGCAGTTTTATGGTGAGTTGGGTGAGAATTGGTTTGGAGGCGCCGACCATGGTACGGAACTCTCGTGAAGGGCCCGGACGAGCGTGGGGTACCTTTTTCCCCGGTTCTACCGCATACCGGGCGATTCGTTCCCAGCCGCACAAGATCGTTTGTTTCTTTTATTTTTTTTTATTTTTATTTTAATAACTCGACGCTCGTGTTGGAAGACCAGATACGACTCGGAGTCATCAAAGACCCTACGAAGATGAAATTCGTTGAAATATTTTGGAGGATCGAGGAAACAACCTCTGTCTTGTTCTCGAGACACACTGTGTGCTACATATCTTTCGATAGTTCTCTTTCGGTTCGCAGCGGGAGAGCCGATAGCGTTATCTCTGTCGCACTCATGGGCGACCAACTCGTTATAACACATCACCTTAACGCTACTTTGATTTTTTTCTCTCTGTTTTTTTTTTCATCTAGAATAGGCAATAGTCGCATCACAGTTAATTGTATTCCCGTTCTTTTTTTTCTTATAATTTTCTTATCCTCGAATGTTTTCAGAAAATCTACGTGTCAATCGTCGTGCATCTTGCGATATCCAAATCAAGTTTGAAACTCATGATAATAATAATAATAATAATAATAATAATAATAATAATAATAATAATAATAATAATAATAATAATAATAATAATAATAATAATAATGGAAAAAAATAATATCGGTAAAGTAGGATTCTCTCTCTCTCAAACCAAAAGAGAAAAAATAATCTTACGAAATTACATCTATAACAAGGTCGCAATGCGTCAAAGCACGTTAAAAACATCATATAAAAAATTTACTAAAAAATGTATTTTGGCATAACTCCTTAAAAAATATTCAAGATATATTTTACCGAAAATTTTGCGTTTGTTCCGAAAAATGGTAAAAGTACAGACGGAGAATTTATTTTATTTCAATTCTGTATTTTATTATTATTTTATTTTTATTTTTAAGGATCAGTTTAGAAAAAAAAATGTTTTTTTTCTGAGGGAGAATCTCGATTATCCGGAACTCGGGCGACTAAGAGACGCTGAGAGTTCTTCTTCGAACGCTGAGAGTTCGAACGGTCGAAGGCTCGTCCAACCGCACTTCCGGGACACACCACCGTATGGATTCCACGCGTTCGCAAGCTATGGCCGTTCCGTCTGAGGTGACATTTCGTCGTGAACGTTTTTTTCGATCCCCCGTTTTCTTGCTGTTGTTGCTGTTGTTGCTGTTGTTGCTCGTGTCGTTTCTGTCGTTGACGGATGAAACGAATCTCGCTTTTGCAGAGTTCAGAATCTCGCCGCGCCGTTGCCGAGCGTTTTACGTACGCGCCCCCCGAGGCTTTCGACATTGTTTCACCGCGTGTAAAGCTACTCAATCGTTTAAATCTTTCGCGTCAATCGTTTTTCACGCGCGGACCACGGATTTTCCGATTTTGCATCGTTGCTTTATCGCGTTGCGGGAATGTTCGTCGTAGTGTCGGTGGATTTTGCGGCCATACATATATTCATCGGGAAATTATCGTTCGGACGTGAGAGCGATGGTGGAGAAACGTATGGGACGTGGAAAATAAAAGTTGCCAAGAGTCGTGGAGCGCGAGAGGCAAAATTATGTTCGGAATAGCCGCGGGAGCGTAAAAGGCGAGCGTTAAAATCACTCGCTTCGACAATGTCTACGGTTGCAACTTGTATTGTGTATCTATGTGTGTGTTTGTGTGTTTATTTGCGGACATATATATGCTGGGGTGTCCCATAAAATGCTCATTTTGGATTTTGAATGCTCTCATCCTCTAGAATATGAATAATAATAACGATAGCTATCGAGCAATTGAAATTTGATTGGCATTATATTTTTCCGATTATTTCAATTGAATTTTGGTTGTCGAAGGTTTTTTTTCGGTTCAAGCCGTTGCGATCAGTCGGGGCCCACTGGACCCCAGGCCAACTTAATGTCCATTATGCAATGAAAATACAATTTTTCAACATTATTTTCTGCATTTAAAAGTACTACTTGCATTTTTCGACATGGACCTAAAGTCTTGAGTTCCGACTTCAAAGTAAGTATAATTTTTTCAAAGTCCATAAAAGCTCGATTTTTTTCTGAAAAATATATAATATCTCAAGATTACAACGGCATAAGATTTTTTACCATTTGGCAAAAATTGGATTTGTCACGATTTTTTTTTTTTTTGTAGAAAAAGTGAAATTTCGTCAATTTTTTTTTCTCATCGTGTTTTGACTACTTTGAAATCTCAATGAGAAGACAACAACCATTAGATTATTTAGAAAACATGTTAAATTGAAGTTTGGCGCAAGATTTAACTCGATACATTAAAAAGCACGCAGATGAGTTCGGTTTTTGCGAGTGGGGTTCGCTGGACCCCATGTGACCGATATGCTATTATTCGAAGATGTGACCTCAACGAGTCAAAATGATTGCACTTCACCAACAGAACACTTGGGGATCCAGTATGAAATGCAAACAGTTGAATTTTTTGAATATTACATTAATACTTTTTTTGTATCCTTAGATTTTATAATTGCCTATCTCAATTGGTCGGTGGCTCCTGTTAACGATGGAGGAGAGGTCTGCAATTTGTACCAGATTTTTTTTTCATATACATTGAATCTTTCAAGAGATGATTCAAAATGCAAAATAGGTGAGAGGATTCAAAATCCAAAATATCCATTTTTAGGGACACCCTAATATATATAATATATATATATATATATCGATGTATTTGCGTGTATGCGTGTGTGTTTGAGGTTGTTGGGATGTAATGCGTTACGCAGTGACGTGCCATAAGTGAAGTATAATAAACGTGCGGACAGCGAAAGCCTCACTCGGGCGAGTATTATTCCGCGGCCCTTGCCGCGAGATATCACGAGATCGTTTCTCCACGTCGCTCGCGAACTTGGCCGATAAATCGAATCCCGTTCGTTATTTACGGCGCGTCATTAACCACCGAGGATGCCAGAAAAGCAAAGAGCGCGAGTGAGAGAGAGAGAGAGAGAGAGAGCGGGAGAGCGAGAGAAAATACTCGAACGCGATATAAAGTATTCCGCAACCCGGTAGCGTCGTGGCTTAATTTATTTTATCGCGCCGCCCGAGCCCATCGCGTTACTCGCCTATAACCAGCGACCATGTTGTTTTTTCGTCTTTTGCTTTGCTCGGCTGCTCGTCGCGATCGTCTCGATCGAGTCTTACCGTGTTTGCTTTGTGCGTGACATTATTTCGTCCCAAACGTGTCACAAACGAAACCGAAACGCAGATCCGAAAGACTCGAGCCGAAGTCGGAATGATTGTTGCAATGTTAAAATAAACCAGCGGATTCGTGAAGAATTTAAAAATCGCGGTAGGAAATATATGCCGGATGCTTGGACGATCTTTCGAGGTGGTTATTTTTTTTTAAATCTGTTTCGGATTCTCGATTCGGGTATTTTTTTAAGTAAACATTTTTATTTCAACATTTAAACGTTTTCTTTTTTTATATCTCAAGAAAATATTTTTATTTATGTTTTCTGTTTTTTTTTTTTTCACAACTAAAGTTTTCAAGTAATACGTAAAAAAAATAGTCGTGTTGATAAAAAAGAGTTTTTACAGATTCGAGTTTTTGAGTTTGCAAGATGTTTTTTTTTTTTCAAGGTTTCTGACATTTCGACGGATGGGAAAAAAATAGTATCTCTGCGAAAACGATTGAACGACCGGAAGCCGGATTACAATCGTGACCGAACGCAAAATATATAGATCTTACGTCGGTGCGGCAAAAGTTGAACGGTGAAAAAAAAATTCGAAGTCGTAACGACGACCGAACAGACGCGAGTAAAAGACAAAAATTTATTGTCGAACGTACATAAAATCGGGTAGAAATTTATTTGCGACGAGCTTGCGAGTGAGATCGAGGGAAGGTGGAAAAAGGGTGGAATCTCCGAATGGCACGAAGGGGGGAAGGTGGAGGAAAGAAGAGTTTGAGATGGAAGAAGATGCGAGATGGGGTTGAAAGAGCGTGTCGTCGGGGTAGCCGCAACGCACTGAGAGATCAGAACCGAGAAACGAAGAGAAAGATATCGAAAGCGAATGAAAAGAAAAAAAGAAAAAGATGAAAAGAGGGAGGAAGGAAGAGAGAGATAGTCGAAGGGAGGCAATGTCGCCCGGGCGAGGTTGGTCTCGAGCTCGATGCGCCGAGTCTTGTCGAACAAATCGGTACAAACGATCGTCGTAAAGCAGTTAAGGCCCCGGCCGGAGAGTTTATATGCGGCTTATATATACGTTCTCTCGCTACGTTACGTTCTCTCGCGAGGGGGGGGGGGGGGGGAAGCGCAGGACGAAACGTTTTGCCGAGCGTAGTGGCGAGGATGCAGCGGGAGAAGCTCACAACGCGGAGAGAGCCCCACAGGTTTGGAGATGCAACCGAGAGGCCCCCAAAGAGAGATGAGCAAGCTGATAGGGAAACCGATAGCCGCCCGCGACTCTCTGGTTCAGACTTCTGTTTTTATTCTCTTCTCGATCTCTCTCCCGTCTTTCTTTTGTCTTTTCTATCTCTCTTTCTCTATCCTACTCTCTCTCTCTCTCTTTCTTTCTCACACATAGTCTCTCTTGCTTTCTTTACTTCTTCGTCTTCCTATCGCATTCGCGGTCTTTTTCTCGCTCTCGCTTTCTCTCTCTTCCTCTCTTTTTCTATCTCTCTCTGCTTTTATCACTATCACTGTCGCGGGGTTACTTCTTCTCGTGGCAATCGAGCGAGGACCCCCGCAGCGACGCTTCACAAACCGGTGAACGTGCGGAATTCTCAAAGTCCCTTTTGTCTCCGCATCGTCACGATGTTGTATTTTTTTTTTTTTTGTTTATTTTTTTTTTTCATTTATTTTATTGTTCCTTTTTTCGTTTAATTTTTAAATATTTTTTTATTGCTATTGTTATTTTCTTCTTTCAAGGCTCCTTCTCTGACTATAATGTTCTTTTTTTTCTCACTCGTGTTGTTTCGGTGATTTCGTAGATCGTCCTGGAAATTTTTTATTTTTCTTTTTTCTTTTCGCAGCGCTTTTGCGGGCGCGAACGTGCGCGCATGCGCGCGGCGTCTCTTGGTGCGTCCCCGCGTGCGACAAACGATTTAATCCGTGGACGGTGTCGTCGTGGCGGCTGATGGCCCGGACTGATTCAAACGGCGGTTCTTGAGGATGTATATGACACGTATGTGTCAAAAATATCAAGAAGATTCCGGAAATTTTGCATAGTCAAGTAGGCTTTTATCATTCCGAAACTAAACTTAATATCAAAAAGATTAACTTGAACGTTTGAAAGTTTTAGCTGTATGATATTGAACGTGTGATCTATAATAAGAAATTGAAAAAATGGATAATACATTGTTTTTCCGTCGCATCATAAACGATGAACTATTTTTTTTTATCGGTCGTTGACATTTTCCACGACGTTTTCAAAAAATAACTAACGAGCTCGGAAGGGTTAGTTCGCAATTAGTAGATCGTCCGAGACGTTTTATCGTGACTGGAATTACGAAACGTTGGCGAGGAGTATTTTTTTTCTTTTTTTTTGGGAAAGATAAATATATATATTAGACGTTTCGTTTTTTTTTCTTATTTCACTCGTTTGCTCGACGTCTCTAGCACGATAGTCACTTGGTCGTGTTGCTCTTCTATTCGCTTCTCACCTTCGACACTCGCCAAAAGGTGGAAGAGAGAAAAGAGAGAGAGAGAGAGAGAGAGAGAGGGAGAGAGAGAGAGAGAGAGGGAGAGACTCGAGTGTCGCGACTACGTGGCACGAATGGCCACGACCGAGAATTCCACCTTTAAGTCGTTACAATTACGTACGGAACGGTCGAAGAAAGAGACGAGGCAAGAATATATGGTACGAGCAAGGCAATACTCGATGCACACGAGAGTCTTGCTCGGATCGTTAATACCAGAAGCAATGCTGTAACTGGTGTAGATATAGATACCTCGGAGAACCGGCGGTTATTGTTTCCCCCGAGGTTCACGGAAAACCCGCGTGCACCGGCAACTAGTTCAGAACCACCGCAACTATACTGCTCACTACGCTTCTCCATAAACACACGAATTACACACACTCACATACACACACCCACTCGTGTATGTGCGCTAGGGTGGTCGTTAAAAATTAAATCTTCAGCGTCCCACTGTGGAAAGTTTGTTTTTGGTGGAAGAAGGCGAGAACTTTTTTTTGTTTTGGTAAAAAAAACTATAAAAACGGGTGCCGATTCATGATCAGAGTTAATTTTTGAGATGACATTGCAGTTTTTCCGGAATATCTCATGAAATATGCAGACGTGGGGAAAAAATTATGGGAGTAATTTTGTAGGAAATCAAATTTTCTATAAAAAAGGTTATGACCATTTTCACCGAAAAATGTGTATTCATAAAGATATTTCGAAAACAAATGTTCGTGGAATTTATCTGGTGAGCATTTTGGGAATTAAAAATGTAGAAAATACAATTCTATTCGAAATACATACAAAGAGAAAAAAAATGTTAATCAATTATAGGATATAACTTTGTTATAGAAAATTTAATTTCCCATAAAATCATGCTCATGGTATTTTTCCCACGTCTCCATATTCCATAAATTATTCAAAGAAAAATGCAATTTTATCTCAAAGATGGACTTTCATGGCGATCCGGCAACTGTGTTTATCATTTTATTCATAAAAACAAAGAAGTCCTTGTTTTCTTTCACCAGAAACAAACTGTCCACGGACGAACACCAAAGATTTAATTTTCAACGACCACCCCCCCCACCGCTGTATACGCACGTGAGGGGAAAAAAATAATCAAAGCAAGAAACTCGCAAGAAAACTCACGTGAATCGAAAAACTCCTCTCCGAGAAAGAAAATGGGAGTCGAGAATTTTTTTTACCGAATAACTTGAAAATATAAAAAAAATTAATAATAAAAATTTAAACGGAACGTAAAAGAGCACATATAGTGACGATAAGCATTCGACGAATATTATTTGAATAATCACGCATCGGTGCGGTCAGAGACGCGAGCGATTAATCAGTCCAGAAGAGAATTTTAATAGCCCTATAGTGCATGCGTGTACGTATATGAGTGTGTGTGTATATATATATGCCCTTTACGCCAACGTTGTCGAGACCATCTGCCGGCACCGAGCTCACCAAACGTTTCAGAGTTGCCCAACCATGTGCCTACGATGAGTCCCAATCGCCGTGGGTATCCTTCGTTCCGGATTAATTAAAAAAAAATATATAGGTATATATATATATATATATATACACGTATATATACATATATATATATATATATTCACTACACAACGATGGTATAATTCGTGCGGGATGATCGTCGTATTTGCCTTTCTTGTTTCGGAGACGAACAGTCAGAGAGAAAGAGAGCGAAGACGAGAATAAGAAAACGATAAGGAAAAGTTTTACTCATCGTCGAGACGGGGGGGCCCACCCTGTATAAGATGATTGCCGGTTGTTGCACGGGGGCTCCGGAGTGAACGGGTAAATATCGCGGTTTCTCACACCTTCCGAGTATATCCGACGATGTAAAAAAATGTGCTGTCCGTTAATAAGGTTCGTAAAATTCATGGCCAGACAACGAAGATCGCGAGTAAAAGGAAACGAAGATGATTTTTAAACCAATAAGACGAACAACTCTCACAGAGGTTTAAGATATTTGTTTTTTTTATTTTCCTCTTCTTTTTTGTTGCCAAACTGTCTACCTGAGTAAATTTGGAACGAGCAGATTTCGGAAAGGCCTGAAATTGGAACGCTCACTGTTCGGAACGGTCGACATTCGGAATACGTATGCATATAGGTATAGTTGCGTACCTCGTCCGCCGACTGCGAGACTACATTGCCCGACTTTCGAGCTTTCCCACGCGTAAACTATCAATGTTAGATGTATGCCATCGCGGACTTTTTTGTAGGAAATTCAATTCTCTACAACATTGTTCATGTAAACTTTTGGTCTATATAGCGTTGTTCAGCCAGCGTTTGGACAGAAAGATAAAAATATATTCATTGATTTAATACATCTTTATATTCCTGTCCAAACGCTGGCCAAACAACGCTATATAGACCAAAAGTTAATATGAACAATGTTGTGGAGAATTAAATTTCCTACAAAAAAGTCCGCGACGGCATACATCTAACATTGGTAGTTTACGCGTGGGAAAGCCTGAAAGTCGGGCAATGTAGTCTCGCGGCCGGCGGACAAGGTACGCAACTATACCTGTATATGTATTCCGATCCTTGACCGTTCCGAGCATTGTCGTTCCAAACATTGCGCCTTTCCGAACATTGCTCGTTCCGAATTTCGAGCCCAACCTTGGATGGGTATTAGTGTACATAATCCTAACTACTATATTGGATCACGTATTTCGTCGTATCACGAGAGGCTCATCGGATTGTGTGCTTATACTCTCGAAGACCCGGTTGTATATATATACGGAGGCACACAGCTGGACGAAGGTGGTGAAGGTGAGGAAAGAGACGACGAGGGTTGGGGGGGGGATTGTTTGAGTATTAGTGCAGGAGAAACACGGGATAGCGTGTTATAATGCAACAGTGGATGTTTGGCTGGCGCCACTCGTTATTTATACGGTACGCGAGGGGATGCGCGGGTCGGGGACGTGAAGGGGGAGGGGGGGGACTCTCGAGAAAACGAGAGGGGGTGTCGAGAGGGCCCCGAGGAGGGTGGCGAAGAGACGCCAAGACGCCCACTAAATTATTATTTGTTCTTGGCGAGCCATAAACGCCTAAATTATACCGTGGCTACCTCGAGGGGCCCGTAGGGCCCCGCAGCGAGAGCCCATCGCCAAGTCTCCACTCTTCTCTCCGATCCTTCGTGCTTCCACGGGCGATCTCCTCTTCCCCGGCACTCTCGAACGGGGTCCTCTCGTTTTCGTCGTCGCAACACTGGTGCACCAGGCCCCCGGGGCCCCATCGACGCATCACACGGCGCCCGGGCCCCTCTTTCTCTCGTGACCGGAAAAAATACGTTTTCCCCAATGAGAAAACGAATTTGTCAACTAATCGAGACAAAAAAGTGTCGCTATTTTGATCAATGAACAAGTCAAACTGTGTTTCATTTTTTTTCATCACTGAGGTTCTTAAAACATAATAATGTCCATGAACCACTTGATTAAAAATACAAAATTCAAACTTTTCATCTCAACGGACCCCCAAACAAAAAAGTTTACAAACGCAGCAAAATGAATAAAAATGGTAAAAATTATATTCGCTAACAAAAAAATATTCAAAATCATGAATCGACAAAGTCGAAACAAAATAATTTATGATGTCGATGAACCACTTGGTTAAAAATAGAAAATTCAAACCTTCCATCTCAACGGATCCCCAAACGAAAAAGTTCACAAATGCAGCGAAATGGAAAGAAAAATGGCAAAAATTATATTCACGAAAAAAAAAAAAAAAAAAAAATTCGATATCATGAATCGACAACGTCGAATATACGAAAGCGAGAAAAAAAATCTCGAGCATCGTACAACTCTCGAGTTTTCGAATTTTCCGCGTGAAAAAAAAAAAAAAGAAAACCATCGCACGGTGAAAACGCGTATGGCGTATGAAAACCCGAGCCGCATAAAATTTTGTTTGAAACGAGAGAAGAAAAACGCGAGAGAGCGACTTCCATAGGTATGCACCTATAGCTATACAACCGCTTATATACATATAAGGTGATATGTATATGCGATATATGCATAGATATATACCTGCGAGTATAACAGGGAACGACGAAGAACGAATGAGAGTAGCCTGGTCGTTTGCGCCAGACTGAATGAACGAAACGTTCGAGTGGCCGCGCGCGCGGACCCGAATGAATACACGCGCGTCGAAATAGCCAGAGACGGCAAAATCGTTTTCTCTCTCTCTCTCTCTCTCTCTCTCTCTCTCTCTCTCTCTCTCTCTCTCTCTCTCTCTCTCTCTCTCTCTCTCTCTCTCTTTCTCACTTTCAGTCCCGGATTGTTCGTCCCTAACACTAACTCGTTCTCTCGGCTTCTCACGTCTGGCATAATAAGCCCATAGACTACATACACTCATCAACCATCCCAAATAGCTCCAAGTACACACACACACACACTTGCCAGCTCTGTATATCTCTCCATTTCTCGGGCATTTCGCATTGAATTCACGCGTATTTCATTCGGCACACATATATCCCCCCATTCCGTCTTCGTCATTTCTGCCGTCATCTCTGCCGTCGACGTCGTCAATGTGTACTTTTCACCGTGAAATAAGCAGCGCGAGCGTGTAACCTCACGATAAGGTGTGTGAGAACACACACACTGCCATCACCGATGCTGTGTTTTTGTGTGTGTGTGTGTTACGTTTGCACGTCACAGCGAGTGCAGCGAGGTTTACCCGAGCGATGCCTATCTGTATCCACGAGCCACCGACGATCTCGCGGACGCTGGTGTAAGGGCGAAAACGCGAGAGGGTGGAAGAGCCGAAGGTGAGGGTGAACGCGCGAGACCGTACTCCGTTACGTTCTCGCCATCTCTCTTTCTCTCTGACTCTCTTGATCTCGTGGCTCTTTCTGGTCCGTGCGTATCACACTCTCTGCGGTGTATGTATATATGTGTATATATGTGTGTGTGTGTGTGTGTGAGTGTATGTATATAGCTCGTCTGCGCGATTCTTGTTGGCACAAGAAGCGAGAACGAGAGCACAGAGTTGAGTAAAAGGGGATGGAGAATGATCTCGCGTAACAGCTTTCTATTTGCATACTACCCCCTTTTCAGCCTCGCCCTTCGACACCAACGGTATTTGCATTGAGAAATTGGCCGCCAACTACGCCACGGCCCGGACTATCTCTCGCTTTCCGCGCCTACTCCCTTCGTGATTCCGCGCTATATCCTCTTCGCGTTAACACTCGTTCCTTTATCACTCCGATGTATGTATGTACATGTATATTGGGGTGGTTCTTATTTGGCCTGAAAAAAAAAGTATCGCTGGCCCACCTTCTAAATGATTCTAGACCATGAAAAAAGAATTTTCATATTTTCTTATGATTTTTAAATCCACCCTCTGCATTGCCTGAATTCGTTTGAAAGTTTTACCTAAGAAATAAAAATGACTTTGTTTTTTTTTTTTAGGTTATGTTTGCCGGATAGCTGCCAACATTTTTTGGTGTTTGGGGTATGATTTTTTTATAATATACTATTTTTTCTGATTTTTTTTATCGTCACATAAATTATTTAAAAAACTTTCCAATAAATTCAGGCAATGCAGAGGGTGAGTTTGAAAATCGGAAAAAATATGAAATTTTCTTTTTCATGGTCTAAAATTATTTGCAAGATGGGTAGCGATACTTTTTTTAGGCGAAATAAGAACCACCCTCAATGTATATATGTATATGGGGAAAAACGGCCCAAATCACCGGACTGAAACCCTTCTATCCTCCGATGTGGTCGCTGATTTTTTTCTAGTATCTTCGGGATCCCACGACCTCACTAATTTTTTTTTAGATTTTTTAGACCCCTCCTCCCCCTGCCCCCACCACCCTTTATTTTTTTTATCAAGGGGTAACTGCTATTTCCCCCCTTTTTATTTTGATACATTTTTTTTCCCAGATACTTTATTGAAATTGAAGAACTTTTTTCATAAAATTGGAGTGGGTGTCGGATTGCTAATATTTCATTTATTTTTTTTCAATTTTTTTATCAAGAGGTAACTGCAATTTCCCCCCTTTTCATTTCCACCACAATTTTTTCCCTCATACTTAATCGAAATTGAAGAACTTTTTTCATAAAATTGGAGTGGGTGTCGGATTGCTAATATTTCATTTATTTTTTTTCAATTTTTTTATCAAGAGGTAACTGCAATTTCCCCCCTTTTTACTTCCACCACAATTTTTTCCCTCATACTTAATCGAAATTGAAGAACTTTTTTCATAAAATTGGAGTGGGTGTCAGATTGCTGATATTTTTTTTCTTTTTTTTCATTTTGGAAAAAATCGAGTTTTTTCAAAATTTCAACATATGATAATGGATTCCTATCTCAAAAAAATAAAAGAAAAATAAAATCTGTCTTGCGAAAAATCGATATTTTGATTATTTTTGATAGAAAATCGATTAAAAAATATATTTTTCATAATCAAATCAATTTATACTCAAAAAATCGATTTACTTTCGAAAATAATCTAAATATCGATTTTTCGCAAGACAGATTTCATTTTTCTTTTATTTTTTTGAGATAGGAATCCATTATCATATGTTGAAATTTTGAAAAAACTCGAATTTTTCCAAAATTAAAAAAAAGAAAAAAAAATATTAGCAATCCGACACCCACTCCAATTTTATGAAAAAAGTTCTTCAATTTCAATAAAGTATCTGGGGAAAAAAATGTATCAAAATAAAAAGGGGGGAAATAGCAGTTACCCCTTGATAAGAAAAATGAAGGGCGGTGGGGGCAGGGGGAGGAGGGGTCTAAAAAATCTAAAAAAAAATTAGTGAGGTCGTGGGATCCCAAAGATACTAGAAAAAAATCAGCGACCACATCGGAGGATAGAAGGGTTTCAGTCCGGTGATTTGGGCCGTTTTTCCCCATATGTATCTTATGCTCATACATAAAAAATCTGTATCTTTGTGAAACATGCTTGGCAAGATGATTTCCGGTTTTGTCATATTTTCCTATAGCTTCTCCGTCGAGATTCTGGAATTTCGAGGGGTTATGAGCTCGCGAAGGTTATGGGCGTTGGAAATTTCGTGGCTACACGGTTATAGGTATATCGTTGGTTGGCGTCGATGGTTTGCCACGATGATGGTGGCTTCGGGGCAACGCGGTAGCCACACGCGGGCAGAGTCACGTCGGGTGAATCGACGTAAGAAGAAGAACGGAGAGAACGAAGGGAGAAACCAGTTGGGCTTAGATGGAAGAGCAAGAGAGAGAGAGAAAAAGAGAGATGGTCGATATTGGTGAGGAGGAAGAAACGAAGATGAGCGTGTGAGAGAGAGAGAGAGAGAGAGGGAAATAGAGAGGGGACTACTCGGGGGTGGCGCAACCGGAAGAGGCGAGAGGGGACCTTGAAGCATGCAAGCAACCCTTTGATTATCACACTCACACGATGAGGTAGTGCTGCTGGTTCTGATGCTGATGGTTTTGCGGCTCGGTCTCACCGAACCCGCGAGAGAATAATGCCACGAAAATAAGAGAGCGCGTCACGTCTTCATCGCGTCCGTTCGGGCCAATCACCCCCCCCCCCCCCCCCCACACACCGTCCCCTCGCCACCACGCAGACCCTATCGAAGAAACGACGACTTTCTCCCTGCTATCTCTTGTTTTTATTTTTAGCTCGATTTAGAATTTTAATTCATGAAGTTAATGAATTGTTACAAGTTTAAGAAATTTCTTACTTAACTGTTTTTACTTAAATTTGTTACAAAAAAAATGTGTAATATCGCGAAGGCCGGAAATAGGATGATGATGGATCGATCCTGATTCTCATCGTTTTATGATTAGTTCAATTTTATGAATAATTTTGTTATTTTTATTCGAAACATTATCTGTCGTATAATTATGTTTAATATTTTTTTATGATTTGTAAGTTTTGTTGTTTTGCGAAATTAAAAAGGTTTTCTACTGGCCCAGGGATGTTTGAATTTCTTGTTGAATAACTAAACGCTAGCAGTATATTGACTAGGGAACGTTCATTTTGTTCCTCTTTTATTTTTATGAACGAATTAATTATATCAATCATTAATATTATTAACCCTCGGGTCATGACGATTTTTCTGCGTTCAAACATTTTATATGGGGTCACTGGTTACTCAGATGTCGAGTAGTAGGTTAATCATTATTATTATTATTAATAATGCAAATATTATCGATAATTGAATTAATAATATTGGCAGCATAAATTACAATGCTGCAAAATCCCGAAATACAAGAATATCTAACAAAAAAAATCGCTACGATTTAAATAAATTTTTTTTCAAAATAAAAACATAATTTTTTTGTAAAATGGAAAAAGAAATTTTTGTTAAATAGCAAAAACATTCGTCCGTATTCCGTGATAATTGTGTGTGTGTGTCACTCGGGGTCGGTGGGAGATACGCTTAACGCTGTTAATGTCACGCTATGCGTTATTAAATATCTGTCGTTCGGTTGGATACGTGGGTTATGAGGTGCGTGTCAGAAACGTCTCGAGGCATGCAATTCGCCGTTCGCGCACATACATACATACATATGTATACATATATGCACACACGACACGGCGTTACAACGCATCGGGCTTTTCAGAACGATCGAATCGCACGCTCGGCTTTCGACGAGGACGATGAGAGCCTCTCCTCGTGTACTTGATACACACGACGTTCGCGTTTTATACCCGTGGCATGTGTGTGTAAGTGTGTGTGTGTGTGTATGTCTGTGTGTATGCGCGCGCACCCGCCCGCCACCGCCACGAGATCTGACCGGTCTGCTTGTAAGCGGTCATTATCTATTCACGCCACTAGCGCACACCAATATAAATGCTAAGTGGCAGCCCTCGTGTATGTGCGTGCTCGCCCCGGTGGTCGTCTCGACTTTGTGCCACACATAACATGCACACATATACATGTCTTTCCATACGTATGCATACACACATACGCACACACGAACACACACTTTGTTACGTATATATTATGTAAACATATATTAAGGTGATCGGTAAAAATTAAATCTTGAGCGTCCGGCCATGGAAAGTTTGTTTTTTGGTGAAGAAAAAAAAACGGAAACTTTGTTATTTTCACATAAAATTGATAAAAATAGGTGGCGGGTTATTATAGAAATTAATTTTTTCAGATAAAATAATCGTCTCTTGGAAATAATTTATGAAACATGCAGATTGGGGGATAAAAAAATTATGAGAAGAATTTTATAGGAAATTAAATTTTCTGTACGAAAAGGTTTCTACCCTTTTTTTCGAAAAAAAAGTCTATTCATTAAGTTGTTCCGTGTAAAAACGTGCGTGGAACTTATGTAGCGAACATTTCTGGAATTACAAATCTTGAAAATATTATTTCAGTCGAAATATATAAAAAGAAAGAAAACAGATCTTAATCATTGATATGTTATGACAACATTGTACCAGAATTGTGTCTGAGCGATATGTTTGTAATTTTATTAGAGTAATGAGATACATTACTCGCTTACTCTACGAACGTTTTTTTCTTTCGAAATATTTTTATGAATACACATTTTCCGAAAAAAATCGTTATAACCTTTATCGTAGAAAATTGAATTTTCCATTTCCATGACAGCGCTCTCATTCCACAAGGGTTTCTTTTTAGACATAAACTAAAGTTTTCCAGTATGCGAGATGAAAAAAAAATATAGTTCTGAAATAACGCATTCCAATATATATATATATATAGGTATACATATACGTGTGTACGTGTGCACGCATTATGCGGGTAGTCGTACTACAGACCGTCTATATCTACTAGTGTCGACAATCGGCGCGAGAAACATGTGCAAATCGCACGAACTCTCACGTCAACGAATACAAATATAATAATAACACATAATATCAATATTGTACAGTTGTACTCAGCCACGAAAAAGAAAAATAAAAATAAAAAATTCCATGGAGCGTTTCGGTCGTGCCGCACGCGCCGATGCAGATGAATTAATTTATTCGTCGTGCCTGAAACTGGATCGCGATTAACGAAACGGTGAAAGGTGAGAGTGAGAATGCGAGAGATAGAGAGAGAGAGAGAGAGAGAGGGTCTCGCCATCGTCCATCGGACCTTCCCGCGCGAGCCTTTCCTCCTGCTTGATCGTGGCCCAGGCGCCCGGAGAGATCCGCTCGATCATCCGGCAAAGTCTCTGCCCTTCGGCGCTTCGGCGCCGTAAATCCTCTCGTCGATCGCTAATTCCGATCCACCGTACGGTGCTTCCCAAGGAGGAGGATCGCTCGTTCGGCGGGCTCGGAACGCGAGCACGCTCTCGGTGGGAGGGGATTGCCGGGCGAAAGCCGTAACACGTGTTTGCGTGAAAACGTCTGCGCGGGTTTGGCGCGTATATATATGTGTATATATACGTTCAGGTGATCCTCGTACGTATGCAACGATTGCTGCATTATTGGCCCGAACGACTTACGTGTTGGCGCACGTAGAGAGAAAGAGAGAGAGAGAGTGAGTGAGAGGGAGGGAGATGGAAGGATCCGAGAGACGTCGTCTCGTGACGATCGATCCACCAGTCACGCCCGGTTGTTCAACGTCGTTCACTCGCCAACAAACGAGCTCGTGTTGCACACTTTTCAGCCACCTCGTCACTTATTAATATAACTATATGGTCACACATGGATATGGGTGATGCATAATATGCGTTTGGGTGTGTTGAAAAAAAGCGAAGGTGTTCGATTCTTCTGGCAGTTCTTACGTTCGAAGCGGATACTATTGGGAGAGATCTGTAAAAATTTCAGCTCAATCGGACCGTATTTAGAGGTTCCGCTTTAGCGAATTCGATTTTGCACTTGATTAACACGTAAACATTTTTTGTTTTCAGTTGCAATTAATTTTTGCGGGTAAGCAGAACAATTCTGGGGATTGAATATGAGTGCAACACATAGTATCGAGGTCACTTAAAATGGAGATATTTTTTGTTTTATTAAAATTCGAAAAAAAGTCAACAAGTTTTTTTTAAACAAAAATCATAGGAAACTGACGAAAAAAATGTTAACCTTTTTTTCGCAAAAAAAAAAGAGCATACCCATTTAGAGTGACCTTGATACTATGTATTGCACTTACTTTCCACCTCCGGAATTTTTCGTTTGCCTGAAAAATTAATTGCGGATGCAAAATAAAAAATGATTCACGTGTTAATCAAAGGCAAAATTGAATTCGTGAAAGCGGAACCGGTGAATATTGTTCGATTAGGCTGAAATTTTGACAGATGAATCCTGATAGTGTCTACTTGAAATTCGGGAACCGCCAGAAGAATCTAACATCTTTAACTTTTTTCGGCACACCCTAATATAGATATATATGAATGTGTGTATATATATTTGTACATAAATGTATGAGTTTGATTACACGCATGCAATGCAAAAGCCGTTTGAATGCTCGGAGATCTCACACCTTTCCTTTCGACGTGCCTCGTTATTACACTACTTATGTATCCTCTCTTTTTTTTTCCCGCCTATCTCTCTGTCGCTCTTTATCCCTCGCTGTCGGTGTCGCACTCTATCGTGTGCTTTTACCCGCGTGTAAGACCCATCGCGGGAATTACATATTCCTCGACGCTCACCATCAGTTAAGACGTGAAGAGAAGCCCACAAGCACGTATCGATAATGATACCAGCAGAAGCTAATAATCTACGAGTCATTCTGCACGATCGCTCCGTCTTCGTCTAAATTGTGTGTTAATTTCATATATATATATACATATATACGATAAATATACACATATATTCTCTTCGCTATGCTCTCCCTTTTTTTCTGTTTTTTTTTTCGTGCAATAGTTTATGTCGAATGGTATGCGACTTTTTGCTACTAAGTCATTTCATTCTACGCATCCTCTTGAAATTTTTTTTCTTCGCTGACGGGCAATTTCCATCGTCGCAACTGCAGCATTTTTTTTTATTCCAAAGTCGGTTATTTCCATATAAAAAAAAACGGTGCGCCATAAGAATAACGAGAGTTTGATGAAAAAGTCAATTCTACTTAATTATAAAAGGTCAAAGATTGCCGTTATCTGTATTTCTCAATCAAAGTCCAAGACAGAAAATAAAAATCTAAAAAAAATATAAATCGTAAGAACACACGAGAGGTTGATGACAGAGTCAATGTAGCTTGATTATAATACATCAAAGATTGTCATTATTTTTATTTTCCAGTCAGAGTCTACGAAAATGAATCGATCGATGATAAAATTAAGCACCTTAATTAAGAAATTAATTTTTTTTCGTTGCACCATTCTTCGTACAAGCGACTTCAAAAGTTTTCACACAACCTGAACCGTCGATAATCTACTTGAGGTAGTGTTTTCAAGATTCGACGAATTAACTATCAACGCTGTCAACCCGACGAACATTGCAATTGCAGATATAACGCATTTACACAAAAGTTAAGTAGAACGACTGTCCCACCGTCCATCGGCCAGTGTGTGTGTGTATGTGTGCGTGTTAATTTTTTTTTTCTTTTTTAATTTTTATTCCTTAGCACTCATGGTAACTAGGTGTCGAGCGAGACTATCTCCGTACAACCGCATAAGGAAATATTCAGACTCGTTTGCCCGGCGCGCGCGTCGTATAATTAATTGCTCTCGCAAGTGCGCCCCGTCGGTGCCCGCAATAATTAGCACCCTATTATTTACTTCACGGAGTCAGCGCCTACGCTCGAGAGCTCACACTCGCACGCGCAACACGTATGAACACACCAACACACACAAACACACACACACACACACACACACACTGAGGCATAGGTACGAACTCGTGGTTAATACGCAAAGAGGGAGTTATCGTGCGTTATACGTTGTTCCGCTAACTCGGCTACATAGATACAATTATTCGCGGGTGAGAATAAGCGCGTGTTACGTATTACACGTTTGTCTACCGGGGACACGATAAGAGCTTAACCGAGCTCTTCCATATCCAACGGGTCGCTGATTTTATACACGACCAAACCGCGCGGATACATTA
Source organism: Diplazon laetatorius (assembly GCA_963662125.1). Classification (NCBI taxonomy): domain Eukaryota; kingdom Metazoa; phylum Arthropoda; class Insecta; order Hymenoptera; family Ichneumonidae; genus Diplazon; species Diplazon laetatorius. The sequence continues at coordinate 10,982,025 of OY759152.1, forward strand.
ATTTGAATATATAAATATATATATATATATATATATATATATCACATTATAAATATCTATATTTTCGTACCACATGTAATAACATTTATTTGTATGTGCATTTAATTCAAATTTAAAAAAAAGTTGTCCTTTTTCTAAAATGAAAATTATTTAAAATTCAAGATAACAAAAATTGTTAACTTTTTTAATGATTTTCTTTTCAAGTGTTTATGAAATGAAGTGCAAAATCGAATTCGTGAAAGTTGAATCTTATGACATAGTGGGATTGGGTTCAAATTTTGAAAGATGTCTGCTGACAGTAAATACTTCAAATGTATAACAACAACAAAAAACTTTTCCTTTTTTTGACACACTATATAAATTTAATATCTATATATATTTTGGTTCATTTCATATATAATTTTAAACAATTCTAATTTGGTAATACACACACACACACAAATATATCAACACATTCAACCAACGCGCAGACACATCGAAGATCCACTCAGCCACCCCCTCCTCGCCCACTTTCGCATTCCACAAAAAAAAAGTTAGAAAAAAAAAAAACGAAAGCGAAATCTGATTCCCCGGTGGAAATGAATAATGAACGAGGCGTTGAGGGATAAAGAGTTGAAACGTATATACAATGATGTAAAATTTTGATTCGCACCGCTGAGCTGGGTTATTATATCCACACACACACACACAGAGACACACACACATACGTATATATATATTCGCGTCGTACAACTATATTCTCGCGTGCGCCGAGTATCGCGATGATGGTACGTTAACGCGCGCGAATGTCCGGCCCCATGGAATGAAATAAAAATAAATGAAAGGTGCTTTGACGGAACAAAAAAACGCAACAACGAACCCCCCTCCCCCCCTCCCCCCAATATAAAGAAAAAAGAAAACAAGACAAAAAAAAATAATTCGTAACAACGAGGCGAGAACGGTATACTCTCGCGAAAGTCCGCGCTGGCTCGATGGCTCGAAAAACGCACCGAAAGGTCCGCGTCGAGGCTCGACTGCCCCGCTGTCGCCGCCGCCGTCGTCGCTGCTGCGACGTACCTGATGGGCCTCGGTGATGCCTTGCATGCGACTCGATGCGATGCGGTATCTCGTAATCGCGTGCGCGAGTGCGAACCCCCCGCCCCTCCCCTCCACCCACCCCCCTCTGCCGTCGACCCTCCTCCTTCGCCCGCGCCTTTTTTTCCGTTTTGTTTTGGGGTTTTATTATTGTTCTTATTATATTTTTTTCGTTATTTCGTGTTTTATTTTATTTGATTTTTTTTTTTCATTTTTTCTTTCGTTGCAGCCTTGAAGACACGTAAACGTGGCGTATACGAAGAGCGGAGTGCCGGCCCGCGTCCGTCATGAGATAAGGAGAGACGCGACCGCGGCTCGGCGCGCTTGTATGTCTCGGAGTGAAAAAAAAGAAAACAACTTAAAAAAATAAAACAAGAAAAGAAGAAAACGCACACGACAACGATGAATGGAATAAACGGGAGTGGAGAAAGGAATGAAGGGTTGAGACGTGCGTTTTGTGTGTGTGTGTATATATATATATATATATGTATGCAGTTTTTGTATGTATATATATATACACAGGGCATCACCTAACCCGTCACCGGGTTTCGTTATATTATTCGACCGTATTCCCGAGAGCCGGGGAACCAACCCTCCGGGCAAGGGTAGTTCTTTTGCCATTGGAAAAGGTTGGGGAGGGGGGGGGGGGGAGGCAGGGGAGGTTAAAGCCCGAAGAAAAATAGAAGAAAACGATGGAGAAGCAGCAGCGGAAGCAGCAGCACCGAACTTTCTCGAGTAACGCATTAGCCGACGACGACGTTAGCCGACGACGACGACGACGACGACGACGGAGCTGACGACGCTGGGCGCCGGTGCGCGAGAGCCTTCTCGCGGCAGGTGAAGGAGGTGGCGCTGGAGAGTCGCCCGAGCTCCGCGAAACAAAAAAACACTAGGTTGACAGAGAAACGAGCGAGGGAGGGAAAATAAAAACAAAAAAAAAATTGCGTTGGTGTGACGCCGCGAGAAGTGAATGAGTGAAAAGTTGAGGTGAGTCGACGACGTTTTCGCTTGCTCGGTTCGTTGGCGAGACGTTGGTGGTGGTGGTGCTCGTGGTTTATCCTAGTAGTGGTGGTGGTGGTGGTGGTGGTGTTGGTATCCGTAGTTCGCGTGTACAACGCGTGGATGCGGGCTTTGAAAGCACCTAGCGACTTTTCACTCTCTCGCTCTTTACCTAAATCTCACATTTTTCATCTTTCTCGTTCTAGCTTATTTTTTTTTTTCGTTTCTCGGTGCACCGCGTAGCGCCACCTACACAAACGCGATGCTCACGGGTGTACACCGAGAAAACCGGGTATTAGTTTGTGAGAGCGAGAACGAGAGTGTGAGAGAGAGAGAGAGAGAGAGAGAGAGAGAGAGAAAGGGAGAATGAGTGAGTGTATTACAATCGCAAAACGCGATTTTCAGAATCACACGCGCGTGCACAGAGGGCGAGGGTGGAATATAAAGAGAGAGAGCAAGAGAGAGAGAGGGAGAGAAGGAACGGGGGTTCGCACGAGCAGCGTGGGAGCGACGGAGATGAAGGTAGAAAGAAGAAGATGACGAGGAGAAGGAGAGAAGAAACAAAAAAAAAATTAAAAAAAAAAAAAATAAAGAATCGGATGGAGGTGAGAGGGCAAGGGCGCGACGGGGGATGGTTGCGCCACTACAGCTAATTACCGTGCCGGGACACAGCTCGGGGTCTCGCCACGACCCTGGGGAACGCATCGCTCGGGTGCCCGAGAGAGAACAAGTACCCAACTCTTTCACCGGGCTTTCGGGGTTGTGGTGCACACGTATGTGTATGTGCGTTTGCGTGTGTGTGTGTGTGCATGAGTTAGGCGCGGGTGGTATTAATTCCCGCGTGCTTGTGTGTGTGTGAGGGAAGAAAGAAGCGTGGAAGGGGTTGTTCGATGCATCGCTAGCAACGAAGTTTGCACCAAAACCTTTGGGTTGGATCGTGCGAGTGCGACAGAGACGAAGGTACAGCGAGTTAGAGAAACAATGAGAGCGAGAGAGAGAGAGAAGGAGAGAGAAATGATACGGTGACCACATACATAGGGCTCCGCAAGAAGGGTCGTCGCCTATTGGCCGTACGAGAGACATTGACGAGAGTCACAGTAATTGGCACCGTTGTGATGTCGTTTTAACATGGCCTGGAACTCGTGAACGTCTGCTGCCAATGACTGAACCACGGGGGCCGATAACCGTACGTGAAAAAATTCGTCGTTGGAGTGCACGGGTGCTGGCGAGGGTGGTTTTCTCACTTGCTACAGCGAGGGGGAGTCGAAGGGGGGAAGTATGAAGCTGGAGAGAATCGACAGCTCGAGCGCGCACGTGGTGGATGCTGATGCTGATGCTGCTGCTGCAGCCGGTGCTGTGGGTAGGGGAGGGGGAGGGGGAGGGGGGTGATCGCGAGTGCGAGCTAGGCAGAGTAGCGTGCTCGGCCGCATGAACTCTCGAGAGGGCAAGAGAAATAAAAGTGAAAAAAAAATGAAGAAAGGGAGAAAAAAAGAATCTGGAGTGGGACACGCGCCTACCATATCACGCTCGTAGAAGCTCGCTCTCTCGCACGCTGCTAGCTGGTGACTATGCCGATGATGGACTGGCTGGTAGTGATTCGAGTTGCATAATGTGTGAGTTGGACTGTTACCAGTTGAGAGAACGCGATTGAAGACGTTGGCGGCACACGGGGTTGGTTTTAGCTGATGGCGCTGGACCACTTTCTCCCTGGATGCGGCACATGTGACGCTCGAACGGTGGATGACGAGGGCCCGAAGGTTTCGGGAATGCACTTTGGGGGTTCAATGGGCGGGGGGGCAGCATTGGAGAGAATGCCGGGAAATAAGAAGGAGAAAAAAAAATGAAGAGTGGTTTGTTCGTTTGGTTGTTTTTGACCGAAACAACCGAACCAGTGACGAATCGTGACTGGAGAAGACGGCGATATGGTCGTGGAGATAGTTGGAAGAGGCTAGTTGAGTTTTTTTTTTGTATGTGCAACGTCTTGGCGTTTGAGATGACGACGCCTGGATCTGCTCGTGGGCGAAGTGGCGCGTGCTTCCACGGGCTTGTTTACTCGGTCCTCACTCGCACGCTCGCGGCTGCTCAGCGTCTATTTGATTTGGAAATCAGAGGAATTAAGCCACACTCCCCTGTCCCCCACTCCCGCCCAGCCCGCCACCCTTCTCACCCCGCCCGACTCCTCGTGCTTCCCCGGCCCCCTCTTTAGCTTGGGCGGCAGCTTGGTGCGAGAGACTCTCACGGGCCACGGAACTGTACGAGCTTTATTGGCTTGCTTGCGTGCCGCAAAGTGGATTGTCCCGAATCCAAACGGCTACTGTGGTACCACCGCAATTATAAATATGTGTGTTTGTGTGTGTGTGTGTGTGAGTCTGTCTGTCACTGTGCGCGTGTGGGTATGTGTTTGTGGGTATACTGGTGTTGGACTCATCTCGAATCTGCTCTCGCCAATTTATCTTTCATCCAACTGGAGCGGTATAACGAGGCAAATAAAGTATACGATCGTTGGCAAAGGGCGTATATAATCAGCTGATATGATAATTTCCGTTCGAGTTATGGAGGGGGAGGGGGAGGGGGACCTTCATCGTTTCGTGGAATTCACTGGGTTGACTTTTTGGCTCTGTGTGTGTGTGTGTGTGTAGACTTTTTTTTCTACTTGTCAACGTTTCTTTGGATCTGGATTTTATCGATGGAATTAATTTTCTTGGTGTATTTGATTTTTTTTTGGTTTTTATTTTTCATTTTTTATTATTTAGCTTCGATATAATGTTGTGTTAATTTTGGGTGAACAATAAAAGTCGATTCAGTGGCCGACATTTTTCGTATGTGAGAAAAAAATGTTTAGGGAATTGATAATTATAATCAATTTGCCGGACGAATGGGATTTTCGTTGGATTTCAGAATTCATTGCAAAAATCTGTGCATACAAGAATAATTTAAATTGTTAAATAGATTGTAATTCAATTATTGCGGCATAGATTATTGATGATATTTCGGTGAATTATCGAAAATTATTTAACAGTGCATGGAATAAATTAGATCGAATGGCAAATTCAAAATAAAATAAACGTGATTCGTTGATGGCGTGCTTAAGATTGGGTCGAGTGCCTTCGAAGATCCTTCCACGAACCCGTTAAATTTGATTATTACGAGTGTACTCATCGTATTACCGATATTCAACAAGTCACAACACACACAAGTAACCCAACAACAACCAGTCATCATTGAAAAACCTCATTTCGAATTTTCAAAGCTCAAGAGCTTAATAGTAATATGATTCTACGTTGCGTCGTATCCAATGACTCTAAAACCCTCCAAGCAATAAAGTTCCAACGATTTTCGTTTCTCATTGCGAAACAATCACACTCACCCCGTGTAACCCGTTAACCATCAACAACACTCGTCGTAATTTTTTTCGTCCAAACGCACTTGTAACGATAAATTTCGTTTCATCGATAAGTCGCTCGCACGAAAAACAACGACGGAACGATCGTAAATCCCAAAATTGGCAAATTTACGGAAATTATCGAGAGAATTAGAATTCATTGAGTCACGCGAGAAAGTGCTTCCGAGTAAAATTTTATGTGTATAACGAATTACCGGATGAGAAAACTTCCCCTGGCGGGCGAAGATTGTACCAGGAGGATCGAGGCTCCGGCGTCTCGGTGCCTCGCTTCTACCCCCCCTCCCCCCTGCCCCTCCCTCGCCCGGGCCGTCTTCATTGGTTTCCCGCTGTCCTCGCGGTACCAGCCGACCGATGTGGGTGCCCCGAGGGCCCCGGGGGTCCCTGAATGGCCGGCAATCCGAGACGCAGCTGAGAGGAGCGAGGAGAAGAGATGCAGCAGCAGCAACAGCAGCGAAAAAGGGTTGAGAGAGGGAAAAGGGAGAAACGTAGAGGAACGAGGGAGAGAGAAAGAAGGACTTTCAGCGGCAATGGGGCTCACGGAAGGAAGGGGAGGAAGCAATTTTGGGTCTGAGGTCTGGTTCGGGGCCTGGATGTGGCGCGAGGGAGCGCACGGTGCCACGACTGACGCCACAAGGGTCTAACTCTTTCGAGTATACACACACAGACGCACAAACACGCACAGGTAAATTCGTGTGGGTGCACTAGCTCGACGGTTATGGTTATACGGCAGAGAGAACAGGATAGAAAGAGAAGGAACGACGAAGAAACGAAGCAACGATGCAACGAGATTCAACGTTAGTGCGAGAAGGACACGAACAAAGAAACCCATCGAGAGACCGTGGGTATGGTTGGGGCCCCGGGTCGACTCTCTCTCTCTCGCTCTGCGGGGCCCCCTCTCGGTATAATATCTCGTTTAGAAAGATTACAGGTTCGAAGAGGCTGCCAATGTATAAAACAAACATCGTTAACCCAAACCTATACTTAAGATCTCTCACTATCTCCATCTTCGTTCGACTACCGAGCTTACAAACATCATTTCGTTTTCCCTTTCCGTGTGCATCTCGATTCTCCGGGGCTTGTGTGAGCGTTGAGGAGCTTGGCTCTCTCTCTCTCTCTCTCTCTCTCTCTCTCTCTCTCTCTCTCGTCGTTCCCCGAGAGTCGTTCGTTTTTATACTCTCGTCATATTCTCGTCGTGTCGTCGTCGTCCTGTCTCACTCGCACTCCTTGCCCCGTGTGTCAAGTCGTTTTAAGGTGTATTACTATATACAATACACCCGGAGACTCGGGGCATAACACTCTGATGTATACTCTCTGGCACTCGTATACATCTCTTTCTCGCTCTCACAGCGATGGGAGCTTTCGAACGGGCCTTACCGCGAGTTTCTCGTCTTCGTTCCATCCCCGGAGGTCCATTTACCTCCTTCTTCGCGGGACTCATCCACCACCAGGGCGATCCGAACGAGATATGCATTTACCTCGACATCCGCGTGCCTGGCCCCCTTCACAAACACACAGACACATCCACACACACACACACATACACAAACATCTTCTTCTTCGGTCCATGTGTTTGCGAGCTTGTTTCAGGTGGACCAAACTTTTTTTCCTTAACTCGCTTGGTTCTCGCTGTCGAAACTGCGGTCCTCCAGAAGTGTTTGTAATTCGTGGTCAGCACGATCCCTCCACGCTACACGCTACGTTGTTGCACGAGTTGCATCATACGAACGAACAAAAAAACAAAAAAAAAAAAAAAAACAATAAGTATGATAATGTGAGTGGGTGCGAGAAGGCCCGGGAGAGATGAGAAATCGTTGTGGGTCGTCGTTGTTTTTTTTTAGTTTTTTTTTTTTTTTAGTTTTTTTGTGCGTCTGTGTGTTGAAGGCATGGTGGCGTCTCTCTCGCTCCCCCACTCATCGTCGAGTCTCGCCACAGACCTGAAGACTCTCGCTCGCGCCTCTCGTATTGAGACGTAGAGACCACACGACGGCTCTTCGGGGGCCCCCGATATATATACGGACACCGGGGCCCCGACGATCGCGCTGCCCTCATCCCCCCACCCCCCCCCCCCCCCTGCCCCCAACCCTGCCCCACCCCCCGCGCGTAATTTCCAACCTGTGTAATTATCGACCACCGCGTTTGTTTTACGTTCGCGAACGCGTACGCCAGCCTCTCTCCAACTGATGCTACCCTTTCTCCTTCTGCATCCCTTCTTCTCTCTCTCTCTCTGTTTTTCTCTCTTTCTCTCTCGTGGATTTTTTTTTCTCTCGCTCCGCGGCCGTGGAAACTACCAGCCCGAACACGGCCAACGCACACCAAAGTATCGTGTATCCGCGTTGCAACGTGCTCTCCACGATTTAACCACCGTGTGCTTCTGCTCCTGCTGCTGGTGCTGATGCTGATGCTTTTGCTCCTGGCCCGAGCTTCGGGCTGTTGTTGCATCCCACCCTTCCACGACTTACTTCACTCGATTCGCGTCCAGCACGACGAGTCCTCGACGCGGATCGCCGATGCTCTGTCCCTTCGCGGATGTACGACGAAATCCTCTCGCTCGTGCTGGACCAAACAGCGAACGATGAGCGATTTATCGTTGGAGATTGATTTAGATCGGAGCCTACGGATCTCGGAGATATTATTACCACCGACGATAAAACGTTCTGCGCATAACAAATCCGCTTGGCATTCGCTCACTCGCACCCCCTCCTCCCGTCTTCCCTCGTCGCTCCACTTAGTCGCAGCGACCAGCCCCCGAAATCGTGAAGACAGGAAAAGTACTATCTACGAGCAGGGAGCCCAGAGGACTGAGAAGCAACTTGTCTCTAGATTTCGGCTTCAAAATCGGTCATAAAAACTTGCACCATGTTTGTAGTTCGAGAGGCGCCAAGTTGGCATCGTCGGTAACGATCTATATCTGTCATAGTCAAGAGTTAACACCTCAAGTTGTCTTTAGGATGGAGGGTAGAACAGACATCAGCATCTGCATTCTCGAAGGATTTGGGGGACGGGGCTGAAGAGGCTGAAGAGAGGGTAAAAATTTTCACTCGCGATTTGTCTTATTTTTCATTCAAGCGACGATGAATTTTTCCTTTCCTTGTTTAGCCAGTTCGATCGGGAATGATGGAATGAATGAATTTTTGAAATTTTGATTACATTGATTTGTAATTTTCTTGTGCTTCGGTACATTACGAAACAAAAAAATCATTGATTCGAGAATAATTTATCCAAATGTCATCGAAAACAAGTTTTGTATTTTGTATTTTGTACTCATTTGTCATTGATACAATGACTTGAACAATATGCAGTAGAATGTCTTGTTTGTTGAGTCTCGTAGGAAATAGTACATTCGATGAGTGGAGTTGAAATGAGAAAACTTGTCTCAAACAGCTGGCACGTAAACTGTTTGTGTAGCAATGATAATTATTTTTTTCAATTCCGTGTACAAATAATCTGGGTGTGCTAATTTGATTTTCTTCTCAAATTAATTCCACGTGTCGAGAGCTCGTGTGACATTTAGGAACGAAAAGCTGGTCAAAATGACCGGGACCTTGAGAAGATAATTTGTTCGAACGTAGTATCACTGAAATGGGTTGAAACGAAGATAGCCATCGCGGATAATTCGGGTCATTAGGACTGTTTGTCGTGGATATTACAATGGCGACACAGTTATTTCGTTGAATTATTGTCGTTGTTGTCGTTATCGTCGATGCTATTGCTTTTGTTGAATGTCGGAGCCCTTCGTGCGTAAAACAATTGTTCTATTATTTAATTCGAAGTGGCCTCGTGTGTGGAGTGAAATGAAAATTCGAAAAAAAAATAACAAACAAAAAATGAAAGAAAAAAAAAAGAAAAAGTTAACCCGAAGAGATATGGAAAAACCGAATGATGTACGGGGGATTGGAAAAATATGATGGTGAAAACGTTGTGAATTCGTGAAGCGAAAGGCGGATAATTCACAACGCAAACTAACGGAGAGGACATGGCTCGCGGTGAATTACGACTATTCCGAGCATACGCACCTGTCTCTCGCACGTTAAATATTCAATGCGCGAGCGAGCGAGCGCGCGCGCGCGAGAACGTTGTATGCTCGGTCTTTCGCTACCCCCGTCCCGCTTACCCCATTCGCACACGGCACGGACGATCCGGGATCAAGCCCACTGCTTCGCACTGCTGTATTCGTGTTGAATAACGACTTTGCCTCTACCTACCTATCTCGTTTATACATTTTTTGCTTCCTCTCCATCAATTCTGAACATCTTTCATTATTATTATTTTTTTTTCTTCAATTTTCATTTTTTTTTCCAATTCGATGAACATTGGACGAAAAATTCACGAATTTCAGAATTTTCCAACGTACAGGACATTACAGAATAAATTTGTTCTCTTTTTAAACTCTTTCGCAGATTTTTTTTTCTCATCTCACGAATATTTTGTAATTATTTTTTTTTCTGTCGGTAATAATAGAAAAAATCATGAAAAAAAAAAAATGTTTTGTACTCGCTGAAGAAATTCGATGGAATAATCATGAAGAACGACGACCGGGTGTCGTTGATTATTCGGATTGTCGCGAATGAAAGATCGTGGTTTACAACGAATTAATAAAGTTCGAAAAAGTTTTGTCAAACGAGTAACGAATAATCGTGTGCTTGGTGAGCCGGACGTTCAGTCGATTCGTATGTGTATCGCATTGAAGCATGGAACACATTGATAATACATAGATGCGAACGAGCGTATGTTATCGCCATACTTCTGAAGCATCGTCACAAACACATACACAAACAGGCACGAAATTGTCGAAGAACAATTTGCTCCCTTTTTCTCTTTCGCTCTATCACTCTTTCTCGGCCATCGTGGCGCGCTCGCACACATGCACATCGTCAAGTTTCGCGGAAATTATACCGCAGCGTTGCACTCGTTTCATTGCCCGGTGTCTTTAGTCTCGTACGGAACGTTAATAATTAGAAGAGAAAAAAAGAAAGAAAGAAAGAAATAAAGGGTTGAAAACAGTGAAAAAAAAATAGAAGAAAAAAATGGAAATTGTAAAGCGCGAGCACCGTTGGCTCGGTTTGCATGGGAATCGAGAGTTGCGTTCGGCAGCAGAACCACCAGCAGCAGCACCGGCTAGGAAAAGCAAAAGCAAAACCGAAGCAGCCAAAGCCGGCGACGGTGAGCGTGGCGGCTGTCGCGAATGAATTATAGAACGAAGCGAAGACCACGGAAACGAATCCCCGTGTGTGTGTGTGTGTGTTTGTGTGTGTGTGTGTTTGTGTGTGCGTGTGTGTGCGGGACTCGAGCACCCGCTAAACCATCTGACAATTCGCGATACGAGAGTAGAACGTGGAACCCAAAGAGAGAGAGAGAAAGAGAGAGAGAAGAGAGGGAGAGAGAGAGAGAATACATAACGAGGTGGCTCGAGGAGCACGCCGCGTTCGCGCGAGCGCAACACGGCGAAATTGGCTGCCAAATGTGTTTGATTAAATGCGTTTGCTCGCGACACGAACAAATCCGACTGAAGGGGAGAGTTGCCTGGTTTCGGATTTTTTTTAGATTTTTTAAAATAATTTTTTCATTGTCGTGAAGTTTATAGTTTTTAGTATAATCTGTCAAAACATTATTGAAGTATTTAGGAAGATTGTCGGAGTTATTGAGGATTTGAAAAAAAAGGAGTTATTGAGAATTTAAAAAAAAATGTTGACGCGTTTTTCTCGAAACTGACTTTTCGCAAATCAGGGCAAAGATATCTCAGCTACCGAACGACTGATTGACTTGCAATTCGGAGGGCCCATTGAGATTGCATCTCGCTATCATCGGAACTACAATGTTTTTTCTAAGTTGAAAATTATGGCTTGTAGAGGCGAGATAAGACTTTTAAAAACTCAGAAATGTTTAAAATAATTTCATTATTTTGTCGGGGTTTTTAAAAAAAAAAGATCCTAGTTCAGATGATAGCGACTCATCTTCTGCATATAAATACGGTTGATTTTCGTTTTTCAGATCATCAAAGTAGCCGCAATCATTGCCCAGATTGAAAAACATCAGTTCTGAGGCGCTGCTTGCATCGCACCTTAAGGATTCAATATTTCGTGACAAAAAAATTTCGGCATTATCTACTAGAATTGATAACCACATTAACTGAGTTTTATTACAATAATTTTCAATAACCCAACGATTTTTGTTTAAAAAAAAGTCTAAAAACTCCGGAAAAACAGGCAACTCTCCCCTTAATGTTTTTTTTTAACTCACAATTGAATTTCGGATTTGCGACGACGAAATTCGTTCTTTATTCGTCGACGATTGTCTTATCGGGACTCACGTGCGTTGTCTCTCGATTGTTCGGGTGCGATGAAACCATTTGAACATGATCATTCGTACAATTACGTGTTCATAGATTCGAATGAATAATTGAACGATTATTTTTCTATAAAAAAAAAATAATAATTCGGCAAGTCTTACCGGCCGCTTTTCGTGATGACCATCTCGGTGCCGAGTTTGTGAAACTTTTCCCAAAGTTCTTTGCCCTCCAGGGTGACTTTGGGATCGTCCACGACGCCGTCCTCCTCCGGATGGTGAGGAGGCACGAGATGATGAGACGCCGCCAGGGGATGATGCGGAGCCATTGGCAGAGGCGACGAGTGCATCATCCCAGGTGGCAGGGGCAGCCTCAACGGTCGCATCGTCGGGCCACCGGGTCCACCTTGATGATGGTGGTGGAGGGCCGCTGCCGCTGCCGCCAGAACTGCCGCGTTTGCTTCCTCGGGCGTGTGAGGGCCGAGCCCTAACCCTTGAAAACAAACAGGAAATGAGGAATATCCTCCGGTTAGATATATCGGTAATTTCATATTATCCCATAGATTTTTTCTCATGATATTATACCTTTTTTCATGATATAATATTTTTTTTCATGGTATGCATTTTTTTTTTATGATGTGAAAAAGATTTTCGTTGATATCTATTGGTGGAAGGCTTCGAATCTGCAAACCTGTCAGACGTGACTCATCACGAGGGTGGATTCGACGAGACTCACCCTCCGGCAACAAGTCCATGGCAAGATTTGATAACATATGTCTGTGTATATATTTTTTTTGAGGGTGTGTCAAAAAAAAGACCACGCTTGTTAAATGTTATGGCGTCTTCTACATTCGAAGTACATACTATCAGGAGATATTTGGCAAATTTTGACCCCAATCGGATTATTTTTCAACGGTTCCGCTTTCGTGAATTCGATGTTGCATTTGATTAACACGTAAACATTTTTTTTGAGCAGTTGCTTTGAGCAATTGATTTTTCAGGCATGTATGAAATTTCGCGAATGATAAGTAAGTGTAACCTAGTATTGAGCTCACTGAAAGTGAGTATTTCTTTTGTTTTACAATAAAGAAGAGTAAACCATTTTTATTTTCGTCGGTTTTCAATGACGTTTGTTTAAAAATATGGTTGACTATTTTTTATCGTAAAACGAAAAAAAAATCCTTACTTTGAGTGAGCTTATCTTCTAATCGTACGATACGAAATACGAAAATAATAGAAAACGAGAAAGTTTAGAATTTTCCTTGGTGAAAATAGGAAATTTTACATTTTTTCACCTTCAATATGATTTTTTTTCAAAGTAAATATTGAATTCAAACCGAATAACCTATGGCTCGTCTTAAACGAAGTATCAAAGAATACGTGAAAAAATTTCCAAGCCAAAAAAATCAATTAGTTACTTGCAGCAAGCCCAACTGTGCCTTGGGGTCTAAAAGACCCCTTTAGGCCAGCTACGTTATACGCCGACAAGTGTGCCAGCTAGGGCTTGACACACCCTGATATAATAAAGTAAAACAAAAAATTATTATCATGCAAATGCAAACGCCGCAAAAAAAAACTCGTCGAAATATGGAAAAACTTTCGTAAATACCGAAATTGGTATTCGCATTGTCCAGCGCGACGAGTTAGTTCGGATGGATAACAATTTGATGAACTAACGGGGTGGTTGATAGACCGCGCGATTCGCTCGTTGACGTTAAAACACCGATTCTACGACTCGGGGCTATTTTTTCTTTTGTGTTTGTCCTGTGTGTGTGTGCGTGTTTGTTTTTTTTTTTCGTCCTCTTTCGTTTCCGCCGCAAAACGAGAAAATCGTGTTTCACCGCGGCTGGTAGATATAGACCCGCGGTACGGTTGTACTTACATGGCAAAGGGCCGATCACGGGAAATCGGTATCAAACCGCATTGCGCGGTACCGATAGAAATTAAAAAAAATACAGTTCCAATGCGTGACGAGTTTCGATTCTATAGCTCTTGCCACAACATATCTATACATATTAGGATGGTTCTTAAAAAAATACCCTTACCCACCTTCCAAATGATTCTAGACCATGAAAAAAGAATTTTCATATTTATTTCCAATTTTTTAATTTACCCTCTGCATTTCCTGAATTCATTTGAAAGTTTTTGAAATCATTTGTTGTTTTTTTTTTTTACAAAAAAGGTCGAGAAAATAAATCTGAAAGAAACATATATTGTAAAAAATTATACCACAAAAACACCAGATAATTTGGCAGCTATCTGATCCGGCAAACGTAACCTAAGAAATAAAAATATAAAATAATTTTTCCTTTAGTTTGTTTTGCGGATAGCTGCCAACAATTTTGGGTGTTTTTGTGATATTGTTTTTTATAATACACAATTTTATCCGGTTTTTTGTTTTGCCATCGTTTCTGTATTGAACTCGAAAATATGACACAAATGATTTTCAAAACTTTCAAATGAATTCAAGCAATGCAGAGGGTGAATTTAAAAGTCGGAAAAAAATGCAAATTCCTTTTTTAATAATTCGTTCCAATATCCGTTATCATCCGTTGTCAATAATTTCAATAAAAGAGACGAAATAAAATATTCAATCGAATCAATTTGATTTTAATTATTCATTTGGAATAAATCAAATAAGACCGCACGTCGATTTTCATTGTGCACCACCATTTTAGAGTGAACTATTTTCGATCAGGAAGATTCGATGAAAGAGGATAAGACTTTACGAAAATGTTCTATGCTATACAAATCCAGAAAACTAATAAAAATTTCATGAAATTTGATACATTTTTTTCGTCATCTTTTACGAATTCTTGAATCATACAAAAAAATTCATAATTTTACGTATTGTGAAATTAATAAAAAATCTGTAGGAAAAATAAGTGAAAAAAAAATATATATTATATATATGTTCGTGAACTTGTCAGAAAAATTGTAAAATGATTAATACATGTTTCAACCGTGTAAACAAAATTTTTCAGTGTTACAATTGAATCTGTCCGATCATAAAAAAAATTTGATTTCATTGCCTTCGTGAGAGTGGCCAATGATTGTTCGTGCCCCGTTGCATCGCTCAACCGTCGATAATATTTAATCCAACAGCGGTTGGTGAGTTATATTTTATCAGCACGAACGTCACGAAAATGGCTTTGCCATTAACGATGAGTTGCCTCTTTTTTCGGTAATAAAATACGTGCGTGTCAAATTGATTGGATCGGACGGAGCGTAAATAAAACAATGAAACATCGACTCTCGACGTGCAACTGCATTTTCACCGTTAACACAAAACAACGAAGCACAATAAACGACGATGACAAGTGTACGCACAATCGAGTTATCATCGTTCATTGACGATGATAAAATATTTTATCGATTAAATCGATGCGCGAAACGAAATACGCGTGTACGCAATATTATCTGCATTGGTGGTGAATTCGTCGAATTTGTGTGACGTTTGTGAAACAAAACGACACACGTCCATAGCTCCGTCCTCTTTTCGTAATTACTGATTTTATTATTTATTATTTATTATTATTATTATTTTATTTTCAAGCACGTCCGAGCCAATTCGACGACTATGCTATACCAGGGTGGCTCTTATTTTTGTTCTTTCTCCTCATTTTAGCCTTCCCAGAGGATAATATGCTTTGAAATAAATTTAGAAAAATATTCATTTATAATCATCGATTATATAATAAATATAATAATTACAATAATAGAAGTTTGCCATTTGAATAACACAGTGTTTTTCATATTTCAGAATTTTCTTTCATTGTGACTGAAGTTTTGCTCTGTAAATAATACTGTGGATTATGAACAATATTTTTTTTTTCGAGGTTTTCTACATTAGAATTATTTTTCAATCTTGACTGACGGGATAAAAATAGTTGTTCAGTATCTATAACGGATTCTCGGTATTGCTACTATAGTTGGTAAGAAAGCTTACCAGGTTTGAAAAAATTTTGGTCCAGTACTTCAGTCATAAACAGTGTTTTTAATAATTCAGATTCTTGTTTCCATTACGACTGAAGTAATGCACAAAAAAATGTTCAACTTCTCAATCTTTCTACCAACTCTAGCATCAATACCGAAAACTCGTTATAGATGCTGAATAATAATTTTTTTTCGCGTCAGTCAAAATACAAGAAAACTTATTTTTAAAGTAAAAAGACTAAAAAAAAAACAATTGTTCATAATCCACAGTGCAGAACTTCACTAATAATAAAAGGAAATTCTGAATTATAAAAAAAACACGATGTTATTCAAACGGCAAACTTCGGGAGGCTGTTGGCAGAATTAAAAATTGAGATAGGGACCCCAAATTTTGAGGATATATTTTATTAGTCATTTCGAACCATATTATTCGCTAGGAGCACCGAAATAAAGAGAAAAAACAGAATAAGGACCACCCCAATCCTTCGAGAAAAAAACAGCACGACGTGCGTTGCGCAACGCGACAATTTGCACGCAATATATATATATATATATATATTTGCGGCACGTCGAGAACTCGCGGCCCGCGCGGCTATCGTTTCGATGCAACATACGATTCGATATATCGGCGAATTAAGGGTAAACGAGAAGTCGCGACGATGCCGCACGAGGTCAAGCCAGCACGAGATATGCCAACAAACGACAGACTCATACTCCGCCACAATCTCTTCCTCGTTATACGTTCGTGTGTGTTTATATGAATATATATGTGTATATAACTATATATAACGTTCCGCAAGGTTTCGTACTTGGCTCTTGTCGTGATCAACCGAATTATCTTGGTTATAAGCCTGTCAAAAGTGATTCTATGCGGAAATGTGAAATAACCTACACGACTAACTATTTGCCAGTCAAGCTATATCACTGTCACGAATCTTCATGACTCGTTCGAGCCAAAATGGCCGCCACTCGGATCCCCCCGCTCTGTCCCCACAATATTTTCTTACGACGTTACGAAAAAAAAAAAAAAAACATTTAAACGAAATAAAATAGCAATAAAAATAAAATAATACAAAATGACTATTTATCACCGGAAAATAAAAAAAACTACTTTCCTTTTTATGTAAAATCTCATCAGAAACGTTTATACCGATGAAAACGTTGTTTCAAATGATCGAAACATTTTAAACAAATATTTTACGCCTTTTTTTCAATTTCATGAAATGAAGGATAAGTATATGAGAATTGAAAAATTATTTGATAATGGATGTGACTGACTTATCGATGATCAATCGTTCATTGTGAATGAGCAATGATTTCATTTCACACGAAAGTTCGACGACACAACAATTATTATTATTTTTTCATTTTATTTCATTTTATTTTATTTATTTTTTTGATTATATTCGACTCGATGTGCTCGTGGCGCTCGTGGGAGATTTGCTTTGTTCAACGAAACCTTCGTACACGCGCATCCTCATATATACATATATATTTATTTCGGAAAGACTCGTCAGAGTGGCTCTCTCACAGTCCGCAACTATTACGAACGCGTACGAATTTCAAATGCAAGCGGCGTGATGCTGAGTGCCCTTGGCAAAGATTAATCACCAACGGTAGAATAGCCCGGACGGGCAAGCACACACACACACACACACACACACATACATGTATGTAAATATCTATATATGTATCACGGTTGTGCGGAACTGCGACGATGGAAAACGACGTTACAGGTTTTGGCCAGCGATATTCTCTGAGCGCGTTACGCGTCGCTCGACAAAATTAATATCCCCCAAGATCCTGCACACCACAGATTGTCATATTCCTTTGCTCATTTTTTAAAGTTTTTTTTTCAACGTTTTCTCATGCTATAAGACGTTTTCCGCACTGACAATACGATTAAAAAAAAAACAAGTTACGATGAACGAATAAAAAAAATTTAACCTTGGGTCAATCCGTCGTGGGGTCATTCGTGTCCTTCCCAATTTTTATAATGCCATGATCCAACAATGTTCTACGGCCATTTTGAATTTTTTTTATGACATAAATTGAAAGAAATATTTGAATAGTAATTTTATCGTAAATTAGAACAGTATACAATTTTTTTTTTTTTAACAACATTTTTGGCTCACAATAAGTAGCCATGATATCCTATGTACACACGTGACCCCACAACGGAGATAACGTATGTTAAAAAAAACATGACGAGGATCTAGAGTTAGAAGAGAATAAATAAAAAAATTAAAAATAAACATGAAAAAGGGGAAAAGGGAAATTTTCGCAATGTCGACAGTCTTTTCTCTCGCTCTCTCTCTCTCTATCTCTTAATCTCTTTCCCACGAACATTTGCTGAAACTATTTATCACAGTAAGTTCCAGAAAGACAAGCTCGACTAATTGACAGCAAACCAACGTAAAATAGTAATGTCCCATGCGAGATATTGACGACTAAAGTAACGCCGTGATTCGAACATTGCGCAACACTTCTTACTCCCACGACGAAACGAAAAATAAAATATATTTTTTTCTTAAATTCAAATAAATTAGTCATAATATTCTGTTACATATTGAAAAAAATAATTAGATACACGCGACGTGTCGGATAGTCGTTGGAAAAATATCATCATATTTTTTCTTTCAAAATATGTTTTCACCAGTTTGTTTAATTGTTGCAAAAATTTATTTATAAAGATTCAATTTCATCATTAATAAGATTTAAAAATTACTGAGGATAAAATACTGGGATTCAACTATTACTACCGCTTAAAATTCTGTTTTAAATCCTAGTACCAGAAAACCTAATTTATGAATTATTTGATTTTTTTTTTTTTTTTTTTCAAATTTCATTATATCGACAAGGGGCCATATCAACCGTCCTATTTTTCAATACATTCATTAAATCCATCAGATTCAATCTACACCCTAAATTTCAATTCAACAAAATCCCATCCCCGGACCCCGTTTAAGTTGCAAAATGTAAAATCCAAAAATTATCAACACGCAATGACAGTCTCCGGGAATTTCAAATTATTGAAAAAATAAATTTAAAAAAAACAACAAACCACCAATAAGCGGTCGTGTACAGAGTCTGACGCGAAATCCTCATCGCGGGCGCGTCATAACTTGGACGGAGGTTCCTCGTGGGCTACGTAGGCCCGATGTAAGGGCGCCCGGGGGTCGTAAAGCACGTCTAGACTAGTTCAGACACCACGGAAGCCTCAGCAGCACCTTCACCGAGCGGTTATTTCTCGTTTCGACGTTGTGCTTCTTCGCGCGACACACACACACAGGTCAAAAACAAACCCAAACACACACACACACAAACACAAACATATCCGACTCTGTGCATATCAACGTTTTTTTACATTCGTGCGGGTGTAACTCGTGTGAAACAGCCCTCCCGGCTGCTCAACACGTGATACACCAACAGAGGGATGACGGACCGAGCGAGAGACCGGAGTGCAAAAAGTTTTATTTTTTTTTCTTTTATTATTATTTTTTTCTTGTTTTTTTTTGTTTTTTTTTTTTGCGTCAGCAGCGAGGTTTGCCGTTTATATCGCGCGGTTCTCGTGACGGATTGCGCGAGCGGCGGGCAGCGAGTCACGAAGGTGTTTTGCCGCCCAGACGGTTCCTTCGCACCGATGAGGGGTGCATCGTCGCTTCCCTCCCTCCCCCACCCCCGCTCCCTGCCGGTTTGATATATATTGGGGTGCCAAATATGCTCAATGGAAAAAAATGTATTTTGAGATGGAGGCATAATTCACAACTTGAATGACGAGTGTCTCATAAATGTGACAAGACGGGCAAAATAATGCGCGATGTTGAAATCTCTATGATTATTTTTATCCACTGTGTAAGACTTGCTGTATCTACTCCGATCACGATCGTTAGAATTTTTTTTTTTAATAAATAAAACAAGAAACAGCGTGACATTGAACGACTTCAACCCGGCAGAGAATTCGAATTAAAGGAGGAGCGTAAAATTGGGTGGGGATCGAAGTTTCGAATGTTCAGAAGTTCCTGTGCAATCCCGATTCGAAATTGTCACCTTTATTTCGATTAATTTTAACATCACATTTGGAGCGAAGGAGGTTGAAGGTGAGATAAAGTTATAAGCAATTCTTCGGGTTATATCCGATTTTTTGCGTTTGGGGGAGGTCAAACGAAGGTGAAATAACGAAAGAAAAGATATTAACCCTTACTCGGAAGGTGAAACGGAGGTGGAAAAAACTTTCGACACCACATTGAGGTTGAAAAGAAGGTGAAAAAAAAACATTTTTCACTTTACATGCCCATTCGGGCTTGAAAGGTAACTTTTTGGTTGAAATAAAAGGTTCAAATCCGGATGTTATATACATATACACACGTTTTCGGGACTTTGATCCACCAAAACATTGACAGTCACAACATTGCACATTATGAATTTTAAACCGTCGAATGTCAGAACATTAGCAACTTCGTTCCGCATTCGAAAAATCGTCCCGACGACCGACGAAAAATGTATAGACGTGGAACATGAAAAAATTGAAAAAAATTTGCACACGAGACACGACTCAAATCGAAATGTTCATCTCAAACGAGGTCGAAATATTTATTCGACCTCCGTTCCAACAACCTCAATGTACCATCCAATTTTTTAGTCACCTTCATTTCACCTTCCGAGTGAGGCTACATTTTTTTCTTCCTCTATCTCATTTTCATCCCCCACCTTCCAAACTTAAAACATCAAAAATAACTGCAACATCAAACCATGAAATAAATTCGAAACGCACTCTCAAAAATTCTTCATAATTCGATGACATAAAATCACTCGACCCGACAACAAAATTTTTGCAAAACGCACTCTAAAAAATTCCTCATAACTCGATCGGAAAACTTTCCACCTCCATTGCCTCAAAAATAATGTCAAAACAACTTCGAAGAAAAAAAAAACAAAAACAAAAATCACTGGACCCGAAAACAAAATTTTTGCAAAACGCACTCTAAAAAATTCCTCATAACCTGATCCAAAACTTTCCACCTCCATTACCCCAAAAATAATGTCAGAACAACATCGAAAACGAAAAACAAAATTTTCGCGCCCCGCATCCGCGTCAACAAAAAAAAAACAATCAACAATCTCAAAAATCTTCTCACCTTGTGGCGTGAGACCGTGTAGATTAAACTGCGGATGATGATGGGGACTGGACAATATGCTTTTGCCGGACAAATGATGTGCATTCGGTGAACTATTGGGTGGCAAATGTGCGCCAGGATTGCAAAAACCCGCGGCGGCAAGTGCGTTGAAATAATTGGCAGCCGCGGCTTCGGCGGACGACGAATGTGTCAATTCCCGTTGATTGTTGACGGGCGGTGGTGTATCGGGTGCAGCGGCCGGGCTTCCCGGACCACCGGGAGGCGGTGAGGCGCTACCCTGCGACGAGGTGCCACCGAGCAGAGGTGTGTGCGTATTCGCCGCAGTCAACAGCGACGAAACGCTGAAATCCGTGGGTCTCGGTGCGGCCGGAGCGGGCAAATGACTCGTTCCCAAATGATTGTTACCATTGCCGGTACTCGTGCCGGTATTGCCACCGCTCAAAGACGAAAACGGCGAGTGCTGATTGAGAGCGGCTGCCGGAGCGGGGTACGCCATCCCAGGCCCCCCCGCCGCCCCTCTCAGCCCCGTTTTTGCACCCTCTATCACGTTTATCTCCAAATCACGTATTCCACGATGATAATTCAAATTGTTAGCGTAATTGTCGTAATTGTCGTAAACGTCGTAACGCCTCGACGTTACGGACGTCGGGGCTAACGTGTCCCCGGCGATTTTTAGGCTGTTTTTTTTGCTCTCCGTTGATTTTTCAATGTTCGTCGAATAATCGTCGTTGGTCACGGATTTCGTTTGTTCGTTCGTATTCGTTGGTGATCGAAGTTTTTCGCGATTTTGCTTCTCGTCCGCGGCTGATGCTGCTGCTGCTGACGCGGCGGCTGATGGACCCGGCAACGGAGTGCTGGCGCAGTGGGTACCCCTGCACAAATTGTCTTGTTCGAATCTCATCGAGATTTCGCGATTTTACCGAGTCGCGCGAAGATTAATCTACGAGTGACTCAATTCCCCCGGATTCAACCTTTTTTACGGTTATAAATTTTCGCGCCCTTTATTCAAATCTTTCGATTTCAATTTATTTTTCCGTTTTGTTTTTGTTTTTTATTTATTTATTTATTTTTCACAACAGCCTCTTTCGTTTTTTTTTTCGATATCAAGATCCTCGACTAGAATGTCCTTCCAGGATCTATCGAGATATTGTGGAAAAAAATATTGTGAAAATCAAAACAAACGAAAAAAAATTATCTAATAACATTATCGTGAAAAACTGTTGTGTTTTATTTGTTTGTTATTTATGTTTTGTTTCTTTTTTTCGTGTAATCGCGTATTATCACATTATCGTCGTTAAGTCGATCGTTCAATATTCCATGGACCTTCTTTTGACACGCTGACGCGTTTGTTCGCGCAGCTCGGTAACTTTATCACTGCCGCAACAAATCTTTCGGTACGTCGATGATTGCATCAACGTCGACATCATCGTTATACGCAGACCGTATATATATATATATACGATGTTCAACGATCTCACGATAGATCGTTATTCGTATTTTTATTTATTTTGTTTTTTTCTTCCTTTCCTTCGTTATTTCTGCCTTCGTAGCAACAACGAAATACCTCGGGGACGGAAAAAAACGCAATCGGCACTTGCGTCGCTCTTAACGAATGACGATGAGAATATGTCGCTCGTTCTAATATTTATTTGTCATGTCATCATTATCATTATTATTTTTTTTCACACACCGTAAACGTTTTCGAAAACGAAGCACGTATATGTCACCAGGCTACACTGCACCTTGACACGTGAAAAACAAAAAAAAAACGAAAAACAAAAAAAACAACCGTGAGAACAACGATTGTAGATTTATTCTGAACGATCAAATTATGTTTCGTCGGTTCAATTATTTGCTCCGTTGTCGATCGTCTAGTCACTAGTTGTCACCACGTAGAACTACAAAAATGATTTTTCCCTTTTTTAAAAATTTTTTTTCGATGGCTCTTCGAGTCAGAGTTAACTTATCGACAGATTCAAGATCACCGGATCACCAATCACTAATCGTCAACCCGCACTGTTCGAATTGTACAACCCCCGTGTAATTAAAATGATAATCGTGATTTATCTCGCAGGTCCGAATTTCGGCTGTTGTAGGAAACGGAAAAAAAATAAATAAATAATCACAAGCCTCTCGACAATAACGATTGTAATTAATTCCGTCAAGCTCTTTTTTTTTGTTTTTCTTTCTTTTGTCACGGCGAACGACGACGACGAATCTCGGATGATCCTGTCGACGATGAATGCGCCAAGGGACTAACGGTGAGTCCGGATAACTTTTTCGACGGAAGGGCACGGGTCACATTGGCGCGACCGAGGGTCGAAATGGAAAATATGACCAGAGCGAGAGACAGACAGAGAGAGGGAGTGAGAGAAAGCGAGACAAAAATGAAAAGAGAAACACAGCGTGAGAGAAAGAGAGACAGAGATAGAGCCGTAGTAGGCGCCTCACGATTTTTCGAGCCGGCAGAGCACAGTTGCCGACGGCCGGCAGACGGAGCTGTAACACTCGTTCGTCCGGCTTCTCACTTTCATCGTTGAACGTTTCAACCCGTTAACAAATCGCCTGCCCGCAGTCGATTTCCCACACAAAACTTCAACGTCCAAAAAAAAAAATCACCCTTTTTTCCTGGCTGTTGCAATTTTTTTTTTCGTTTCAAATTATCATTATCCTTATTATCCAAAACAACACAATGAGTCACAACGATAAACACGCGCACTATATCAAGCGTTGATTTTTATTATTATTATTATTATTCATTTTCATATAACGTTGCAGCAGCGATTTATCCACGCACTGTTGTTGCAAAAACGTCGTAACCGTGTGAGATGATGAATAATTGGGAATACAATTGACATTCGTTCGAAGGGGGGTGGGTGGGTGGTGGTTGCGGACCCGCGCGATAATTCCCACGCGGTTATGTATTTTCGTGTGTATTTAACCGTTCGCGTTATATATAATTTTTACGTGTTTGGTGCCCCCGCGATGAGTAGAGGAGCAAGGTGTTACTTGGGTGGCGCCGCGATGGTCACTGAGCAGCGCTAGGATTGACACCTCCTCCGGGGCTCACCCCCACACCTCCCGCGCCGAGAACCGAGGTGTTGGTGTGCTAAAGTCTTCGGGCGCGGGTTGTACGTTCGCGGGTTATAACGCGTGCGAGAGAGACGAAGAAAATCCGTGACTGGCCCAGTGTGCAGAGCGGAGGGGGGAGTGGGGGGGAGCTGCGAGGGAGAGCGAGAGGGAGCGAGCGATGAAGGGTAGTCGAGGGCGAGGGCGACGAAGATAGTTCACGGTGGAATTGTGTGCGAACGCGACGAACGAACGCGGTAGGCGTGAATGCCGGAGGCCAGCAGCGCGAAGACTGAAAACCTGACGGGGGCGGCTCCTCCCCTCTCTCTTCCCCTACCCCGCCGGACACCACCAGTCTGCGGCCCGGTCGTTCGCGCGGCCGAGTGGTGGGGACTCGCGGCCCGCGCGGTGGGGACAGAATCTCGCTCGACCGTTCCCCCACTCGGCGGACGCGGCGAGACTGGTGGGGGCCACGACGCGGGGGACTGGTGGGGGGCAGCCGGGCGGGAGTGGGGGAACCACGGACGTCGTGGCCCTCCTACCGCGCTCGCCGTTGGGCGATAATGAGAACCCGCCGCCCGGATTGGCGCTGGAACGCCAATCCCGGTGGCGTTGAACGTGACGCCTTTTCCGACGCTGTGTGACGCAAACCCCCCCACACTCCCCTCCCGCGCCCGGACTTCTGTGTGCCACCACGACGCCTGGACTATCGCTCCAACGGCTCCGCGGAGATCCATCCTCCCCCCCCCTTCGGTGCCCGCCTGCCCCTCCCGCCCCTGCGCCGGCTTCCCGGCTGCTCCAAGGGTGTTAACCGCGAGTACGCCCATTAACACCAGCTATCCAACGGATTCTCCCCCCTCCTCGCTTGCCGCCACCCCGATCTCTAAACCTTCTCGATGCATTTTGCGCTCGCGGAGACGCGGGATACGCCGGTGGCCAAGTTGACAAGCTTATTTCGTATACGCGTCTCGCGGTATACGACGGTGATGACAACCTTGACGCGAATGTTAAATACACATATCCCAGCATGATGATATACATATATGTGTGTGTGTTTTATGTGTGAGGCAGTCCAAGTTTAAACAAATTTTCGTGAGAAATGTTTCGACGACTATTTTGTTGTTGTTGTTGTTGTTGTTGTTGTTGTTGATGATAATATTCTTTTTTTCTTTCAATTTATTTCCAACACAACGGAACGGATAAATTTAACGTTCCGAAAGTCCGTTGTCACTGGGTCAAAGTCGATAATGTTTTTTTTTTATAAAAAAAACGTCAATGGAAGAATGAAATATTTAGCAGTCTGGTAATGAGAGAGAGAGAGAGAGGCTCGCACACAGTTGGAAAATGGCAATTCGACGTACGGGAAATTGACGCCCTCTCACTTCCCTCGAGGTTGATTTTCGCTCACCTTCACGTTGTACATATACGGCGATGGTAGGGGCGGAAGCGCAGGGGGGGAGGGGGGGATGGGTTTGGAGAGCGAAAGTAGACGGTAAACTTTCGGGGTATTCGTGGCGAATTTCGCGCTTCGAGGCGACAGGGGCTCTCCCTCTCGCGCTTTGACGCGCGCGAGTTTGCTCTCTCCCCGCGGAATAGCGCGGTAGGGGAAGCGCGGCCGGTGGTGTAGCGTCGCTGGGTTCGTGGGCCCCGCCCACTCCGAGGCTCCCCGCCGTGCGGCGCGCTGGCCCCCACCACCGCCACCGCCGACGCCCGGCCCACCTCTCAGCCCTCCCTACAAACGCCCCACCGAAGCGCTTGATATATCCACCGAAGCTCGAACGCGCCCGCGCGCGCGCACACGCATAAACACACATACACCGACACACACACACGGTTGGAGATTATTTCTCGGTGTGCAGCACTCGTGTGTACACGCAAAACTCTTTCACGTCATCGTCCTTCGCGCGGAGAGTGTCACAACGACGCCCAGAGCGTCCGTGCGGAGCGAGCCGAGAGTGAGGCACGCGCGTGTGTCTATGTGACGACCATAAGTGTATCTATATCGTATGGGTGTATCGGTGCCCCACGTTCACACACTGGCATCTGCACCACACGCATATATATATACCCTCGTCCATCCTCTTGCCACCCCTACGTCCCCCCCCCCCTCGCTTCACTCGGGTTCCACGGTCTTTGCCCGGATTTACTCGTTTTACTTCGCAATAATTAAACGAAATAAAACGTTACTCGGTGTCGCTTACAAAAGCTATGGCTACGCGTATAATTCTTTTTTCTTTTTTTTTGTTTTCTTTTTTTTACGGCTTGCAACGTCTTTATCGCAGTTATTAACGCCCGTGGGTTGAATGCAAGAGGATTAGATTAGCGTTGCAATGACTGGGAAGTATTTTCTTGTTTTTTAATTTGTTTTTTTTTTTTAATTCTTTGAGGATTCGTCTCGTTGGTGGAATTGTTCAATGGATTGATTTAATTATTTGGTTTATTATTGTTGTTATTATTATTATTTTTTTCATTTTGGAAGAATATCAGGGATGCATTGGATGACATTGAGTACAATTCGTTATCATTTTAACGCGTGAAATTAACGTGCGGATAATTTTCAAGACCATAATGTTGATACTTTTATATCCTGTCAAAGATTTTGATTAGAGTCGCGTGAAAAGAATTTTGTATGAATGTTGAAAAAATATTTTGAGACTGAATTTGTTTCGTTTGTTTGAAAGTTTCTGAGTTCGAATTCACAAGTGAGAGTGGCTCATCCAAGGACGTAATTTTTATTTCGTCGATTTTATTTTATTTTTCGATAAACTTTACGTTTATCAATGGTGCGCGAATGTTTCATTGCACAGACGCTCGAAGATAACAATTATCCATATCCAGGTTGGATTAAATAAAATTGAGCATTATCATCGCAATTGTATCGAATCACAAATAATTATTAGCGGTTAAGATGATTATTTGTAACGTTTGAATTTGTACTCGTTTGAAAAAAAAATAATAATAATCTGCGCTGTTAAATTTCATTTATCTCCGATTGGACAATAAATATCATTCCGTTCTGTGAAACATTCAATCGTTATCGAGTCGTTCGATTTTCTTGTAACTTCCATGCACGATAAATCGGCAAATACGACACTGTAAAAAAAAAAAAACACACCTCCGTCGAGTACCTATCATCATTACGACGTAAACACATGTTAGTCCAGTCCCGAAGGTTAGATACGAACGATCATAACGCAGTAGTGTCCGTCTGTCCGACGCATTTGAACGGCCGATAAACCAACGACTGATTAAAAACGACAAGGGTGAGCGAGAAGCAATAACGTCAATCTCCGTTAAGCTCGAAGAGTCGTGCGAGAGGGTCTTACGCTCCGTCGCGGAGTCGTTTCGATCGATCGAACGATCGATCGATGAGACGACATCGATAACGAATGTAGAAATACGGGTGATATATCGGGACCGAGCTAGATAACCCGGTGCACGATCGTACAAAATAAAAAAAAAACGATGGAAACAACGAATGAAAAAAAAAAGCTCCTAGTGTATCAACTTACTTCGGACTCGAGCAGTGAACTAGCAGCCCGACGGGATATGAAGCGGCACGAAGAAGAGGAGGATCGGTTGATGACGGAAAAACGGAGAAAAAGATTCCGGAACAGGTAATGTCTACGATGCAACGAGAGAAACTGACAAATAAATAAATAAGAAACTGGAGACTAGAGCGAGAAGGGTGGAGCGTGAATGTAATGGAGATAAAGGAAAAGAAAAAAGAAATAGAAAGAATAAACGAAGGTATTAAACGTTTATATGTATATATATGTATGAGGGTGGTCCTTATTTGGGCTTTTTTCATTTTATTTTGGCGCTCTCAGATGATAATGTCGTTCGATGTAAATAAAAAGAAAATTTCTTTTATTTTTTTTGTTGTAACATTTTGTTTTAAACAAGAAATGAAATTATTTTTTATGTAGGATATAAACAATACTACACAATTGTCGAAACAAAAATCACGAAAGCACAAAGATCATTGGAACAATTATTGTGTTCTTTTAATGATTGTTTAGAAACGGTGGAATGATACAATTATTTCAACTCGTGATCTCAAGACTAGGAACTTGAAGCTTCAATTTGCTTTTTTATATCATTGCTCCACAACCATTCTTCGCCAAGTTACAGCCTACTGAAATTTACCTAACAATTTAGTTTTTTTTTTTTTTTTTTTCATATCCTTCATTCGTTGGGTCTAGTGTATTTTGACCCACAACTGATAACTCTAGTTATTCAAGATCATCAATCACACACACATACACACCATAAAATGTGTAGAATTTGTCGATATTTTCGAGAGAAACGATTATAAATGGAAAAAAAATATTTTCAATGTAGAATGACACGAAAAAAAATTGTTGATGATCTACTAAAAATTCTCGGTATTCCCACTACAGTTGTTAGAAAGCTCACAATGGTTGACATTCTTCGATGCGGTACTTCAGTCATGATAAAAAAAAAATCTGATACAAAACCAAAAAAAAAAATCATTATTTTATTAAATCGACAAATTTTGAGAGGCTGTCGGCAAGGTTGAAGACTGAGATAGGGACCTCAAATCTGGAAGATTTTATTTGTAAATTTATTTCGAACCATATCATCCTCTAAGAGCGCCATAATAAATAAAAAATCCAAAATAAGGACCACCCTTATATATATTGTCAAATTAAGGACCACCCAAATATATATATCAATAATACATACCCATATACAACGAATACATAAGAAGAACGAGGTAAATATATCCCGGTAGTGTATATATTATATATACATGGCGGATTCGTGAAAGAGAGAGAGAAGGAAAACGGAGCGAGGAAAGAACTCAACAGCGAATAGATTGAGAACCGCTGTTAGCGGTGGTCATAATCGCGCGGTCCGCGTCATAATCCGCGACGAAAAAACATTTGATGAGCCACGGACAACGACGACGATGGGTGAATTCGAGCTGGGAAAAAGGCAACGCAGCGGCGGCAGCGACGACGACGACGACGACGGAGACGGAGTTAACGAGAGAATTGTAGAGGCGCTGGGGCGGCGGGGGCGTGGCTCAGGGCCGTACTGGCCCCGCCCGCGCGAACCTACCTTTTCTCCCCACTCCTTTCCTCGCTCACTCTTCTACGTGCCTAACCCCGAAGGTGCTTATCGTACGTCTGCAAGAGCGAGATGATAAAGCGACGTAGGACTGCGGTTTGACAGAGCGAGAGAGCGATGGAGAAAATTTTCTGGAGGGGGAAGAAAATCGCCGCTGCTGATCCTGCTGATGCTGATGCTCGGGCACTACTACTGTTCACCACACGCTCGCACGTTTCTACTTGATCTCCCTCGGGACCCGAGAAAACGCGCGAGCGACAACCCGAAAGTTTAACTCACAGCGAAATCGAGCGTGATAAATTTTCATTCTCTTTCTCTTTCTCTCGCGCGTTTTCTCTTATTTTCCATCGCTGTCTTTTACGGCACGACGGAATATACTTCGGCAGTGGCGAAGAACTATCGGAGAATTCGGATCGGGAAAATAACCCGAGGAAACAGGGGCCATGACACAGTGGGGAAAAAACGCGAGAAGGAAGAGAGATAGGGAGACCGGGGCAAGTTGTAACATTTTTCACAAAAATTTGAATATCTTTCGATCCACTTGGAACATACACCAGCTTCTTGCGGCATGTTGTTTATTGGTTATTGGACTGTCATCATGAATTTTTCTCAATTTTTAATTATCCGAAACTAAAAAGTAATTGAACCGTTGTTTGTAATTGAACGCCTCGCGGGGTCAAAAGTAACAGTGCTGGGGCAAGTTGTTATGTAGTGAGATTTTAATCGAAAAAATTGTATAATAATCAGTGATCGGGTCACGGAAAATATTTTATAGTTTCGGACAATATGTTAATACACACTTAAATTCATACTGACTCGTATTTCCTCCGCAAAGAAGAAAAAATAATATCAATGTCGGTTAATCAGTGTTACTAATGTTTCTCGCCAATCTTAAAGTTCAATCATGCTGAAAAACATCGAAATTATTGT
The DNA here is from genome assembly GCA_963662125.1 of Diplazon laetatorius. Lineage (NCBI taxonomy): Eukaryota > Metazoa > Arthropoda > Insecta > Hymenoptera > Ichneumonidae > Diplazon > Diplazon laetatorius. Next base: position 11,011,953 of record OY759152.1, read on the forward strand.
CATTCATGATATAATTATTGTTATTCACAGATTGGAAGCGTTTTGAGCCATATGTTACTTTAGGTACGCTCAATTTTCAAGGATCTTGTGAATTTCCACCAACCCAAAAGTATAAAATAATCATTACCATGCATTAAAGAATCATAATCCTCGCATCAAAACCTATTCAAACGTGCATGACTCAAATGAGAATATAATAAATCAATGATAACGAAAACAAAAATGCTGGTGGACTCTAAAAAACAAATTTCGACAATCCCACGACGTGATTTGATACAGAAAAGACAGCAGCTTGGAAAAAATATTCCAAAATCATGTTATATATCAATGTTTCGAGATAACGAAAAAATTGCGATGATTGTATGAATAAAAATAAAAATATGAAAATTCTCTGAATATCTCGCAATCGAAAAGTTGTTAAATCGATGATTTATTCATTTCTTTCCAGCAATATCACAAACAATCAGATAACCCAAACCCATGTACCACAAAAAAAAAAAAAAAACACTGTTGCTCGTACATCGAAGGATAAATGGCTAAAACAGAATCGCACAATGGCGTCAGCGTTTACGATGAAGTCACGGATAAGAATCGTGAGAGGTACACGAAGAAACGTTTTTAAATCGTAAATTCATCGAAGCTCGCCTGCTTCGAAAAATTAATTTCCTTCGGCGTTCCAACCCTTTTTTCCTTCAGTGTTTTTTTTTTGTTGTTTTTATTTTTTTTCCAAATCTTTCTCGGTCATTCCCGATCGTCAGATCTCGTGGCAAAGCGCGGATAAAGTACTCGAGCATAACCACACGAGCCTGTATACATACTCCGTCTCTGGCCTGACTATAAATCTCTTCGGCTCATAAACAAAGCTTTTGATGGAAAAGGTCGTGGCGCGGCATACGTGAAGTGTACGTTGGAGCATGTGCGTGACGCCGACGGATATGTGCGCGATACGATGGGCCATTAAGCGGTACCTACAGCAGCCGCAACAGCGCGAGCGGCGTCGTCGGCGTCGGTTGGCGTAGGTGGAAGATAGCCCACAGTCACTTGGGCTCTGCCGCAACAAACGCCAAATGTCTCGCCAGCACGATCGGATAACATTTCGAGACGAGCACCCGCGCGGTAAAGACGATGAATAAACCGTTCATGCCCGAAACTCTCAGCACTCGCCCCCCCCCCCTCCCACACTCACGCCCCTTGAGTGACAATATATTTTCGCTTCGCTCGCACATATTCGGATCGCAAACAACTACATTATACAATGTCCTATACGTCGGGATAATTAACGACGATGATTCGATACAATCGAAATTTATCGTTTCGATCATCCCGGATCGAAATTTTTTATCTTTATTTCGAACTTATTTCAATCTCACATTTAGGGTCACAGAGGTTAAAAATTGGATGAAGTTATAAACAATTCTTATCCGCCTTTCAACTTAATTTCAACCTAAAAATCTGCAGTTTATTTGCCATTTTTCAAGTTTGGAAGGTCAAACGAAGGTGACATAACGAAAGAAACAATGCTTATCCTGACAACGATGGTGAACAAAATTTTGAGACCACATTGAGGCTTAAACGAAGATGAAAAAGAATGTCGACCTCACTTCACCTTCCAATTCGGACTTGTGAGGTCAAATAAGTTGAAATATAAGGTTAAAATTTCGACTCGGGATATCTACGATTATATTCGAAATGTTCGGTTTTTATTGGAGTTGTTATTTCGTTAATTTTATTGGAGACGAATTTTTTTTTGAATGATGCGAATTATATCGGGAATGACGGATGGATCGATTTTCATTATCTTACAATTTTTTACTTTTGATGGGCTTGATGTTAGTAGGCTTGATTATATGGTATTACTTTCGAAATGCATTATTGAGAAGAGTAATATCGTTGATTCGAAAAAAAAGTCTCATTGCGAATTGCCGAATGTAATTTGTAGTGTTTCATCAGACAAGATAATGACAAAAAATTTAATGTTCGAGCCAATATTTGATCATTTCAATATTGGCTCGAAAAAACAATGTTTAACCCAATATTTAATAATTTCGATTGAATATAAAATTGTAAGAATTACAGGTACATAAATTATGTAAATTACGTTGTTCTTGAGAAATAAGAATTATTTTATTCTTGAATTTAAAAAAATACATATTATTTTGAAATTACAAAAATTATACTGATTTTGAATCAATGATATTATATTATTCTCTAACTCTGAATACATCATATTATGTCACAAAAAATTATTGTATTTTTGCATCAGCCATATATGTATGCATATATATATATATTTTTTCGCTGCACCCTCGCGTGCTCCTCATAATTTATCCGACCCCCATGCGATACCCATCGCGCAACGTCCGACACAATCACGTACTCTATTTTCACATTGCAACAATGTGGAATTTGTATAACTGGAATAATCGAAGATAAACGTTTTGAATTGTAACAGAAGTCGTGGACGAATATTAAACGAAAAGTGGATGTACACACACAAGTGGAATGAGCTTCTTGAATATTCCACAACGTTTGTCGGATTGCCGTACGTCCCATTGTCTTGCCACCGTTACACATGTCCACGTATGCACGTGACGGCCGGTATAACCCAACGGCACAATCGTAATTACGTGATTTATGATTCTGCTTATTTATCCGGTTAGATGGGTTTCCGGGTCGTTACGATCACTCCGAGACACTGCGAAGTCTGAAAAAACATAAAATAAAAAAGAAATAAATAGAATACGATTCAAAACAACCGAAACTCCATGCGACCAGTGTGTATTACAAAATTATGTAAAGATCCGTCTTATCCGACGACCGTGGCGCGATTCATTTTATCGTACTAGCGTTCTGAGTCAAAATTTTCACCTTGCACTTCAACTTATTTCAAGGTATATAAGCTTGAATTAAAAGTTGAAATATTCTTCACAGGGTAGCATTATTTCATTTGTCATTTCATCCTCATTTCAGCTTCCAAACTTGAAATATGAACAATCACTGTAGATTTTCGAGTTCAAATGAAATTAAAACGCAAGTCTAAAGGAACTCGGTCGATGGCCTATTGGCATGTAATTCATGTAATTCCGGTATGTAAAGATACACAAAAACAGAAACGATAAAAAAAAAAATAATAATAAAAAATAAAAAAAAAGCTGTACCAAAGGAAACTACTGCAACTTACTGCCAATAAATCCTATTTACTACTACTACTACTGAAACGCACACATGAATTGCTTCATCCTACTTTCAACCTTCTGATTTTAGCTCAAATCTACAGTCAAATCAAAAGTACATTAATCGGTCCTGAACCGCTATAAAATCAGCGAAAAAATATATCAAGTGCTGCTACTGGCACTTTAAACAAAAAAAAAGCATTGACCGCTTTTGCGGCGTGTAAAATTTCAAGTGGAGCCGCCTATCGTGTCGGAACGGAACCGTTGAACTACCTCAGTGACTTTCGAGCCTCATGGAACAACGAACCCTGGTTCTAGGGTTCTAGCCGGTTTCGAATCAACAAGAAGATCACCCAATGTCATATAACTATATTCGCGAGCCCCAAACATGAAAAAAGAAAAAAAAAGCAGAAGAGCGAAAACAAAAAAAAATCGTCTCCTCACAGTGTGCCTCATGTCATGGCGCGTGAGTTGGCTTCTCTCGGGTCGCACAGTCTCCACTCCGTTTTTCGGGATTTACGCGTAATAATATGACATCTCGGACGCTCTCGTCGTATTATCCGATTAATCTTCTCGGTGGCCACTGCCAACGTCTCGCGCTCTTCCGCGTTAACGACGCGCGAATGACGTACCACGAGCCGACATTATATATATATATATATATATATATATATATATATATATATATATATATATATATATATATATATATATATATATATATATATTTTCTCGACCGAGACCGAGAATAAAACGAAATAAGCGCAACGAGAGACGGGAGATATACTTTGACGCGAATTTAGCCACCCTCGCTATTCACTTTCCCCTCCAAATGTCTTTTCGACTCTTCGCGGACGTCAGCCATTTTGCGAAATGTTCACGTACGTGCTTGAATTTTTCTTTTTTTTTTTGTTTTATTTTAAGATTTGTTTTTTTTTTTCGTTTTCGTTTTTCGTTTTTCGTTGAGTAACGGTTTTCGACACCGCGCTGCACAGCGCTGCAGGGCTCGCCATTGCTGAGATACGGTTAGATTTATCTTGAACAAATTACAAACGTGTCTGTATTATTGTTACAAAAAAAATAAAAGAAACTGGTTTTCTGGTTATGTTTATAATCGTTAATAGAAATGGAAGATCTACTGCGATGAGTATGTGAGAATCTTTTTGTGCTTGCAAATGGATTTTTAAAATATTGTTAAACCTTAGTCTGTAAGCATTGGTCACTTGTGCCTTGCACGAAGCCTTTTCTCACTGCTTCCATTATTTGTTCATACGATTATAATGTTCGAACGAATGTTGTTGCAAAGGACACTTCCCCGAGTAATATTACACATATACATACGTTCGATACTTAATTCAAGTCTTCGGTTTTTAACAGTTAGGTTAGTTCAGTTTTTTTAATGATTAAAAAAAATTGCAAGACATCGTGTTTTCAAGCTCTATACAAGTTTGCAATGTTTTTGCATTATTAAAAAAAATTAAACTCACCCACTTTACCATAAAACGAGTGAAGCATAATTATCACATCAGAATTAACCTTCTCATCTGTTTCATCCAGATTCAACTTAATTTGGAAAACATTTTTCGATAAAAATAATACCAACACACCCCCAATTACCATAACACTCTATCTCAATACAAAAATTAAGAAAACGAAAAAACAATGATTATCACTTTATCGAATAGTTTAACGATGAATTTCCAACCCACCACGGGTTATATTTATGAATAATAATATTCAATTATCGTCAGGTTACTATGCGGAATAAATATACATACGCCTCAGGTGCAATTACCGCGAATACATTGTCCGAGGACGCGGGGTGGGACGGGACGGGCGGGGGGGGGGGGGGGGGGGGGGGGGGTAACGGACAGATGGCGATTCGGTGGAATTGCGTTGTCCGGCGCGTAACCGAACGTGCAAGCGCGACAAACCAATTAGGAAGTTTTAATGGCGATGAGGAAGGACGGGAGGTTGTAACAATCGAGATGGGCGAGGGGGGTAGTCGGGGGTGGGGGGATGAGGGCAATCGGTCGCATAGTGGGTGATACGTTGCGGTACCCGGTGGACAGGATAGATCGAGAGGAAAGCCCGCCGGATGGCGGAGGCTCGCGGGGCGCGCGAGGGGGGGGGGGAGGTTTGAATGACTCGTGCAACGTGCACGAGACTGCCGGAGGTTAACGAGTGCCGGACACAGTAGCCGGACCGGTCGTCGGCGTTGGTGGAAAAGCGAAAAAAAAAAAATAAAAAAACAAAAAAAAAACGTTTTCCATCGTTGTCCACGAGTGTGTATGTAGTCAAGAGCGTTTGTGTATGTATATGTGTGTGTGTGTGTGAGGGAGAGGGAGAGGAAGGAGGAACGTTTAAATTTGTGTGAATCGATCGACGTGACTGGGGGCTCCTGTGTTCTCTGTTCTCGGTCCTCTCGCGAAACACATATAGTAAGGGTGGATACGAGGACCCCTCTCCGCTATCGCGACATGGCGATAGATGGCGGAGGGAGGGGGGTGAGGCCCCACTCGAGTGGCCTCTGTGCTCGCGGGGAACGGGACACAGAAAAACGTTCGGGAACGGAGCAACTTGGTCCGGACGAATCGAGAGGAAGAGAGAGAGAGAGAGAGAGAGAGACAGTCTATATATATATATATGTTACATATATATATATGTATAAAGATAGAAAAAGGAACGATGGAGGACAGTAAGGTTTCGCGCTCGCACACGAGGTTCGTTGCAAAAAGCGAAAACACGAACGGCGTCGTCTCCTCGGCGCCTGGCTTTCCTCCTATCTCTCGTCGACAACGACCGAGCTTTTCTCTCTCTCTCTCACACACACACACGACTATGGTTCTCCTTGCTCGTCGAATCTTTCTCTTTCCATGTCGCCCCGCTCTTCGACCTCGTGGATGAAATAATTTCGTAGCGGAATTTCGTCCGTACTCGCGGGAGACGCTCTATAACGACGATAGTCGAGCCCCCTCCCCTCCCTCGGGGGTGGCGGGCTCTCGCGGCTTCCGGTAACCGCGCGAGATATCCGGAAGTGGAGTCTCGTGCTGGCGATAAAGAACGAGCGTGACCGACCGACCCCTTCCCCACCCCCACCCCCTTCTCTTCACCCCCACCGCATCATTCTCCTCTTCCTCCGGTGTGAGCTTTGCTCCGACGTCGGTGCCGCAACTCGAGCTCGATATCGTTACTCGTTTATACACACACACACACACACACACACACACACACACACACGCTATATCTGTATATACAGATGTGTTTGTGTATATATCTACACCATGTAATACGGGAAGGAAAAAGGTTTTGCTTCCTGAAGATAAAAGGACAGACTCACGGTCCGGTCGCTCCGCATGATCAGCGTACGAAAAAAAAATAAGCGAGAGCGATAGAGAGAGAGAGAGAGAGAGAGAGAGAGAGGAACGAAGAAAGGGAGAGCGTTGTCGATAGGACAATAATTAGGTCGTGTCTCGCGCTACCCCCTCAGAGCTCCTCTGCCGCTCCTCGCCAGGATTTGTATTAGTATAAAGAGGACGACGCCGACGCGACGACGATAGAACTTTACCGCCAGAATCGCGCCGACCTGGCCCAAAGCTTTGCCCTTACACCGTTCGTCGTCGTCTCCCGTCCTCTGATTTCTCATACTTTTTTTTTTTTTTTTTTTTCGTTTGTTTGTTTGCTTGCTTTTTTTGTGTTTCTCTATTTAGTTTTTGTATTTTTATTCGTTCCACAGTGTAATACGAAGTTGTCGCGCGGTGTCGGCGGTTTATATGGTTGAGAGAGATGACGATTATATCGCGCTCTTTGTTCGGTATACTTTCTCTCTCTCTCGCTCTCTTTCTATCTTGTGCGTCTTTCGAGATTGCGAATAGACGCGCGCGCCGTGTCGTACAATCGTCTAGCTACAAACATCAGCTCGTGTGTGTCGTTGGCTATACCGCCGGCTACCGGCGGTCTGGGCCTTCTCAATAATCCTCTCCTGGGGCCCTCATCGCTCTTTCTTTCTCACTCACTCTTTCTCTCTCTCTCTCTGCATCTGTCTGTCTCTCGTCTCTCATCGAGATCTCTCGCGCATATAATGGCGACGCCGTGGCGCGGCTTTCGGATCTCGCGACTGGGCACACACACACACACACACACACACACATTGGGCCCGAAGAGCGAAGCGACGGCCCCCAAAAGAAACCGTAGATATCGCATTGCGCCTCCGGACTGACGGGACAAAACATAACGGCGACAATAGGAACTCGCAACGACTCACATCGCAGCCTCGTCGCCTCCCCTTCCCCTCTCCCTCGACCCGAAACCCTCCTCCTTCTGGCTACGGGCCCAAGGATCGGGATCAGGCCCCGCAGACTCTTTCTCTCCCTCGCTCTCCTTTTTTCTGTATTTTTCTCGCTCTCTTTCTCTATTACTCTCGCGTCTTTTCTCTTCAACCCTTTTGCTCCAGCGTTTTATCATCCGGACGAGGTGAGCCGCGAGTGAACGAGGAGGAAACTATAACTCGGATCGGCACTCTTCTCTCGCGTGCCGATCCATTAATTAACCATCGCTATTTCGCTCTCGACTCGCGCTGAGAGTCGCCCTCTGCCGGAGAACCCTTCACCCGGATTATATATATATGTATATGTGTGTGGTATATATATGCGCACGGTTGATGCACGAGCCAAGTCTCATCTTCCATTTTCACCTCACGACGTAATCACTGTCGTAATAACGTCCGGGAAATTTACTCGGAGAAAAACAAAATACGAGAATTTTTTTTGTTATTCACTTATTATGTTATTTTTTTTTGTTTTTTCTTCACGAAGTTCGTGATTGAGCAAAAGTAGATGCACAAATAACTTTTTTTATTATTATCTACATGTTGAGTTGTTTTTTTTTTCGTTTTTACGAAGTTCGTGATTAAGCAAAAGAAAATGCAGAAACAGATATTTTTTTTACTACATTGATGAAAAATCTGTTTTTAAAGAAATGGAATTTGTGATGAATCGAAATAAAAATAGAAGAATATATGAATTTTACACATTGGATGATTTTATTTTTTCTGCCTAAATTAGTTATTGAGCATCAAAGGAAAATGTTATAAATATATATTTTTTACATGTACTGATGAAAAATTTGGTTCTTTTAAAGTATTCATCATAATTCGGACATAAAAAAGAAAGGCTACGTTAGTTTCACACATGGATAATTGTTTATTGAATAATCGACCTAAGAACGCTGAACCAAATGTGTGCGTGTGTGTGACATGGGAAATTTTGTCGGAGGTAATGATCGATGGAACTTGCCATGATTTCGGTGCGTTATAATCGTCGAAACCCACTAACCCCATATCGCTTACAGTTCGAGTGTTAGTTCGAGTCGTTAGCCGGCGTCGTTGCATATCGCGCACATTGACGATCGCCTCGCTAGTGCGGAACACGCAATCGTACATGGCTCGTAATTATCGTGCCAAGTTCGTAATAATCCGGCAGGCACTTGTTAAAAAAAAAAAAACACCGGCAAATCCGTGAAGCGTACGAGTGAAAACAATTCCGGTTATTACCCGACATCCCGCGGGCTTATTACGACGTTTCACGTATGTTATTTACAGCCTTCGATAACCGTGTCGTACGTACGCGATATTGGACAAGGCTTTTGCGCCCGTAACCCACAAGCCTCTCTGTGTGTGCGTGTGCGTATGTATTATTTTTCTCTCTCTCTCTTTTTTTTATACCGTGTAATGCAACGCTTCTGTCCCTCCCCGGATCGATAGCAAAGTAATCGCAAATGCGGAGCACTCGGGGGGTGGGGGCGCGATGCTTTTTTTTTTTTTTCATGCGACAGAACCTACAACCCCCACCCGCTCTGCACCCTGTATACGTACGAGTGGCCACGTATTTGAGCGACGCGAAAGCGCATTACCTACTTCGTGCGAGGTTCGAAATTCGTATTATTATTTTGCTATATCAATTATCAGTCGCTATTACGAAGCGACGATGATCATCGATCGAATGTTTTTTCACAGCGATCATTTGTAGACCTGAGAACAACGTGGAAGCAGGAATGGGCATAGATACATTCGATTAAAATGTATTTCAAATACTTTCGGAATGAATGGTAATTGATTATTGTGCCGGAATTTATTGAATATTTCAATCGATTTCAAAATAATAATTTACGTGAATTGGTCATAATTATTGCAGAAATGTGAAAATATTGATTATTCCGTGATAATTAATTATAGTTATTTGTTTGAAAAGTGATTATAAATACATTTTTGTTCAATGGATGCCCGACACTGCGGGGAAGGGGCCATACGGACCCGACTGGCTGCCATAGTGTTCGTGAAATTACGAACTGGGCTTTTGGTACGAAACTCTTTTTATAATTTAATTTTTAGATTAATGATATTGATATTTCTATTATCGATAATTCGATTATTTTAACGTCTTGTATGTGTTGCTCGGAGGCATCTTTGGACTATGTTTCATTGCCTTCACTTTCGATTTGAATATCAGGTGACGTTTTATTATTTTATTTCCATCCTATTTTAAACTCTGTTCGAGGCTGAACTATCTGGTCTTTCATTTAATATTCAAAATATTTCATCCCTCTGATATCATATCTGACGACTTTTATCGTCAAGCAGGAATAGGTATTCATTGATTCAACAATTATCATGTTACAATGAATATCGTTACACTTCAGTATAAATTATGAATAATTCACACGAATTATCATTCCGCAATGGATAATGATATTCAATAGGTAATATTGAATATCATTATCCTGATGGTCATTCAGTCAGAAAAATTATTTCAAATACATTTTCATTCAATGAACCCTCATCCCTGTCGTCAAGATTATCCAGTTGGTTTTCACTCCAGTATCGACTCATTTCAATTTTTTTCGAAAATTTTTCTTGCATACCAACAAATTCAGTCCTAGTGTTGTCACACGTTTCATAAATTCTTGACGTATAACATTTTCTTCTTGATCAAATGACGAAAAGACTGATCTAAATTTGAACCTACCATTAATTATGGTTAAGGTAGTATCACACAAACTGTAAGAGTCAAAGCAAGCCTTAAGATATACCATCTCCAAATGAGTTACGTAGTACCTGTGTGTGACAAAGACGCGTGGTATGATGTCGATTAGAGAGAAAGAGAGAGAGACGATATTTTCCGATGTTTATTTGCTTATTATTATCATCACCGTCTCCTGATCTCTACTGTCAAGTGCCCAAAATGTTCTCCGAATATTCAACTTGCAGCTCAAGTGTTACCAATAAAATCTGACGGCGACTTTTTGTATTATATCAAATTGAGCGTGATTCTCCATAAGGCTCCATGTTAAATGTGTGAAAATTAAAGTGTTGATATCTTTTTTCTCGCGCTCCGGAGAGCCATAAAAATTTAACTGTACCTTTTTCTCATCAATACCTATAAGTATGCAAAGTTTCATGAAAATCTGACGGTAAACTCTCGTATGGAGGGTACTACCTTAACCCGTTAAGGTCACACCTGTAAATAATAACATGTTGGTCACTGGACCCCATGGTCCAGCGAACCCCACTCACAAAAACCAAACCCATCTGCGTTCTTTTTAATGTATCGACTTAAATCTTGCGCCAAACTTCAATTTAACATGTTTTATAAATAATCTGATAGTTTTCGTCTTCTATTGAAGAATTTTAAGTAGTCAAAACACGATGAAAACAGATTCACTAAATTTAACTCTTCACAAAAAAATTCATGAACATTTTAATTTTTGCCATATGATAAGAAATGTCACGCCGTTTTTTACTCTCGAGATATTATATTTCCGAAAAAAAGATCGAGCTTCTGTGGAACGTTTGAATGGACAAAATAATGTTAAAAAATGGTATTTTCATTGCATAATAGCTCGGCTTGGGGTCCAGTGGACCCCGACTGACCGCAACGGGTTAATTCGACTTATTTAACACCAAGCGAACGCTCGGATAACCATACGGACCCCACAATCCACGCATACACAGTCACGATGGCACCGTATAGGCCCAAACAGGGTTAACACCGACGAGTTAACGAGCCATCTTCCTCGTGGAGTATTTTCCTCGTTCGGGGATGGAAAGAGACATCGGGACGGCTTGTAAACCGCCCCCGCTGTCAATGTCCCGTTTGTCCAAACTATCAATCGATTGTTCTGGCGGGGGGCGCGCAAACACTCCCGATAGACTATATATACATATATACCGTTGCGTATGTGCGTGCGTGTAGGAGCGTTACGTTATGGAGAAACGGTTCCACACGCAGCTGCGTCGATGGCCACCCCCGTATTCCGAGAGACAGAAAATTCAAACAGTGCAAGGGGCAGCTTTAAGAGACAACCGGAGAGGCGAAACCCGCGGGTCCTGTATATATGCGCAAACGTCCCGAGGACACAGATCACCGACATCTGTACATCTGTCGTTCGCCTGTAACGGAACACCGGTTAATAGTATTAGAAATATATACCTCCTCTACTATTCCACCACCCCCCCTACCCTCCCTCCTATTGATGCTTGCCGTTTGGTTGAACGTGTGTGTGTGTGCGCGCGCCCATCTATGTGTAATACGCTTGTGTTTTCTGCCTGCAATACACCGCTATGAGAACCCCCCCCCCCTCCTGCTCTAGCGGTGGACGCGCACTCGTTGCCAGTGTTTTACACGCACGTACGCGTACTCTTTGGACACACTGATGAAGGCTGCGGTCATTGCCGAAGTAACCCCGATACGTGTTACGCACGGTTGCATCGGGGGGTTTTTTTTTCTTCACACTGGCGGTGCGTAATATTGTAAAAATCTTTACGAATCCGGGGATTTTTGGCGTTTGAATTTTTGGGGTTGTTGTTTGGGATTTTAATTTTTGGGCTGACGAATTTTTGGAACTTTGCTGTTGATGACTATTTGGAGAGTTTGGAGATGAAATTCCAGTGGTTGCTTGGATTCTATTGGAAATATATTTTTTAGATTTTTTATTGAGGGGGTTGAGTCACCTAAAAAATTGGAATTTTTTTTCGTGACATGATTAATCTGAATTAGTCAGATTAATCATGTCATATTAGAATGAATTTTGCCCTTATAAAATACTTACACTCGGCTAGCATTTCCAATTTTTTCATAGCCATATGAAGCATCTTTAAGTAAAAGTTATCACCTATTTTGTGATAAGTAAGACTTATCACAAAATGTTTGACTTGCGGTAGCTTTTGGACCATACGAGTCAACGGATTTTCAATTCCGACGTCTCATTTTCTTCGTAATAGACGTAATAGATTTTCATGGTTATGGAAAAATTTCGGATGACAGCTGAGTATAGATATTTCATACGGGTAAAATGGATTTCTAATTCGGATTGATAATTTCAAGAAAAAAGAATCCCAATTTTTCAGGTGGGTCAGCCTCCTCAACGTTACAACAGATTACGAATGATAAATATTATTCTTTGATCTGCACAAGTCGTCAAGGAGAGACTGAATAAAGGGATATTCAATACATTGCCGTCTCCCTTTAATGCAGATTACTCCGAGCTTTCGAAGCTGAGCTTTGACTTTGAACGATGACGAATTAATTGAGCGCAGATTTTTCGAACAATGACTTTGTTCGAAAAATAAAAATAAGTTCTTGGATATTCAGTGATTACGAAATCGAAAAAAATGAATGATAAAATGTAAACGCTCTTATAAAGGTTTTCCGCACAACGTAACTAAACATTTTCGTAAAAACCGCATAAATTGTAAAAAATTGAATTATAAAAGAGTAAACGAGAGAAATGAAAATGCATCAAAGACTTTGCCTCTTTGTTTTTTCATTTCATCAACATTTACATAACTCTCGCAACGCAATGAAAAAAAAAAGAAAAAAACAGTTTCCATCAAGCCACACTCGATTTTCGTGCACGTGCCAAGTGGGAAATGCGGCACGGCAAAATGTCCCGACCAATAGTTGCGCGAATTACGTTCGGTAAACTCGAAAGTCCCGGCTGTCGCGCGTTTGTTGGCAACGTTTTCGAGTTTGGCACCGAAATTCTCTCGCCCGCAATCGCGCGCTCGTCCGGTGTGTCGCAACGATTTTGTCATCGTGTGCGAACAGCATCGCCCTCACGATTGGACCGATTTTCCTTGGAATGAAGACGAAGCCAAGACGTTGATGACGCTGCTGCTGCTCGGTTTTTCTTGCAAACGCGAAATACGTGCGACGATTTTCCAGAAAATTCGGGTCGTAAAATTTCGCGACGATGACGTTAAAGTTTGGTCACATCGAGGGTGGCGCAGCTAGGAAAATTCCAGAATAAAAGGGGAAACTAAAAATTCGTACATGGGTGTTTTTCAAATAGATGTAACACTAGGGTGGACCTTAATGGGGGTGTTGACGAATTTCGACGAGTGCACCCCCTAGATAGGTTCGAAATAAATAAATAAAAATATGTGCAAAACCTCAGCACTGCAGTCCAATGAGAAGACGTGGCTGTAAGGTCGTTTTGTTTCTCATTTGATTAACATGGTATTTTCAGACTAATTCAGTAATTATTTTTTCGAGTTGTCCCTGAAGCACGCATAAAATTCTTTATTTACATGAATCTATCGTTAATGGGTATAACTACTCGTACATTTTTTTACAAGCCTTAAACACAAATGAAATTCAATTCGTGTTGAAATCGTTTATCAGTTGTTATCATCGTTCATCGTTTTTATATTGTTAAGGAATTATTAAGATCTATGAAACAGATATCTACCGACTTCGAAGTCGTATTTGGAAAAAATTATTTTTTGACAAAATTTCTAATTTTACAAAAATCCAATTGTCAAACAAAAACAGTAATCTCAATTGTTAAACAGAACCAGTAAAGATGATACAATTTTCCCAAATTCACACAGTCCATTTTAGTACACACATCTACAAAAATTGACAAAGATTTTTCAATATTCCGGACTTTGCTCTTGTCGAAATTTTCCAGCGACAAGTTTAAAATATTTGAAAACGCCCCCCCCCCCCCCCATAGACTTTCGCGAAGCATCGGTCAGTGTTTGTTGACGTACAAAACGTTGGAATGAATTATCGATCGCAATAAGACGAAGATAAAAATAAATAACAGAAGAACAAAAAAAATAAAAAATAATAATAATGAAGCACCGGTGAATAAGGGAAAGAAGAAAACGACCTGCGAGTCGCGTTGACGGACGATGGGAGGACGGGCGATGGCACAGAGGCGACCGACCTTCTCGTCCTCTCGGCGACGCCGCAAAATATAGAATGAACGCGCGACTAGCTTCATCGATAATTCAATGTCGCCAATGGAACGTCCTCGCCCTCGAGCGCCACCCCTTTTCTCATTTTTTTTTTCATTTTTATTTTTTCTGTGTGTGTGTGTGTTTTTTATCGCTTCTTCTCTCTTTTCAATAACAGAACCGTGGTGAAATTACGTCGAATCGCGTTTTCAATGATGCTCCGACGAAGCCGCTAGTCAGGCGCTGTGTACGCTCGTGAAAATTTAATCGAGCGACAAGTTTCCCGGTGACGATGGTCATCGTCGGGTAAGGGTGGAAGGGGGAGGGGGCAGACGACACTCCCGCATCGGGTTTGTTTGTTTGTGTGTGTGTGTGTGTGTGTGTTTGTGACGTTTGTCTCTGTCTGTCTTTGCTTCGACAACGGAGCTTCGACGACTTGGGTTGGGTACGTATTGTAGCATTGTTGTGTACAGGAACTTTGATGGGACGATCGATATTGCTCGAGCATGTCGGTGATGAAAACTCAGTGACGGGATACAACACTGGGGAAGGGTGCCACTTTCGTATTTGCATTAGAGTTTTTGTTTGTTATGAGACAAACCGGAAAGTCAACACTCATGACGATACCCGAGTCGAAATTTTTACCTTATGTTTTAACTCATATATGTCACGTTATAAGTCCAAGTTCGGAGGTGAAGTGAGTTTTATATATTTTTTCATCTTCGTTTCAACCTCAATGCGGTGTCGAAATTATTTTCATCTTCGTTTCACCTTTCGAGGGAGGATGATATTTTTTTCTTTAGGTTATTTCACCTTCATTTTCACCTTCGTTTCAACTTCCAAACTTGGAAAATGGGAAATAACTGCAGGTTTTGGGGTGTAGTGAAGTTAAAACGCAGACAAGAATTGCTTATAACTTCATCCTACTCACAACCTTCTTCAACCTAAATGTAATGTTGAAATAAGGTGGAATGACGGTGAAAATTTCGACTCGGGTATGGGTGCGTCTGGAAGTCTGGAAGAATAATAATTGAACAATAAAGTCTTCATTTCTGTGGTACGTAGTTGAAACATATTGATTAACATTTTCTTTTAGGAGGACAAAAAATTCGATTTCGTAAATTCATCATAAATAAAGTTTGTAGTTTCACAGGCGAGTTTCAAACGTGTCCATTATAATTATTTATATGTTATAGTATATATTACTTTATTGATTCCCCGTAGGGTCACTTATACTTATACTTAAGGGTAATTATTTATTTATCTATATATATATATATGTATTATATGTATTATTATTATTTCTTGTCGCGAAAATCGTTACAAGGTCGAAACTTTACCAACGACAATGCACGATGTGTGCGTCTATGTGAACCATAAAATATACGTATTAGCAACTATAATTCAAACGTACGATGGACAGAAGATGGGAACAATGGAAACTGCTGGTACAGCGGTTAGTTTCCGAGGATGGCGTAACTTCGTACGGGTGCCAACAGCGCGTAAAGAAAAGGTATTACAAAAGTATATATATATATAGATTAGGGTGTCTTCAAAAAAAAGAATAATAAGCTCGATGGGCCCATTTTTAGGGCACGACTTTTCAAAGTTTTCATGTTTGAATAACATGGCACAATAATTATTTTTAACAAACGAACGTGAATCGTGAATCATGATTTTCATTAAAAAAAATTATCACCCACAAAATCATTAAACTTAATAATATTCGTCTGCGATAAAATGTTGTTAATTTTCTCCGCTTATATTATTATTTTATTTTCATGACTTCAAGTGAACCCTGATACAACGAAATCATTCGCTATTCATCTTGTCAAAGCTCATTCTGATCGCACGATTCACGATTATTCGATAAAGAAAAAATGATTTCGCCATGTTATTCGAACTTTGGAATATTGGGGCCACCCCAAAAAATGATCGAATGGGGCTCATCTTTTTGCAGGATTCTACGGATGCAACATACTTTAAAGTGAATGAAGGCCGCAAGAATCGGAGAATTTATTTTTTCAAGACACCCTGAAATAGAGATGTATACGCGCACACACATATGTAACACGCATAGTCGTTGCGCATAGAGCAGCGAGCGAAGGAGAACGTCAGGTGGGGGAGTGAGTGAGAGCTTATGGAGAAAACGTGTGTTCGGCCGATGTGTGTTTGTTGGCGCGTAAGTGAAGGATGTTATATGGATACGTGGTACCGCGCCGCGAGTTTGTTACGCCTGACCCGCGCCTCGCTCTTGGACGACGTGCGTACAGCTTGTAAATTATTAGTGTCGGGCTACGTGGTGTGTGGTGTAACGCGAACAACGACTCGCGAATGTGCGACTCGCACTTTATACGGAGCATCGAAAGTTGCTCGGTAAGCTTTGTGTGGACGCGCCACCACCCACGACCGTTCGACTCCTCATCTCTCTCTTTCTATCTCTCTCTCTCTGTTTTTCGTTCGTACCACGTCTACGTTTCGCTTTCAACTGGATATCTGCCAGAAAATTCGGCCAAAGCAGTCACATACTTTTCCTCCACCAGTCCGAAACCAATCTACGCCATTTATTCCACGACACTTATTACACACAGACACACACACACACACACACACACACACTGGGGTCCTTCCATTTGAATAAACATTTTTTATTCTTGTTCCCATAGCGAATTTTCGTTTTGTACATATAATAAAAGTGATTCTCTGAAAATTACAGATTTTCATATAAATTCTTAAAACACCGTTTTTGCTTATGATGTTTTCTCATCTAACATACATGTGATGCCACACATCTGTATTTTCTTTAAATGAATACCATGCAGCCATTTTTAGCGATGAAACTTTGAATCCGGAAAAAATTGTGTAAGGTGTTATCTTGACGCCAAAAGTTTTTACCGAAATATTTCTGCAACTTGATCGTTTTAATTTATCTACAGCTTTCTGGAACTCCCGTTTCCCTGAAACGCGATAATTTAAAAAAAACTGAATTTTCAGATACGAATGCGTTCTGGATCCTGTACGTAAAAACGAATTGAAGTTACAAACATTTTAGCGTAAATACTTTTGAAAACAAGATAACAATCTACAGAAATGTACATTGTCAAAAATGACTGCATGTTAATTATTCGAAGGCAAAAAAATATGATCATCACATGGATTTCAGATGGAAAAACTTCAGAAGCAAAATCGAATTTCTAAGAATTAATATAAAAATCTAAAATTTTCAGATAATTACTTTTCCGGAATGTACAACGAGAAACTTCGCTACGCGACCCAGACAAAAAAAGCTGATTCAAATCGAAACCACCCGAACCCCCACACATGCACGCACTTTCGTTCGACAATTCCAAATAATAACGCACAAAAGAAAAACACAGAAACACCCATTTAGAAAGAAGAAAAAAAAACGTTGATTGTAGGTTTGAGTTCTCACGTTTCCCGCAGTTTTTGGTCAAATTCTTCGACACCAGACCCCTCGCGGTTCGTGCGGACAATTCCAACGCAACGGTGCACACGGACCAAAAAGGAAACTCGATAGCCGTGTTTTCATCTGGCCGTTTCGTGAAACTGAAGACACCGTAATTTCGGTTTTCGAACGGAAAATGTCGAACGAGCACAACAAAAAATCGTGAGATCGACGCGTAAAAAGAAAAAAAAAAGAAAAAAGAATTTCCTATGCACATGCGAAAATATCGTGAGAGGGTGGTGGAGAGATTTTTGGTGCGAGTCTAACCTCTCCCTCTCTCTCTCTCTCTCTCGACAATGGGGACGGAAAAAATATTCCCGAAAATTCCCAATGGACGCGCTTGACTAGCCTCCGCGTTACGAACCATCCCGGTTTCCATTATGAGCCACGCTCTCTCGATCCTCTCTTCTTTTTCTAAGGGTGGTTCCGCGCTCGCACTCACTCGCGTTTGTGTGAAAAATATAACGCGTACAAGTACACATATATATGTATATATATATTTCAATAGCAAGATGGAGCGAAAGATGCACACGACCGGTTATTGTGGAGCATATATTATATATATATATATATATATATATATATATATATATATATATACAGAGAGAGAGAGAGAAAGAGACTCTCTCTTCTTTCTTCGAGTTAGCTCGAGTAAAAACCACCCCTAAGGTAAGGGCACCAATGGAACCGACGGGTCTCGTGACCCCTCCCCCCTCTCACTCGTACAATTCTCTCTCCTTCTCTTCCACCAAGTTTCATTCCCCCTCCCTCTCTCTCTCTCTCTCTCTCTCTCTCTCTCTATCCCTCTTTCTCACTCATTTCATGCTTCGAACGACGTTGCAGCAACGCTTGTGCCCCACCTCGAGTTTTCAACCCCGCCATCAAGCACACATCCGTTCGGATGTGGCACAAATGATGAAGAAACATTATAGACGCGAGTGACGCGACGATAGACGAAGACAAAGATGGAATATTTAGAACGAATGAAGAAGTAAAAAAAAAAAATCATTCGCTCCAATCCAACTATACCCAGCTATCCCCACATACATGGACGGACCTATACGATTTTTATTTTTCCACAACATCATAGTTACCACCTTACCTTCGTGGCTGCAAGTTTATCAAGATTATTCATTGGCGCATGTCGTTCCAGTAAGGTGCTCGGGATCGTGTGTGTACATTTGGACGTGGGATTTTGCATGCTGCTGAAGAAGTTGGAAAATTATTATTGTGATTAGTGTATGAAAATAATAAATAATTAAGATTATGTGAGAGAGCAAATGCTTTTTTGTTTCAATCGTTGGCTTCTCCTCATTGAGGAATTTTCGTTCGTTGGGAGTTTGCATATCGCGGAAGAAGTTAAAAATTATTATTGTGATTTGTGTATGAAAATGAAAATAATAAAAATTAACAAGTTGAAAATTGGGATTCGATTTTTCCGTATGGTAAGAAGTTAGACCAGTGGGTGTGTTAAATTTCAATTTCTCGTTCGATTTGAACGTGTGAGTGGACTTCTACCAAATTCAATACCGAACAATCCTAATCATTAATTCACGTGAATCTATGACATTGATTATGGCAAATCAAATATTTTCGAATCGGCGGAAGGTCAAAATTGATAAACTTAAATTGCTCTCAAATTTATAAATCTATCCTTTAGTGGATAGTTAGGGTTCAATCGGTCAGAATTGACGAGAGTGATAGTGATTTGATTTTTCAAAAACCTCAAAATAACAATAAAACCAAATTTATCGATGGATCCAGTCTAGATGCAATACCAACTAACCGTGTGAACAAATCTATTGGTTAATAATTTGTTTAGACAAATATCTCAAAATTTGCGATCGCTATAGGGTAAACGTCCTTTTTTTAGGAATTTCAAAATGACATAAAATCCGAGCCACTGTTTGAATCACGACGAAAATTATACTCAATGAAGTCATTATAGAGCTACACGTGTCTGCAAAATTTCGGGTCTGTAGCTCAAACCGTTCTCGAGTTATACACGTTATACAATTTCGGGAAGCTATTCAACACACACACACACACATACACACACACATCCGGACATTTTCTCCAAATGTGTGTTTTCTCGACGTTTTGGCACACTCTGAACATGTTGACATAAATATCTCGAAGAAAACATGTCCCACCATAGCTTCCTCTACGAGGAAGCAAAAATTATAAAAAGAAAACCAACAACAAAAATAAATTATGCGTCATGTCACAGCGGTTCTCCGTAGGACGATGAACTTGGTTAGACAGACGTGTCTTACCGTACAACGAACGTCGTAATTTATTCACATATATATACAGATAGATTAATGTACATCGACGGACGCGCGATAATATACAAAAAGAAACATGGATGCCCATCATCCTCTCGTCATAACGAGCCCCCGAGCTGTCGCGGAGTTCGTAGAAATTATCATTATTCGATCGTAACTCTTTTGTAACGTTGTAAGAGCCGCCGGGGACAGCGAGACGATCGCCATCGTTCCGGCCGGGTTTTTTTTTTTTTTTTTTTTCATTTTCTTTCGTTCGATTCTGTCCCACTCGGTTACCGATCGCGCATGCGCCGGTTAACCCAGTGAATTCTAACCGATAACCGATTATCGTCTCGCTCGCACGTTCGACGTGGCCATAACGTACGCGTCACGTTGTGCATCGCTCAATGGACCTACACACACATATGTATATATATATATACGATTTTTCATGATTTTATCAACCCCCCGCGACGCTTACCCGTCCATTCTTCATGATTTATCGCGACGTTTCTTCGTCGCGAAAATTGAATTTAATGAGACAGTTATGGACGTCCCGTCTGGTTTTTTCGCTTTTCAATCGGCAAAACAGATTCTTGAATCGTTTCTGTACAATTTTATATGTGTGTGTGTGTGTGTGTGTGTGTTTGCGTGAGCAGTTCGCGTTAAAGAAGCCATTGCCGTGTGCCAACGGCTTCCCGTTTCATTCGCTTCGACGTGAGTTTAATATTTTTCTTCGGTCAACCCTTCCACAAAGCGCCACGTCGATGGACGCCATTGCGTTTGACACAACGTTCCTTCATTAATTTGTATGGCATTCTGGGTCCGGCATTAACGCTTTTCTCCTTTACGCATCCGAAATCCCAAAGCTTTTGTCAACGCAAAAACATCTTGCGGCCGATGTCACACTTTTGTTGAGGTCTCCGAGGGAGGCGCTCAAGTGGTTTTCCGGGTGGAAACGGTGGAACCGACGGAAGGTCTTCGTTACGACAACTTCCGGGCTTTGTCCGAGTAACCTTCTTGTCCTTTGTCGAATTTTCCTTTGCCGGGGGAGGTTTTTCTTTTTTTAATCGACGATTAAAATACTTCTTACATTTGGAAAAGTTTTTCGAGGAAATGATATTTTTCAGTGACACTTTGAATAATAATTGATCATTGTTACGAATTGCTTTGGTGAAATTGTTTTTGTTGGTTTTTTAAGTTTTAGCGATTACGACCGGATTTTTATGGCCTTCATAGGTTATATTGTTGAAACTTTTATGTTGAATTCTTGGTTCGAGTTCGAAAGAGTTCGACATTGCCAATATGCTGTTTATGTTTGATAGAAAATATTTGTTTCCCTCTTATTTGTTTCGAAAATAATTTTACATTGATTACACTTTGCTCCATCAATTTGTTGAGAATTAATGGGGCAAAGTACAACCAACGATTTTTAATTTTTTTTCTTCATAAAAACTAAATCGTGAAAACATTTTTGCCACAGCCTGTGATAATTATGTATAGTATCGTTCAATTGATAATTATTTTCTCGAATTTTTCGGCATACCTTTTTTTAAATCTTTTATTTGCTTGTGTATTCTTGTTGTGAATTCTGACTAGGTACTCGAAAAACACTCAAAAATCGATAAAAGTCATGTACACTTTTTTATTCGTTTTGATTTATTTGGATTATTCGTGTATCATTGAACTTTCGAGCTTGCGAAATCGATTCTTGTCTACCTATGAGCCCTCCTTGTTCGCGTGATTAATCGTTAAATTTAATTACTCTCACAATCAAGAATAATCGAAAAAAAAATCATATCAATTACAAACATTTCACAAAACATATTACTACAATTTTTTGCCAAATTCTTTCGATTAATGTGGTAAATAATGATAATAATAATTCGTTCAATCCGTGTCACGTTATTTTGCATTATTTGATTCACCACAAAAAAAATATTTAACCTTCGGGTAATTCATAATGAATAAAAAAACGTTGATACTAGTCTTCGATCGGTTGCGCAAACATTTTCTCCGAGCGAATTCAATCACCCCCTCGCACCCACGAAAAATAAAACAAAAAAAAACCTCATTCAGTAATTACAAGAATTCCATAAAAAAATGTCCTATAATCTTTGCACCAAATTCCTTCGAATAATTATTCGTACAATCTGTGCCCTATCATTTCGCACTATTCGACTTACCACAAAACCCATTCAACCCTCCAGCAAATTCGCGCAAGCATGTGTTTTCGCATAAATAATAAATCGCAAAATGTCGATACTATTCTTGGATAGTAACGGTCGCGCAAACATTCCCTCCCCACGTGAGTCCGCACGAGGGCAAAAGATTCTCACCACGAGGGAAGCAACCGAAGTTTGTTGCGGGATGAAGAAATCAACGAAAACCCGATAATAGTTGAGGTTGGGTTGCGCGGTTGTATCTCGTCGTCGAAAGGGATGAAAGACCGGGCGGCACACCGGGGAGGAGGGAGTTATGGTTGTTCGAGGGTTATGGAAAGAGGATCGCAGGAGCGAATGACGGGGAAGCATCTCGGCCGAGGGGAAGACGCCCGATTTTTTCTTTCTTTTTTTTTTCTTTTTTTTTTAACGCACGAACTACACTGGCGGTTCGATAAGACACGGGGGTGGGTTTCAGGGTGTGCGTTGGGTTGTAAGCCAGAGAAAATTTCGCGTAGCGAAGGATCGATCCTCTTTTCGCGCGGGGTTCTAACGCACACGACACATGCACACACACACAAACACAAACACATCATCCACGATCTCTCACTGTTCACCTCATACGCCCCGCGTTGTTCACGACAGCATCTCGCGCACGCACGTCACGGATATACGCGCACCCACACGCACACACACACACGCGTCGACGAACATTTTGGGGAGAAAACGTATAGAAGGGGGTGGGGGTGGGGGTGTAGTGGCGCCCCCACACTGAGCACACATAAAAGGGGATGAAGTCTTGTGGGGTTGCGTCTTTATGTGAAAGCATTTCGCGGACTCCCTTCGTCCTCCTCTCAACTTCTTCTTCTATCTGAACCCCCCCCCCCTCCGGCTTCCCCCTTCTTTTTAACCCTGCACCACCGTCCTGCGACCACGCAGCTCCGTCACTTTTCTTGTTCTCGTTTCTTTGAGCGAAGAGCCCTTATTAGTTAGGTACCGTTATAACCTACCTTGGATCACAATAATAATCGTCGTGGACATTATTTCGACATAAGATTCGCGGTTTAAGACTGGGAGCTCATTCGGAGGTTCACCAAATCCTAGATTAAACGGTCAGTAGCCCAAATCAATATTTTTTTTTTGTTGGTTGAATTGCGTTTTTGACATGGAAGGATTGATACTTCATTTAGTTCAAATACATCATTTAGATCTATTTAGTATTCTTACGAATATTAGTTGAAGGTATAATTCATGTAGAAGCGATCAGGATTACAGCTTTTAGCATTGTCTTGTAGTATTGGGGATACCCATGTGGAAATCGACAACCGGGATAGTATTGGGGCGTCAGTGGTGGCTTACTCTCCCATACTGGCACATTACTGGCAACTGTTTCTGGGCTAGCAATGACCCTAACTGCTGGGGCGACAACTGATGCTTATCCATTGCTGTTAGTTATCATCCTGGTTGATCCTGGTTAGGCATTGCTGGTCCAGCAATGGCCAACTGCTGGGATGGCAATTAGGGCTGAGCACTGGCGGTCAGTCTTGGCCCAGTAGATAAACGGAACATCAATTGGGCTGACATTATACTTACGCTCCCACAGAAGAATTTTGGAAATTTAATAATTCATATCAGGTTACATTATTTTCGCAACAAGTCAGCATGAATTTGCGTTAATAATATTATTTGACCGATATGGAAAATAATAAAAAGTCGTCTGAAAATTCGATTTGCGTATCGAGAAGATAGAGTTGCGGGGATTCGAACCTGAGACCCAAAGTACCTATCCACTCTAGGTAGTCACCTAACTGCCTAACGCTATTATCGATCTCATACAAAGCACATCTAGAATAACAGTCATAAACATTTTTTGATTTTTTCAGAGAGCGACCGAGCGTAGAAAATCTAAGCAAAGTTGAGACTTCACATGATAGGTACGTCTCTAAGTTTCGAATCTTCAATGGTTCGAGTACTCATAAATTTGACATTTTTTCATTCTAATTGAAATTGTCCGAAAATCCAAACCTTAGAATTTTTTATTCCGACTGATCATGTAACAGAATTTTTAAAATTTGAACGTTCAAATGTCCGACAGGTCGATAGATCGATTCTAAATGTTCCGACATGGACTTTCAGAATCATGAACGGTCGGAACATGCATTTCCGAAATTTTTGACCGTCGAAACATTGAAAATTCTAAATTTTGAGACGCACCCAACATAACTTACCTTTATACAGTGGCGTTTTCGTTTTGTAGGTGAATTGTGGGTTCTAGGGTTAAATTATATATACATACATAAATGTATATATATATATATTCGACGATTACATATTAGATATGATAATATATTATTTTGAAAAGTTTCTATACATATATTTTATTAGTTTCACGAACGTCGTTCGCGTTCCCTCGCGATATTTCGTTCCCCGTGGCCGATAGTATATAGAAATATACTTTCCCTTGGGCTCCCTCGGTTGGTCTCGCGTTGCTGCCGATGCCGATGCCGCGTTCGCTCTCAGGGCGGTCCAGGGCTCTTAACCGTGGCGCCAGAGCACACATAACCCGCCACTATGTTCGACCCTCGCGGGGGCCTCCTCTCTCGCCAAACCTCGCGATCCTCTCGCCCGCACGAAATATATATTACCCATGGCTCTTGGGGCGTTATTTCACTTCGAAAAATTCTCTCGCTCCTCGCCACGATCGCGGCGGCAGCACCGCAACCATCGCCCATCGCCTCACAAATATATTTATGTATCATACATATATATGTATACGCGATAGCGGCTTACACGTATGGGCCACGTTCTATCGGAATTTTTTATTATTATTATTTTTTATTCTCATCATGCTGACCGTTCTGAATAATTGTCTGCGAGTGAATAAATGTGTCCGCGTGAATCGTGAGCGAACATCTCTCCGAGGATAACCGTCGAGATGAAAAATCACTTCCACCGGATGTCCGTACGTTCGCGTGGGTGTTTTTGTTCTTATTTTACCCCAATGCGAAGAGTCTATGAGGATGGTGACGAATTTGACAGTGAGGAACTTGGAAAATCGCTAAGAAAATGTTTTACTGAAAACATTGATTTTTTAAAATTAGTTCGCAATTCGTCAAAGCTTTATGAAGAATTAAAATTGAAATGTTTTACTTTTCGGATGAATCTGGTGAAAATAAAAATCCAGATTTAACGGCACGATACGGAATCTTTTCGATTGACTAATAATAAAATATTATTTCGTATAATTATTCAGAAATTTTTTTGTTTATTAGAAATATTTTAGTAATGTATTAATAAGACTTTGAGTAAATAACGAACAATCCAGTCTTCTTGTACAGTAATCTTAAGGTCTTCATTACATCTTCCACGTTTTCATATTGTATTCTTCCTTGTTGATTTTCGGTTTTTGCACTGTTTTTTTTGCTCTTCTAATCTTTGGCTCATTTTTGCGGTCCATCCTTTTGACAACATGATCGATGACAACTTAAGAATAACACACAACTGCGAATACCGACCATAGTTTCATTTTGTAAAACTTGAAAAAACAAGATCAAAATTGAAAATAAAACTTTTCACACAACACCTTTGGCGACAAACAAAAAAACGTCATAAGTTAACCAACAGAAGTGTTGTACGATTCATAAAAAAGTCGAAACAATAATAAAAATAATTGAATTTATTTCGGTGAACTCGAAAGTCCGAGTGTTGAACATGAAAAATAGTAAAAAAAAAAAATGGCGACTACATCGGTATGCTCTCGTGGGTCACAGTCATTGAGGCATGGCGCCAGTGCACCTCGAGAGTTCTTCCGAGGTCCGATGTGAAATGACCGAAGGACCGATGCCAATCTTCGTGCGCCAAAGTGCACCTCCGATCTCACATTGTACGCGTTCGCCCAATCCTTTTCGTTTCTTTTATTTCATCGAGTTTTTTCGTTTGTTAGTGTTGTTTTGTTTGTTTTTTTTTTTTTTTTCAAAAATTTTGTCGTTGTTGTCTCTCATTGCGAAATAAAATGGCAGCCATTGGTGGGGTTCGCGGTCGACGAAGGGGAGTGGGAAGTAAGACCGCGAGGGGGATGAGAAAAGGTTCGAGAGGGCTCGTTCGACGAAGAGCGAGGGAACGAGCGAGAGTCGGAGGTGGCCGAAGAAGACCACCGGAGAACCGTTCTGCGATTAGACTTACAAAACAAACGGCCAAGCAGCAGCAGCAGCAGCAGCAGCAGCAGAAGCAGCAACAAAAGCAGCACCGCGAGCTCTGTCTCGCTCTCGACGGACCAATGGCGTAGTACGCCGATCCCGACAAGGGACATGAGATAATTGGATCAAGACCTACCGAGGTCTCTCTACTTTCGTCGTGCACGTCTCTCTCCCCTCGTTCTCCCGGTTCTCTTGCTCTTTGCCGAGTGGACGAGGGACTCCTCTCCGCTTCCAAAGCCAAAGAACCGAGAGAACGAACGCCCAGTGGAGAGGACGAAGAAGAAGACGACGACGAGGAGGAATAAGAAGCGGAAGAAGAACGACGACGATGTGTGTACTTTCTTTCTCTCTATGGTGATCACCGTAATTTCACCGTGGTTCACGAAAATTTTCAGCTAGTGGTATTTTATGTAACAATTTCCCAAAAAATTCAAACCTATTGCACTTATGTCAAAATACAATAAAAATTGCATTTTTTTTCATTGCCCCAGCATCACGAAACACTTTTCTCGAATCCTGCAAAGAAGCAATGCTTGGAAATTCTGAAATTATCGAAATTATCGGAGGAACGAATTATTTTCATTATCAAAATAATAATGATAATTTGATGTTTTTGAAACTTTGACAATTATGACTGAATTCTCATTCTCTCGAACTTGAACGAATTGTCGAGTCTAGGTTCTCAAGAATGTAGCAACAAAAATTCGATCGTAATCAAATCTTCGCCAAATCATCAAAAATAATGAAAAATAATCTGACCAGAGCAAATAGTAAGAATCATAATAATCCTCAGTTCGAATTATAAATTTCCAACAAAAAAATGAATTGTACGTAGGAATAATATAATCACAAGAAACAATTCGAACCTCACAAAGTTTTTGAAGTGCATTTCTTTTTTTCAAAATCCAATCTTTCAGAAATATTTCATTTCATTGTATATCCAGACGTGTGATCACAATCTTTCCAACTGGAAACAAACAACACCAAAAAATCATTTTAAAAAACACAAATAATAATTACTTCTTCTCAATAAAAATTTCAACATTCATGAACTCCCCTGGGATTCTCGAAATTGACGAGTTTTTCATTCTTCGAGTGTCATGAGTGTTAGGTGGACTCCTCTGTCCGTAGCTTCTGGAGTCGATGGGCTACGTCGTGCCACGGAATTCTGGGAGAGGGTCGGTGCGCGATGTACGTAGGCGTGTGTAAGTGTATATTCCCATACACGTGTATTTGTGTGCGTGTGTGGGTGGTTGGTTGGGTGTGAGAGAGGAAGAGAGAGAGAGAGAGAGAGAGTCGCGAAAGCGGGCTAGGAGCGGCAGCACGATGGCCAGAGAGTGCCGGACGAAGGCGGTGGCGATGGTGGCGGCTCTCATGTCCACCTCCTAGAAACCCGTAGCCTCTACCCTCTATTGATCGAACGGGCTCTGCCCTGGGCTCCAGTGGAGTGGACTGGACACACGAACGACCCAACTAACCCTCGCACGATTTCTCATCCCTCCTCGACCACCCTTCCTTCCTTCCTTCCTTACTTACATACGTATGCCCTTTCCCCCATCCCTTTCCAGCCCCTGTCCACCAAGCTCACACACACACACAAACACGATTGCACACAAACTCGCTTATGTACTCTAGCCGATTATATACGAGAGGACGAAAGCAGTTATCGCGCTCTCTCTCTTTCTCTCTTTCTCTCTCGTACTCCCGTATCATCCCCCGTTATCAATGTACGCTGGGAGGGTTCCCCGTTGCTCGTACGTGAACGTGGAGACCTTTTATGCACGCTCACCGACACACGGACGGGCGATAGAGTGGACCGAGACTCTCGCCAGCTAAAAGACGCGCCCAAAATGGTTTGCCTCGCGGGGGTGTGCATGTGTGTGTGTGTTCGTGTGTGTGTGTGTCAACTATATGGTCCCTGCAGGGCTGCTGCTGGTGCTGCTGTTGCTAGTTGATGGTCAACGCGAAAAAACGTCCGAGAGGCGAGTATATGGTGGATTATTCCTCCTTCTTTTCTTGGCTCGTATGGCCCCCACCTCGAGCGAGAGTTTTCGAATCGTCGGGGAAGCACGGAAGAAAGGACCGGGTGGTCGACTACATGCGCGTCCTTGCCTTGCCCACCCCCCCTTTCTTTCTTCAACCCACCAACCTTCCATCGTCAGCCTGTGCAGGTGAATTTTCACACACATACCCAACTGTGATCCCACCGAGTTTCTTCGGGTTCCCTCCATTTTCTTTCAACGTCCCACACGTGTCGACCGAATTTCATTCCATCATACCGAAGGGCGATGGAATGAAATTCCATCACCCTTCGGAAGAAAAAAATGTCGCAGAGTTTCATAGAACGATTGACAATATATTTTTCTGGCGGATCGACAACAATTGTTCCCAACAGTTCGCGATGGAAATTTGCATTTTATTATTTGTCTTGTCATTTTTTGAATTTTATTTCATCGCTTAGAAGGGTGGTGGAATTTCATTCATCGTCACACTTTGGGAGAAAAAATTATCTCTTTTTTCTTTTCACTTTTTTATTTTATTTCCGGATCGTTGATTGGTCTGTGATGAAAATTTGAAAATTTATTTGTCTTTTCATTTTTTAAATTTTATTCCATCATTTCGAAGGGTGATGAAATTTTTTTCATTGTCGCCCTTTGGAAGAAAAAAAATATCTTTTTTCATGTCGCAAAGATTCGATCGAACGATTGACAATATATATTGATATTTTCGTTCCGATCGATAATTGGTTCGTGATGGAAATTCGTATTTTTTTTGTTTTTTTTTCTGATTAAAAAAAAAAATGTTTAAGAGAAATTGTTAATTTTTCGAGTGGTTATCGAAAAATATGATCTAAATTACCGGTCATTCATGTGAACACCACGCACACCCAAACTTCGCTGACCCTTCGCCGCCGTCCAAGTGGCAACCCTCTCCTCACGCTATTTTCACCCTCCATCGTGCGTGCGACCGGTCTCCCGGCTACCACCCTCAACCCCGCCCGCCCTTTTTCCTCCCCGCCCGCCTCTCCTCATCGCCCACGCTTTTCCTATGCAAACACGCGAGACTGAAATGCCCTTCGGACGATTTGCCGAGAAAATAATAGGCTTTTGTGGCGCAATGGTGGTCGCTTATGGGCTTTCGCGAAGCACGAGCAGACCACGCGCGCGCCCGCGCCTGCGACGTTGCCCTTACGATCGTTCAACGCGTTGGAATATTTTATCGTCACAACTATTCCATCGTTTACTCTTTTTTTCACCATGATTATTGTATTCTCCTTTCTTTCCACGTTATTACGTTTGGAAACGGTGTTTGCGGAATTAATGTTTTTTTTTTCTTTTTCGAAAACCTTTTTTTTTTTACTCGTCACGAAAATCATGTTGTGTTGTGTTTACAAGCGATTCGATTTTTTTTTTGTGATTTTTTTCTTTATACTTCCCGTTTGAGTTTTCATAAATTAATCGATGAAAATATCGATCACTTTTTGTCGTGGGGTCGCAAACTGACTTATAAAATGATTATCATATTTTATTTTAGTTTCACGTTATTACGTTTAATCATTTTTGCAAACTTAATCTTGTTCTTTTTTTCAAAATCGTTTTTGCTCGTTACAAAAATTATATTTTATTGTGTTTCCCAGCGGTCCATACAATTTTTTTTTGTGTTCGATGCAAATAATTCATTTTGCAAGTCCGAAGAGGGTGATCGAAAAATTGTAATTATGAAAAGTGACAGAATCAAGAAGATCAACGATGGCTCCAACGCAGCTGTCAAGTCGTGACATTTTTTATTCCCTAAATTTTTTATTTTAATTTTTTTTCAGAAACGAATCAATGAAAAAAAAATATATTCAATAAATCATTATCAATGATTAATGAGTGATTGATCAATCGATCGAAGCATGAGCGAACTTTCGTGAAAAAGACAATTGTCAATTTTTGATAGAACAGAAAAAGGGAGGGGGTAAAAAGTTTGAAGCGATTGATTTGTTTTTTCATAAAATTCTCGGCCTTCTATGACACGATGGCCAACGTCGCAATTTTTCGTCGATCGTTTTACGACGCTCGTGAAGAAATAAGGTGGCAAATCGTTTGTGACCACTGCTCGAACGGTGAAGCCACATTATTATTTTTTTTTTACTCTTTGGCCGACGTCTTTGCCGATCGATCAATTTTCTTGGAAGCCTTTTCAACCATTCCGTCTTTCTACGTGTCGATGCTTGCGATCGCGTTCCCCCCCCCCCCTCCACCCCCTCCTTAGTATCTCTGCGCAAGCACCAACGATTAACAAACATTCGGTCTTTTGCGGAGTCGTGAGGCTCCGTTGCGTCGCGATCGCGTGTGCGACTCGACTTTTGGCCCGCTGTTGTCTCATCTTCCCGCCAACGAGGCCCTCGCCCTGACCATCCCAATTTCATCGTCGCGTCGGGGGGTCGCCATCGCTACGGTTCAATCGAAACGCCGCATGATATTCTTCGGCTATTAATTTTTCAATGATCAAAATCACGACGTCGCTTCATTTTTCTCGAACACGAGTTCGGCGCTATTTGACAAAAAAAAAAGATCCTATAAAATATCCTATTGAAATAAAAGAAAATAAATTATTTTTCGTTCACTATAAATTGGATAATTTATGAGAAAATAAGCTAATTAAAGACTAATTTAATCCGACTAGTTGTGGTGAAAAATAATAGGAATTAGGATTTTTATTCCCACATTTTTTACATTATAAAATCTACGATCGATTTCATACTCGAAGAAAGAAAAAAAAACAAAATACTTTATTTAATTTATTTCTCGGTCACCGCGACTTGATTGATTGGGGGAAAAATAACTTTATTGAAGATCAAGTTGACGCGGCAAGATAAGACGAAGAATTAATTTTACAAGAAAAAACAAACATTATTTCTCGCTTAGCTTAAATTGAATATTTCAAACTTGAAAATAAATATACTTTCTTTCAAAATCCATAAAAGCTCCATTTTTTTCTCAAAAATATACCTTTTAAGAGAAAAACGGCGTAAAATTTTTTACCATATGACAAAAATTAAATTTTTCACCATTTTTTTGTAAAAAAAGTAAGATTTCCTAAATTTTCTTTTCTTATCTAGTTTTGACTACTTAAAAACCTCAAATAGAATAAAACAACCATCAGATCATTCGGAAAAAATGTTAAATTGAAGTTTGGCATAAGATTCAAGTCGACACATTAAAAAGAATGCAGATGGGTTCGATTCTTGTGAGTGGGGTTCGCTGCACCCAGAGAAAAGATTTGTTAGATTTAAAGAAATCACCATATTAGAATGAAATTTATTTGAATACATCTTTTTTTTCTTTGTCGCAACAAAATATTTCTTAGACTTGAGCTTTCAGAGATACTTGCATGAACTAAATAAATTTATTCAAGTATAGAGAAGTGCGCAAAGAAAATTTCTTTAGATATTCAATCAACGTGATATTTAAAATTAAAGATTCAAGTAAAGATTTCTTTCTTTTCAATAAAGATTACATTTAAATAAGGAAAATACTTAATTGACCGACCAGGCGACTGGTGCGCTGCGCGCTTTCCTGTGCCTCCCAGTCAGTCAGTCGGTGATCGAGTATTCCATCAAGCACGTCGCACGTCTCGTGAAATCGTGAAAATTAGTGAATACGGTGCGCAATGGACGACGAAGTAGTCGGGGTATTGACCAGTGCGGGTCTCTCCAAGTACGATTATCGTTTAGTCGCGTCGATCCGGAATCCGGCGCGTCAATAGACGCTATATTAGCACGTGTCTATATGAAATACTAAATTCGTGTACATGTTAGATTGAGTAATGGCCATTCTAGGAGAGCGTTGACGCGGATGTCTTCGAAAATATATATATATATATATATATATATATATATATATATATATATATATATATATATATATGTATATAAGAAATCATGATTTATTTGTATACAAAGCACGCGAACTAGCGGTTGTGACGAAAGGCAAGTGTCGCGTCGCTCTCATGCCTTTGTCCTCATCCAAACAGCCTATTTATTTACCACTAATAAACAATATTTAATTTTAATTCATTCTAATAAATAATTCTTTATTTGTTAGAACTACAATTTCTTATTAGAAGCAAATAAATCCGGAGAGTCAACGTTAAATATGCAGTTGAATAAAAATATATTCTTGTAACAAATAAAATAGTACTAGGCCCATATACAAATAAGAAAATTTGTTTGTGTTAACGCAATTTTATTTGCTGCAAAGTAATCTTTTCTCTGGGTGTGGACCCCATGCGACCGATACGTTATTATCTGGAGGTGTGGCCTCAACGGGTTGATCTCACTTCAAATTTCCAATCCAGACACAAGATGAAATAGGTTGAAGTGTAAGGTGAAAATTTCGAGTCAGGGTAATACCGAGAAAATTGTTTCACCGAGTGTCAGATCCATCCGGATGAAGAGATAACCAGTCGAGGCACGGTTATCGCCCAGTGATAAAAACCAACCCCATCTTCACATTTTCCGTATATCAAGACGGCGAATGAGGGGTGGGGTGCGGGGGTTGAGGGGTGAAGTAATAAAATACTTTGACCGGTCAGAACGGATATGGGAAAAGCAGCGGTGAAGACGTCGAGGATACGAAATGGTTGTCACTGGAAAGGATATGACCCATGATATATAATATAGGAGTCAGGGAGGGTAGCTATATGCATATTAGACGCGAATATGCATCCAGTGGGGGATCTATGCTCGTGAAGCTGTCCGTCGACGGTGATATAGCTACGAGTCTGGGTAGCGCCGGGGTAGCGCAGGAGAGAATCCAACGAGCTGAACCAGCCAGTTTGGCCGGGGCCTGCCAGCCCAGCACCAGAAACAGCGATAGGAAGCAGAAGCAGCATTGTCCTGCAGTCGACACCGGCGTTATTGAATCGCTCGGCGTACAGGCACCACCAGACCTCCCAGAGTTATGCGAGAGATCGCCCGAGCGACATAACCCGAGATCCTCACTTCTCGTACTCATCCATGACACACACACACACAAACACATGAACACACATGGTGAACACCGATTATCGCAAAAGTGTTGGGACATTTTTTGAACGTATCTGCTGCGCTTGTCTCGACTTTCGCTGGCAAACCAATGTATATATATATATATGGTGATGGTGGTATTAGGGTGGTTCTTATTTGGCTTAAAAAAAGTATCGCTACCCACCTTCCAAATGATTTTAGAACATGAAAAAGGAATTTTCATTTTTATTTCCGATTTTCAAATTCACCCTCTGCATTGCCTGAATTTATTTGCAAGTTCTAAAAATTATTAGATATACCTACTATCAGGAGACATCTGGCGAAATTTAGGAAATCTTAACATTTTTGGCAACACCATGATACAAGACACGCAAAAAAATGAATGACCAAATAAAACACAAACTGCAGGTAGTCCACAATAATTGCTTAAAATAATTTTACGAAACAATAACTTCGAAAGATACAAGATCTCATTGCATTGTGAGCTAGAAATAATAAGTTCGTATTCGTATAGATTAAGAGTACTCGTTATAAAACATTGTATAAAATAGGTAAAAAAATATACTTCTGATGAGGGCCCAAACCGGAGGGGTGAAATATTATGAAACAACAATTGAAGAGATCATCCATCGCCAAAACCTTACCAACTGTATAATTACCACGGTCGAAGCAAGTCACCCATGATATTCTATTACTATTTCCATTCGTGATAGTTCGCCCCGGCCACCCCATTGGAATCCTTGAAGGACGATGAACGAATATGAGGGGGTGGTTGGGAAAACCTTACATGAATTTTTGGGGATCGTCGAGACGGCGGTTTCACTCATGGAGAAAGTGTCCTTCTTATTTTCCCTCTCTAAGGGATGATAAAGAAAAAACAATCACAAAAAAGACCCAATAAAAAAACCTGACAAAAAAAAGCAAAGAGCTCGCGCGTTCTTCCAAGGGACGCATCACCATTTCGCAGTTTCTGCGTCGTATGTGAAACAGCAAGAAGAATAAGACGAAGGAGGAGATGAGAAAATGTTGAGGTAGAAAAGGACGAGGGCGAGAATATGTATATCTTGTTTTTCGACAATAAATTTCAGCTTAGTTTAATTTTATCTCCCTCTCCTATTAAATTCAACCGAAAAGTTAAAATTCCAAGAGAATCTTATTTGTAACATAGGCTGATCCCCTGTAGGCAGCTGAAGGCACAGAAAATATATATTTGCTTACTATATATATATTACTATTTTATATATACTATATATATATATAAAATATATATTTGCAGAAAATATATACTGCTAATCCGTCTGAAATTAAAAAAAAAGGAAAAAAACAATCGGAAGTCAAATACTGAGGGGGATCTAAAACTTAACCTAAAATGCACGTCTTTTGCCAGATTTTTCTCTTTTATCTAAACTAATTTTATGAAAAAAGTTCAATTTCGATGAAATATCTGGAAAAAAATGTCATCCTATGAAAAACAGTCGAAATAGCAGTCACCTCTTGATAAAAAAAAGGGGTTGGGGTGAGAGGAAGGGTAAGGGGGGGTCTTGAAAATCTGAAAAAAAATTAGTAAGGCAGCAGAATCCAAAAGATGCTAAAAGAAAAAGAATCATCGACCACATCGAGGGATAGAAGGGTTTCAATCCGGTGATTTGGAACGTCCCTCCCCACGTATATCCGCGAGCAGAGGGTTGGCTTGGGATACGGTTGTGTACCATTGCGTCTGCTTTTGCTTCTGGTGGTGCGCGG
Organism: Diplazon laetatorius; assembly: GCA_963662125.1. Taxonomy (NCBI): domain Eukaryota; kingdom Metazoa; phylum Arthropoda; class Insecta; order Hymenoptera; family Ichneumonidae; genus Diplazon; species Diplazon laetatorius. The sequence goes on from OY759152.1 coordinate 11,047,214, forward strand.
CTTCTACATCGCGCGCTTATTCTCTCGGGCGTGTAATACCGAGACGTCGTTCGCAAAACCGCCATGCGGTGTATCCCAGTGTGCGAGCTTTGCCATGAGGTGAAGCTACGTAGCGGCGAGGCAGCCAACCGACTCTATAATTCCGACGCACGAAAACCAACCACCCCCCGGCACCGGAGAAAGACCGAGACAGTGAGCTGGAGAGAGTAAGAGAGAGCGAGAGAAAGATAGAGATAGAGAAAGGGCGAGCAAGAAGAAACGCCATTCCCCGCAGTAACACGACGACGGGTTAACTTTCTGTCACGGACAGCGACGTGCCGCAGGGACGCCAACCAAGTCGACGTCGCCTTTCTGCTCAAACCCTTCGTCGTGGTCTGTGCCCACGTATTTAATGTAACGCGCCTCGTGGTTCTTCATTGAAAAAAAAAATAAAAAAAAAAGAAATGACAAAAATGTGAAAAAGAAAAAAAAATATAATTAAAAATGATAAGATCAAAACCATCGATGGGTGGATCCAAATGCGGCTGACAAGTCCTGACGTTACGTTTTTATTTCTATTTCGAACGCTTTTTGTTTAAAATTTTAATAAATCAATTGATAGAAATATCGATAATTTTTTGTTGCAGATTTTCGGATTTTCGAAGTTGAGCATAGAATTAATGAAAATATGAGATGTATATATGTATAGATGTAAGCTATAGACCTACCGCCCCCTTTTGGCATAAGTGTACAAATCTGAACACAAATAAAAATTATCCGTCAATCTATCGAGATAGTTACATAGTTTCATCGAGAAATACATAAATGTGTGACAATTATATTTATTTTAAAAAGTCGATATTTGTAATAACGAAGTTGAATTCGCCTTCTACAGACAACTTTATGTCCATTGCGAACGATGCACAGGACGAAAAAAAAATTGAAATACAAAAAAAAAAAACTATTCAGAAAAAATGGAAAAACTGGTAATTGAATCGGAAAACATTTGTCCGAACGTGGAAAAGCTCGTGGGGGTTCGTTGGTGGTCCGCGCACAGCTTGAGGGCCCGGAGGGACGAAACAGGACTGGGAGCAACCCTTAGTCGGTGCGGCAGCACCGAGCGGTAAGCGAGCTGACAGTTTACACATATATCGCGACGAATTAGATCCTCGCTATATGTATAATAGGCTTTTCGCGGTAAAGCGCAGCGGGCACTGACAAAAAACCAACGTGGAAACGAGAATCGCGAGGATCTCGAGAGACGACGAGAAAAAAGCGGCCGACGAAAAAGGTCGGTAAAGAAGAGACGAGGATGAAAAAAGCATAGTTATATAAATATATGTATATATGGTTGTATTTATATATGTGTGTGTGTGTGTGTATAATTGTATATATCCCCAATAAATACATATGTACCGATATATACTTATGTGCATATATATATATTGATGTGTCTTGATATGGTCATTTTGGATTTTTGATGTTCCTACCCTCGACTCTCATCATTGGTAATGAATTGTTATATACAATAAGGTACTTCCGGCGTTAAATGCGTACTGTAACCGATCGTTGTAGTACGCGTGTAATTTTGGAAATACATGCATTTTTGTAAAAAAGTAGATATTACTAATTTACTACTGATTATTTAAATAGGATTATGAAAATATTGTATATTTATTGTCATCGTATTTCTTCGAAATGATTGTCAAAGTTTGAGAGAGAGTTTTGAATGATCTTATAAGTAAACTTATAAAACTAGGTCTAAGGTTTTTATATTTTTTTCAATTTTAATTCAACACTTTCGGATTTTTTTTTCAATATGGAACAAAAGAATCCAACTGCATGTCCCCCAAACTGAATCCTTACGTGTTCTTCTTGGTGAGGTGTTTTAATTCCAAACCGGAAAATGAACTTTCAGAACAAAATTAAATTGAGATAATCGAAAAAATGTAATTTCATTCAAGTGGGACATTTCAATTGCGTAAGGGCACGGTTTAATGATGTAATAGAGCTCTGCAATTTGGCTCAGTTTTTTATTCATACATGTTGGATGTTTCTAGAGGGCGAGAGCATAAGTAATCTAAAATGGCCATATTTTAAGGGACACCCTATCATATAATACATACATGGTGTACCAAAGTTGTGAGTGCAGGAGAGTATGTGCGAGAAAAGACGTCAGAGTCTCTTGGAGAAACAAAAAAGCGTACGACTCTAATACTTTTGCTACGATGCTCTCTCGCTCTCACTCTGCGTGTGCAATACATATATACATATATATTCTCGTTCTTCGTTGTGCTTATATATAAGCACAACAAAGATTACAAAAAAATTAGACAGGCTTACGCGCACTCGTAGTCTTCGCGGTCGAATGTTTAAACAAACGAGCAATTATCTTAACTCGATCTCGGATCTATCTCCCGGGGTGTTTCATAGCGGGTGCTCTCGAACTCACGCTCTTGTACGTTGTACACTATTTTTCATCTCCCTCACGTGCTCGCCGATCTCGTTCTTCCAGCTCTCTCGCTCCCTCTCTATCTCTCTTCGCATCTTCTTCCTCATCGTCTTCTTCTTCTACAGCTTCTGGGCTGTCTGGTGATGCTGCTACTGTTCGCTGGCGCAACGGAGTCGAGCAGCTCCTGGGATCCGCGAAGATGTCCTCGTCGGTGTGCAACTCGCACGGTAGTCTTCTCCGCGGTCGACTTCCATCCTCTTCTTACTTCCCGCTCTTACCCATCACCGTCAACCCGAGCAAACCCGTGCTTCACTGTACAGTCGTTCCTTCGGGCTCTTCTTCCTCACAACCCTTTGTAAAAAGCATCAGACACGCATTTCATTTGCTGCTCGCGTTGCTCCATCCGTCGATTTATATGTCTATATATTAGTGTGTGTGTTCAGGTTAGAGTGGCCGTAATAAACGTAATTTTGCAATTTTTATGTGTCTGCCCCCCCCCCCCGCCCCCCGTCACCCGCCGAGGTTTCACATAATTACAAAAAAAATGTTCGCGAAGTCTTCGAACTTATGTCAATATCAACACTTGTATAGGAAATTCTAGTTTTTTTTGCATTTGAATGATATGGGATGTTTCTCGAGTTAATATATCATACCTAAAATATCAACAAAGTAAAAATTAGGGCGATACGATTTTGTCATCAGAGACATGCTTAGGTACTTGAAGGGAAAACTTCGATTCCCAAAAACTAAATGGCGGCTTGAAAATTAAAAACCATCACGATTACGCTGAAATACTTGTTCCCCGTTTTTTATTTCAGGTCACTGGACATGAATTCGGGACGCGAAATGCAATATGCACTGGAGTTGAACTAGTATGACGACATAAAATACATGAACTTCATAAATTAACTACAACGATTCTTATCTATGGTCATTTGTGCAAAGTTTTTGTGGAAACTATGAATTTATAATATTATAAAACTTGTAAACTGTTAAATGATAATAACATATAATATAAATTATAATAAAAAATATATATGATATATAAATTATAGACTAGTATTATATAGATATTATACTATAGATATTATAAGACTAGCTTGAAAAATATATATATATATATATATATGGAAAAAAATTCGATACCCAGATTGCCAATAAAACGACAAGTGTGACCGTTATTTTTCACAATGACCTTGTGTCCTTACATTCGATGGATTACCAAAAGAGGGAATGTGATTTTTGAGAAGTTTTTTTATTCTTTCTTCACATCAGATGTGAATTGAATTTATTTATTTATATTGTGCCAACGTGTGTGCCCAAACGACTGTCCAAACAGATTGTCTTGTCGCAAACCGTTTGTCGTCCGGATCGTTGAGCAGCGAGACACACACACACACATATACACCCCACCACCAAGTCCCATGTTATAAAATCCACGGTACTGCAAACAATATAATAACAAACGCACTCGGAGATGAGCAAGGATAATAGGGCAGTGAAGAGCATTACGACAGTGAAGATGCTACGTGCGGTCGAGCGTGCAGTCCCAGAAACCATTCGGTTCGGTCTGTCGGCTGATAAAAAAAAAAAAAACCAAGAAAAATAAGCGGGAAAAAAAAACACAACATAAGACGCGGAAATAAAAAGACACGAAAACGAATAAAGAAGCCGAAGGTAGTGGAAAAACAGCAGTAGCTATTGGAGAAGGACTATCTGACGGAGCGAAAGAGAAACCGAAGTGAAGAATTATAAGTGGAGAAACACGCGAGGGGTTGAGATGGCCATGGCGAAGGAGGGGCGGGGGGAGGGTGGGACAGGAGGTTGATGTCTAGGGAGAAAAGGAGAAACGGATCCGTTTAACGGGATGATCTGGCTACGGAAGAGCACTCGCGCGCTGCTTGAACGGGAAAAGGGAGAAGCCGGTAGGCTATGTCTATATATCAACGGAAATATATATACATATATATCCATACACATATATAGGCTAAAGCGGGCGGCGAAGAATATGCTATAAGTGTATATATATATATATATATATATACATGTATATATATATGTATAAGTAAGAGAAGGACACCCGCGGGATTATCTTGCTGGCATTTCAGGGCTAATTTCATTCGCACAATGGCCGTGTACGACCCCGCGGATACGGACCTTCATCGTTCTCAGCCCTTACGGCAGCTTAAGCAAAAGTAGCCACCGCCAAAAGTTTCTCTCTAAACTTCTTCTATTTTTTTTCGTTGTCTCCTCCTTTCTTTCATTCTTACTTTCGTTTCTACTTCTGACAGTGCGCCCCCCCCCCCCGCCCTGCCACTCATCTGCGAGAAGCGTGTAATGGCTTTGTCTCTTTTCGATAAGCGAGACAGCTCGTTGCCCAACGAGGCGCGAAAAAACGCATTTTTGTTTGTCCGGTAAAACTCGTCTTCGGTGCTGCAAGTTTTTTCTTTCGTCCTTATTTTTTTCTTTCTTTTTTTTCTTTTCTTTATCTTTCGTCGCTGGGCTCGCCGAGCTCGGCAACCTGTCGTTTTGGACGCAATAGCTCTTTTTACCGATCTTTGGCGAAACATCTGACAGTCGTAAGAATTTTTTTTTTCATGGACAAAGAAAGTTTTGGTTTTTACTAAATGAAATTGTTGGACTATAAGATTTTCATTTTATTTATCTCTCAGATAAACTCTGCAAGAATTACGTGCTATTATTTTATTCCCATTTTTTAAACAATAATTTCTGATATTCATTGATTGTTCAAAATTTAATTAATTATAAAACAATATTTGATGTTTCGATCTCACCTGCCAGGAAAATAATGAAGAAAAACAAACAGTGTTAAATAATTGAGTTCCAGTAAATACGAGTCACGAAAACCAAATAATTAATCATCAAAGAAAATAATAATAATAATAATCAAAGAAATCCGAGTCATCGAAAATGTCCCAATCACAATATCCAAATATTGAAAAACCTGGATATTCGTAAACGGTACACCAAACACACAATTCCCCGCGGGAATCTACATCTCGTTAGAAAACGTTCGAATAGGAAGATGAGTTTTGCTAAACGGTTTAACGTCAATAATCCTCCTTTCGTTCAGTCGTCCGACAGTCGTTTGAGTTTTGTATCCGTGCCGATTGTGTTGTGCCCATGTCATTGAAAATAATAATGAAGAAAGAAGAGAGAGAGAGATGAAAGATATCTTTGGTGAACGACCCGTGGACCGCTACAATGGGTAATGGATACATTTAATCCAATTGGTGTTGGTTACGGAAATTCGTTTCTCAAGATACCGCGAAAGCTATACCTCCCTCATTGTCCTGGCCCGAAGGGTATACCTACGAAGGGTGGGGGGTACGTTCATACCTGAAGACGTTAACGCGCCGAGCCCCCCCCCCTTTCCCCCTCCGGCCCCCGTAGTGCCGGACAATGCCGAAAATATTGGATAAGCGTGACAGAAAGACACTCAAACGACTATAATGGTCAACCTTGTGGGTCGCCCCGCGGGGTTCCCATCGTCAGTCCCCCAAAATGCGCGTGCGTACAACATCGCAAACCCATCTTCAATCGTCGTTTACAACTTGCCGACCCAAAGACACGCGCTCAACCAATTTCCCCCCAAGAATGCTCGCAAATTTGCTTAAAATTAGGGCTCTCCGTTCAGGTCATACCGCACCACGTAGTTCGTCCTAATCTCACGAAATTCAACAACCCGGAAACAAACGACCGTTTTTTTCGTCGTTTCTGCCAAACGTCAACGGTCTTTCACGTTGCGTCCCACGCGCCGAGTTCATCCAACATGGCAAACTCGCGGGCCATCATAAATTCCCCATCCACATGTGCGTTATAACCGAACGAACGAACGATAACGCCGCTTTCTACACGACAACGGAATGGTTAAACGACATTGTGCGACCAAAGCGAGATGGGAAAACACCAATGCGTGAACGCGGAGAAGAAAACCGCTTGGCAGAGTTCGCCACGAAGATCATAAAGATCCATCAAGTTCGCGCCCGCGAGGCTACACGGAGATTGAGGGCGTAACCCTCTCGTGGACCGAGTGTGGAAACGGATAAACATCCCCCGAAAGAGACACGGTTCACGGTTTATCGTTTCGTTTCATTGTGGCTGCCATTTACGTTGCCACAAACGCGTTTATACGCTTGTTCGCGAATAAATATATATTCGTGATTATATTTCCACGAAGCGGCGAAACATCATGCTACAGATTTTTCTCTATCTCGCTCTCTCTCTCTCTTCGAGCCATGGATGCACAGCAAAATGAAGAGCACGAAGAAGCGGAAGAAGAAATAAAACGTATACATATAAATAAATGCGAAGGTCCCGGGTGCTGTTGGCTCGTGCAGCCAGAGTTTTGGCCATCTCGCCAAATCGGTGAGCGGACCGGAGCGTGAAAGAAAGAAGACGGTGAGGAATGGAGCTGGATACATACATATATACATACATATATATCTATACATATGTCGAAAAGGTGAGCGAGAGAGAAGGCCGCGGTGGCCGATTCTTCGGGCCCGGTTTCCCCGTAAAAGAGCGGCATCGTCTTGGTACGTTGGTCGTCGTCGTCGTCGTCGTCGTCTTCGCGGGTAAGCGTTTCGCTTTTGCTCACGGGCCGTGTGGCTCCTCGGCGTGCTGGTCATCGAATCTACAACCCGGCGACGGCTTCGTCGTCGTCGTCGTCGTCGTCGTCGTCGCGCGGAGGCCGCCGCGGTCCTCCACCTTCGGGAGGACTCGCGCGCGCCCCGGCCTAACAAGAGGATCCACCATTCACCTGTCACTACGAACCGAGGGCGGTTAGTTATAGTTTATTTATCGTTTCCACGTAGGGAACGCGGGCGGCGTTCTTGCTCATTCTCTCTCTCTCTCTTTCTCTCTCTTACTCACACTTACACACACACTCACTCGACTCGTTCTTCCGCCTCTCTCAACCAATTCCCCGTGTCTTTGGAACCATACACGCACGTGTGTACACAGCGTCCGTGTTTCTGTGTGTCTGTGTGGGTTTCTACAAGTAGAGGCTCCATCCGCGTACGATCGGCTTCGAGAGACGGTGCGGTACCCAACGATTCGGCGCGGTGTCGGCGCGTTCGCCGGGCCTCTTATATATACATATATATGTAAGTGCACACGAAGAACGTGAAGACGCACACTGAAGCGGCCAGGAGTCCGTATACCCCGGCAACGTTGAACGAGGGGTGTGGGTATGGCGCCGGCGTGTGTGGTCCCCGGCGCATACCTCCTCGAACCGAACAACTATCGTCCGGTTCTCGCGCTACGGGAATCCCCCGTTTCGCGGGTCAATTTCTTGGCCACTAAGCGTAATAATGCCACGATAGCCCGGGCCTCTCGCTCTTTCTCACTATCCTCGTTCAGCTCCAGCCTCCCCCCACCGCCCCCGAACCTCTTACCCTCGCATCTCTCGCCCCCCTCTTCTCCCCCGAGTCCCACGCGCGTTTGCTCCTGCTGCTAGATGTCTTAACCAGATTGCTAAACGGCGCATGTGCCCGGCCGAGTGAGAACCACAATGAGACACGGGGAGCGAGAGGATGAGGATCTGGACAATTGTGTAGTCGACGACGATGACGACAAGGACGACGACGACGACGAGGAGGAGGAGGACTCTCTTACCGCGAGCTCGCGCCTCTCCGGAACGATGTAAACGCAATTTTCGTCGATTCAAGCGGAGATGGCCAAACTACCATTCCACAATATCCTCCTTCGTCTCCTCATCTTCGCCTTCTCGGGCTTTCCACGTCATTCGCGTATTACGAGACGAGACCCGCGAATCCACTTTCGTACGAGGTACTTGGGGGTCTGCCTATTACCGGTCCGTCCATCCATGTGTGTGTGTGTGGGTGGGTCGGTGGGTGGATGCTCGGGAGGTCCATGAGTTCAGGATTATACAAAGTGGCTGAGACGAGATTGCGGTAATAATGGTTCCCGCTTCAATCTACCTCGCTCGAACCATCTGGAACACGTTTTATTTTTTTTTTGTTCTTCTTTCACCCACCCGGCCTACCCCCTGACTCTCACGGTTTTCGTCCAACAACGACGAATTTTCCGTTCATTGGTCCGTGTAACTGTGTGGACGATTTACGAATTTGACCGAGGAATCATTTGAAATGGTTTACGCGAGACAGAAATTTCGAGTGATTAATAGACGCGTAAGGTTGGCCCCGGTCGAAGGTTGTATATCAGTGGCAGAAGCAGAAGGGTCAAGAAGGATATATTTTTCGCTGACAGTTGTCCCAAACGATCTGGCCGTATCCATGTCCGTGTAACGGCCTCGTGGTCAGTGAGCCAGGGGGGGGGGAGGATTTGGGGAAGGGTAAGCGTTTGTATACGTTTTGAAGATTTCTCGGGTGCTCGGGTCACTCTGCGTGTGCCCCCCGAGTGATCGGACATAAAGGGTAGTTTGTGTACTCGCTATGGGGTCCGACCTGGGATTGACGGATAATTAAGTGTAGAACACGAAAAATAGGTAAAGGATCATGAAATCCGTTGAACCATCTACCTGGAATATATCATAGCCTCTCTCTCGTGTTCGACACTCGATGACAGCTCGTGGCGCCACGGACCCCCCGCGGGTTTTCGACTCCACGGGGCACCCTCACGTCGGATTATGCCCGCACGCCGTTTCGGCCGGAGCGACGGAGACGGACGAGTGGGTGGGCGAGGGAAAAGAGAGAGAAAGAGAGAGATGGACGAAGAGACAGAGCCACGGAGGGCCCCGAAAAGATTCTTTTGTTTCGGGCTCATTAACGTGTTGCCAAACCCCCTCAGCGTCGACCGGCGGGCTCTCTGCCACGGGACGACACGACTCTTCGTGGTCCGTGGTCTTTTGCATTCCTTCGGATCCCCTCATTCCCGCTGAGCAATCTCCTACGTTGGAAAAATACAGTTTTCCACATTGCTTTGCATAAATTCGTGGTCCATGGATTTTTCTATATAATTACAGAGCAAATCTTTGTTTTTGGGGTCACTCTCTTCGGTCATCCTCTTTCGGTGATTTTTTTTTTTTGAGTTTAAAAATTTCACACGGTGACAGAGACGGAGCACGTTTCGAGACGATGAGATATTCGAACCACCGAGCCTGAAGCCTATATGTATACTTTCGATTCTTCTGGCAGTTTTCATGTTTGAAGTAGATACTATTGGGAGAAACGTGTGGAAATTTGAGCCCATCCGGACAATATTTCGAGGTTCCGCTTTTACGAATTCCATTTTGGCTTTGATTAACACGTAAACAATTTTTTTTTTCGACTGTTGCAATTCATTTTTCGGGTAAACGAAAAATTCTAGGGATGCAAAGTAAGTATAATACGTATCATCAAGGTCACTTAAGATGGAGATATTTTTTATTTTACAATAAAAAAAAAATAACAATTTTTTTCATCAGTTTTAAATTCGTTCGTCAGTTTTTGTTAAAAACGAGTTGTTAACTCTTTTTCAAATTGTGAATAAAAAAATATCGAAGTTTCAAGCGACCTCAATACTGTGTATTGCACTTATTTTCCATGTCCGAAATTTTTCCTCTGCCTAAAAATGTAATTGCACCTAAAAAAAAGAATAATCTTTACAGATTAATCAAAGAAAAATCGAATTCGTAAAAGCGGTACCTCCAAATACAATTCGATTGAGCTCAAATTTCCACAGATGTCTCCTGAAAGTATCTGCTTTTAATGTAGAAACTGCCACAAGAATCGAGAATATTCGCCCCATTTCAACACACCCCAATGTATAACCGGCAAACGAACACACACGCGGATACACATGTGTGTATAAACGAGAGCGAACGGTAGAGACACGAGATTATCTTGGTCGAAGAAGGGGGGGGGGGGCGAGAGTTAATAGGCGGTCAGTCGAGGCTCCGCGCGCGTGTTTAACATATTTCCGAAGCGTTTTAACAGGTTGTATCGGGCGGGTCCGGGGTCCGGAGCTCCTCGCTGGCGCCAGCACCGCCCGGATGAGCTTCATCGTGGTGAGCAGTTCTCCGACCTCGGCGACGAATGAATCCGACGTGGCTCACGTGTTTGATGTACACAGACGATACGTCTTTGTGTGATGTTGTATCGTTTCGTTCCACATATACATATACATATATATTATACATACCTATTTGCTTCTGTGTGACTATACAGCAGTGGCTCGATAGCTCAGAGATTCGAGATTGCCATCGACGAAAGAAAAATCCCACGTCTTGAGGTATCGAACGAATCTGATCTATTCCGAAGCTTTGGTTCTTTACCTCGGAGCTACCTTTCACTCGACGAAACGTTCTGCCCTTAAGTTTCCACGTGTCCTTTGTGAAACGATGCGGACAGACGAGGAACAGCAACAACGATGAACAGGAAGAGAGATAGAGAGAGAGAGAGAGAGAGAGAGAGAGGTCGCACGATGGGGGTTGGAGGGGACGCGCTCTCATCAGCGTAACTTTGGCTGTCAGGGGTGCGCGGACATCGCTGCTGGTGGAAACCCTTTCCGCAACAGTCGGAGAAGTGTTTATTGGTACGAGTGAGCACCCAGAACGTACGACCATTCACGTTTCCATGTGTAACATGCGCCATGCGAATTTACTGCTTCGGAAACGCGACTAACTGCACTCTGTGGGGAGATTCACTTCGCGAATGCAACGGAGCATTTGCGAATGGACGTGCCGCGAGGCGAATTGACGGTCTCGATCATGTTCTCTCTTTCTATCGGGTCTATCCGTCTTTCTCGGTTTTCGCTTCTGGCTCGATTTTCTTCGTTGGCCGGCCTGGAATGCTTGATATTCCGCGGTCAACGCGATCCGAATGCCACGTGCATAAGTCTCTCTCCCTCTCTCTCTCTCTCTCTTTCTCTCTCTCTCTCTCACACACACACACACACACACACACACACACACATACACATATACATGGACTGTATCTGGTTGTTCCCGTGGGATTTTCAGAAATATGTGTGTAGGGAAATAGTTTGAAAATGGTAAATATTTTGTTCGTCCATTCCGGATTCCGGTATTCGATACCTGGTAAGGAGTTCAGAGGCCTCGACTCAATTTTGCGGGGGTGAGAGGGATATTTGATAGAAATATTGATGGGAGGTTCTTCCTTATTTATTTAATTCTTATTTATTCAAATCATCGAGATTATTTTTTCTCATAATATTCGTAAATGGCAATAAAGACAACAAAATACTGTAAATGTTTTCTGCTAATAGAATCAATTCCAATCTAGATTATTTCACGATCACGATTTTCATTCAATTCATAGAATCATCAACAGACTTTGAGAGACTATGGTTTTTACAAGAACGAATTCAATTAAATACAAAACAAAAATTGTAAGGAAAAAAACAACCGTAGTGGTTAATGATTCGAATGACAAACAAACATACAATTTTCACAATTTCATAGTGATCAACTTTCGAAACGAATAAAAAAAAAACGTTAAAAAAAACCGCGGCAGTTCACTCATCAGCGTGGTCGAGAAAATTCTCAGGCCGAGGGAATTGCCATCAGCATCAGCAGAAGCAGCAACAGCGATGGTGGTCCGGTAATAAAACAATAAGTTGGGCGTTGTGAAGGTTCTAGCTCGTTGCGAAGACCCGAACGATCGGGCTCAACCAACTGCTGGTATCAGTGTTGGATCGAAATGCGATGAATACACGCGAGGCGGTGGTAGAGCAGGACGCACCAACGTTGAACGTTACGCTGGGAAAAGAGCGAGAAGCTTGAAGCGAGAGTGCGGGAGGGCGAACGGAAAGATTGAGGTAGAGTGTACGAGTGAACTCGTGCTTCTGGTGCCTCGTGTTCGTGCTGCTGCTGCTGCTGGACAAGAGGCATGAGGTATGCTTTCGAGTGGCGCCACTATAACCGAGCATAACCTCTCATTCTCCGATTCTTCGCTCATACTTCTCGCTACCTTCGTTCTGCTTCACCCTGCTCTCAGCATTCTCATCCTCTTCGTCTTCATCCTCGTCCCATCTTCCACGTTCTTCAATTCACGTTTCTTTTTTCTTCCATCCCCATCGTCCACTGTTTCTCATCTAGCGACCCGTCGAATTCTAACCCAAATACTCGAAGTCTTCTAGTTTCCTCCATTGCTCCCTGATCAATATCGTTCTCTGTCTTTTGCTCGAGTCCAACAATCATTCCGTCCTCGTTCTCGTCGTCGTGATGATCGCTCTGCTGCAACAGAAATTAATAATCCCCCGAGACGAATGGTCGTTGAGTTACAACATTCCTTCATCGATTCTTCAACGGTTCCCCCAGCTTCAACGTCGACGTTCCCAATGCTGTGGACATCGTGTTCGCTTGTGTTACTATACGCGACTTTGACCATAACCTATAACGACGCACGGGCTTGACACGAAGCCGAGGAATTTTCTCCCATCTCCTTTTATCTCCTCTACAATGGCTGGTCTCTTCTACACGTGGGACAGAAACGATGACTATTTTTCCTTCTGCCTCAACTCCACACGACCACTGACTAATTAACGAATCTCCACTGTCCGCGCGCACACGGCTGGGAATCCGATTCTCGTAGACGCATAATTACACGTCTCTGTGTATGTTATATATCATTGCGTTCCAAAACGATTCTCACGCGTTAACACGAGATTTCGACAGCGATGGAAACGCTTGTGTGGTATACAGTCTGTTCAACAAGAAACGATTCTCGTTTTTTCAAAAAAGAAACAGAAAAGTAAAGACTTTTTTCATGTTCTTTTTTTTTACTTGAAAGTACCTTTGAAGGACTATGAACAAGATGCAGATTTGTTTCGAGTGTTTCTTGAACTGTCGGAGTATGCGGACGGCAAATTCAATATAAGTGCTGATGAGTATTTCAATAAGCGTTTTCGTGGGGTCCTTTGGTCCCCCATCCAAAAGGTCCACGTATGACCTACAAGACGGCTGCCAAATCGATTGAAAATTTGAAGACGTTTGTAGAGAGGTGGGTCGAATGGTATGAAAAAGCCACTAGAATAGGAAAGGTGCCAGGCCATTTTGGATAACGACGAGGATTGGACGGTGTGCTAGGTATAGTTATCTCTCGACTGCACAATCGTGGATTCCAACGCCTATTAAAAATTCCAGAATACGTTGAAGAATAATATATCGGCAGAATGGTGAATAATTATTGCAGAAATGTGGATATTTTAATTGTCGCGGGATAATTAATTTTGGGTATTCGCTAGAAAAGTATTTTCAATGACTTTTTTTTTTGTTTTTTTTTTTTAATTCGACGAATGGCCATCGTTGATGCATGATAGCACACTAGCGGAGCCGAATAGTCGCGCCACCGAAGATGCGATCGATCAGATTCGGGTTTATCGTCGGTCGGTCAATTTTCGCCGATCGACGATCAATTAGCAACGAATAATTATCGCGGGTCCACGATCTTCGGCGCCAAAGAGCCTATTCGACCGCGAGAATATGAGACGATGAAGAATTTATTATAATTTATTATGTATTCGGAACGAATGTGGAGCAACGTTTGACAACACGTACACGCACACACAGACACGCACAGACCGCAAAATTCGACCCGAGCGGAACGAAGTTGTCGAAGACAACGGACTGACGAAGAAGACGAGGGGGAGGGAAAAAAAATGGGCCCCTCGGGCCGGTGAGGAGAGCAGCGACGAAGGCCGAGTGGAAGAGCGATCGTCCGAGGGATTATACGATGGGACACATTTCCGAAATTTTTACAGAAAGGGGGACGCGCCAGGAACGCGTGTTCTATTAGCTAAGACAAAAGAGCGGCGCCTAGACGTCCGAAATTCTCGTGAAGCCGGGTGAGCGATAGAAATGAAATGAGAAGGGCGATGAGAACGGGGGAAAAGGGTTGGTTCGATTCCAAACAGTCGTCTCAGCCTCGTTTCTTCACTTCCCAGACATGATTCCTGTGTGAATGTGCGTTAACATAGATGACCGGGGCAAAATGAAACATAAAAAAAAAAATTCAAACAAATTATTTTGTTCAAGTGTGTTGTAAGCTCTCAACTGAAATCGATTACTTTGCGCTCGCTTCGCAGGCATAAAATGACGCGTTTTCGAGGAGGGTCGGATTAAAAATATTGAATTATGCTTTTTGAATTTTTTTAAATTTATTTCAAGGCGTTGATTAAAATGATTGGAATTGGTTATATATGTACAGAAGCATTTGAACTAGTTCGATTTCTCGACTTGTTTTAAATCGGTATACCAATAATACGAAACAATTCTTAATATCCTTGAAATTACAGAATAATATGAATCATAATTGCTTAAACCTATATAAGTTAATAATAATAATATTACATTTTGCCTGTCGGAGTGTTTTATTTTTCGGCACGTACTGTATAATCGTAAAAAAATAAAATTACTGAGTTACAAGCAATGGTATATAAGTGCATTGAGGTAACGTTATGAAGAATTGTTTTTTCTTCTCGATCGCTCCATTTTGCCCCGGTTGGAGCTACGTATTCACCTATACGTGTGTGTGTGTGTCTCTGGTTGTGCCGAAGATCCCACATCCAGCAACGCGACGACTTCTGTGCGTCGTCTCTCGTGCTCCGTCGACCGTTTTATTTATGCGCCCCAGCGCGGAAAAAGATGTAAGTCCTGCGAGCGGAGTAAGAGAGAGATGTATATGTATATAGAGAGAGGGTGAGAGAGATAAAGGAAGAGGATCACCCCTCCGGGCCGCATTCCTACTTCGGGCGACCGTCGTCGATTTTACAACCGCGGCAGCAGCAGCAGCAGCAGCAGCCCCGCCGGCTAAGGACGTCGTCGCCGATCTCGACAGACATCTACCACGCAATAATAATCCCGGTCCCGGTTCTACACGTTTCACGATAATTCGAACGTCCATCCCTTCGATAACTCGATCCATCGATCTCCTGTTAAACTCATACAGTGAGAAAACTCGTGTATCATTTAACTCGTTGATCGTTCTCGGCGATAACACATTTTTTTGGGACCGAGAAGAAATTTTTCTACCATCGACAATGTCTTCACGAACATTCTGTCACTCGAGATTAAATTAATCAAACCAGCAACTGTATCATTCGAAAAAATAAAATCACATCCAAGATCTTATTTCACATTATTTATGGAACACTTTGTTACAATCAATTTACGTACACTTTTATCGGCCAATAGTTTTATTTTTATTCTTCTTCTTTCTTTCTTTCGAATGATACTCGTGTGATAAATGTAAGTACGAAAAATGGGAGATGCGGCTGTTCCGCGAAAATTTACGAACTGGACGGTAGTGAATTGTTGGAAAAAATATCGGTTAGCCGTGTGCCAAGAGGGTGACGCACGAATCGCCGGGAGGATAATATATGTATGCTTATATATTCATATATATATGTAACGAATCCTATACGAGATAGCATCAATAACTCCATAGCTTGGAAATCCGATTGAAATTACGCAAAACGAAGGTCAGAATAAAAAACTGGTCAAGTTCGAGTTCGAATTGCGCGCAGACGATTCCGTGTTATATTTTTTTCCCTCCCGCGACGCACGGGGCCACCTACCGGAAGTTTATCGCATTATCGCAGTCAACCGCAAATGGAATGATTAGCTTGTAAAATTAAGTTCTACGAATCTATAAGACCTAGGACTTTTGTGATAACTTTCAGGTTAACTCTAAGTAAGGTATCAGATTCTCTGATTTAAAAAAAAAGGTTGGGCCCAGTAGTTTCAAAAATAAGAATGGAATAGGAATGCTCTATTTTTTGACGTTCTTCTGGATATCTTTTCAAATATACAATTTAAAATTATATAAGAAGTACATATATAAAAGAGTAGTTGCATTCCACCCTTCTGAATGATACCTTACATGACGTAGACAATAAGAAAAAAATTTAATTCGAGTTCTCAATCTGTTTGAATCGATTAATTTATATCCAGAATTGACTCACGACTGACGCAACTAATTATCAATTATTCTCATGGTTCCGTTTTCATTCCCTCGGAAGTACGGACCCGGCTGGAAATTTTCACCTTTATTTCAACTTATTTCAACATCACTTTTATGGTGAAGTAGGTTGAGATAAGAACCAAATTATAAACAATTCTTACCCGCGTTTCAACTTCATTTCACCTCTAAAATCTCCAGTTATTTCCCATCAATAAAATTCGTAAGGTAATAAAGAAAGAAAAAATTTCACTCTCACTCGAAATGTGAAACGAAGATGAAAAAATATTTCAACCTCACTTCGACATCCAAATCGTACATATACCGTGAAACAATTCCAAATGCAAGGTGAAAATTATGACTAGGGGAACCCTAAAAATGTTCCACAACAATAATCGCGTGTGTAAAGACGAACGAGAGTTCCATCAATTTTTTTTTTTTTCAATTTTTTTTCTTTTTTTTTATGGGTGCGCGATGGCGTAGGTGTGTAAGCGAGTGCGATGGATTATTAATGGAGTCAGTCTCGTTGTTCGAAGTAGCGGCGCGCCCGAGGCCTCCGGGCCGTTGCGACTCACGGAACGAATATGTGTGGTCGTCTCATCCGGACACATCTAGACGCGCGTGTACGTGTTTCAAGATTTAAACGACCGCGGGTTCCGAGTCTCATACCTGCAATCGAGTCCGGGGCGATATACAAACGCGCACGCCCGACGGTCAGATAATCACGCACCACCACCATCACCGGCAGCAGCAGCTTCTTCGTGTTTTTCGGGCTTGATAGATCGACGCAATTCAGATCACACAGATGACGTGTTTCGCTCCCCGCGCATGCCGGTCGACCCCCGCCCGCGCTCTCCACGTCGAGACATCGCTCGAACGTCCATCTCTCTCGCTCTTCTTAATGCCGATTAATTTATCAAATCGCGCGGACGAGATAAGATTAGACGCTCGCGAGGAATGGGGTGTGTAGAACCTCGGCCCATCTAGATTAACCCTCATCGTCCTTCCTCGTCTTTTCTTCGCTTCTTCCATCACGTTCTTCTCGCTCCGTCGCGTCAGCCTTACAACCGGCTACTCAAACTGAAACAAGAATGAGAAGAAAATTGAAAGAAAAAAAAAACTGGTTGAGTACGAGTTAGACTCTCACGCAGAGAGTTTCGTACTTTATTTTTTTTACATTACTTTTACTAGCCCCCTCTTCTCTTTTATCTCGAAAGGAATATAGCATACAAATACTAACAACTCGAGAAGACTATCTGCTAGCTCACTCTTCTTGTGCGACTCTTTCATTTCCAGTCCACCGCGATTGAAAAAAATGAGTTTGTAAAATTAATTTCTGGAAATCTGTGCGACCCAGGACTTTCTTTACAGTTTTTTGGTGAACTTCGAGTGAGGCGTTATTTTCTGTGATTTGTTGAAAATTTTCGCACCCGCCGTTTTGAAGAGAAGGTGAGGAGAGGGGGGAATGCTCTATTTTCGCGTATTTTTCAGAATATCTTCTTGAATATGCTGTTCAAAATTATGAAAAAAATATTGTTGTATTCCACTGTACCAAGCCCTTTCAAACGATATCCCACATGATACATGAAATAAAAATTTTTTTTCCCGACCTCATTTGCCTTATCTTCAAGTCTCGTATTAATATATTGAAGTGTTAACCGGTGCCCAGTAGGTGTGTTAAGGAGATGCCATTATACTGTGACGAATTGAAAGTTTTTCTGCCGCATGGTTTCTGAGAAAATCGGGCCTGACAGACGGACAGACAGACAGACACACAAGTGATATTATATGGGTTTCGTTTTTTTTTCCTTTGAAGCTGCGCAACCCTGATAAATAAAGAAAATAATTAAAAAAATAAAATATGTCAGAGTTATGTTTGTTGGTAGCAAAGTACTGTCGTAACGCGTGTGCGTAATTGAATGACGCGAACGTTAACAGCAAATACACGTTAAAGTGGTAAAAAGAGAGAGAGAGAGAGAGAGAGAAAGAGAGAGAGAGATGGAGCAAGTGACAAGAGTCTTTGACCCTACCGCAAACGCTTGAACCACCAACGTGTGAATTAATTTAACGACTAATTATTCACAATCTCAAGTGCGCAATATAATCCAACGTTAAGCCAAGTTCCTTAGTCTTTATTTAATAATAATTCGAGCATTTATGGTTTTCTTGATTATTCGTCGTTGGATTATTGGCGAAGACGCAACGTCTTGTGAGTCTCGTAGCGCGGCCAGGCTGCTCGACGAGTGCGAATGCGCGGGAGGGGGGGGGGAGATGGGCCCATCGCGAGAGGGTCGCGTCTCTCGCGGACCGAAAGGAAATATTTAACGAGCCCGTAAATTCCCCGTTGAATTTTCAAAGCCGAGCGTAAAAATTATATGGGACATGATCGAGCCACGTTCGTGTATTGCACGCATGTACTTTAGGGTGTGTCGAAAAAACACAAAGTTTTTCGATTCTTTCGGCAGTTTCTATATCTAACCCAGATACTATCGAAAATCATCTGTAAAAATTTGAGCCCGATCGGACTATATTTAGAGGTTCCGCTTTCACGATTTCGATTTTGCCTCTTATTAACACGTTCACAAATTTTTTTCTTTTAGTTGCATTGAATTTTTCAGGTGAGCGAAAAATTTCGGGGATTAAAAGTAAATGCAATGCATAGTATTGAGGTCACTCAAAATGAAAATATTTTTTGTTTTACAATTCGAAATAAAATCGAACAACTTTCTTTCCAACAAAAATCGTTTAAAACTGACGAATAAAAATTCTTAACATTTTCAAAAATTGTAAAACATAAAATATCTCTATTTTAAATGACCTTGATACTATGTATCGCACTCACTATTCATCCCCGGAATTTTTTATTTACCTGAAAAACAAATTTGAACTGAAAAAAAAAAATGTTTGCGTGTTAATGAAAGGCAATATCGAATTTGTGAAAGCGGAACCTCTAAATATTGTCCGATTGGGCTGAAATTTTGACAGATGTCTCCCAATAGTATTCACTTGTGATGTAGGAACTGCCGGAAGAATAGGACATCTTTGTTTTTTTATTCAACACCCAAATGTACACAAGTATATTTTTGTATGTTGTTGGTACTCATGCGGACAACACGGGCTCATACCGAGACACCGATAGCGAGTGCATGGCTGCTCTCTTTTGCACAGATACGAACGTGTGTAATAATGTTGTGTCCGGAATATGAGCTTCGCATCGCGACGGCTTAACAAGCAATAAATACGCCGTCGCTCGGTACGAAAAGTTTACGTCTCCGACCGAGCGTTGATCGTCCCCCCCCCCCCGTTTCCTCGCCCGCTCTTCCGCCGATTCACGGTGAGAGGGTAATCGCTCGGTTTATAACGTAACGTAAAATTAATAGAGCTTATCGTGCCGTGGAGCGTCGACAAACCTGCCTTCCCCCTCCCCCTCCCTCGCCCCTATGTTGCTTTCAATAATAATTCATCGTGAAATGATACGCCTCCGAAAAGAACTATACGACGTATTAAGTTCGATCGAATTATTATTTTTTATTTTTTTAATAGTTTTTCAATTTTTTTTTCTTTGTTCCCAGCTTTTGCGTGGTCGCAGGTTCGAATTATCGGGGTGATTATCGGTAATGGTGTAATCCATTTGCAATAAAAGACATCAATTATAAACTCTGGCTCTGTCTTTGGAAGAATAATTTATTAATAAAATTTGGCAATTGCCATTGGAAATAGTAATTGAAAAAAATAAATATTCGTTCATTGTGAAATTGTTTTCTTGAAATAATCAAAACGAAACCAACAATGTTTGGTGAGATGATAATTAGTTGTGTCAGTCGTGATTCAGTACATTCGAATGTATAACTTATCGACGTTATTTGTTACCTACTTTCGATGGAAAATGATTCGTGAGCTTGCGAAAAAAAAAACATTTCTAGAGATAATTGAAAAGATGATGGCTTGTAAAATAATGATAAGTTGTGTCAGTCGTGGTTCAGTTGTGAATGTAAGTGAATAACCCACCGATAGAATTCAATAAGTTCGATCAGAGCAACAATCTCGAAAGTAATTTGTAAGCTAGTAAAAAATATAACTGAAAATAATTGAAAAGATGAAGCCATACAAGATTATAATCGGTTGGATCGGTCGTGATTCAGTTCGGGGTTAAAACCAAATAAAATTATTCACGATTTTTTTTTCAATTCCAAAACCAATAAAAATGCAGGAACGCTATAACAAACAGAAATCAATTTCGTCAATCGTATCGAATATTTCACTCAATAAAGGTGGTCTCCTTTCTCATGTGTATACCCATTTTCAAGGTCATTTTTCGGAATTTAAATTTAGAAGAATGGTTAAACGTACAGTGTTAGTATTGTGAAGTTACATTTATGCATGTTCGAGGCGAGGTCTTAAATTTTTTCACAGCATTTTATTTGAAATTGTACAAGATATTTGATGTTGTGCACTCCTAGTCATCGGAAACAACATATATATGAATTATATATAGATAATGTATAAGTTTCACTTAAATTAACACGCTGATTTCCAAATTATCTGTATATAGACTATATATATATAATGTATATATGCCCAATCTTATATGCCCATAACTCCCGAATTATCATGTTTACCCAAGTAAAAAAAAAATATAAATAATATTAATTTAAACAAATGATCAATTAAATTAATTAACATTAATTAAAATTACGCATAGACTACATAAAATAATTTTTACTTGGTAAGTGATTGTGACAATTTGTTCGACGATCATACGATTATAATTGTACGAGCCACGAATTAGCCATCATGATTCCAAACAGTCGTGATAACAATACCAACCGTGGTGTGTGTGTGAGAGAGAGTGATGATGAAAATTGTAAAGCCACCCCGTTTTTGTATAACGAAAAATTAATAGAGCTTATCCTCGAATCCCGAACGTTTTGTAATTTATCATGGGATTACGGTGCAAATACGATGCGAAACGAGAACGGCAGGAACGACCCCCCGAGTGCTCCCTCGTGGGGAACCGTGAAACCCCTCGACCCCACGGGCGCGGCAATCACTTCCTGTGTCAATAAACACGGATTCCCCGGTCGTGCGATGATGTTGCCGACTACCGAAGTTGTCTGTTGGCTGCCCGGCTGCTTCACGAACCCCGCGACGAGAGAACCCGGTCCACCGGGGGATGCTGAGCCACATCCCGGGAATGAGCTGTACGAGGCTTAGCCGGGAGTCTCTTTCTCGCGCGATGGGGAATAGAGAGATATCTCTAACACACTCGCTCACTCGTACAAACGACAACCACTCTGGAAATCGACCCTTCCTCGACATCGATACCCACAGCCTTCTTCAACATGTTTTTTTTTTCTCCCCTCGTCTTCGTTTCTCCGACTCTCTTTCTCTCTCGCTCTTCCTCCCTCTTGGCGTGCATTCAATCCGCACAACCCTAGTCACTCTTCCCGATTTCAGGATAATATTGATTCTGGAATTACACGAGAATTAGGAAGAACGACGATGCAGGGCAGAAGAAGAATTGACTCGTTCTGCTGAGAGATCCACGTGTTGTTCTTCTTTGTACGGCGGACCCTTCGTTGCTACGAGCATTATCCAAATTCGTGAAAATCAAACCCCTTCGTCGAGATGAGAAGTTGGATCTGCACCATCGCTACATTTTATTTTATGCGTTGAGCAAAAAGAGTTTTGCGCAATAATTTATCTTTTTTTCGTCGATAGTTAACGAATTGTAAAAAAATGTAATCATCGAATTTTTCGAGTATGCTTGGCTTATGTATTTTGGGTTGCTTGGCTCTTGCGTTTATTTGTTTTTTTTTCTGGATTTTTCAATTTTTGTATTTTCGTGGAGTTTATGGTCTTGAGAATAATCTCTCCTGAAATTATTAACATATTTTCATAATCGTCGATGTTATTGAGATTCCAAAAAGCACGAGCAATGGATAAATTTCAAATGCGTTTTTCTTGAAACTGACTCTTGGCACCATAGGACAAATATATCTAAGCAGCAAGTGAACCGATTGACTTGAAATTTTTAGGGTTTATTGAGACCATTATTCGCTATCGTTTGAATTAGTACATTTTTCCCTGGTTATATTACATTATGCCTGGTATTTATTTTCCATATCACCAGAATAGTCGTGATCTTTGCCCAGATGAAAAAAAAAAAACAGCACTACTACAACGCAGATAGCCCCACCTCAAGGATTCAATATTTAGTGACGAAACAATGCCAGCATTGTCCAATAATAATAATAAACATATTCACTCAATTTCATTTCAATAAATCCAAACATTTTATTTTTTCAAAATCCTCAAAATCCACCGGAAAATGCTTAATATGCGACATGAATATTGTATTTTAACCTCCTTCAGCTCACAACGTGTTACACCAATTAATAAAAATACAAAAAATTATTCGTTGTTATTCCAATTTTTCATTGAAAACAAAATGTACTAATTAGTTTAACGTCTTATCGGTCGCACCATCGAATAATAATAATGATAATAATGAATGATAAATAATTTCTCACGATAATTAAGATTCATCGATTAACAAAAATTTCATATCAATAAAAAGTTGGATCGGTGATCGCAGCAACGCAATAACAACAATAAACGAATTCGTCCGGATGAACGTCCGTGGTGATGCGCACGTGAAAACGAGCGAGTGGCATAAACACGGATACCGACTTACGTATTATCCATCATTCCCCCGGACCGGGATACCGAATTACAATGACAATGACCGCAATAACGATCGTTCGGTGTTACCATGAGCGCGTGCGTTCGCGAGCGACGAGGAAACGCGTATACACAGCGAGCGAGGCCGGCACGCGGCTTCTGCCAGCACGTCGACAGCTTGGAAAATTGCTAACAAATAATGATACAAAGGGTCGTGCTTGGTGGCCCAGAAGTAAAGGAAGGGGAGGATGGAGGTTGCGGGGCCGCGCGACCGGACGGGCACTCGGGAACGAGGGGTGTCGATGGACCCCTCGTCGTCTTCCTTCGATGTGTATCACCAATATTGAAGCGGAATCAGCACGGCAACGCACACTATACCCGTACAATTCACGAAAATATCGTGTCACGAATATGACCGAAATTCATCCCCCCCGCTCCATCCCCCTCGCTCTTACGTAACATTGCCTCCTCGAAATCAATCCGCTAATACGAAAATTTGTCTCCCCCTCTCCTGGCCCCAGTCGTTCGCAAAAAAAGCGGGTGGGGCTCGAAATTCAGAACGATTCAAGTTCAGAAAGGTCAAAATTCAATAGAATGACATTGCAGCGAATCGTCGAAAATCAGAATGACATTGTAGCGAACGTACAATATTCCGAACGCCTAACAGTTGGCGTAGTCTTCAACATTTTCCGGCTTTCGAGCTTTCCCACGCGTAAATTATCAAAGTGAGATGTACGCCGTTATTGACTTTTTTTTAGGAAATTCAATTTTCTACAACATTGTTTATGTGAACTTTTGGGCTATGTAGCGTTGTTTATTCAGCGTTTGGACGGGAAGGTAAAAACAGTGAGAAAATCAATGCATTTTTACCTTTACGTCCAAACGCTGGATAAACAACGCTATATAGACGAAAAGTTCACATGAACAATGTTGTACAACGTTGAAACGCCGTGCAGATCCTTGCGAAATTTGACACGTATCACGACCGAGTGATATTGTATCCTAGTGCAGATTTGATGTTCAATTGGACAAGGTTAACAGGAGTTAAATGATAAAGTTGATTTTTCGAGAAATTCAATGTATCATAAAATCCGAACTCGTAGATAAATTTAGCTCAAATTGAACACCGAGCAATAACATTGAAAAACTATTTGTACGGATGTTAAGAAATTTGCAGATGGTTGTGTAGAAATTGACATTCTTTTGGAATTTCAAAAACGCATGTCAAATTGGACGACATAAAGATTTTAAGACACCACATATAGATATCCAAATTTCTAATATTCAATATTTATATTGAACATTTGAGCGCTGTAGCTTGAACCGTATTCAAGTTGTCAAGACTTTTTAGTTCTGCACGTTCATCACACACACACACACACACACACACACACACCCACACACACTCACACACTAACACACACATGTATTATATATACGGAAACGTTCTGCAAATGTGATTTCTGAATTTTCTAGGACGTTTTGTAGATGCACGTTGACATAAGAATCTTGATATACAATTGTTTGGACCGTCAAAAAGCTTTCTCTATAAGTCACCAAAATGATATCGAAACACTCTAAATGATAATGGGCACCGAGATTTCGTTTCACAAAACGAATGCCCGAGCGAGGATTTCGTTCGTCTGAGCGGGCTTATATCGGGATGCGTATGTATATATATATATGTAAATCCAGCATCGGGGGTTGATGCGGGAGGAAAATAAAAGCGCGCGGAGGGCCTGAGGGAAAAACCGTGGAGAAATCTTGAGCCGACGCGGATCACGAACCATTCGAGTGTCTCAATAGGGCCAATACAAACAATTCGCTCGACGCAGTTTCCCCCGTGAGAAACACGCTCGGGTTCTTAGCGGTGAAACGACTCTCCGTCGTCGTCGTCGTCGTCGTTCTCGTCGTGCCTATCGACGTCGTCTTGGGCTCGCTTTTATATGCGGCCTCGCCGGTCCGACGTTTCAACGAGACCGCGCGCGGGCGGCCTGCGGAAAAGAGTTGGACATTCATATATACGTATACGGGACATTCCGAGCCAAATCAACTGTTCCTCCCCCCTGTCCTTGCCCACCATAATTTTTCCCCCATCGAATCAATTTTTTATTGTCTTGCGCAAATTTTGTCACTTCGTTACATTCTCGAAAACAAAATTTCGGCAATTTTAATTCGTTTGATCATTCGAAACATTACGATAATATTAAAATACACCGAAATCTCAAAGTATCAACCCTTCCGATAAAATTGACAGACTTATTATTTCTTTTAAATTATCTTTTTTCTTGTTCAGTTGGAAAAATTTAATTTAATCAATTATTAAATTAACGGGTGGCCTCCCAAGTAAAAAAATGATATATAGCCTAATATATGAACTATATGTGGAATTGGGCATCTATAGACTACATCTGGATCATATATATTGACTATACATAATCTATATATTAACTATATATGTCTAATCATATATGCAGTTTACATATAATTTTCTTACGTGTGCGATCAACAGAAAATTGCATGATTTTAATTTTTTTAAAACTTATATGGATCAATGAATGGAGTAACATCGTTTTGAAAACCGAAGGTCGGGCGAAGGTCGAGAGGGGGGGAGGAGTTTCATCCGACGAAATTGAGAACACCTTCGGCATAAGTGTCGACCTTCATCGTCGAGAGGTTGAAGCTTAGATCCTGCGGTTCAATTCGGCTCGGAATGACCCATACAAACATCGACAATCCGGGGGCAACACACGTGAAGTACACATCGGTAGCTACCTGGGGCAAAGCCCGATTCTCTTTCACTCTGTGCGGTAAGGACGTGTCTAATACGCGAAAGCAAATAAATAAATACGAAAGAAACGAGTTGGAAAGATCGCTCCTTGCTCCTCCCCCTCTCCCTGAACGCTGCACCCCAAGACACACTTTGCGACTGATGCAACATTCTCGAAGTATGCCTACCGCCTCAGCGTCACACACACGCACGCACGAGCGCCCATACATACGAGAAGCAGAAGCTTCGTGTGGCTGCTGGCAACGTGTGTATCTCTTCACATTTACAAGCGGAAAGATCTACAGGGTGGGACACGCGGTGGGTCGTTGCCGAGAAGAGACGTACGCTCGGTCGTTCGGTCCCCGTAAAGCGACGCGCGATCCGTCACGAGGGCATAAATCAATGGTACGTATTCGCAACAGCAGCAATAGCATACAGCATACAGCATACAGCAGTAGCAGCAGCAGCAGCAGCAACCCCTGTGTTCGCGCAGTTGCATTCGCCGGCAGGGCACTGCCACCGAACGCATACGATTCACTAAATATACATATATGTATATATATTTGTATATACATCGCGCATGGAAACCTCTTATATGTATCTATAAATATATCTGTGGGTAAGTGTATGAGTGTCTGTGTGTGTGTGTGTGTGGATGCAACGCATTGGCATAACGTGCTTGGCTACCTCACTTCCGGGCCTCAAAGCGATATACTTAGATACATATATAAATATATATGTATATATATATAAGACGTTATTCCAAATATGGACATCGCTTTGGATAAGTTATAAGCTATATGGATAACTATAAGCTATAACTTGGGAGAATATGAAATTTCTTTAGGATTTTGTCCTTGATACGATAGCTGGATTTTTGAAGATTTTTTCGTCCATTATTTTGACTACAATTATATAGGGCATTCCGTGACATTTCCATTTCATTTTTTTCATCCTCAAATCAATTGTACTAGCATTTTATCGTAAAATAAAATTTACATTCACAGTGCATTTCCATGTGCAATCGTCTCAACTTTCCGAAAAAAATGTACTATCAATTTGGACTCCTTATCACCCATACATTGCCATTTAAATGACGTAGTGTTTTTTTTTATATTTCACTTTTTTTTATTATTAATGAAGTACCGGACTGTAGATAATACTGTAGATTACAAACAATTATTTATTTCGATTCACTCTGCATTACAAATAGGTTCTTACTATTTTGACTAACGCGAAAAGATATTAATAAAATGAAAATCGTTATATTGTTCGAATAGCGGAGCATGGGTGGTTGCAAGGTTAAAAATTGTGATAGGGGCCTCAAAATTTTAGGATATTTTTTTTCTGGTCATTTCGAACCATCCAATCCTCTGGGAACACCCGAATTAAAAAACCATCAAATAAGAGAGAGACAAATAAGAACAACCCTAGTGTGTGCGTTTATATATATGTATCATGTTCATGTTTTCTCTTCGATGTAGATCTGGACCATATTATTGCATTGAGATCCAGCAGCCATATATGTGCCTTCGAGTAACAGGCTACATACATATCTATATACATATATATATATACATGCACACACATACACATACACATACACATACAAAGTGGTAGTTTGTCGGCAAGCAGATCTCTCGTGGTCTACTCTCTGTTGCTCCTGCGATGTGAAGCACAGCCGACGAATAGCCGTCCATCGATAACAGATATATATACATATATATATATAGATATGTGTGTCCGTGTATGTACATATATATATAAACATATAGGGAAATGATATTCACTGCGTATGGGTTCGTCGAATTGTCTGTGGTATCACAGAGAGCGAGAGAGAGAGTGAGAGAGAAAGCGATGCTATGGTTTATTATGCCGGACACAATTGCGTGTTGGTTAAGCCACGTGACCGGGCTACTTCCGGCCGACGTTCGGGTTCCGCTCGGTGACGTCGCATCTTCCCCGTGGCATTCACCGTGTGATATGGCTCCCTCGCGCTCAGAGCCACGTGAGTGTCTATTCGTTTCTCTCTCTCTCACTCTCACTCTCACTCTCTCTTTCTCTCTGTGTGTGAGTGTGCAGCTCGGTGTCGTCTCCCGACGACCCTTCTATCTGTGATTGTGTCTTCCATCGGACTAGACCAGAGGGACCATCGTGAGATGAACGATGTCAAGATGAAGCTAGACGGAGAGAACCGACCGAATGAGGGTGAACGATTTTCGGCGCAAAGCTAAATCTCATTCCGCAATCGCTCAATCTTCCGTGTTGCTACGGGGTTTTTCGGTGCCTCACGCGTTTTGTTTTGTTTGTTGTTGTTTTTTTTGTTGAGTTTTTTTTCGTCGCGCGATGCAGATTCCTTGTTCTGGACCGTGGGTTGTACACACACATACACACACACACACACACACACACACACACACACTGCGATTGGACTCCTCCTTCGTGTGTCTTCGGTGCGGGACCACCACGTGTCGGTCGTCGCCGTCGGTCTACGTACGAAGGATTGCGTGACGTACCAGGGTGAGGGTAGGGATGAGGGAGACACATGACAATGTGACGCAACGTCATTGTCGCCGCATCGACGACCGTGAGCACGGCCATGAGAACCGGCCGAGAAAATTTTTGCTTCCGGAGTTTCCCCCGTCACGATCAAAGTGGCTTCACGCAGGGTGGATTGATCGTTAACGTATGGGTGATTGATTCGAATGTGTGACAATGTTGTGGCAACTAAGCTGACGCACATTACGTTCGAAAATTTTGCGATTGTTTCCTACGTCGAACGATTTTCATCAATTTCTCTATTTTACAGGCGCTGTTGAAATATTGACGGAAATTTTGATTGGGTTTTTTTTTGTCCGAAATTTAATTCACTGTGATAGAATGTATATATATATTTTTTTTTCGATTTTCCGATTTTATTTTTATTTTGGTCGATTTGAGAAACGTGAATGAAAGTTTTACGGAAATCGTTTTTTCTTTTTAACATTAGAATACTTTTAGTTTGAGTGAGCGATCAGTATGAATATTTGTGTCGACTTTTTATTGTTATTTGGAGCCGCCCTCACCAATGACGCACTGGTTGGTACGACGAAATCGGAAGAAAACAAATCAGTCAGAAGGGAATATTTATCAGAAGAAAGGAAATCAAGAAAATTTCACATATTTTTCAGCATATCTACTGCAATACGCTTTTCAAAATTATAAAAGAAATATTTTTGTATTTTACATAGCCAGCCCTTTCAAATGATACCCCAAATAATAAATGAAATGGAAATTTTTTATTCGAGTATCTCATTTGCCCCCTCTTCAAGTCTTATATGAATATTTTGAAGTGTTGACTAGTGCGAAAATATTTCGGTCAATGGGATGTATTACTATGCCAAATTTCAAATTCCTACGTTGCAGGGATTCTGAGAAATTCGGCTGTGACAGACGGACAGACAGACGCACGAGTGATCTTGTAAGGGTTCCTTTTTTTCTTTATTTGAGGTACGGGACCCTAAAAAACGCAAAATAAAAGAAAAATACATACACATACACACGTACACACACACACACATATATATACATATATACGACGGTAATAGAGAGATTGAGGAGGATACGGCGGATCGAAAGGATCGGTCACGCTGTTCTTACGTTAATACCTGGATCGCATCGGTCCTGAATAGCTCGTGCTTACTCCAAGCTCACACACGCACACACACACTCACACACACACATACAAACTGACACGTAACCAGAGAATCTGCGGTCGTGTATACCCACACACGGAGATGTGAAGCAAAACGTTCGGGGGTGAGCTAGCAGCAGAAGCATAGCAGCCCTTGACTCCCGGCCGGGGCGGTTTCGGACCAGCGTGGCGAATCTCGCTAGTGGCGGGGCAGTTTATCGCGGGGGTGTGTAGCCACTGTGACCACTAAAACCGTCTCACGATACACATGGAATATAACGCTGGTACTGGATTTCGTATGCGTGAAGCACAGCGCGCGCATATACACGTACGCTCTTTCCAGCTTCCACTCCACCGAGGGCGAGCTTCGCGTATAGCTCACGTGCCATGGGAACCATAAAATCGCTGGAACGGCCCTTATAAATAATGAATAACCAGCGAGAACCCCCGGCATCGTTCCGTCCTTTGCCCAACGTTCTACGGTAATTAAGTTCTATCTCTCTCTCTCTCTCTCACTCTCTCTGACTCTTTATTTTTTATTTATTGTTTTTTTATTTTATTCTATATATTTTCATCGTAGGGACTATCAATAATGAATATTTGATTATTATTATTGTAATACGTGAAAATTGGAATGGGGCCCATTTCAAATGTAAATGTAATTACATTTTTATTTCTACGACAGAAAAAAAATCATTGCCGGTAATTTTCTCGATTTATTTGGTTGAATAATTATTTCTTCTATTTGCGGAATCTTTGGAGTAAATTAATCTTGAATTTTTTTGTAACAAAAATATTTGTTTCTCTTTTTTTTTCTTTATACTTACTCCAATTTTTACTGATAAATTTTTTATTTTCATTTCGACGCAGTAATTAACGATAATCCTCTTGAATTACCGCGTCCAATAATTATTTCGCGTATTTTATAGAATTTTTTTCCGAACAAATTGATCTCCCTTTTTTAAACCAAATTTATCTCAATTCTCATTATTTTGATATTACTAATTTAAGTTTACGGCAATAAATTTGATTTTCCATTCCGACGCAATAATTACCGATAACTAGTTCGAATTATTCGATTCAAATAATTATTCTACGAATTTACAGAATTTTCGACAAAACAATTCCCATTTGCTTTTCCACTGAAAATTATTTGTGTTATTTTTCGTTCTTCTAATTCCAAATCTCGGCTGACTCGTGCGCTTCGTGATAACACTCGAGTCTCGATTATACGTTTTTTTTTCATTCTTCCAGTCGACTAAGTAGGTATATAACTTCGGTCTGGTGTATATTTAACCCGAGCATCATATCTCTCTCGCTGCTCTATTCTCGCCGAATAAAAAAATTTAAAAAAAAGAACCAACAACAACAAAAAAAACAAACAAAAAAGGTAGCGTGGTGGTAGGTCGCTCCGTATAGCAGACGTTGGAGCGAGAAATACGGTGGTAAAAATGTAGTTACCGGTGAGCCAGAGTGGTAAGACACGGAGATGCATAATAGAATAGAAGAGTGAAAGAGAAAGAGAGAGAGAGAGAGAAAGAGAGATGATCAGACGGGGGCTAGACTATGCTGGCAATCGTATTGCCGTGGTTATCCGTTCGACGTTCGACGTGCTACTAAGAAATACAAGACCGGACGTAACTTCGAGCCTTCTTTAACCGTTCCCCGGTTAACTGCCTAGGTGGTCTCAACGAGGTGAGCGCGCGAGCGCGCGCGCCCGCGTGCGGATCTGCAAATCATAATCGTGCCTATGAGCCAAGAGAGGTTCATGCAGAGGTAACGAGATGAGCTACATATATATATATACATGCTCGTGAAGCACACGGCACGAGTCTTGATCGTCGTAACAGCCCCGTCGTGTGTGTATCCGTTACCTCGAGACGTAGACCGTAACAATCTGTAGGTTAATCGGCCGGCCACCAGATCGAGCCTCGGTCGGACCGTAGCGCATGCGCGACAATTTCGAATTACGATTGGCCGCGGCGCTCCGAGCTCGATCTTTCGGTCGAATGTCGTCGTAAATCGTAATTTTGAATTTTATGCGCATGCGCGACGACTCGACGATTTATCGCGAACTGTGCGACAAGGTGGTCCAGGGGGGCCCAACGAGGTCATGTCATATTCAAAGACGAAGTTCCCACGAATTGAGGATGTATGACGTATGCAATCCCAACTAAGTGTGAGCTGAACTGAGAAATCTCGATTGTAACTGTCTTGTAAATGCTAGAGAAATTCGTGATCATTGAATTTTGCCAGATAGATGTTATTATTATTGATGTATCTTGCACGATGTTTTTATTTACCTTTTTCAATTGCTAATATTGTATAATAATGTATAATAATAAGGGATAATTATGAATTCCAACGGAAAACTTTTGGATGAGATTATGACCCGAATTTCAATAGTTGAAACGAAAAATTCGAGATATCGGTCTCTGTTTTTAGGGACCTAGTGACTCTTGAAAAAGTTTAATGAGAGTCGGTAATACTAAGGAATCGCAAATAATTTTAGAGTGAGCTAATGTTCTATAGGTACTCTTTCGTGTATTTCTCGAGAACCAGATAAACGATCGAGCTGCATTCTTTGTTTACATTTATCAATCTTCATTCTACACATTGGAATTTGTTGAACATTTTTAAAAATCTCATTTCCATGTGTTTATCGTCAATACTTGCCTCAATGGCCTTTTCCGTCAGAACGTATGATACATTTCATACCTACATCTATAACTTCCAAAGGGGAAAGCTAATCTTTCTAAAATCTTACACGTTAATTTAAAATCATAGAAGTCTACTTGCTGTGAAAATTTTAGAATTTTCTTGATATTTTGACACGCGTGTCGTAATACATCCTCAATGGGATTTGTACGACGAGAATTAAATACTCGAAACTAACGCATTCGACACTCGACCCCCACCAGCCATGGTATCCTCTGCCAAGTTTTGTATAACAAGAAAGGGTAGAAATTATTTTCAATCATTCTGACGGTCACGTAAATAGTTCAGTGACTTATAAAAATATTCTCAAACACAATTTTTCCAAGACAATATCACAACTCGACGCTAACTCTGCTACAATGCACAAGCCCACGAATTAGCCTGAAAGCTCATAAACGTTATTCGCTTTCGACTCTGCATCAATTTGCAACCCAAAGAACAAAACAAAAAAATCAAAGAAACAAAACAAAAACGTCATAACTATTTCTCCAAACTTAATCAATGATATTTCGGAATGCGCACAACACGTGTCTCGATAGACACGCGAGAGACGAAGACTCGACACGAATATCCGAAGACCCGAGCCAGACGGCAGCTGGTCCGGACTGCTCATTAGCCATGCATACGCCTCGAAGGATAACCAATCCCAAAAATCTTCTTTTCCTCTTCCAACATCCATCCGTCTGCCTCGAATTTTCTCATTCACGTCCTCGTACTTTGTTCCTTTTTCGTAATTGTTGTTGTTGTTGTTGTTTGTTCTTATTTAAAATGCGCTGTTGCTAACGAGACGTCTATATCATTATGGTCTATTTCGTGAACGCGAACGCGTATCTTTCTCGTTGGGTGTGTGGCTTCGAGCCTACGGGTTTTTCGAGCGGACGCACGAAATAAGGGAGGATACGGCCCATCCCGGATATTAGGGCCCCGCGGGGCCTCCTGCCACTCGCGGGCCCGACGAATCGTTTTCTCGGCCGGCTAAAATCTATTCGGTCTTCGCCGACTCCTTCGATGACTACGGAGGCCCCAGCAGCAGCAGCAGCAGCGCCAGCGCCAACGGGGCCCACCGAGATAAAGCGACGAACGTCGGCGGGACCGCTGCGAACCGAACCACTCTCGAAGAACCTCGAAGACCACCGTGAAGGACGTCCTGGCCCTCTGCGCGAAGAGACTGCGCGCCCATCTTTCTCCCGCCCCATTCGACTCTTCGGCTCTTCACCCGCCATTTTATCTCCTTTTTGCTCCATTCCTCATCTCATTCTTTCTCCATCTCTCAATAACTCTCTCTCTTTCTCTCACACACTCACACTAGCTCCATCCTGCTCGTGATTCTTCAATTTTCTCATACCTCTTTTCGTGTTTCCGTCTTTGTTCGACCACACCTCGTGTGTGTCCTTCTCTTACTCTTCCCGCCACTTTATGACCCAACTGCCAATAACCACAAACACGTGATTCTCCACGCTTGCCAACGGCTTACGTACCGTTTAGCCTCTATAATTTCTACGTGGTTTTCCGTTTGGGGTCTCGTATCTTCCAATTGCGAGTAATTTATCGTGGGTTTTGGATTTTGGAAAACGATAGCGCATATATGTATGTATATATCAATCGACGGGTTTCGATAACCGTTACGGGGAATCGAGGGGGACCACACCTGCCGTGACAGGTGGTTTTCTCATCGTTGTGTTATTTTTTTTTTTTTTTTCTACGAAAACGCGCCACGATTATTGCTCCCGGAGTGAGTTTTACAAGGCCGTTTGGATTCTAATTTATCATCCACGAATATTCGTAGGAGCCAATGGCTGTTGAAATGTTTTTTTGACGTATGCCACATGTCTCACGAACTCGATGAGAGATCCATAATTGAATTTTTTTCGGAAAAGTTTGTTGAGATGATTGCTGGGCAATTGATTGTGTCTTGTTGTTGGCGAATGACTAGATGTATCATAAATTTAACGCAACGGGAAGCTTAAAAATTATTTCAAGGAGCATGATGATAATTTTGAAAATTATTTCAACAACGTCGTCTTTGAATTGATCAATTTCAATTGACCTGGGAAAATTCAGGGATGTACTTTCACGATCTCAGAATGTCATGCTGTGGTGTGGAAGTGTAGATATTATCATAGACTCGAAAGATAAATTCTGAAGAAATTTTTTTTTTTCGAAATTTTCATTCGATTCAACCGAAGTCGTAGTATGGGGACAAATTGACCCAGTGTGTGCTCAGCAGATTAATTAACACGTAAAAAAAATGTTCGACCAAGTCGGAAGCGTATTTTCGAACAAGTATAAAAATATAATAATGATCCTGCCTGACGTTGATAAATTACCATTTTAAATGCAAGAATACAATTGAGCTGAGAAAATTCAGGAATCTACTTTAACTATCTTGGAATGTGATCATGTAGTTAAGAAGTGTAAATATCATCATAGACTTCAAAGATGAATTCCTCAAAAGAAATCGTTTCGATAAAAGTCGAGGTGTGGGTCAAATTGACCCAGTGTGTACTCGGCGGGTTGATAACGAAATAAAAAAAAATGAAATGAATCAACATCAAAGTCTTTCCAGCAAACTTTGTCGTCATTCCGATGCCTCCACACGTCGTGCAGGAATGAAAAGGAAAAAAAAAACAAAAAAACAGAAAATCACATCTCGCGTCTGCCGAAATTCAATTGCCAACAATCTCTTTCGCCCGACGATGATGGTCCAGAATTGTCCGCATTGAAATGTTCCACAATGTCCCCGAACCGTCAAGCTCGACGAGAAGAGAGCCACCCAACCAGTTGTGTATTTCGCCGTATTACGACGATGAATACGATGAAGAGAAGTTCTTACGGCGAATGAGAATATCGTGCTCATTTGTTTTCACAGTCGTGATAACTCGAAGTGGTTTTGTCGGTGTGTGCCCCCCCCCCCACAACGGAACAATGTTGTTTCGAGAAATCTTCGCGCTTATATTCTCGAAACACAAGTCGAATGTGGAGGCTGCGGCAGGACGAGGAGGTCGGGGGAGGAGCTTGTGAAGCGAAGCTTTTGAAAAGTCGGTAACATGGCGACGCGACGAAGAGACGCGCCGGGACATTGGGCTCTTCGTTCGTCACTCGGTTTTCGTGTCGCAAGTCTGGATGGAGCGAGAGAGAGAGGGCTGTGGGAATAGATAAGGAACGAATGAGTATAGCGGAAAATTGCAAAGTTGAATCGTTGCAGCGACTAAAGCTGAGGAAGCAAAAGGGTGAAGAGAGACAGAGAGAGAGAAAAAAAATGACTTTTAGCGTCGCCGAGAGGAAGAGCCATCGCTACTGTGATGTTTCCTTTTGCTGCAACGACTATTATTCTGTCTCTCTTTATATCACTCTTTCTCTCTCACTTTTTTCTCGATCTTTTTGCGTCTCTGTTTCTCACAGCAGTTGTATAATCTCGATATCAAAAGGGCACGAATTGCGCAGACGTCACAAACACTCGCGGTTGTCTCTTTAATTCGATGTGCATGTGTATATATATATATATATTTATCAGATACGAACGCCATGCTGTGAATAAACCGCGCGAGCGCGAATCCTTGGCTCGCGCTTCGGTCTCGCTCGGTGCCGCGCCTCGACCGTGCCGGTTGAATAATTCAGTCTTAATTAGGATTTACCCGGCGGCAGAGAACAATTAAAACATAAGACACAAACTTGGGACGAGAAGACAATCCGATTCGTCTCAGTGCACCACCCGACGAGAATTGTGCCCCGCGCTGGCTTTGCCACAGACACGAGATACCTGTTTATTCGTCGAATCATTTGACATGCCGGTTTCATGTTTTATAGAATTAATTTGATTTTTATTTTTCGTACATTTTTTTTAGTTGGCTGATAAGAGAATAAGAGATCATTTTCGAGGTCTATTTAATCGCGAAAAATTAATGTTTTTTTGAGAGTTATATTTATATTCTTTTAAATTCAAATATTGATTTCAATCAAAGTTACGAAATTATACAGTTTTTTCCAGAATATAAAAAATGAAAATGTATTCCTGTCTACTATTCAACAATTGCACCTCAACCGAGCCGAAATTTTTGAGTCTCCGTCCATGTTTGATATGCCAATTTACTCTTTTATACAATTAATAACGAATATTGTTTTTTTTCAGTCGGTTGATAAGGATTTATTTTCGAGGTATATTTGATCGTTAAAAAAATGTTCCTTCCAGCATTCGGATATTGTTTTTGCTTCCAAATATTGGTTTTAATGCGAGATTCGAAATTTTACAGTTCTTTCACTTTTTATTCTCGTAGATATTGAAACTCCATTTCGACTTCGAATTAGAGTGAATTTTTTTCTTGCTTTCTACGAAATAAAATTGGAATAATTGAAAAATACAACAACCACAATGCTGGTGAAATGAATTTTTTGTCTTTAAATTTCAAACACTTAAAATAATTAATTCACAAGATGAACTTTATTATAAAAATAACAACAACAGTTTTGGTGGAGTTAATTTTTTTTACTCCAAACATTAAAAATAATGAATTCAAAAGATAAACTTTATCATGAAAAAAAGAACAACAACAATTTTTGTGAAATGACATTTTTCAATTTCAATTTCAAACATTTCGAATAATTAATTCACAAGATGAACTTTATTCATCGGTTCTCGATCGACCGACAAAACCCACCGATTGTTCCACGAGTCGGGTAACAATTTTGTCGTGATTGAATTTCCCACAGTTTATTGTGCCAACGTTGGTCGGTGGAGCGTGTGACATCGACGACAGGATGACCCCATGAGATCCTAACGACACGGAGCATGACTCGTGGATATCGACGACTCGAAACCCAGCCACGGGATTTCCATGTCCCGATTGTAAACCCTAACCCGAAGAAGATGTGCCAGGCCCCCCTGCAAGGGTTCCCCGAGACCTCGACGTTCCGCACGACGCAGAGAGACGGACCGATGAGAAGCGAGAGAAGAGATTAAACATCGTCGTGGCCGAGCGAGCTTATACCCTTCGCAACCCTCGCCGTAGTTTCGAGTGTTAAATTATACAACGGTGAAAACGATATCTCAGTGACGATGGACGGTAACGAACTGGCTCATCGACTCCTCCTTGTGTCTAAGAACCGCCCCCAAAATACCATCGAGCCGAAAGCACGAGCATTTGACATAGCATCGTTCAATTGAAATTCGATTGATTCAAAGTTCGAGGGGATTGGCCACTCTAGGATTTTCGAAAAATCCATTTTTCTCAACAAGATTCATTGTTTACACTCTTAAAAATATTTCAAATGTTTAACCATGTTTAAATTCAAATCATTTTTGGAGTCACAGCAATTTTGAGTGATCGTAAGACGAGACGGATGCATTTCAGGTACGCTCGCATTTTACGTTATTCTGGAAACTAAATTTTTTCAAGTCGGCTGGACTCATAGCTGAAAAAAATTTCTACTAATTCACTTAGAATTTTTAGTATATGTTTAAAATTGCATTTTCTGAGGGAACATGTATCTTGGAATGCTGTGGAACAATCACAAACGTCACTGTATGGAGCAGGACAGTTGGTAAGAATGAAATTTATTTGTGGAAAACTAATAAAGCCCGAGATTCAGCGATTTGCAGCAAAAACTACGAACGCGTTTATATCGAAACTACCTTTCTAAAATGACAGACATTTTGTCTCGAGAACCATTCGACCGACTTTGTCGAAATTTACAGGGGATAGTTAAAAAAGGGTTTTTGAGTGTATGGAAAGACGGTTCTTCGTTGAAAAAAAATGGTCATTTTTCTTATATAAAAAGAACTAATGGCAAATCGTGACCATAATACAGAAAAAATGTCAAATGATTCCCATTTGCATAAGGGGCGGAGAAAAAAATATTTTCGCTCGTCATCGACGAGATTGATGCTTCTGAAACGATTAAAAACTATTTTTTTTTCAGATCGATATTTCCAGACATCTGCCAATATCTAATAGTGTGCCAGAAAACACCATGTAACGTCGTCATTTTTATATATCCCTGATTTTTCAAATATGGAAGAAATTTCAATGAATAATTGGAGAAATGAAAAAAAAATGTATTGATATTTTCCTTATCTATCCACTTCACCGAACGAAATTTTTGAATGTTCACTTTTTCAAAAGCTATATCGGTGTTTCATTTCAAAAATTGAATTATTTTTTAGACGATTAATTTTTCCATAGCTACTTCCGAATATCCTAAAATTTCTTACGGCACAAAAATGTTGTATCTAAAAAATCTCACGCTTGAGATAAACGAAAAATCAATTTCCATCCGACTCAAAAAAATCAGCTAACCAAAATTGTAACTAAAGAAAAACATTTTTCATCGACGATTCAAATAAAATATAAATATTCGTTCGTCTCGAATATTTATATTTCCCACCCCGTATAAAATAGAAATATCCGAGCTTTCCGAAGCTTTGACGGTCATCATACATAGTCCAGTCTCTCCATGAATCAACTTCATACGAATGCGCTCGTTGATTCGACGTTCGACGATGTGAAAATTTTACGAACGAATCAAACGCAACTCTTCGCGACCCCATACTGTAGATGAGAAAACGATGATTCAAGCCCGTTGCGACTGCATGTGGTCCGGCCGTTCTTTGTCGGCTTGGCGAACATGCCGTCGAGTGTTACGCCAACGCGATCCTCGTAATTTCTTCTTTCCTTCTCTCGGGCGTTGCAACTCTCCGATATGTCGGACCCGAAGCACCATAATATACCTTGCACCGGGCTCAACCAGCGTGCACCACAAACGCGAGGCTCAACGACCCCGCTAATTGCCGCATCGGTCACTCTATGTGTTTTTTTCTTCCTCCCTCCTTGAATCCCACATTCGTCCTCAGGATCATCCTTTGCGCCCTTTTCATCAACCTCGAATACCGAAGAAAAAAAATGTCACTCACACGGCTATATCCGACAATTGCACCTCACCCAAGTCGACATTTCCGAGCCCCAGGGTGGAAATTTCGACTTGGGGGCCCTTAATACCCCAAATCGCAAATATTTTTTCCCGACAAGTGAACCTAGAGTGTGAAGAGTATCACGTGATGAAACTATATACGAATTATAACGATGTTACAATTTTATCATTTCGTTGAAGTTAAAAGTTTAGTTCTTTAGAAAGTTCTTTGGCGATTGCGAATGTATCATGTTTAATTAAAATCTTTATACACTCTTAAGATTTTATATTCTACTCCATACATAGGTCTGACAATGAGTTACAAATAATCCTACATTATCGATGTTATTGGATAGCACATTCTTATTCATTATTCGAATTAATTTTTTACTTGTTGATCATACTTTGTTTTATATCAATTTATTAAGAATTGAGATGGACTAAAGTGTGATCGACAGATAGAAAATTAATTTTCAAATAAATAAAACTGTGCTATCGAATAACATCGGTAATGAAGGATTACTTCTGACTCAGATATCGATTGAAATATAAAATCTTCAAAAAAACATTCAATATTATGTTATTCAGATCGCAAAGTGTCAGAGGTCAGCGGCAAGGTTAAAAATTGATATAAGGACCTCATATTTTAAGGATATATATTTTTTTCAATAATTTCGAACCATCTGAAGTTCTGGGAGCGGCCAAGTTAAAAAACAACCAAAATAAGGACCATCCTAATATGTATACAAACACAATATATATGTATACAGTGTAAGCGCGTGTCGTTAATTCGAATCGATCGTCCAGCGTATAGACTCGTGCCACGGCGGCCGAGTTTATATCTCGTAAATAGGCGCGGCTTACCAACACCGTCTCACTACAATTTATACGATATTTTATACACACACGTGTCTATGTATTTATATACATATATATGTGATACATAAAGCGTAAGTCGTCGAAGCTATACTTCAACGTAACTCGGTTCACAGGGCGAACGAAGCACGAAGCACCGTAGAAGGTACAACCGCGTGGTCTGGTATTTTCCGGTAGCTGGTACACGAACACAGAGCACATACATGTGCAAGCTCAATTTCGCTATTTTCCTCTCCCTCTCCCTCTCTCTCTCTCTCTCATACTCCGTTACTGTGTATCGAGGAACCCAAAATATATATTTATACTATATATATATTATATGTGTGTGTATAAACTTGCATCGTGACTTAGCTCGTGCTGCACGAAACTATGACGCTGCGAAGCTCGATGACTTTTTCGGGTATTGTTTCCCGGTAAAGTTGGAAAAAAAGTGAAAAAGACTTTATAAAGATAAAGTGAGAGAGAGAGAGAGAGAGACAGAGAGAAAGAAGAGGACACGCCAGCTATATGTGAGCAAAGCTCACCGAGAAAATGATATCCACCCCGCTGGGTCGCCACGGCGAGGCTAAAAGCGCGTGTGTTGCCGTTGATGCGACTGGGTGATGTTGCGGTTGCCGGTGATGTGCTTCCATACCACCCGGTAGTCGAGAGAAAGAGAGAGAGAGAGAGACACAGACATCAAGAGCCAGAAGGGTGGTTGGTAACGATCCGAAATCCACCCCCTCCGGTACAAGTAACGAAATTAAATTAAATTCAAATATAATCAAATAAAATTTAAATTTCAAATCCTCCTTGGCTGCCACATCGTGGATAAAACTCCGCGGGGTTGGAGGGGATGAAAGAGGGTTGGTATATGCCAACGGTTGGATATAGTGCCATGGTATATATATATATATATATATACGTATATACAGAATGGTAGATTTAGTATCGTCCTCGCTGTTCTGTGATTCTCTATTTTTTCGCTCTTCTATCTCTCTCTGTCTTTATTCCTTTCCCACTTTCTCTCGATGTCTGTCGCGTTGTCTCGCGCAACCCTTAGCGCCTGGGCGATCGTTCCGCGGGGTATCCACCCCCTGAATTCACCGGAGCCGAGATTTCAACGGGTCA
Source organism: Diplazon laetatorius (assembly GCA_963662125.1). NCBI lineage: Eukaryota > Metazoa > Arthropoda > Insecta > Hymenoptera > Ichneumonidae > Diplazon > Diplazon laetatorius. Next base: position 11,088,286 of record OY759152.1, read on the forward strand.
AACTGGGTTGCGCACGGGGTCGCCCGAGTCAAAGCGCGAGGGTGGCTGATTGAGACAATGTTTTTGTTTGTTCGAAACGACAACGATGCCGAGCAGTAAGAGATGCGCGGGAGGGCGGGGAAAAGGGGTGGGGGGCTTATGTATACGTTATGGCCGGGAGGGAGGATGAAAAATATCGCGGGGGTGGATTTTGGCCGACAAAGAAACCAAAGAGAGAGAAAGAAACGGATGGATACATATATATATGAAAGAACTCGACAGTGAGGGCGAATTGAGCTCCGCCGATAAGGAAGGAGGGACGAAGAGATGAAACGGCGAAAGAGAGGAAGCGGGTAGGCCGGAAAAAATGTCGGTTTTTTTTATATTTTTATTTTTGCGAGGAAAAAGATAAAAAGAGGTATAGCGATAGACGGGTGAAGGTGAGGGTGCGATGAGGCAGATAGCGCTATTTCGGCACCGCGAGGGTTCGCTTCTCGATCGTGCTTGATGGAAAGGGGTGTCCCTGGAGCTCGTAGTCCTCTCCCCCCCCTCCCAACCGCCACAGCGTTACGCGGGGAGTGCCATTCTGTGTCAACCGCAGCGCCCTCTGACGATGACACCGCGGAACGCGAAAGGGGATGAAACTGCTGCGGTTCTCAGGTCTGATGTGAGTCCTCGGTGTGTGTGTTTGTGTGTGTGTGTTTGTGCTGTACATAGGTGTGTGTATATATATATATGTATATTTATATGTGTATACAATACATTCTCTTTCTCTCTCTCCCACACACTTTCTATCTCGCGAACCCGACAACCGAGCTATTTGCTTCGGCTTCCCACAACCTGCTTGTACTTCCATGCGCTTCCAATGTTTCGCCAGCACGTTGATGCATCCCGCGCTTTCGACTTTTCACAGGCTTCCCGAAAATTCTGTCTAAACTTTTTCTAATTTTTTTGTTTGTTTTTGTTTTTTGTTGCGCGCAGCCGACGGATGGGATGACTCATTGCACAATTGAAAGACGAAAGACATGAGAGAGAATGACCGAAAAAAAAATCATTAAACGAACATCTTCATTTGCATCCGAATTTTTTCGGCGATAAAATTCAATCATGCCATAAATTCATCGACGTAAAATTAACAATTTTTCGACTGTAAACTGTGATAATTTTTTCATTTTAATCTGAGTACAAGCTCCAAAAAGTAAAAAAAACACTTATAAAAATTGATTCCCAAGATTCGATGTGATTCTTGAGAATAAAAACACATGCTTACAATGCTGGACAATGAATTGTTTTTTTTTTTTTTTGTACACCGAGAACTGCAGCAAGTGCTTCGAGTATTTTAACCGGTAAAAAATGTGAGAAGTGAAACAAAAAACGCGGAGAAGCTGTAAACCTTATACGGACAAAACAAGATTTAATGATTTGTTGAGAGAGTTTAAACCGTTTCTTACACGTTGTACAAAGTTTTCTTTTGCCGCGTGCGGCGTATAATTTTTTTTTTTGCGAGTAAAAAAAAAATGTTTTTCCCTTATCCTCGGGAGAGTAGAAACATAACTCTGAACGAGAATGCAACGGAAAGCCGGGGGATGTGTCGGAGTGAGCCAAGAAGATGGTACACACACACACACACACACACACACACACACACACACACACACAAATACACACACGTACACAGAAGACGCGAGACGTTTGGAAGAGAGCCTCTCTCGCGCTGCGTGTGCACATACGTACACGTATATGCACCGAATTTATGATCTTCTCGGCTAGTAGTAGTGGACACACATACACAAGTCGACGTATGAGCGTCGACCACACGCGTCGTCACGTGAGTGAAGCTACGTACTGGGGAACGTTATACACACGCGTAACGGCCGTTCGAATTCATTTTCAATGATTTTATCGCGCACGACGGTGGCGGCGAATACACGTTATTATTTCGCATTGACGACGGTGAGTGTATTATTGCGCGGGATTACGAGCGCGCGCGTGTGTGTGTGTGTGTGTGTACCACGCTACGAAGAGAGCCAGTTCCGGATTTATACGGCTTTATGCCGTATATACAATCGTAACTTATAACACGTATGTATATATTAGGGTGGATCTTAATGGGGGTGTTGACGAATTTCGACAAGTGCAGGCCTCAGATAGGTTCGAAATAAATAAATAAAAATATGTGTGAAATCCCAGCACTCTGGTCCAATGAGAAGACGTGGCTGTGAGCTAGTTTTGTTTCCCCTTTGAATAACATGGGAATTTCAGACTAATTCAGTAATTATTTTTTTGAGTTGTCCCTGAGCACGCGAAAAATTCTTTATTCGCATAAATCTATTGTTAATGGGTATAACTACTCCTACATTTTTTTACAAGACCTCACCTGTGTATTATCGATAACGGCGAGCCGATGAACGATGATAACAACTGATAAATGATTTCAACACAAATTGAAATTTATTCGTGTTTATGTCTCGTAAAAAAATGTACGTGTAGTTATAACCATTAGCGATAGATTTATGGGAATGAAGAATTTTTTGCGTGCTCAGGGACAACTCGAAAAAATAAATATTGAATTAGTCTGAAAATCCCGTGGTATTCAAATGGGAAGGAAAACGAGTTTACAGCCACGTCTTTCCATTGGACCACAGTGCTGGGGTTTCGCCCATATTTTAATTTTTTTATTTCGAGCCTATCTGGGGGGTGCAGTTGTCAAAGTTCGTCAACACCCCCATTAAGGTCCACCCTGATATATATATAGGAGCGCGAGCGCGGGATATACGCGGCGAAGATCGTAAAGCGACCCCGCGACGACTTTGCCCAGCAAACCGACGTATACCGCAAAACGTTGAGGCGCAAGCTCTCTCTCTCTCTCTCTCTCTCTCTCTCTCTCTCTCTCTCTCTCTCTCTCTCTCTCTCTCTCTCTCTCTCTCTCTCTCTCTCTCTCTCTCGCTCTCGCTCCCTCCCTCTCTCTCTCGTTTTCTCGCAAAAACTCACACGGGTTATAATACACAGCCACGTCGAAATAATAAAATCCGGTCGAACGAGCTCGAACGTCTCTCATACGATGCTGCTGCTGATGATGCTGATCCTGATGGTGATGGCTCGTCGTTTCTCAAAGTCGTTTTCTCGCTGCAATCCCGACTGCACCTGAACGCGAAGCCACACGCGTGCGTGTGTGTGCACCTCATCGTGCGGTTAAAAATTTGTCGGAAAAAACGTTATTTTGCAAATTAAACGGAATATTTCGGGGTTGTTATTACGAGCTTAATTTTCGAACCAAAATATATACGGGGTGTCTCATCTGAAACAGGACGGTCGAATAAGTCTTTGGAAAGAGGAGTGACAACGAAGTAAGTCTGATGAAAGTTGTAAGGTTCGAAGGGGGAAACTTGGTGCTGATGAAATCTATGTTCACGTTTTTATGCTGCAAGCATAATGCAATTTTTTTCAAATGGAAATAAGGAATAATAATTCCCCTCCCTCCCTTCAAGTTGTGGCTTTTATCGAGACGAATTCAGCGATACCTTTTGGTATGCATTTCTGATACAGTACATATGTGTATTAATGTGGTTCTTATAAAAGTCATTTCCGAGTTTCAATGCGTGCCACCCAACAGATAAGTTTCAAATAATTTTTGTTTGATGTTTGCGAAGTCACTTTGACTTATCTCAACATTAACATATGCCTTCGAAGTTACAATTTTTCGCATTTAAATAACATGGGATGTTTATCGAGTTTCAGTTCATTTATTATAGCGAAAATATAAACAGAAGATAAATTTGATTAATATGCTTTCTTCATCAGAAAGACGCGAACTTTTTATTTTTTTTTATTTTGTAATCCCCAAAAATGAAATGGAAGAACTATTACATATACGGATTCTCGAAAATTAGTAATTGTCAATTTTTGTTTGACTAGCAATTGATTTCCCCGGTAAATACGAAAGTCCGGAGATTCAAAGTGTGTTCAATACACAGGATTGACCTCACTCACAATAAAGATGTTTTCCGATCAACAATAAAAAATATGTCAATTATTTTACATATATAAAATAAAATTAAAAACGTAAAAAAAATGGTTAACTTTTTATATTGTAAAACAAAAATATCCGCATTTTAAGTGAGCTCAAAACCATATAGGATGCAATCTGCAATCACTCACGTTCTTCTTAGTTTCATAATTACATAAAAGTAATAACTGGCAATTGATCAAACAACATTTATTTAAGCGTTAATTGAATGGAAAATAAGAATTCACGATATCGGAGTCTTTCAAAACAGTTCGATTGGAGTCAAATGTTTCCCCATGTCTCCCAACAGTACATCCTTGAAATGTAGAAAACGCCGTAGAAATAGAAAATCGTTGCCTTCTTGAAAATCTTCGACACACCATAATACACATATAAGTGTGCACAGTTGCACACATTTGTTATTAATTAACGAGTGCGTGGAAAAGCAAGATATACAGATTACCGACGAGATTTGCGTCGCGGAAATCGAGGGAGCGAGCCCCGAAGCTACCTCGTGTCGTCGTCGTCGTCGTCGTCGTAGCCGTCGCATAGTCGCAGTAGGCGCGCCACAGCACTTCCTTTGAACTCGTTTTTTTTCTCATTATTATTATTATTATTTTTTATTTCTTTTTTTTCATTTCGGTTACGCAAAGCTAATTAATTTTCTCGCTCCCCCGGGAGAGTCAGGACCGGGAGGGGGTGGGACGTTGGGTTGAACGTGTCGTGTCTTTGCCGTTTTATTTTTCATGAAGTTCTCGTCGCTCCGGCCCCCGACCCAAACCGTGATAATAACCGAGAGGGGTGACATACATATATATATATCTATATATACACATGCTAGTGGGTTTTTTTTTCTCGCGGGGTACGCAAACGTAACGCAAGCGGAAGAGAGAGACCAAGTGCTCGAGGCTGATGTATACGATCTCTTCGCTGCCTCCGCCAACAAAATTTCAAATACAACTTAACAATAGAACCCCCCTCCCCCCTCAACAAAAAATAAACAACAACAAAAATTGTTGAGAAACCAAAAATTCCGATTAATTTAAAAAAACGACTCACCTGGAAAGATGCACCGGTGTAAAATAATTTGTAATCACGATAAAATATTTTCGTAAGCCCGTCGAAGCAGCACCGTGACGCGCGCGTTAATTCGACGAGTAAAACTCCGTTTCGGCAACCCCCTCGTAACTTGCGTTGGGCGTCGACATAACCCGGGCGACGCGGCCCGCCGCGGTAATTTCGCCACGGTCGACCTCCAGAGGTCCTCAGCTCTCGTCTCCGACCTATTCCCTCGGCTCTCCGCCCGAATCGCCCAGCGGGAGGGGCCCCGCAGTAAAAAAAAACGAAAAACAGAAACGAATAACAAAAATTGACGGAAAAAACAAACGAAGAAGCAAACAAGACGAAAGAAAAAATAAATGAAAAAAAAAACGAAAAAAAAAAACAACAAACTCCATGGAACGGTCGGAAAAAAAGAGTTGAGGCTCGTTGGTGGGTACGAGGGGGCGCGCGCGCGGCATCGCCAAAGAGGAGTGACATAAAGGGTAAAAGGGATAAAGGGAGAAATCGGGCGGCCCCGCGAGAGGGGGGCGGGGGGGGGGCGCCGTTGGGTTAAAGAGCGAGGGGGCACAAAAGAACGTAGGAAGGGAGAGAAGTACTAACCCCCTCCGGTTGTTGGCAAGAAGCGGCGCAAGAAGAAGAACGGAGAACGTAGAACCGAGCGAAGGGGGCCGCCGATGCGAAGAGGGGGGGGGGCACAGAGATGAAGCCGCTTGCTCGCTCGCTCGCAAAAGAAAGAGAGAGACAAAAAAAACAGAATCTTAAAATAAATAAAAAATTCAAAAATCCCAGTAGAAAACAAATAAATAAATTCAAAAATAAAAAGAAACGAAGAACGAGAAAAGTGAGGCAAAGTAATAAAAGAAAATAACGAGAAAAATAAAAATTAAACGAAGAAAGAAAAAGTGAGAGAATGAGAGAGAGAGAGAGGGATGTGAGAGATCAGGTTGGTGTAACAGGCAGAGAATGAGCCAGAGGTGTGGCTACGAGGGTGTACGAGAACGAGAGCCGTTCTTCTGGGTTCTGGTTGGCTAGCAGGCTCAACGGTGGGCCTGACCGGATCGAGGCCGAACCTCAGCTCGAACCTCTTCGTGCTCCTCGGCTATATACTCTCGCTATTATATATATATACACCCAGCTATGCTGTGTTCCAGCCTCTGGTGCATACACATACATAAATATATACACATATATATATACATGGCGCGACAATATTCTTCTTCTTCTTCTTCTTCCTCTCCTTCGTCGTCTCCGTCGGGCTGTTGAACGCGGACAACGTTGAAGCCACGAGGTGCAGGCTATCGTGGTATCCTATGGGCGATGAAAGAGTGAGAAAATACACGATTGAAGGAAACCTCGAAGAGTGAGAGAGTGAGAGAAAGAGAGGGAGAGAGAGAGAAGGAGTCAAAGGGGACCAGGCGTTGCGTGGCGGGGACCACAAGGCCCGTGAAACCAGCGCGTTTCCTCCGCGCATGCCTTATGGGGCCCACCACTATCCCAGAGGTGTCAGCAATGCGACTTGGTCCCTCGCACCATTCCCCTCCACGGCTTTCTTCCACGTCAACCGCGCCTTATGCAGCGTCTATATACACGCCGCCACCGTCTGCACACACACACACACACACACACACACACACATACGACCGCGGAACGTCAGAATTACTCGGCTATCGAGATCACCGCGGGGATAAGCGACCACGGGGGGAGAAATCATAGCGGCCACCCACGTTTGGTATTGGGAGGCAGGGGGAGTGGGCGCATTCGGCCTGAGATATATACGACTTCGAATAACGATATGCTGATATACATATATATGTATATGTATATTAGGGTGTCTCGAAAAAAAATAATAAAAAACAGATTCTTCCGATTTTCGCGGTCCTCATTCAATTCGAAGTATATCTCGCTTCCGTGAAATCCTGCAGAAATATGCGCTCGATCGAACGATTTTTAGTGGCTGCCCCGATTTTTTGAAGTTTGAATAATAAGGCGCAATAATTTTTTTTCGTGGTACGAACGTGAATCGTGTGCGATCAAAATAAAATTTGACAAGATGAAGAACAAATTATTTCGTAGTATCAGAGTCACTCGAAGTCACGAAAATTGAATGATGATGTAAGGGGAGATAATGAACAATATTTTTTCACAGACGAATATTATTGATTTTGATGATTTTGTGGATGGTAATTTTTTTTTAAGCAAATGATGATACACGATTCACGTTTATTCAATGAGGAAAAATTGTTGTACGGGGTTATTTGGACGTAAAAACTTTGAAATATCGAAGCAACATCTAAAAATCGTCCGATCGGTCTCATATTTCTGCAGAATTCCACGGAAGTAAGATACTTTGAAGTGAATGAGGGCAGCAACACATTCGTAAGACCCTAGTATATAATACATATATATTTCTGCTTCGATACAGTGATGCAGTGACGAAAAACCAGAACGAGATCGGAACTCCAAACCGTCGCACTTAGACCGACGTTAGTAGTGTCCCACAACGTGTTACTCTTAAAAAATGTATAATAAATTAGCTAACATTTTAAGTATGAATAAAAAATTAGTTAACCAAAATAACAACGGTAAAAAAGGGTTCTCGCTCCCAAGCCATATCTAGAGAGTAAAATAATCTTACAAATTCACTAATTTAAGTTTAATAATCTTAATAATTAATCATAATAATGATAATCAATTTTGAATATACCGCTAAAATTAATGATGAAAGGCATTTTGAAAAATAAAATAACTGTTCGAACCAGCATTTTTAACCCTTAGTCTAGAAACGTTTTTTTGACACCTTTAGCCTGGATATTTTCAATTAAAATTTAGCCTGCATAGGTCATGACGTTTGTTTAAACTGTTAAAGTGCTATAAAAGATCTTTTTTTCTTACAAAGGAAAAAATGTTGCCGTAAACAAAATGATTAATGTACAATGGAAAACAAAGAAAATGCATCTGAAGACGCCTCCGATCTAATGAGCGAAAAAGAAAAGAATAAAAAAAAAAATATACGTTCGTCCATCCTTGCACATGAAATTAATCAATTTCGTTGATAATTTTTCACAAACATGCTCAAGCTCGACATTCGTCGAGTCTCGCGGTCATGAAGAAGCGTAGGCGGCCAGACGGACGGTCAGATACACCCACACCCACACACACACACACACGCACACGCACACACAAAGAATCCCCGGAGAATAGCCGCATACGATGTATCGTGTTGTACGCGCACGGTATCCACGGGTTAACAATATGGTGGTGGCGATAGATGTATTGTTCGCGAATGAGCTATACATGGACGTTGGTAACCCTCGTAAAATAGAGACTCGCTTACTCTCGCGTGCAAGCTCGTCCGTGGTAGCGTTATGACGTTTCCGTGGGCTATGTGGCTTCGTGAATCAAATCGATTCGCGTAAATGCGGAAGCGCGCGGCCAACAACGGTAATGCTCGCGCTTTGCTTTACACGGTGGCGGCGAAGGGGCAGGAGGGGGAGGGGGAGGGGGGGTGGTAGCGCACGGTGGGCGTCGAAGGGAACGCGCGCCCGCAGAAGAGGGTAAAATTTCGTTCTCCGCAAGCGTGGACGGGTCGGTCGGTCGGACGAAGCGACGCCGCTGTGAATACACGCCGCAGCGATTTATTATCCATTGGATGGGATAGCCGGTGGTCGTTCGCACGTGTTAAAACCCCCTCTCACGGTGTGTTCCACGAGAACTGGTGTGTTGCTGTTGCTGTTGCTGCTATTGTTGCTGTCGAGGAAGAACCGACGAGCTTTGCAACGTGTGTGTGCTGCGAGCGAGCGGTCAAGCTCACCGTACACCTTTCGTGCTTACTTTGATGATCAAAACGTGTGCGGAAACGAAGAGTGGGGGGGGGGGGCTGGTGTCCGTCGATGTTGAGGCTATTCGGTGTGTGGCGTCTCGCGAAACACGGACGAACCTAGGTGTACATGGCCAATGTTCCGGGGGTATCCGGAAATTGCCAGACGAGAAAACGAATGGAAAAAATAGCTTATTTTAGGTCGGTGATCATTTTGCGAACGGAAGAATTGTTGTGTATCGCAGAGCGTGCAGACCATTAATGGGGGACAAAAAGAAAAGAAATTTTAATATTCGCAGTCTAGGTAATTATAATTGCAATTACTAATCACCGATAGGGATATTATCACTGAATGATAATAATAATAATAATAATAATAATAATAATAATAATAATAATAATAATAATAATAATAATAATAATAATAATAATAATAATAATAATAATATTGTTGTTGTTGTTGTGATATTAATGATTGATTGATTGATTACTATTTTCATCATTCCTACCATTATTCTTATTATTTTTATCATAATTTTCTTTTTCTCCAACCATCATTATTATTCTTTCAGTAATAATAATACTACTCATCATTTAATCACGACTATAATAAAATTATTCATCGGATCAATTATTCATCACATTTTCTCAAATTCGTACGATGAATGAAACTCCACCTCCACACCATTTTTTTCCTTGCATCATGATATTTTGCGTTCGTCACATTCTTGTCATTGAAAAGAAAAGAAAAACTTATAATTTTGACGAAACAAAAAAAAAGTTGAACAACATTGCACGTTGGTTATCGAAGGAAAAAAAAAAGTTGTGAAAGAAAAATAAATCCGTGGCACAAAGAGGCGTTGTTTTCTGTGCAGAGTTCTCGCCGGACCGGAAGTCAGGATGGGAAACGACGAGAACCGGTCATTAGATTCGCGCGTCGGCTCGATCGTCGCCGTGCGAGAGAGCTTTTTTTTTTCTTTCTCTCTCTATCTCTCTCTGTCTCTCTCTCTATCTCGACGTGCGTGTACGCAGCGATGCCTCGTAATGCACACGTCGCGTTTGTCCGGCACATTGTAAAACTAGCAGCGTGCGAAGCAAGGTGGGCGGGGGGAGGGGGTGGAAGGGAGGAGAGGCAGTATCAACGACGCTTTATTACGCCAGAGTTTCTCGCGACTCGGTCGAACGGGAAGAGAGAGACAGAGAGAGAGACAGAGAAAAAGAGAGAGAGAGAGAGAGAGAAAATAACGAAATAATAATATCAAGACCCGGCGGGCATAATGAATGCTCGAGCCGCCATGCCGGCACGACCGGGAGAACGCGCGGCAGCGTTACTTCGCCAACCGTAAAAATATATGTTGTACGAGGATTTTGTCACACAATGGCGACGACCAACGACGACGACAACGCGCTGCCTCGTACCGTGGAATTAGTCGCGCGCCTCTGGATGCCCATTTCGACGACGAGTACCGGAGAGTCGCGGTATTCCGCGCGAACGGTGACATCCTCTCGTGCAATTTTGCTTCGACCGCAGTGGGCGCGGAATCGAGTAACGACGTGAAGATTTTTTTTTTTCTTCTTGTCTTGAAACGATTTTTCTTCGTGAAATGTTTACCGTTTTTCGCATATTAGTGTCGAATCTTCAGGAAATATTGAAGCAATGATAATGGACGAAATAAAATGTAGAGAATACTGAACGAATGTATTTATAGTTGATTCCTGTTGAGGCTAGGAAGGTCCCTTCGACCCAGGCCAACATTTCAACCGTTAACTATTTTAAAAAAATACATTTTAATATTTGCTTGAATTGGAGCTTTGCTTCATCAAATTATGTTGTTTTTGGGTGAAATAATGATTTTTTTGAAGGAGTTTTTCACTTGTTTGGATAATCAAATGAAATGACCAGATGTCACATGAGAAAACCCGATTTGTAGGTACCTAATGAAGGGATTCTCACTTGTTGTGGCATCGAGAGGAAATGCGGACGAAGAAAACGCGGAAAGATGGCCGTCTTTCGCGTCGACGAGATTTCTTCAACACTGACATGGCTGACAAATGGCCCCAGGTTGATAGCTATAAGCTGAGAAGTTTCAGAATCACCGACTATTTTTTATAAAATTTTCGGTCTTCCGTCTTTTCGAGGATTACAATGGCAAACAAAGATAACGATATCGTTTATGATAAAAATTGTGCAGAAATTTGTTTGCATTGGTGCATTTCACGGGCATGTGAATCGTTAAAAAACCATTTTACGTTTTACCAATACATGATTGTGCGAGTTTCGTGAGAAATAAAGTTTGATTGTCCGTCAGTAAAAAAAGTGAGAAGTGATAATTGATAAGATTTGAAGCAAATAATTTTTGACCAACGATCTGTGGTATTTTGTTTTTATTTCAAACAGACCATTTTATTTCGAAAATGACAAAGTCTATCCAATCATTTATCTGGTTAGAAAAAAATATCATTTAATCTCATCGCTGCTTTCAATCCTCCAATTAATCATAACTTATATAGATAACCCAATTAATGTTTTTTATATAAATAACCCAATTGTTTATTATATTTTTAATATTAATAACCGTATTTCATCGACTTCCAAAATTTAGTCGCCCTGGATCTGATAAATCGCGACAAAATCGCACGACCCATATTCGTCGTCGCGCAGACCGAAATAATCGCGAGCGCGAATTATTTACACATCGATGTAGATACGATCGCTTATGCACGCGCGATCGAATCATCACGTGCTCTCGTCGACGTCGTCGGAAGCAGCGGAAGTCGCGCGGAACCCGACAAGTATGACCGGCGTAAAATTCGCTCGATGATATGTCCACGCTAATGACTGAGACGAGAAAACAGGTTCGAGGCTATATATATATATGTATATTTATGTAGTCGTAATGCGCTTGCAAAACGTCTCGGTCGTCTATTTTCGTTGCGTTTCACGGTCATATTTCTATGCAGCGACGAGATGCAATACGTCGTTGATGGTATCAACGATTATGCGATGCCATATATACATCGGGGTGTGTTGAAATGGAGCAAAATTTTTCAATTCTTATGGTGGCTTCCACATTTGAAGTAGATACTATCAGGAAGCATGTTTTAAAGTTTGAGCCCAATCTTTTTTTCCGTCTTTATATATTTCGAATAAAATAATATTTTCAAGTTTGGCAATCCTCAGATCATATGATTCGGCTTCTGTTTTTATCATTTTTTTTACAAAAATGAAAATGTCCTCGTTTCTTATTACCAAAAAGAAACTTTCGACTGAAATTCCTATCATCGATGAGAAACTTTCGGGCGGACGCTAAAGATTTCATTTTTAACAACCACCCTAATATTATTATATATATTTATGCACCTAAATCAATTCCATTCCCAAGTCGAAATTTTCATCTTTATTTCAACTTATTTCAACTTCACGTTCAGGGGAAAGGAGATTAAAAGTACAATGAACTTATAACCGATTCTTGTCTGCGATCTAACTTTATTTTACCCTAAAAACCTGCAGTTATTTTCAATTTTTCAAGTTGGGAAGGTGAAACAAAGGTGAAAAAACCGAACAAAAAAATATCACCCTCACTCGAAAGATGAAACGAAGCTGAATGTAATTTCGATACCGCATTGACGTTGAAACAAAGTTAAAAAAATATGTCAAACTCACTTTACCTTCCAATTCGGACTGTTAAGGTGGGATAAGTTGAGACACAAGGTGAAAATTTCGGCTCGGATTGAGCTCGCGGTATGCACCTTGAAACTCGTATATTCCCATCCGTGGAACATCAAGCCGATCTCGTGCGTAACCAGCGAGAGCACCACCAGCGACAACAACGTCGGAAATTTTCGTTGCACCGAATTGCAATGGACATACGAGAAATAACGGCAGCGGCATTTGAGCGAGCATGAGCAACGGGGGCGAGGAGGAACGTCGAGGCGTGTATTATAATGGGATAGTCACGCGACGAACTAGCGAGGCGAGTATAGCGAGGAGGAACAAACCGCGCGACGTGCCGCGCGGTTTGTCTCGCCCGGCTGCTTCCAAATTGCTCCAAATTATTGGCTTCTTTTGTTTTCTCGTCATACTCGCATGCGCGCGCCACGCACAGCTCGCCGTATCAGCCTCGGCTCGTTCACGTCCCGCGTGTCATTTACATGTCATTTTTTTTTTTGACGCACGCGGATAACACACACACACACACGTGCGCATGCGCGCGATCAGCACTACTACTACTGCTACACTACTCGTCTGTCGCGTCTTTTCTCTCTCTCTCTTACTCTCTCGCTCGGAGGAAAAACATTTGAAAAAAAAAAAATAATAAAAATAAAATTATCCGCGTGCGCTCGAAAGGCAAAAGAGATTCCAAACGTCAACGCAATTCGTGCGCGTCGCGTCGACTCCCCACACACACGAAACCGTCCCCGGTGACAAGCGCAATGCTATATCCTGCACTTTCGCTTCGCGAAATACGTGGCAATGTCATGTGTATGTGTGTGTTGTGTGACGTGAAAAATGAAATGAAACAACTATAAAAAATTGCACGAAAAAAAACAAAAATAATAATTGAAAAATACGCGAAGAAAAAAAAAAGTATGCAAAAGCACTGTGCGGGTATTCCGACAGTCCGACGGTGTTTCCTGTCGGCCGTGAAACTTCCGCTGCGTGAATCCCTTCGATTTAATCGATCGTTTAAAGAGACGAAAAAAAACAGAAAATGTTTGGAAAATGAAAAAAAAGAAGCGAAGATATGAAATGTTGAGGTTGGCGATGGGATGATGACGAGGTCGGATTGAAATTAGTCGTCGATGAAAAAACGTTCGCGAAGGAGAAAGAAAATCGAGGTGACATCGAGGAGAATCCCGAGTAAAAATGTTCACTCGCTATGTTTCAACTTATTTCACGTTATACGTCCGAATTGGAAGGTGAAGTGAGTTAAAATATTTTTTCACCTTCGTTTCAACCTCAATGCGTTGTCGAATTTTTTAAATATTTTTTCATCGTCGTTTCACCTTTCGAGTGACGGTAATATTTTTTCTTTAGATTATTTCACATTTATTTCACATTTCAAATGAAGGTTACTTTTCCCTCTTCGTTATCTCACCTTCGTTTCACCTTCCAAGCTCGAAAAATCAGAAATAACTTCAGTTTTTAGACTCAAATGAAGTTTAAACACCGACAAGAATTGCTTATAACTTCATTCCACTTTCAATCTCCTCCACCCTGAATCCGATGTTAAAAAAAGTTTTAAAAAAAGGTGAAAATTTCGACTCGGGATGTGTACGATGAATAAGAACAAACGGACAAAGTGATGAAGACGAAGAAAAAGGAAAAGAGATCGAGAGAAAGAATGACGAGAGGGCGGAGATCAAGAGTCTCGTAAAACGTAATGGCAAGAATGAAGATTGACTCTCGATGCGTGTGCGGGCCTATATCTATAACGTTCACGGTATCAATTAGACAGGATAATAAAACATATATACACGCTCGAAGCGAGTCCGGATTGTGGTTTGGTAGATTCGAATTGCGAAAAAAGCACGATGGCCACGGTTTTTTTTTTGTTTTCATATGAAAAGCGTATTGCTTGGATTCAAGCATCCGACGCGGATGGCGAGTGCAAGTGTAAAGCCTGTGCAGCGACGAAGAGAAATGATGAAAGAGCGAGGTGGACAGACAGAAAGAAAGAGAGAGAGAGAGAAACAGAGAGAGAGAAAGAGAGTAATAGCAGGTTTCGCTGGTGAGCGAGCGTCCATTGTGTTTCACGAGGACGATGGTACCAAGATGGCCGCCTCCGGTTGCCTCTGGAACCGCGCGGGTCCGCAACTCCCGTCCACGTTAGCGACGATGCCTTCTCGCGACGATATACGCTCGCTCGTATATCGAATAAAAAGCCGAATCGAGCGAGTGAGATGGAGACAAAGTGAGGACTGGGCCCGGCCAGGCTGCAGATGCATCGATACCCAAAGAAACGCCATCAGCCGGTTGACGCCGATACCCGGCGAAGGTGGTCCCCGCGACAATTAATAGCCGTGCGACATCATTTTATGTTTTCATTTGGACTCGCACAGAGACGCGGCTCGTTCCATCTCTCTCACTCTCGTGTGTTTCGCAGCTTCTCTCCTTACACACGGACACACACACACATATGCGTGTTTCTTCCCTCCGGTTGGGATCCCCCCTCCGCCCCCCATTGTCGCGATCTCTTCTCTCATCGTCAGCAACCAATCCGGTACCTCGCAACAGTCTCATCGCTGTACACTCGTGAGCTTTTCTTGTCGCCTCGAAAGAAGTCGATCGTTCAATCCTCGCCCTTATAAGCGTTAAGCGCGAGAAAACCCGATGCATCGATGAAACAAAGCGTCAACCGGGTTGACAGATGCGGAGGATCGTCTTTGTCGACAATCTTTTTTTTGGGTTTTTTTTTTGTTTTAGTTTTGTTTTTTTTTTCGGTACACAGGCGATGCTCGTTATGACGCGAGGGTTATTGAAAGAATTGCCGATGATTTTTCGATGACATTTATTCTGACTTCGATACGCGTCGGCCAAATTATTTTGAAAAATTTTTTTTTTTTGTATCACTGTGCTTTTTGGAGTTCTTTTTTGTTTTATTTTTCAAAGTTTTTTTTTTATTCAATCCTTTGAATCGGTTATTATATATTTGTACCATCGAAAAGTTGAATACCTACAAAAGGAAAATAGTCGGGAGAGTTGGAGATAAAACAGAATAATAATTCGTCGATTCTTTCACATCATTGTCTCTTGAATTACCGAGTACAATAAATTTCGCTTTATTTATATTTTCGACGAATATTTTCTATATATTATTATAAATATAATTAATAAATGTATGCTGAATTTTATTATAAATACAGTTAATAAATAGATTCTGAAATATTATTGTCGATACAGTAGAAAACTACATCGTAAATATAATTATATGTGCCAATAAAAAATATATTATATATTCTATTATAAACACAGCCGATACATATATCCTAGATATTATTCTAGATACAATCGAGAAAAAATATATTCTAAATTCCATTAAAAATACAGTCGACAAATATATGCTAAATATTATATCACCAATAAAATTGACAAATACATTCTAAACTTAATATCACAAATGCAGTCAACAATCACACACACACACACATGAATAGAATTCATCATCGAACGTTGAATCTTATAAAGATCCTCACGATGACAGTAATAAATTGTCGATCTCGTTCGATCGTGATTGACGATCACGTATATGCATGAAATTCCAAATACGCGGATAATCGTGCAACCGCGTCGAATCGTTGACGCGCCAGAATAATCGTCGTCGGACGATTCGACCGCGTGTAAAACGGGATCTCGGACATATCACCACACGGTCGAAGGTTGTCGCGCGAGTCGTGGAAAGTCGCCGGTCCGGGACGCGCGAGCGAGTTATTTCTTCTTCGTCGAAGAGGGAAAAGTACGAGAGTGCCGATGGCCAAGTGTACTCGCGCGACTCGTGATGGTCCCGGTTACTTTATGGAACGTTTTGCCGGTCTTGTCCCCACGCTGCCCCCGGTAAGCACTCAGTTATATATATATATATATACGTACGTACGTGGGTAAGGTGCGCGTCGACAGGTGCTCGTCGCGAAGTCACGTTCGATACGGCAGATCGGTACGAGCGATCCAACGCGCTCGCTTTTTCACACCGTTCGCGGACTCGCGTGCCCCAGTCACGAATATTACATACGTTTATGTATGTGTACATGTATATGTTCATATATATATAGGTTTTGAAAGACTTGCACGTTTACACATGTACGTACGTATCTTCTCGCGTGTAATCGCGTTTGTATGAATATATATATATATATTAGGGTGGGTCAAAAAAATCGACTATTTTTTTTTTAACTTCTTTACCCGATAAGTAGGTTTCTAGACACCTTTAGATAATTCACAGCAAATTTGAGCTTTTTATTTAAATGTTAAGATCCTCCGCCACGCAGTTTTTCATTTTTTTTGCAGTATCAGAAGAAGAAATTCATATCGCTCTATCAACTGGTATTTTGAAATAGCCCTCCTTCTATACTCGTAGGAAATTGTCCGCTCTACAAAAAAGATCTCTTACAATTTTTTCGTAGACCTCACTGTTTTGAAGATATTTACGGTTCAAGTTTGATCATTTTTAGACAAATTCCTGTTTTTCTTATGAATTTTGTAACTCGTTAACAAAAAATCATTATGGAAGGCGCAATGCTTATTTTTGTAGAATGTGCGCTGCTCTACAAAAATGGTCTCTCATGAATATTCGATTGAATTAAGCGTTTCAAAGATATTCGTCGTCGAACTTCAATGCACGCCAATTTTAACAGTTTTTGATTAATAATTCGGAAAATTTTAATTTCATTTATGAGTTTTAGGGAAATTCATACAAATTTGAGTATCGATCGTAAGATTAACTATTATAGAAGTTCCTTGTTCGAAAATTTATTTGAAACTTTTGTTCTGATAATATTTTTATAAATTATATCTCTAATAATTTAAAATGACGATCGTGATGTTATTTTATTTTAAAGCGTGTGTTCAGAACGTATTTCAAACCTTTTTTCTACATAGTATACATAGAATTTTTCGTTCTAGGGGATTTTTGCTTTGAATTCCATTAGAATCTGATTAGGATCTAATGGAATTCAAAGCAAAAATCCCCTAGAACGAAAAATTCTATGTATACTATGTAGAAAAAAGTTTTGAAATACGTTCTGAACACACGCTTTAAAATAAAATAACATCACGATCGTCATTTTAAATTATTAGAGATATAATTTATAAAAATATTATCAGAACAAAAGTTTCAAATAAATTTTCGAACAAGGAACTTCTATAATAGTTAATCTTACGATCGATACTCAAATTTGTATGAATTTCCCTAAAACTCATAAATGAAATTAAAATTTTCCGAATTATTAATCAAAAACTGTTAAAATTGGCGTGCATTGAAGTTCGACGACGAATATCTTTGAAACGCTTAATTCAATCGAATATTCATGAGAGACCATTTTTGTAGAGCAGCGCACATTCTACAAAAATAAGCATTGCGCCTTCCATAATGATTTTTTGTTAACGAGTTACAAAATTCATAAGAAAAACAGGAATTTGTCTAAAAATGATCAAACTTGAACCGTAAATATCTTCAAAACAGTGAGGTTTACGAAAAAATTGTAAGAGATCTTTTTTGTAGAGCGGACAATTTTCTACCAATATAGAAGGAGGGTTATTTCAAAACATCAGTTGATAGAGCGATATGAATTTTTTCTTCTGATACTGCAAAAAAAATGAAAAACTGCGTGGCGGAGGATCATAACATTTAAATAAAAAGCTCAAATTTGCTGTGAATTATCTAAAGGTGTCTACAAACCTACTTATCGGGTAAAGAAGTTAAAAAAAAAATAGTCGATTTTTTTGACCCACCCTAATATATATATATATATATATATATATATATATATATATATATAGCTTCGAGTTAACTGCGGGAAATGCGACACTTACTCGCACACGCATAGCCCAAGCCACTCACTTATGTACAAAACGTATGAGACCGTCAGTGACCGTAACTATCGGACCCGTCGATCGCGTTAACCACGATTCTCCGACCGTTTCTCGTTTTATCGAATTTAATTATATACACACACACACACAAACACGGTTTAAGTCGCAAAACGCGTACGAATCACACACGTTTGTATAATTTTTGTATCTACCCTGTGTAATATTAGATAATAAAGTTTCATTGACTACAATTTTTACGTCTCTAAATGAAAGAAATGAAATGTTTGGGTGATCATTTTGTTGAAGTTCCGTGGACTTACTGATCATCAAAATCTATGGGGTACTTCACGTTGACCTAGGGTCTTAAAATTTGTCACGAGTGAAGGAAATAATTCGAAAATCATTGATTTGCTATTCTGTGTCGAGTTATTGGGTGAAGAAAATTAATTTTGCGGTCGACGTGAAGACGCCTATGCAAAAAGCCTCGGGGATCGGGTCTCGGTCCACCACTTAACTAACGGTCGTCGATAATCAAGTTTTTCTTTTAATTTCCAAATTGTCGATAGTTTCTTGATATAGGGCATATTAATAATAATAATAATCATAATAATAGACGCTTCGCGGTGACCACGCCACAGATACGAGACGTCGGTCCGGAACCTCGAGGCCACGAGTACTGCTCGAACTCGTCCGACTTTTTGTCCGTCGAATATTAGTTTGGGATCTGTTGGGTTGATTAATGGAAAGAAGAGTTTTTCGGGGTATGAGGGCGCATTCTAGATTCCAGATATTTTTGGGAACGGACGATGTTTCCAATGACAATCATGTACTTTATCAATTGATCTAGATGTGTGTCCGATTCAACGGACAGTGACTGGCGGTCATTGTCCGTTTAATCGTCAGCAATGAGACCGATCGTCGAATTGGCTTAACGTTCCAAGTAAAAAAAAATTATACAGAAACTATAGATAAGAGTGGGAATATATATTTTACATATAGATTATATATAGCGTATATACGTTCTCTATATAATCTATATATGAACCAAATAGATATGCTCAATTACTTAAACAGTTCATATATCTATATTTTTTTTACTTGGGATTGTTAATGACATTTGCGACAAACTTCATAAAATTTCCATCCATATCACATCACCGGTGTATTTACCCTTCAACGGAATTGCGAAAAAAAAATTGAACCCTCGATGCGGGACCGAATAAGGTTCGAACCACGATTCCAAGCGGATTATGCGTCATTAATATAAAAAAATACGCGCGAGTCAATTAACTTTGTGCTCGTGGGAATTGCTTAACGCGATTAATTTCCCCATGAAAGTAATCCGATGATTCTTGGGTCGCTGAGGGCGGCTGGAAGGGCGAGAGAGAATGAGAGAGAAAAAGAGAGAGAAGGAAAGAAAACGGCGGAACCTTTGTGTCACCGTACCGTTTGAGCTTGTCTCGTGTGTTTAAAAAATTTTCGTTCTCTTTTTGTTTTTTTTTTTTGTTTTTTTTTTTTTATAGTTCGCTGATGCTTGTGCTGCTTCTTTACGCGCGCATAAGGCCGGCCTTTCTTTCGGACTTTTCGGGTTGCGACAGAGGCGCCCGCTCGCGCGAGCTTCTTCGCTCGAAAAAGAGCGAAGAAACGAGACGAAGCGAGTTTGCGCTTCGTGAGACAGACTAACCCCGGTGCGTCTTTGCAAAACGCGTAACCCAGACCCGATACCATACCGAGAAACGGACCTTTGACGGTTCTCCACGCGCTTTCTACTCGACCGACGCGCACCATCCGCCATAGCGCCGGCGCCTCTGTTTTTTTTCTTTTTTTGTCTTTCTTTCTTTTTTTTCTTTTTTTTGTCAAATTTCGCCGCTTCGTAATCTCTCGCACTCTCCGAATTCGCATTCACTTTTTCGTCTTGTTGGTTTCGAGAAATTTTGTACATCGTTGCACCCATACGCTATCACGATTATGGTGAATATAGCACATTTGAGACTTCTCGTACGATCACCACGTGTCGGTCCACCTTTTTTTGTTTTTTTTTTTTTCATGTTGTGTACAGTTCGACTACACTCACGAGTTTTGTTGCTCAGGTCTGATTCTCACGAATTGCTACTGAATTGTAGGAATATTTGACGTGATTGAATTAAAAGGTATTTGGAATATATTTTTGTATATAAATGATCTCTGTCTGAAATGGCGAATTTTTTATGAAGCTCATTGAATGAAAATAATTAGTTTGAATTATTAATTATGATGATGATTTATCGAAATTAATCCGCATCATTGCTGCATCGTGCACATTATCGATATCGGTCTGTTTTGAACATTTGCAAATGTTGACATTCGGTCAACTCAACATAAGACTCATTATTTTATTTTTCAAATCTATAATTATCGACATTATCTTTCTCAACCTATAATTCAACATATTTTGAATTTTTTGAGTTAATTTGGGTTCTTATAAGTTTTTTGCTTGTTTGCGTTCATCCGCAAAACGAAAGAAAAGGAATTCGATTAGTTTGTAAATTTATTAAAAAAATATGTCTTTTTATTTCTGATTTTCAAATTTGAAAAGGTAGGGGGATTTGGTTCTTATCATTTTACTCTAGTGACCATTTTCCTATTTATTTTCATTTCCTGCATTATTAACGAATATACTATATAGGTACTCAATGTTGAAAATGCTTGTTTCGTGTTGGTGTGTGTGTGTGTGTGCTGAGTTTCTGGGTGTATGTGTTAAATTTGTAAATGTTAAATAGACATGTAAACCAAATTTCGATTAGTTCTTGATATTGAATCGTAATTAAATTGCTATTGAAAAAATGTCCATTATATTTCCATGAAACAAATTACCATAGATACCTTCATGCTCCTTTCACAAAAACCTTCGTTCATCACCATTTTACAAGTCACGATAATTTGCATCATCAACAAATTTGAATTAAAAATTTCAATTCGAATGAAAATCGTAGAAAATAAGAACGAGAAGAACATGAAGAACATGAAGAAAAAAATGTTGACGAATGTCTGACAATGGAAGCTCGAAACCGTTGTCTTTGGAAACTATACGTAATAGGATAAACATGGGTTTCGGGCTATTCGGTAGATGGGTTTGGACCGTGTGGTACCCGATAATCCCGTAGTTGCCGTATGTCGGGACAAAACCACATACCTATTTTAGCTTCAAAGGACGACATCGTGACGTCTCTGTCCCGGCTTCGTGTCGACACAGAAGCCTCCGCAAACCGCAAGAGTGGCTCTCCATGCAAGCGGTATCCACGCTTATCACTCACTCTTCCTCTCCCTCTTCCTTTCTCTCTCTCTATCTGTCTGTCTCTCTCTCGTTCATCATCCCCGGGAAAACCGCCGATGTCGCTAGTCAGTTCTCCATCTGCGTTCCCACACGGGACATCATCTGTCCGAAAAGACCGACAAAACGCACACACTCACACACACACACACACACACAAACATACAAGCGTCACAGAAGCTTCAGCGCATAAATGAGAGAAAGCACTACCCAACACTGGTCCATGAAGGTCCGTTAACCATTTTCAGCATTCACGGTCTCCAAATTCTCAACTACAAAAGAAATTAATCGGCTTTAAGCCGTGCAACACATTTCCCACACGATTCAACATTCACGTCTCATTCGTACCCGTTAATTCCACATTGAATCAATCATTTGCACGATTTTCATATTCCAATGTAATATGCCATTTCGTCAATTACCAACGGACACGGTTATAGCCTCCGTTTCTAACTTTGAATATCGATTTTAATTTCTTTTACAATGTATCTGCGGCCACAAAAGAATTTTCAATCATCTCCGAGTGAAACAATGATATATATATAGTCCATATATAGACTATCTATGAGAGTAGGCATATATATAGACATATAGTTTCTTTAAAATGTTTTTGAAAATATTTTTTAGGAACAAATAATTATTGAGTCGAAATTACTCATATCGATTTCAAGATCAGCATATCATTATATCAGGGTGCAATGACCCCGAACGATTTCAAAGTCAAGCCGAAAGATTTTTTTCTTCATCCATAACCGTACCACGGATTTCTTGATATACTTCTTGTTATTTTGAGGAGATTTCAAGACCCTCAAATAAGCATATCACTGAAAAATCGAAAAATCTTGTATATTTTAAAGGGGAAAGACAAACCCTCCAGGTAATGGATAATTTCAAAGATGATGGGCTGCCAATTTAGGGAACTGTTGAGCAAATTATTTGGAGCCAAGCGGAGGAGAAGAAGGTTGAAAGTTTGTCCGAGCCCCATGTAAGGACCACCCTGATCTATAGATTATACACGCCACGTCGCATATCAAGTTTGTATATAATTTTTTTACTTGGGTCGTCGTGTACTTTTTATCGTGTATGATTATCGTGTACGATGTGTCTTTTATCATAATGGATTCTTTTTTCGTCCGCATGCACCTGATAAATGTTGAACGGTGGGAAATGGGGACGAGACTAATGATTCCGGAGGGTCCCGACGTTACACCAATTTTCATTGAAGATATCGTTTTGACCCGGAAATCGCCGTGACGAATTTTCGGGTGGTTCGAAATGCTTCGGAGTGTGCGGAGTTCGATGCGCACAGTCCTAACGACAGGCAATATATATAAACACAGACCACACTGGAAAAGGACACGGTTGAGGGTTGAAACTCTCGGCTCTCAGTGCAACGTTATACGTGAGTGTGGGTGTGTTTGTGTGGACCCAAAATTTTCTCGTTTCCGGTAAATTTTTCCGGCCGAAAAATTTCGTCCAAGGTTTCGTACAAACGAGAAGTTAATTAATAGTCTTTCAGGGATGCGGGGTTGACAGGGTCGGGGGGATGGTTTCCGACTACCGATTCGGTTCTCCATTACGTCCACGAGCCTCTGTAATCGGCTTAACGAGAATATAAGTACGTGAACTAATATTTTCCTGTAACTCACACCCGATTTTTGTTCCCTCCTGTTTTTTTTTTCTTTTTTTTCATTTTTTGTTTTCTCGTTGTTTTTTTCGAAGAACAATGGGTAACGCGGTACGGCATAACGATGTTCTCGACATAATTCGTAAGTGGAACTCACAGGAGTTTCTAATGCGTGTAATAACCGTGGTAGCCGGATTAATAACACACCTGAAAGCCGGCCGAGTTTCAACGAGAAACACGACAAAACGTGACCGCTTTTGCGCTTCTTGCGGCGGCAAACATCTGTCATTTTTTTTTTTTTTTGTACAATTTCAATTTTTTCAAAATATATATGTATACATATATCGTTTTTTTTTTTTTTTTTTTTTTTTTTTTCATGAGCAACAACATCGATGGAACATAATGAGCGAGGGCGAGCGTGAGTCTCGCGTGTTCGTGAACGCGCGACCATCGCGAGGAACCCTCACCGCAAACGATCGGGACGAACGTTCTTGCGGCGTCGAACCCGCGTTTTGCTACCGTCAAACGAACACCATCGGGAGCCTCTCTCGGGATCATCTGTTTCTTCGGATGCTTTTATTACGAAGCCAACGATCGCGACCGACAAAAGGCCAATATGACCGGTTCTGCGGTTTTTAGGGTGCGATATAAGGGATATTAATAAATATACATATATATATATATATATATATATATATATATATATATATATATATATATATATAGGACAATCATCATCAACAGACGGGGTTCTTCACGACATGTAACTTGTTTCCGGTGAAACACGCGTGCGACTTCTGGCTGTGCGGTGAAAAAAAACGAAAAAATAAAATAAAAAACGTGAATGAAGAGCGAGGAATAAGGAAAAGGAAAGTAACCGATGGTAGCAATGCCGGAAGGATACTGCGGTCCGGTGCGGGTCCGTGCGCGGGCGCAGGTAAGCAACCGAACGGAGTTTCTTCGTCCTCGCGGAACGGACGAATGCGCGGTCAAATTTGGACAATCGGTAACCGGAAGTCTCTCGCGCTTATTCGGGCCCGATGAACGGCAGTGGGCCCTCACCGGTCTCCGGAAGTCACCGCAAAGCAACAGACGGTTTTTTTTTCGGGGAATTCGCGGGAACAAGAAGATGTGGGAGGAAGTGTAGAGTCGGGTGCGAGAATGTGAAAACGATTCGTTTCCATGAGTTTCGAATGAATGAAAAAAACCGAAAATAAAGGTGCGAGCGGTCACACCGGGTGCTGTAACTTTGTGGTACTAGCGAATAATCGGTGGGAGAGAATGAACACTGAAGAAGCGTGCAAGCATGAGATCAATATTTTTTATCTTTGTTTTGTTGTTGTTGTTTTTTTTTTTTAAGGAAGTCCGGGTTGGAACTGAAAAGCCTGCCGTTGGCGGACGGAAGTCAGTCTTGCGAGTCTCGGTGACGACGATGAGAGACGACGACAACGACTGGACGGAAACTTGAACGATTACATGCGGTTGCATGCACTCTGCCAACGAACTCTGGAACGAAAGCGTTTTTTCCGAATTTTTATTATTTTTTGTTTCGTGGGATAGTGCGGGGATAATACATTTTTTATGGAATATTGATTGTAACCAGGGATGGGTATTCGTTCGGTGGCGTTTTATCAGAGGTCATTCGATGAGTGAATAAATGTGAATAACAGGATCGATTTGTTTGAAAGAGTATTTTGAACAATGCTGAGGAGCAATAGAGAGGAGAAGGGAAACTTGCAACACATGGTTTTGACGTTAATGAATACTTTTCTTATTTGTCAATGCTTTCGAGGTATTTTTTGCTATTCTGCTGATAATTATTCAGAATTCGGGATGCAATTATGATACCCTGTTCATCAATTTTGTGTCGCTCGGCTAATGAAGAATTGGTTTGTTTTTCAAAAAAAAAAAAATTTTTTTTCCACAACGAGGACATAGAACGTCAAATATCAACCTGGAGAAATCTTTATTCTTTCCCTCTTGCATAACATTTCCAATAGACGATGATCTTACATCAATGGTCGAATTAATTTCTACCGGACCATTTCAATTAATTAGCTGCTTACAAATAAATAATACAAAGCAGCATACGCTCACTGTTAAAAGAAAAGTATCAGTTTCGAGAAAAAAAAGTAATCCAACTGAAGGTAGTTTTCTCACGTTATTTTCTCAGTAGCAGATCGATCCTTCTTCCTCCGTTTGATAAAAAAAAAATTAAAAAAAAAAAACAAACGAAAACCACATAAATTCAAACGTGCCCGAGTTTCTGTATCGTGCGATTCGTATCCGGTGCTCCGGATCTATCGATCTTGAAGTCTGTATATATTTTTTTCGTTCAGTCGATTTTTCCAAAAACACGAGACGCGTTCGCGTTCGATTCCCCGCGAGACGAAGTCGCGCGTGATCATCGATCACTGCCACGGCGTTTCTTCAGAATCCAGAAGAGCAAAAATAAATGCTCAACGAACCGGTGGCCATCGACTGTTCGGCAGACGATCGACGAGAGAGCGCGCGCGCTCGCGCGGTAAGCTTCGCGCGAAGAAAAAGCCCGCGAGGACGTCGAGGTGTGCGGACTATACAAACACACGTAACTCGTACGCGCGCCATTCGATATATATATATATATATATTTGTCTTGAGAAGAACGCAATACCGAAATGCGAAATTTTTCTTCTCTCTCTCTCTCTCTCTCTCTCTCTCTCTCTCTCGTAAAACGTCGATTCATTAGTTCCCTCTTCCTGCCACTTTATTCTTTCTTATGTCGTTTGTTCGATAGTTTATTTTTATTTTTTCACCATATATTCCTGAGGGTCAATTATTCGTACGCCATTGAGTCTTGCGCTCTTCCAGATCCGGTCGCAGCTGAATATCGAAATAAATTGTCCGTGTCGCCTACCGAGACGTTATGAGCATCCCAATTATTTTCGCATTCACTTTGCCGATCATTGCGAAGTCTGCGTTACGCCCTTCCAGCGTGATCGCACGGTGAACGACTGCAATATCAGCAGCAGTAGTGATAATAGCCCACATCGTAGTGATCTACTAATCAAACCTGATGATTTATTAACATAAAAAATTTTCTAAAATACTTTGACTCGATAGTTTAACGTACTATCAGCAGTATTTAAAGTACTCTTCGGAATTAAAAACCATGACTGCTTATTATGCAACGACACGTTGATTTTTCGTTTTACAATTTTTCAATAATTATGAATAATTCAGGTGGATTATTCATTAGATTTAGTGATTCGAAAAGAATTGAATTGGATATTCGATATTTGAAGATTTTATAATCCATTGTCATTTGATGTTAATAAGAATATTTTTTATCAATGTTCATTCATTGAATGACCGTGAATAGTAGATATAGTTGTAGTCATAGTTGCGGATGAACTGTGTAACGCAGCTTAGCACATGAATGCGATGAGAACTGGGCACGCCAGTCTCATTCCTCCCCCCCCCTCTCTCCCTCTCTCTCACGAACACACACACACAACACAAACTCGTTTATTTGCTCATTCCATCTTTCACCCCGAGCAATTTACTTGCAATTGCAATACATATATACCGCGCGTGCGAGCATTTCCATCAGCAGCAGCAGCAGCTTCAGCGGCGTGCTCGAGAGTGCCGGTCATGAGAGCTCCTTAAGGGGCTACCACCACCTTGAGATTTTCAGAAAATCGATTATTTTTACAGCTAGATTTATTGTCTCCACTTTTGAGAATATTTCAGGCCTTCAGGCCATATGGAAATTCAAATTATTTTCGGAGTTTTAGCAATTTTTAGTGAGCACAACACAATACGCTCTCATTTTGCGTTTTACTCGAAACTACTTTTTGTTCAAAATCGCGGGCAAGATATCTCAAAATATTCTCAACCGACTTTGACTAAATTTACATCGCATATTCTTTATATCATAATCTACAATGTACCATAGGATTTTTTTTTTGATTGGATGCTGCTTCAATTTTTTATACATTTTCTTAACTCAACATTTTTGTAACACTTCGATTTTTTTATAATGCCTTCATTCCTACATTTTTTTCTCATTTCGCTATACTACATTGTGGCAATTACGTTTTTAAATGAGGAAACATTTTTTTCTTCAATTTTTCACACGATGCTTCAGAAAGAAAAAAAAATCTGTAATCGACGAGAATTTTCAAAAGAGAGAATGACTCAATGACTCATATCACCGCCATTTTTTCATCTTTCTTATTCGCTTCCTTTTTCTTCAAATTGTTCATCAAAGTTAAATAGATTATTACTATGAAATAAAAAATAATTCATACATATTTAATGACTGCGTGAAAAAAAAAATAGTATATTTATTTACCCATATTTCCGAGTGCTAAGGTGTCGTAACCCCTTAACCATATCTCGCACCTGGCCGCATATACCGGGCGCGTCTTGGCGTTAATTCGCGCGGCTCGCATAGCCCGCGCGACCCGCTTGGCATGTAAATGGCCCCATCGCATTTAAACCCGCATATCGCGTATGTGCGTAATGAATTTATTAATAAATCACCGGTCACAACGAGCGAGTCTCGCCCCGGCCAACGCGTGTATTTCCAACTTTTCAACCTTGTTTACCTACACACACAGTCACACACGGGCACACGGGTTCGGACGTCCGTTCGTGTCCCGTGTCAATGTGGCTCGGGTGCGGCCGTTGTTCTCGCCGAAACGCGGAAAACCCCTCGCAAAAGGGCGCACGCCGAAGGGCTCGCGTGGGCCCATTCGAGAAGCGGCGGCGGCGGTGCGAGAGGAGAGGAAGAGATACCGCGTGACGCACGGCTCTCGCTCATGGTTTTCGAACGCACAAAACGCCGACAACACGATCGGAACATATTGCCCGGCATCCGGTTTATTCTGATTTAAATTTCGCGACCCGTAACCCGTGAGCCCGTCGTTTGTCGCGTTTACACGGTTTCTCGCTGCATTCACCGACGCTACGCACATATCGCACAGCCATTTAACGGGAAAACTCGAATAAACGCTCGCATTCACGTTCACGGAATTTATGTTCGTTACACGGTTTGTGATTTTTTTTTTTTTTTTTACGTTCGTTTGTCGAAAATATTGTTTGTATGATTCGATTCTTTTGTTTTTTTTTTTTTTTGCCGTGAATATTTGTCGGTGGTGGAACGAGTATGATGAGAAGTGAGGAAGGGGATAATTATTGATTTGCGAAATTAAGAGGTTATATCTAGAAATTATATCCAGTTGGGATTTTCGAAAAATGTTTTTTGGGACAACGGCAATTGATCAATTAGACATTTTTTTATGCAAAAGATACCCAAAGGGTCATGAGGAAGTGAAGTGAGGAAGCAGATAATTATTGATTTGCGAAATTTAGGGGTTATATCTAGAAATTATATCCAGTTGGCATTTTCAAAAAATGTTTTTTGGGGCAACGACAATTGTTCAATTGAAAAATTTTTTATGCAAAAGATACCCAAATGGTCGTATTTGGCAATTCCCTCAATATATGTTCTCATTGATACTGTATCGGCGAATACATTCTAATAAAATTATGTTAACATTGCTAAAAATAAATCACGAAAATCCCTCAATTTTACGGTAAAAAACTGGATGTAGCACCTTAATTAATGTTTCGGTGAAACTATGTAACAAAATTGTGGATAATCATTCGGTGATTTTATGGCCGAGAGTCCGACGAAATTTTTACGGCGGAAAAGAAACTTTTATAAAGCGAGACGATTTTTTTCTGTAATCGATGCAAAAATGTTTAGTTTTCCTGATGAATAATTTTTCTTTGCAAAGAAATTTGTTCCGTAGACGTCGTAATTTAAATAAAATTGAAATCCCATCCACGCGACGACCGCAAATTTAATCAAATATTCACGTTGATCAAACGCAATGATTGATTTAACAAACATTTGTTCTTTTGTTTTTTTCACTTTCAGTGACACCGAGCTTCATTGCACCAAAGTGCGAACCTATAATCGACCCCCAATAGAATTTAATGCAAAATCCATAAATGACTTCATTCCACTATCCTCATCAAACCTAACCGAAATATTCGCCGAATCATTTACAAATATATCACTGAATACGATTATCAAGCAATTCACTATTACGGATTTCCCAAAATCGTCAGGCTTTCAATCGCATATGCGCGTCGGGATATAGTGCAAACGATTCGCGTATTTGCAACAATATTTGTATAATTTCGCACGCATGAAACCTCGTGAAATTCATTGACTCAGCATTGCAGCATTGAGAGCGATAGAGAGAAGATAATAATCATCGATAGTTCCGTCCGGCGTCAGCAGAAAACGTAATTACACGTCCTATATATATATTAGGGTGTGTTGAAAAAAGGAAACATTTTTTCGATTCTCCTGGATGTTTCTACATTTGAAGTAGATACTATCAGGAGACACCTGTCAAAATTTGACTCCAATTGGACAATATTCAAAGGTTCCGCTTCCACGAATTCGATTTTGCCTTTAATTAATACGTAAGCCATTTTTTTTATCTGCTGTAATTAATTTTTCCGGTAAACGAAAAATTTTGGGGATGAAAAGTAAGTGAAATGCATAGCATTGAGATAACTCAGAATGCTCATATTTTATGTTTTACAATAAAAAAAATTATTGATTATTCTCGTCAGTTTTTAATAATATTTGTTGAAATAAAAAATTGCCAAATTTTTCCAAAAATTAGAAAACAAAAAATATCTCCATTTCAATTGACCTTGATACTATGTATTACACTTGCTTTAAATCCTCAAATTTTTTCATTTACCTGAAAAATTAATCGCAACTGAAAATAACAAAATTATTTACGTGTTAATCATCCACAAAATCAAATTCGTGAAAGCGGAACCTCGAAATCCTGTCCGATTGCAATAAAATTACGCCAGATGTCTCCTAATACTCCCTGCTTCAAACCTAGAAACTGCCGGAAGAATCGAAAAACTTTGCTTTATTTTTCAACACACCCTAGCATAAACACATCTATACATCGATATATCCGGTCGGTGGTGTTGTTCCGGACGGTTCATCGTGATCGCCCACACAAACACGAGGGGGCGGGGGACAAACGAGTCTATATACAATTCCACGTGCAAGCCCCAGCAGAGTGAAAAGTCGCGAGCGGACGCAGCGTGGGTGTTCGTGTAACGTTCGTTGATCATGGATCAGGAGCAACAGCAGCAACAGCAGCAGCAGGGGTGGGCTGTCGGTCCTTTCGACCTAATATATATGTTTTCTGTAACCGGTGCGGATTGAAAGCGTCCCGTGGTGCCGACGATGCTTGTATACAACCACACACACACACACACACATTTATATACATATATATATATATATATATATATATATATATATATATATATATACTATGGTGTATAGGTGAAAGTGAAAGCCATGTCGGGGCCCAGAATGCGGGGG
The DNA here is from genome assembly GCA_963662125.1 of Diplazon laetatorius. NCBI lineage: Eukaryota > Metazoa > Arthropoda > Insecta > Hymenoptera > Ichneumonidae > Diplazon > Diplazon laetatorius. The sequence continues at coordinate 11,119,036 of OY759152.1, forward strand.
CGGAGGGGCTGGTTGTTGCCCGCGCGAGGGTGAGTTTAAAATGAAAAGGTAATGACTTGTGACCGGAGATCATTTCGAGTGGTGACCCTCTAACTCCCCCGCCCGTACACAATGCTCATTGTTGACCGACACGGTCACGCTTCGCGAGGGAATGACGCTCGTACGTACGCTGCGACGGGGTGGGTGGCAGGGGTGGGACGAGGGGGTGGATTGACGAGGCTTGATTTATTTTCCACCCTCGCGAACGAGCGCGCGCCGCCCGCGCGTTGTTTCACCCCGTGGACTATCCGGCTAACGGCTGGAACACAGTATCATCATTCGGCGGAAAACTCCAACAGCGACGATCCAGCATCGGCAATTGCCATGCAACGCGAAGAGAACACACGCGCTTGGACAGTAGCCACGATCACGTGAATAATCGGTCTTGCTTCGTGCACGATCTCCGTACTTTTACAACACATATATATCCGTCAACCCCATTATTCACGCACTTCTGTGTGCGACTCTCTAAATCGGCATTTTAGAGAATACACTGGAACAAAGAGAGAGAGAGAAAGAGAGAGAGAGAGAGAGAGAGAGAGAGAGAGAGAGAGAGAGAAATAAAAGAGCTCGGTCGCGGTAAAACTTTTATCGTAAATTCTCACTCGCACATTTTCATTTTTTTTTCGGTTAGACAGAACGTATTGATTGTTGATAGATTTTGATGCCAAGTAAATAATAATCATTCAATATTCATTTATCAAAAACATCATTGATAGAAGAATATTGCTTCGTTAATTCTCACGAATTAAACTGGGCAATGAATTTAATTTGAAAAATATGAAAAACCGAAAAAAAATAATATCGATAAGGTAGGGTTCTCGCTCTCATAACCAAGAGAGGAAAATAATCTTACGAAATTACATCTACAACAAGGTCGATTCGTCAAAGCACTTTATAAACATCGTATAACGAAACAATATAATCATCATTTAACATTCACTCGTCGATATCTTTGTACTCTAGATTTTTCATGGAAACGATTGATCGCCAAATAGTTATTTATTCGCGATTAAAGGGCTGTAAAAATCGATGACAAACCGAACGACACACATAAATTCATTGATTCGTTATCGACCAAAGAGTTTTTTGCGCAGACATAATCAACTATCTTTGTTTTCCATACGCATCGAACGATTTGATTCGGACGATGAAAAATCACGATGTGAGATAACGAAACAATCGTCGTGGCAAATGAAACGCCCGGTTCGAACGAAAGTTGTGGTCCGTCGGCTGTGAAGCTGTCAGGACCCAGTCCGAGACGGTGAGTCCGGCTCGCTCCGCGCGATCTACTACATCGGCTATGGATATAACAATTTCTGGGTCCATCGGGGCGCCATCTTAGTCTGCATTCCATTGTTTTAGATGATTCATATACGCTCGTGCGCGCGCGAGATGGGCCAGCGGCCAAAGAAAGAGCGAGAAAGATAGACAAAGAGAGAGAGAGAGAGAGAGAGGGAGAGAGAGAGAGAGAGAGAGAGAGAGAGAGAGAGAGAGAGAAAAGGACGATGGGTGAGTACGGGGACCACCTAATTTATTAGTTTGAATATCGAGCGAGCGAAAGGGGGTTGGTGAGAGACAGAGAGAAGGGAAACGAGGGGGCGGGATAACGCGTTAGAGAAGGAAAATAATCGAGAGTTTGGCGTCGTGGCGACGGGCCTCGAAAATCGGCCCTCGGGGCCCCACCGAAACACTAGCGGGGGCCCCGGAATAAGGACTACCCCCGGCCCCCTCCCGCCCCCCTCTCCGGCAGTTCTCCCGCCCCCTCCTCCGACTAGCTAGCTGGGTGGCCGAGGACCGTCTCTTGTTTATACTCCTGTCCCTAAGACTCCCTGCTTCATCCTCGGACTCTCTTCGATCCTCTTCCCTCCCAAATGGGGGCCCCTTCTTCTTCACCATCATCCACCGGGCCTTTATCCCCTTTTTCTTCGATCCCCTCGGCTGCTTCCCCTTCCTCCGCCCTCGGAGACGCACCTTCCGCAACCGGTACCCCCAACGATCCCCCCCCCCCCCCACGATCCTCGGACTGCATTATTTTCGGACATTGGCGCGAGTGGTATGTGTCGCGCACGCGCACGCGCGCGTAACCCGTACGTGCGCGATTCTCGCGAGCGATCGCTATCTGCATCGATTAAACTTTATTTACCCCGTCTCCGTCACGAAAACGTCTCGGGGACGACTCGTAGGGTGAAGGGGGAGAGGTGGGGGGGGAAGGATCGTCGGGCATTTTTATTGCAAACGGGATTTCAAACAACTCTCGGGATCGCGGGACTCTCTCGTATCGCGCATATTGACCGGGGCGATTACTCGCTTCGCTCTCTTTGCGGTGAGCTTCTTCTATTTCCACGGAACGTAAAATTTTATTCCGACAGTCCGCAGGATTTCGTCAGAGCCTCCTTGGGCAGAGGGGTACGGGGGGCTGGGGGGGGGGGGGGGCGAGAGGGGCACGATCACGATTCCGTCATATTGCAGAGGCGCATCACGTAGTCCCCGGATGTCTTGGACTACCGCGCGGACCATGAAAACGAGCGCCAACGTCAACGTTCCCGTTTCACTCGCACTCTCGCTCGTTTCGCCATCGTATATACATGTATATAAAATGATGATTCCTCGAATTTCTCACGATTCACGACATTCGCCGGACTCTCTCCTCACCCTCGTTTCTCATTTATTCGTTTTTTAATTTTTTTAATCCGTGATTCTGCAGTCGTGCGAAATATACTTTTTTTTTTGGACTTTTGTAATTAATTTTTCTTTCGCACGTGAAATTATAAATTTTTATCGTTAAACATTGAGGGTTAGTTCGGTTGAGTTTGCACATGGGGAGTGATGGTATAACCTTTGAAACGTATTAGTTGTATCTAATTGTTGCGATTTTTGCTTCATTCAGAGTTGAATTATGTGTTTGACGTGAATCACGCGAGGTAAGTAAAAAAAAACTATTTCACTGAATATTCAACAAGTCCCTGATTGGGTGATTGGACCGAGTCGCATCGCGAAAGCCAAACGTTTTTTTTTTACCTTCACTCTTTGACATTCAATTACTTGGAAAATAATGTTATGTTTTTTTCTCATATTAAGTCTACCAGTGCGCCAATGCATTAGGACCTTCGAGGAACTATTTTCATAGGATTCATTTAATTGAACGGTACAGTTTATTAAATGAATCCTGGTAAGTGGTCCATCTCTCGTCAACGATCGGGAGAGAAGGCACACCTTTTTTTCCGGGACAGATGGCACACGCGGCGTATGTTGATTCAAATAATACCTACACTGCATCGAGCGGGCCTTTACGAAATATTTTTCCTCATTTCGCAGCCCGATAAGATTTGTATTTCGAAATCGTTGACATATTAATGGTGATTTATCACATTATTATTTTTCAGATAGAAAATACCGACTCTTCACAAGCGAAAAACCATACCAAATAAGCTTGCTATTGAACGAAATTTTTGTTATTTGAAAAAAAAATGTAACTAGTTAACTTGTTAAATTTGAGTCAAATAAACGAAATTGAGAATTAAATGAATAAGGTTTATTTTCCGTAAGAAATTTCTGATTTGGATTATTAAAATTTTTTTAAATTGGTTACATTTAAATTTACAAGAATGTGCCATATCTCCCGGCAAATTTGACCGTCCTCGATTCAACAATATTTTACATAACCAAAATCACAATCCCGTCGATCGAATTTTTCATGACACCAAATGCGCTAATCGATTCTCAAAGACTCGTGCGTAAAGTGATCGTGCGTGACTTTGGTTGCTTGTTTTTATTAAATTCAATTTCATACAATTACCATGACCATTCAGAAAAGAAAAAAAAACCGTGTTCCAACTCACCCGGTTTGACCCCACGTTGAACAAGCTCGTTGAACCAATGATCGAAGGTACGGAGTAAGACGAAGGGACGAAAAAAAAATTGGCACCGATAACCCGGGAACGCGCGGGCAGTGAATATTATTGATGTGCGATACATCGGCAGGCCGGAGACCACCCCTGACGAAACGAATAAGCGCGTGAGTGACCCGATCGACGCGGGAGCAACTCGCCTCGATAAAATACGCTAATTCGGGCGCTGAGCTTTGAACGAACGAGGACCGATGCCCATCGCTGTCTCCGTCTCGCTAGAATCGTTTACAACAAACCGTCCATGAGCGGTCACGCTCGAAACGCGACCTCTTCTTGTGTTCGCGATTCGTCTCCGCGATCCAACGAAGCGACCGTCATCCCCGGGGCAGAGAAGCAAGGGAGGGGAGAGGGGGGGGGGGGGGTCGAAGCTACACGTCGGCGCGATCATGGCCAAAATGCAGACGGTCAGCAATCGTCTGGAAGATTGTTCGCCCCCTTTTCTCGCTCGCTCGCGCTTGCGGGTCAAACGATTTAGCCTCGTGCGGCACGTAGGATCGTCGTCGTCGCAACTGCGAGAACATTGCCAGTCCTCGCTTCGACGAAGATACCCATCTCTTCCTGTGGGAACACCCGGGATCCTGGCTCCCGCGCACTCGCTGTTCTATTCCCAACCCTCGGAACGTTTCATGGAAAAATAATATGAGCGATAATGATGATTCGAGTATTCGGTCAAGTGCGAGTTCGACTTGCCCGCAGAGGCTTCCGTGCACTCTTTTTTTTTCAAAATGAATTTCGCGTACAAAATTTGACAACGGACAAACTTGTTCTGGAGCGACTCTTCTGTTTGCAGACAACCGCGAATGATAAACAAATAAGTTAGTAAAATTAATTTATAGAAATTCATTCACTCAAGACCTAGAATTTTTGATATTGTTTTTCGGTAAAGTTGAAGTGAGGCGTTATGTTTTCAGATTTTTTTTTTTGAAATTTTAGGAGTAGCAGTTTCATTTTTGTTTCATTTTAGGGGTAACATTTTCTTGAATATGCTGTTCAAAAATATGAAAATGTTTTTGTAGTCCACATAACAAGACTTTTCAAATGATACCCCACATGATGCATGTAATTACATTCTTTTTTTTCGATTACCTCATTTGCTCCTCTTCAAGTCTCATATGAATATTTTTAAGTGTTAACTAGTGCGAAGTATGTGGGTTATTCGGATGTGTTACTCTGTCGAATTTCAAGTTTCTACACGTTGCACAGTTTCTGAGAAAAATGACTGTGATAAACGCACAGACGGGCAGACGCGCGAGTAATCTCATAATGCTTACGTTTTTTTTCTTTAGAGGTACGGAATCCGAAAAATTAAGAAGAAGAACAGAAACAAATTTGAAACACACGTATTCAACGCGTGCGACGGTTTGGTCGAGGATACGAGGGCGTAACGTAATTTCAATGTCGGGTTCGCGACGTGTGCGGTGAGAGCGAGCGAGTTCAGGAGGTCGACGAGGCCATCGGCGAACCGCGAATTATGAATGAAAACGAGAACGAGATCGTCGACGAGTCGAGACGAAAAGAAGACGCTTGTCATGCTGGAGAAGGCGTTGATACGCTTGGTAGTTGAAAAAAAACGAACTTTCATCGATCATCGTCCGGAGCGAAAAAAAAATGGTCGGGGATAAAACGGGAAATTTGTTTGTTCGGGTTCTATGGAAAATTACAATCTCGCTCGACTAGCGGCATTGCTGTTATTCGAGTCTACGAAAATATACATGCGACGTGTGATTGCCGTCATGTGCAAGCAAATTTATCGCGGGCTGCGTCTTCCTACGATGTTTTTTTTTTTTTTTTTTTTCATACATCCAGTTGCACTTGTCGGGCAGAGTCGACTCGAGTTCGAAACGTCATTCCCTCAGATTCGCGACTGGTGATTCCACAGCCTAAAATTCCAGAGGCCTCGAATCACTCGAGTCAGTCGATCGGTCGAGTTCACATCCGTTCTGGCTTCTTGCACCGATTGCCCAAATTATCGAATTCTCTTCAAAATATTCTTCCGGATTGTTCCATCTTGCCCGGTCTTGGAATCGCATTCGACTGTCCGGGTTTCGCCTCCCCCGGATTCCCATTTTAATGTCCATACACCAGTCTAACAAACCAGCATCCCCAATTGGCGTTACATCACAGCTACGACAAAAAGTCGAATAACCACGAGGAGAAGAAGAAGAAATGAAAAAAAAATCGAATGAGAATCGGCAATTGTATGGCAACTCGTAGCAATTCGCGGTTTCTAAAAGAAGCATTTATTCCAGAGACGTGCCATTAGTGGGACCACGAAAATCCCATCCTACTCTCTCGCATTATAGAATCGTTTGGAAAAAACATTTTTTTCGAATCATTCCATGTTGTCCCGTCTTGAATGCGAACGGTCACATTTGACTGTCCCATTTCGCCCCGGGGTCCGTGCCTCCCGGTGGAACAATGAAGAAACTCGGTAGCACACACGAAGTGGCGATAAACGTCATGATCGCGCAGCCGGAATAAAAGGTCGATTCTCCGGGCGAAGAGTTTTATGAATTACGGGACGAGACGAACGATGACTCGCAAAAGTGTGGGAACTTGGTCATCCGAGCCCGGTGTGGCGATGATTCGGTGCGGACAGCACGAACATGTCGCGTACGTGTGCGCCAGACTCGAGTACTTGGCGAAAAAGAAGCCAGGATTCTATCTCGTGACCTCGCGATAAACAGACAAAACCCGTCTCGTTCGAAACAAGTTTGCCTCGCGATGACTTTGCTCGGACTGACACGAGTGGCGCTGGGGTTGCCGCCACGACGTTCCAAACACATGAATGAAAACCATCGTGCCACGGGACAGGACACGGGCATCTCTCGACACACGATATGACTCGGTTGTAACGTCACGTTGACCCAGCCACAGAGGCACACACATTTACCGAGAAATTTACGGCGATTCCCTTTTATCGCAACCGGAAATCACGATGTGGACGATTTTTTTTTTTTCGACAGACCAGTCTGCCACGAAACAACGTTTTTCTTTTCGCTATGAATGGTCGTGAATTGAAAATTATTCATATTCAAGGATAAATTTATGATATGGTGACTTGCGAGTAGAAAAAGAAATCAAATTTAAATTACGGAAATTTAGCATTCATTGATTTATGAAGAAATTAAAGATTTTATCCGACCCCTCTCGAAAACACGTCATTCCATGCCTGCGAAGCGGGTGCAAAGTGATCGATTTCAGTCCGAAGCTCCACATGCGTAAAATGAACGTTTTGAGGGTCGGACAGAGATATTCATAATTTTACGAATTTAATAGTTTAATTTTTTCAAACATTTTTTATTACCCTGCTTTGTTTCATTTGTTTTTCTCACAACTAAAAATCATTGATCGTGAAGAATCAAATTCGATCTTCAAATATGTTGACCCTTTTTCATTTCTTGCCACTTTAATTTGAAATTCCAATTATGCAAATGCAGGAATCATTGATTCGTAAAATTATTTTCAATTTTACGAATTGGATGGTTTGATTCTCAAAAATGTTTCTCATTAACTTGCTTTATTTAATTTTTCTCCCACGACAGGAAATAATCGGCCATAAAGAATGAAATTCGGTGTTGAAATATGTCAACCCTTACTTATTATTTACCCCAATTTTTGCAGCTTCGATTTTTTAGCTTCTTCGTACTTTTCTCTAAAATAAACAAAGCGAAACCATCTCTCCGACCGTGACTTGTCTCGATATTCCGCAATCTCCGGTACTTTGTCAAATGTTAAAAAAGTATCACGCATATATATATCTGTGAAAAGGATACTAATAAATAACCCTGTAAAAAAGTACATAGTTGCTTCCGAATGACGACACGAACGCAAAAATCTCCGAGGGGATGAAAAAATCTAAAAAGCTCTCCGAACGCATGGCAGCCATTGGCCAGAAAACAAGATGGCCAAAGCAAAAAAAAAACAGAACCTAAAGCCATAATTTCTCGAAGCCATAACCCGAGCTAACCCTTCCTCGTTAGAAGGCTCGACATGCGTGGAGGTGCTCAGCGAGTTTCCCTTCGCCAAAGGGTGATGCACTCGAGACTCTCGCATCCCTTCCACACGTTTCTCCATCTTCATCTCGACCCCTTCACCCCTCTCTCTCTCTCTCCCTCCGCAAACGTGAACCAAAGGCGAAAAAAAATTGGAAAAAGAAGGAAAGAAAAAAAGAATCATGGCCGACTGTTTTAACCGCCGAAGGGTGCACTTGGTGCCGCGAACTCCGGCAAAGTTAACCATCCCTCACTCGCGATACACGACCGTGCTTGCCATATATCCCGACGAAAGCTCATATGCATACGTCGAGCCCTGAAAACTTTTTGAATTCCGCCCCCCGCCCACTCCTCCTCCGCCGCCCCTATGAACTCCGGCAAGCGAGTGAGAAGACATAAGAGAGAAAGAAGAAGCGAGAGCCGTTCGAGAGACGCGGGACACAGGCGCGGCGGATTCCCCCAAAACTTGAACAACAGAGCAACAGTAGATAAAGCAGCCCGGCGAACGAGAGTACACGCAATACCCAGTACGGAGTATGCAATAGCCCGGTCGTGCGGACAAGTCTTTGTAGATTGAAAGAGCAAAACGACGTGGATGAGAAGTAGAAAAAAAAACAAAAAGCAACAAATGATTGAGCGCGAGCGAGAGAAATAGAGCGACGATGGAGAGAGAGTTAGAGAGTCAAGAGTCTTCTGTATTCCGCCTAATTCGACTTCAGAGTCAACTTCCACGGATCTCAGGATCTCCCAGTGGCCTATCCTCCTCATCGTGGCCGTTTACGGTACCGAGGCAAACGGGATGAGATTTTCCCTCTTTCACCGACTCACGGACTATTTTGCCAATTAGTCAAACTGCTACTGGCGAAAGAGCGAAAGAGGTGGAACGGTAGTTCCCCCGGAGCGAAGGAGGAACGCCAACCCGATGGACCTAATAGAAGTGGGTACCCGTTCTCGGGTTATATCGTCCGGTATTCACCACCACCACCATCACCGATGTAGTTCTGGGACTACTCGCCACACGGTGCAAACGACGGTGAACGTTTTCGCGATTCGCGACGATCCGTTAGTCACGTCACGTATCACGTTCCGAACGTTCTCGTCCCTCGCTCGTCGTGCAGATGGGAACACGCGAATCTCACCGCACGGGAAAACGAGTTCCGGACGTATAACGTACGTCAGACAACCATGGACCACCGAGCCAACGAATTCACGATGACGTACTGCATATATACATGTATATGTATTACACGTCGATGCTCTTGTATACGTGCTGCATACATATGCGTATATGTACACACATATTTAGCTCGTATCATCAGGTAGATAACCAACAGCATATATATATATATGTATATATATGTATTCTGTAACGCAGAATCGGGGTATACCTTGACGTACCGCGCGAACCGATTTCCGCGTCCCGCAATCAAGCCGCGTAGGCCAGCCAGTTTGTTCTAATCAGTGTTCGGACCGGCGAGGACCAGCGAGCATGAAAAGAGAAAGAGAGGGAGAGAGAGAGAGAAGTTGTTCCCAGCTTTACCCCGTCGACGGACATTTAACTCAATCAACTAACGAAGCCACCGATTCCCAACCGGTATACATGTAACACATATATATATGTATAGAAAGGTGGATATCGAGTCCAACCCGGTGCCGCTAATACACTGACCAGCCCCTACGTTCGGAATTGGACCAGATGGGCCCTCGTGAACGCCGGAGCTACATATATGTGCCACGACGTTTTGGGAAAACGAAGGCATCACCGTTTCCGCAATCCTTCCTCCGCCAGGCCACTTCGCGGCTTCTCTTGCTTGGAGTCTGTGTGTGGACCCTCGTAAATTTTGCTTGGGTTCCGCAGGTATTTGCAACGTCGATATAGAGATTCGTGTGCACTGTGGGACTACCGAGGGTGGATTAAGGACTGCGGGGTTTTCCGTTTTCCGTGGGTCTTGGAGATGCGGTGAGGTCCGACGAGAAACCTGGGCAAACACATTCACTGGTTTTGGTATGGATAGGTTCAACTCGTTCAACGTACGGGGATCTCTCTGTGTGGATGCTTGACCCGTCTCTGCGGGAGCTTCATCGTCTCGCTATTTCTCGCATCCTCAACCGTCCCTCGGGGCTACGTGGACTTTTGTAATTTCCCGGACGGTTGATGTTGCTTTGGTTTTTACGTTGGTGAATTAAGGAAGCGTCTCGTAATTCGTGATTTCTTTTTGTTTTTTGATCTCGGTGAAATTTTTTTTTCGCGACAGGTCAGTGCGATAATCAATATATTTTTTGTTTAATCCAATGAAACTGCATAAAAACGATTCAAAAAAATTATTTCCCCCTCGTCATGCACTTAATTGACTTTTCTGAAATGTCCCTAAGCGAGCTTTTTGTTTTCTCAGATCGATTTACCAGGAGACCTAATAACTATCATCGGACACCACGCTCAAAATAGAGTTTCAAAAACATTTTGAAGCTTCGTCAATTGTTCTTATCATCTCAAAAATATGGGACAAATTTCTATATAAAATTTAATCAACAGAACAAGAAAAAATTACCTCGCAAAAAAGTAGTATTCCCACTCCATTCTTTTGCCTTCTGAAAGTTTTCCTTCTTTTTCCCCATTTGTAAATGGCTTCTCAAAAGAATATCGCAACGATCAATCGCAAAACTTTGTGAGTCCCGAAGATTGTCCGATAAAAATCATTGCGTAAATTTGTGAATAAACGAATTACACTCAACAATACGATTGCCTATATACATCCATACGCAACAGTTATTTCGTTATTTTCGTCTCGTTTCGGAAATTTCGCGAGATTTACGTACAACGAGCTCGTCGACAGGTGAACAAGTGGTACGGTGTATTAAATTCGGACAATTGTTTTCCAGTCGCTTGTGCTTCTGCTCGTAGTGGGCTACCGGGCATACTCGAGCGGCGAGGAAACGTTTCGTCGCGGCTTCTTTCAAGTTGGATCATGTACTTTTGTTCGCTTACGTCGTAGTCGTCTCGTTTTTTCGGCTCCTGTTTTTTTGGGGGGCCCCCGTGAGAGAAGTCGGCCCCAGCCACACAGCCGTGACGACGCATTGTCCTACCGGATATATATCTCCGAGGAGTGTATTTGAATTCCAGTACCCACGTAAATATCGTTCGAAATAGCTCACAGCTATTGGCCCTTTAAGCTTCCGTGCTACACCCCGTCCCCTCCCCCTCCCGGCCCCAACCAAACCCAACAGCGTCCCATGGCTTTATTTCTCATCGTTCACGCATTCAATCTTTTTGCTTTTCTCGTTCCGCCGTTGTTCGTCAATCTTCAATCGTCGCGTACCGCGCGCACGCGCTCTTCCACAAGCCCTCGACGAATTTTCATTCTTTTTGTATTTCCGGCTAACCGGTGTGGGCCAAACCAATCGTTTCCTCACTTTATCGTGTATTTATGCGCGTGAAACGAATTCGAGCTTTGTAAATTAGCCGCTACGGAATTGAATGCGAAAGAGAGAGTGAAAGAGAGAAGATTATGCGAGAACAAGCGAAATGGGAAAAATAATGGTCGGAAAGACGATGGGTTTCACCCCCCACGACGCGGCGAGAGAATGCGAAGCTATACGACAACGGACGAATCAACGGGGCTCATGAATAGTCATGATAGCAAATTCTCATTGATCGCCGGGAGCCTCGATAGCTTTGATAGAGTTTGGCGGATATGGATTCTCTTGAAGGCATCCGCGACCGCGCTCCGACGACAACGCCGGCCTCCGGGGAACGCGAGAATTCACCAGAGAGGACAGTCCGGGGGACCACACAAGTGGCTAGTAACTATATAGATATACTATTATTCGTGTGTATAACCGGCATTGCTTTTGCTTCGATCGGCCACACCGAAACATTCTTACGATTTATCGACAAACGCCGACGTATAAGCAACCGACTATCCGCGTCACGTGCCACTTCACGTAAAACGCCAAATGCATATAATATCGTGCAATTTACATCCCGACGATGCCACCATCTGACGAAATTTTTTTGTAAAATTTTCTATTCATTCATTTTTTTTGTTTTTGAAATTTTAGTTTATTGAAATTTTTTCGTGCGAAAAATATTGATTTTAGCGTTTTTGTTGTTCTTTGTTTTCTTGATCAGTTGTTTGGATGTAATTGTTGTAATTTACGAATTGAAAAAGAGTTTGAATGTAGATGAAATCTCAAAGATACGTTAAAGGTGAAATAAAAATGAATTATAATTATCCTAAATTTTTTTTTAGAAAATAAATATTGAAATGTATATTTCATTTTTCGTACCGTACACAGACGATTATAGTAAGATCATCATCACGAGTGACTCGGCGTAAGACGTCGAAAGCAATTGTTCGTTAGTTCACTCGTTTGATTATCATTTTTTAAATTTCTAAATTATGAAATAGTTCGAATATGTAAAGAAATCTCCAAGATACGTTAATAATGAAATAAAACAAAAATTATCATTATTATAGATTGTTTAAAAAAATTAAATATTGGAAAATATCTTCTGACTTTTGTTACCCAGATAATTTAAATAATACAAAAGAATTGGCTTATCAGCGAAATTGCAATACAAATATACCACGACCTCAATTTTGAGCAAGCTGCGCACCGCCGCCAATCGCGACGTCCGCGCAGCCGCAGCGAGCCTCGCGATTGGCCAGTCGCTTCCCCCACCGCGCGTCACGTCGTTCGCTACGCGCCGACTGGTCCCCCGAAGATCGAGGTCACGGCGTAGTCCGCCACGATCATCCAGACTCTCGTTTATAATCGAATAAAAACAAATGGATACGCATACCCATATAGCATTTTGACATACATTTGATATCCATTGTATATACTCCTAAGGATATTGAATATCCTATGTATATACCGATATACCGCAGCGTATATCTAATGGATATCCATTGTATCAGCAAAGGAGACACTTTCTTATATCCATTGCATATACATTGTATATACTCGCGTATATGCATAGTATGTCCATCGGATATACGGTATATACGCGTATATCCGATGAACATACTCTGCATATACACGGGGACATCATATGTATATACAATGTACTAAAAAACTGTCTCGCAGGTATATAAAGAAAGGAAAAAAAAATAGGAGACGCGGGGACTCGATCCAGGGTTCTCGCGGTTAATAGTCCGGCGCGCTGCTCACTGCGCTACGCCGACTTCGATGAATACATTATTATTGATCTCTCATAAAAGCTAACCATTGTGACTTAGAAACTTCGCGAAGTAAAGTCGGAGTTCACATGTACAAGTATGTATGGACTATATACAGACCATGTCGTCTATATATAGACTTTATATAGTCTATATATAGACTATATAGAGTCTATAAATAACCTATATATAAATTGTATTTTCCCAATTCCATATATAGTTTATATATAATTTTCTTACTTGGGTGTTGATAGCTTGATTTTTTTTATGGACATGTATAGATATACATTGGATATTATATGAATATGTCGATGAAACACGTTCACATAAGAGTATTTGGCGTATATCCATATAATGTGCAATGGACACCCGTGCAGGTATATACATGCATGTAAGTCGTATAGATATCCATAGAACACCTTTTCCGGTATGTCGACATAAGAGTTTTTGCCGCATGTCCATACAATATATTTTGAACGTTCGTGCATGTATATACATGTATGTAAGTCGTATGGATATCCATAGAACATCCGGTGCTGTATGTCCACATAAGGGTATTTTCCGTATATCCATACAATGTGCTTTAAACGTTCGTGCATGTACATACATGCATGTAAGTCGTATGGATATCCATGGAACATCTGGTGCTGTATGTCCACTTAAGGGTATTTTCCGTATATCCATACAATGTGCTTTAAACGTTCGTGCATGTACATACATGCATGTAAGTCGTATGGATATCCATAGGATATACAGGATATCTTTTTCACATTATGGATATCCAGTGGATATACATGGAACATTTGGTGCTATATGGGTATTCACGTCCGATAATTCCGTACTCCGGTCATGCGAGGAGGTCGGCGGTCGAGACGTCTGGACGGATAGTTTAATTTCATTCGAATGGTTTCGCGGCAGGGCCAATGGAATTTTCGTGAATCGGATCCGAGACGACATCACGTATGTACCCTCGCCGAAAGCGCAGACGCTCACGATTCGTCTAAACGGCGGTAAATATTATTTATATGACAAAAAAAAAATATTAAATCAAAAAACAAAAACCAATGAACTACATGAAAAAAAAATAGAAAATTGAAATAAAAAAATAAAAAAATAGTTGTCTGCTTTGAATTTGACTGCATCACGTCCGAAACGATTCACGAGAGAAACAAGCACGAGAATTTACAGGTCCGGACGGTTTGCATCGTTCACATGTGTGTGTACACACACAAATGCGTGTACACACGTTGATCATCGTGTGTGCTGACGAATTCGAGAGACGACACGGAACGAACGAACGAACGTACGAGGTACGGGGCAGCAATCGGTTTAATGCTGATCACGCGCGGGTATATACGATCGGCGAGCAGCAGCAGCAGCAACCCGTGGCCGCGGCCACACATCTACGCGATGCCGAGTGCGTAGGCGAGACGTGCGTTTGATCGAGAGCCGCGGCTAAACCGAGACAGGAGCAACGAGCTACCCGAATGAGTCTGTGACGGTTGCGGGGATATCGCGTTGCAAAAGCAACGCGGGGTCTCTCTTGTCCGGTAGGTATATAGCCCGTGTGCCACAACGTACACGTCACTGCGGATCCGTTTTACGCAAACCTCACGAACAAAATTCTTTTTCTCCGCTTGCGATTATCCTCATCGTGTGGTCTCCGATCAACCCCCTCAACGGTAACCAACAAATCCGTCGCACTGTCGTGCTAGTTAACCCACGTGAGGGTTTCGATGGATTTATATGGATTTGGGTGATCGTTGAACAGTTTTCAGCATCCGAGCGTGGAAAGTTGCTTTTTGGCCGTAAAAAACAAGAACATTTTTTTTTGGGTAAAAAATTATCGGAATCGCAACCGAAATTTGATCGATGTTAATTTTTAAGATGGAGTTGCAGTTTTTTTGAGAATATCTAGTGAAATATGTGGATTAGGGTGATCCTTATTTGCACTCGAAACATTTTTTGGCTCTCCCATGGGCTGAAATGTCTCGAGAAAAATAAATTTTAACGTAGCCGAAGGCCCAGCCTCGTAGACTAATTCTATGTACCTCCCCAAAGCCATCCAATTTTCACCATTTGAATAACATAGGGTTTTTGGCACCTGATATTTTATATTTTTTACCTTCCACAGTATTGCACCAAAAAATCCGGAACTCCGCAAATTTTTCACTTATGGTAATAGGTCTTCGATGCCACTATAAAAAATGTTCCAGTGATTAAATTCGGCGGAGAATCGGCAAGTTAAGATAGCTCACTTCTTAAAAGCTTCGATAAATTTCACGATAACTCGGAAACTATGCGAGACACGATGATAATGCAAATAACCTTTTTTGTAGAAAATTGAATTCTCTACAAAAAAGATTGGATAAGATTTTTTTCCTTTTTCCAAAATTTTTGAAATATTTGAAAAAATGAAGCGTTTCATTTTTACGAAAATGTTAAAAACTTTTCAGAGTATAAGAGAGTGAGAGCGGTAGGAAGAGATTATGGTGGAGAAATCAAACTCGAGTCTCTTGGCATGGCGAATGCGAGGGTTGCGCGATTAGCGCGTTAATATCGAAAATGGTTTTCCTCTCCAGCTCCTCACCAACCCTCCGTCTCCTGCCTCGGTCCCTCTCAACCATATTTTTTTTCTTCTCTCCCTCCCTCCCTCTCTCTCTCTTTCTCTCTTTATCTAGCGAAGGTGTAGCCGAAGAACGTGGATAAAGAAATTTTCGTGGCGAAGCCAGAGCTTAGGCAAGGGGAGGGGGGGCGAGAGACGACGCACGAGAGACCAAAGGGACGAAAACCAATCAGGATATATCTATCGAACGTTTCGATGGTCTCTCGCTCGTTCCGCGGCTTCGTGCGGTGTGTGTGTGTGTGTGTATGTGTGTGTGTGTGTATGTGTGTGTGTGTGTGTGTGTGTGTGTGTGTGTGTGTGTTCGCGCGAGGAAGCTAGCGGGCAGGGCATCAGGCAAGAAGGCAAGCCCGGGTCCCATGGCGTGACGGCTAAGAGATTACTTACTTGACTTAATGCCGCGGTCGTTTCGTCCCGGACCCCTCCCCGCCCCGCCCGCGCACATCGTCCAACATTCGCTTCGCCAAACTACATATCTCGCTTTTCCACGACATCAGGAGCGCCGAAACCCGAAGCGTGCGAGAGCGAAAGCGAGCGAGTCGGCCATTCTCGCTCGTAACGTTACACAACCGCAGAGCTATGAGAGGGCTGCGCGCGAGCTATACTACCCGAACGCCTTGCTTGCTTGCTTGCTTGCTTGCGCGCGCGCGCCTTTTGCTAATCTCTTCGCTCCCATCGAGTCACGGACTCGAGAACGGATCGTGTACCTATTACACCTGTCGACTAACATATATCGGCGGTTTTTTCATTTTTTTTTTTCGTTGCGATATTTTTGTGTGCACATGTGTGTGTGTGGATATGTTTATATGTATTGAAGCCTCCGTATCGTGAGATATGACGGAACGGCGCGACACCCCTCGCCACATCGGTGAACACGTTCTTTGATACACCTTAGACTCAAGGATAAGGTATCTCAGTCTGTCCACCGATTCAATTCCAATATTGAACCTTTTATGGCTTCGAATTTCGAATTTTTCATTATTATTATTATTTATTTTTGTTTTTCTTTTTATTCTTTTATGTAGTTATTGAATGAAATGTTGTGAGTACATAAGCTCGAACGTGTGGAATATCGTTTTTGATGAAAATAATAATAATAATTAAAGGGTAACATAATGATCCTATAAGGGTTCGCCCTTTCTTATTCTTCCAGAGCTACGGAACCCTGAAAAGAAAAGAAAAAAAATGGCCAACACATCGTTGCCCATTAGAGTTACCGCACACTATATGACACAACACTCGAACTCAATAATTCAATTCATTACCCACGAGCGTGCGTTCGAAGATAATTCCCACCGACGGTTACGCGGGCCAAATTGCGACGGTCGCGATAAATCCACGATGCGAAAATTTTCAACCGCGGGCGATGATAATCGCGTTAGCGAACAGCCGCATGCGCGATAGATCATCGTATCTCGTGGAAGGGATCCACGCGTGAGACACGCGCAACTTAAAGTCGTCGTGAGTGAGGAACAAGAGTGAGATAGCGAAAGAACGAGAAAGATGGAAAGAGAGAGGGAGAAAGAGCGATGGAGTAAGATAGAAAGTAAGCGAGACTTGTGCTGATGTCCTTCTCGACGGAGGAATCCAAAAAAAAAAAAACCAGCTCGTCGTAAGCAAATTCGCATCGAGTGACGATGAGGGGAAAATCCGTGATTTTCGCATCCCGCATCGACCATCAACGAACAAACGCACTTGGTTTCCCGCGTCTTATCTTATCGCGAGATCGAGGGCGGCTTCGGGACAACCACAAAGTGTGCTGGACTTTTGCGCCGAGGCGAGCGCTCTGCTATCTCTCGTGACCGCGCTTCGTCTCTTCGCTACGAACGATCCCCTGCATGAACATATATCGTTCGTCTTCGTCGCGACTGAAAATGTTTTGCGAAAATGCCAAAGTTCGTATCGGTGCGCATGCGCGTGCTTGTGTGTATAGGAGAGAGAGAGAGAGAGAGAGAGAGAGAAAGATCATCTTCTTCTAGCTACCTCATTACCGTAATTAGCCCACGGAAACCTACCCTCGATCTTGGCGTAACATCTCTCGGCAGTTACAACGCGCGCCACCAGCAACGACAAAGCGGAAGCCATGAAACGACGATGCGAAGACGAAGATAGATATATAGATTGACGAAAGCGAGAGGGATGAAGATGAAGGAGAGAAGGACAGGAGACTCGCGTCGCGTGGCCGAGAGACAAAGCTAGATCCTGTGACCTGCTATATATATATGTATTCATATATATATATATATATATATATATATATATATATATATATATATGAGTACCTCCATATATATATATAATAAGGAACTCACGCGCTAGCCCAGAAAAACGTTTCACGTATCTCATGTGCCTCTCATTCTGCCACTCCTTCCTCTCCCAGGTCTGTCCACCTACCGGCTGCTGCTACTTAATTATAGGTTGCCTTCTCCCACACTCCATCGGCTTATTTTTGCCCCTCAACTCATCTCGGGCACATCCTATCGGGTCAAGCACAACGACGAGGGATGATTTCTCGAGAACCTCGAGACGAAAAAAAAATAATAAAAATAAAAGGAAGTAGAAAAAGAAAGAGCGTAATAAAATAAGAAACGATAAAATTCGTGGAGCGGGAAAACATTAGGACCCATCGGCCAACTGTGCTCACTCCGACGATTATTGCGTAGCGCTAGTTCGAGACGATGATTCCGCGTCGATGAGCCAAGTCTGAAGAAATAAATAAAGGATAAATAGCTGTCTGTCGCGGTTGGACGATGGAGGGACGGAGAGAGGCTGTGAGACGAAGGAGGGAGAGAGATGTTATTATTCATTTTTTTGTTTGTTTTTTTTTCGTGATCCGAGACCGGAGACGAGACCCTTGAGAGCACCGTGTCGAGTTAATTGAACGGACAGTCGCGTATCGAAGGGAGACAAAAAAAAATAATTAGAATATAAACCGTGAGTTTATATTTTAATTCACATTTTTATATCATTGGAATATAAAAAGGAAGGTTTGTATTATAATTTACGTTACTATTGATCAATTATATATATATATGTAGGTACTATTAATCAAGTGTATTAAGAAACTGGCACAGATTGAATTGATAATGTGGCAAATACTGTGGAAAAATATAAAATGCAGAGAAGGAGAGTGAAAGAGTGAGAGTGAGGAATCAATCGTGAAAAATAAGAAATCACGAAATGCAATAACATAAACCACCTCGAAGGAGCAGCCGGGTGGGTCTCGAAGTTTCGAATTTTCAATGTTTCGAAAGCTCATAAGTACGAATTTTTCAAATTCGAATTTTAATTTATCGAAAAATCAAATCTCGGAATTTTTTTATTTCGACAGCAGTTCCAGATTTAAAAAAAAATCAAGATATAAAGCAAAAGCGTCAGAATGAAAAACCGATGGAAAGAGAGAGTGAGCCAGAGAACTGAGCAATCGCGAGCAAACTCGGTCACTAATGTAGATCGACCAGGCTTCGAAAGTCTCATCGCTTCTTCTCCCTTCCACACTATTTCTGGACCGAGAAATCTCCGCGGGTGGCGATACCGTACCCACACACTCACAAACTCGGCACACACTCACGCTCATTCTTCGGACAAGCCGCGTGTATCATTACGTCAGAATAGAGAACACACGATGCCACCGATTGCAATACGTCTTCGGGTCCACGCGCTGCATTATCATATTCGCATAACGTGGCGCACCCACACACACACACACACACACGTATACACAATGCACACATGTGTCTCCACAAACATATACATATATACACAAACGTCCGCATATCGACGCAGTAGGATGCAAATAATAACGGCTGCCATGTGGGTTATACGTACGACAATTAGCGTTCGGTGACCCGAACGACCCCTTACGCGGTGGTCCAATTTGCGGCTGCTTTGTCCAATTACCGACCGAGCATTAGTCATTACCCACGATATTACTCGCTCTCTGTCCAAACGACTCGACGACTCCACGACGATCATTCGTGTTCCCAGCTACGTCTCAACGGTTACACAATGGCGCAACCTACGCGCACGCGCGTGCGCCCCCCCCCAGCCTATCCAGCACAAAACAATTTTCCATTAACAAACATCGTTATCTCTCCCACGAGTCCAACCCCCCTCCCAGGTTTTTTATCTCGCTGAATCTCAGGTTGTGATGATAAAACTCCGGACAGAATTCTTCGAATTTCTCGATGAATTTTAACGCCGTTCGGGTGGGCATATGTATGAGCAGGGGGAGGGGGAGGAGCGGGAGCGAAAAGGTCCCTAAGAGGCGCCACAAAAATTCGCGGGCTCGCGCGCGAGGCAACACGCAGATCGTGAATGAGAATTTGGTGCGTCGGTCGTGAATGTCTTCCTGGACGATGGCGGGATCGTGGCGGAAGAAAATTTTACGGTTGTATGTGTATGTGTGTGTGTGTGGGGCTGGTGTGCACGCGGAACGGGTTGAGAGGTACGAGATGGACACGTTGGTGTTGGTCGCGTCGTGCTCGGGGCCTTCTCACTGTTCCTAACAAGGTGGGCCCGCCTCGCGTAATGACTGGTCTCGCGCGGGGCCCTGCACTTATTGCCTTTTATTTATTTTTAATCTTCCATCCACTCGCCAGATACCCGTGCTATATAAACGTTATGCGTGTGTGTGTGTGTGTGTGTGTTGCCTCGAGAAATCCCTGACGCGATGATTCCGCACGGACCTTCTCGTAACATGGATATCTTCGAATACACACAATCACTCGATACGTATATATGTGTGCGTGTTTGTGTGTGTGTGTGTGTGTGTGTGTGTATTTTTGAGTACGTATGTGTATACTCCATGGGCATGCGTATGGTCTCATGTTTGGACGACTTGGGCGGGATTCTCCAAATACTTGTGGAACGCCTGAAACTCGGCATTTATTATAATAATTTCAATTTTCTTTTTTTATTTCGGGTTTTTTTTTCAATTATTTTTTATTCATTTATTTTTTTTACCCACACATTTATCTAGGCTCGTTGATTTTTCGAATGGCTGCTAATCCACCGTTAGATCCGTTCGAACATCCATAAATATTTTGATTAATGTTGTATGTCTCATTATAGCAGCCTATTATCATTATTATTATTTATATTCTTCGATTTTTCAACTATTTTCATTTTTTAAGTGATTTGTTTAAGCGCACTGTAAAATTATTATTATTATTATTATTATTATTGTTATTAAAGCTACATTTTTTTTCAATAAAATGGAATAACATTAATATATATTCTGTAATATTTTTTCTATTGATTCGTCCCAGCAATCAAAATAATTTGAAGGAAATAAAAAAAATAATGAAATATTAATGTATAAAAAATAAAGAAGTTACATAAATATTGTCGGAGAATGACAAATAGTTAAATATCGGAACCCGAAAGTACAAATGTCGTAAGACGATATAGAAGATTCAACATCGCGTAGCGATACACTCGTCGTCATGGTCGTGCGACAATGACGAGCGACGGAAGCTACCGAACGGATATTCCAAAAAAAAAAAAAACTCGTCCCACTGCGTCCGAGTACGGGTGATTTTTCGCGAATGCCGTCCGGATGAATGACGAGAAAGTTGTCGAGTAAGCGTGGTACAGCTTACTTTTGTCACGAACGATTGTGTTGGTTTTGTCGAACGACACCGCGTGTGGCCATCGACGAAGGGCGCAAGCGCGAAGGAAAGAGCAGGATGGAAGAACCGTGGATGCTGCTGATGTTGCTGATGTTTGCGGTGATGGTGGTGCTCTCGTATCGTGTCTTCCTCCGGAGGGGCGAGGGGGCTGGGGGAGGGGAGCTCGTTCCCCGATTTCGTGCTGGACGTAACGTATAATCAACACATTTTTATATATCCCACAACCGAAACTTCTTTCTCAATGGGTCTCAGCAGCACGTCGTCGAAGGGCCCCCCGATCGTTCGCTCTTCCTTCTCTTCTTCTGGTGCTGGCGGATGCTGCTGCTGATGCTGCTGCTGTTGCTGTTGGTGATTCCAATGCTGCTGCTGTTGCTGCTGATGCTTCCAGTATTATTTTATTTATTTTTACAATCGTTCTTTCGCTCTCTCACGCCAAAGCAAAATGGTCCAGACGATATCTTCTTATCTCTTGCTCTCTCCCTCTCTCTTCGTTCGTATCTCGTATCTCTTTTCTTCTCGCTATAATCCGGATATTCTGTATCCAACTGTTGGCGGAAACAGCAGCGCCATCCACCTCGGCACACCGCGCGCATATCCGTCGACCTGGTGAAGAGCTGTTGGCCCGGTCGGAGGTCGTTTTTTTTTTTTTTTTCCCATCTTTGACGAACGAAATTACCCGACCACCTTGGGCGCCGTTTCTCTTGCATTTATTTATTATTTATTCTGTTCTCGCGCTTCGGCCTCTAGCGGTCTTCGTCTCGCGCGTGCCCGCGAAATACGATAACCGCGACGACGACGAAGACAGGTCGTTCGACGACGAAACCTCTCTCTCGCAATTCGCCAATCGACCGAACCCATTCGAATCCGTTGTATTTGCATTTTACGATTTAACGAAGTTTGAATCAACACGACGAGGTTTGTGATCGCAATTATCGCTCCGGACTTTGGGATTTTCGTCTTCGTGTATTATCGTCACCGATGGGAGTGGGTTTTTTCATTGCGATCATCGCCTTTGATTGACGGTCAACGCTGTCAAGACAACGTTTTAACTTTTTATTTTTCTGTTTGTTTTCTTGTTTCTTTTTTTTGCATTCATTTTTTACCAAATAAACTTCGTGGCTTTGGGTTTGAATTTTAATTGAAATGACAGTTCGCTCATATCAATTGTCAGTTAATGAGCACTTTGGTGCAATATATTCATTTTTCAAAATTGGCTGTCTACATCGATCTATGTAATAAAATAAATCGAACGATGGGGCAAAAGAAGATGTCGATGAAAAAACAAATCTTTCAATTGAAATGTGATTAAAACAGCAAACTGACAAAATTGTATCAGCCAATTTTGTGTTAATTGGATCGAGTTTTTTTGTAAACAAAAAAAGTATGAAGTTTATTGTGTTTTCGTAATAATCGATTGGCCGATTGATTGAATATCCTAATTTTTTATCTCTCGAATACATTTCCATTAACACAGTCATTGCGTTCCATACCAAATAATAATAACATTTTATGGGTCAAAAATGGTTCCATTATGTATTCAGATGATCCAACCGGAAGTAGTTTAACTATGACGGATATTCGAACTGTTTCATCGCTCAAAACCCGACGACCATAACTCAGCAACTCTGTATTACGCGTAAAGCACATGAGTCTAGGGTTCAGTCGCATGCATGTGCACTGCTCGTGGTGCCCATCGTCGTGAGTACGAGGTAACGCACGATTCCGTTTGATCCAATGTGCGACCAAGCGATTAACCGATATGGTGCATGCCATATCGGTTAGTAGCCCACATTATAGTTGGCATGCCGAATTCTGAAAAAACCCAAGTGGTCTCGTGGGATAATTACTGCGAATGCACTCTCGAACAATGGCGATGAACACGCGTGGTCGCTTCCTAGTTTCACAAAGGAGATAATCGTCATAGGAGATAATATGCATATCATTATCAGATTTCGATTCATCTCCGAGCTACGAACATGCGATTCCCTTTTACTCGCAATTGATTGGCTTTGCTTTCGCAAACATCATTACATGTCACTTGAAACTTACTTTATGAAAATCAATCAGAATTGAACATTTGTGGATTAAAGAAATTAGGTAAATGAATAAAACAAATCAATTAAATAAATCTGATAAATGAACAAAATCAATTAAATAAATCTGATAAATGAACAAAATGAATCAAACTAATAAACACACTCGTAGCGAAAAGTGTAGTCAATTCATGTATTTGTTTTTGTTACGTTGTCACGGCAAAAATATGGGCCGCTTGCACTGATAATGTTTACTATCATAAAAATAAATAATTTCGTATGAAAAATGTTTTCTCCTTTTTTTCTTCACACTTCCTACCGCGAAAACCCGAAGTTTTCCTGTTATTTATTTTTAAATGTGTGAATAATTAATTACATTATTTTTTTACTTGATTATTTATAGTTGAGAAAACATTTCTAGATACTTTTTTGTTAGTGCAAATGCACTTTGAACGCGAAAAAATGTATAACATGGAATAATCGGAATAATCAAATAGAATTTTCCATATTTTTCAAAGTAACTAAAAAAACTATCAGATTTGGGAAACTCTGGTTTGCATATTCGTTTTTTTTTTTCAGATTCTGGCATTCCAATTCCAAGAAAAAAAGCACCATTCTACGCTCATTTAACTCCGAGAAACAAGCTTTTGAGAATCGACAGCGTCCGGATGATCCGTAGTAGAAATTACGTAATTTGCTGACGAAAATCAGATTTATTACTTAGAAATTAAATTGTTTCATCAACTACATTCTCATAGCGATATCTCGATAATTCCCGTGAAATCATTCGATTCTCGATTCTCCACTTTTTTTCGCAATCCCATCGACGTTCGATTGCAACGTTTAATTCGGCTTGCGAACGATTTACCGTCGATATGACATTTGAAATCGTTGTCCGGCACGTCACGCCGGAACATCATTTTTCATTTTTCTTCATGCATCCAAACGACAACTAATTTTAATATATATCTACATATATATATATCCGTCTCCGCCCCGGGAAAAATATATTATACCCACACCTATCGTGACTTCCGCCTCGGCCTAATGAATCTCTCCGAGTCTCGTAACACGATAATAATACTGCAAATGCACGCGAACCGACAGGCTGTGCATTCACGAAAACAAAAACAAACAAAAAAGAAACGCAGAAGAAGAAAAAAGGATAAAAACAACAACAACGAGAAAAAAAATCCCCATCGTCTCGTGATTGACATCGTTTAATTAGGTAAATGCATAGGTAACATTTGAAAACATCGTTTTACAGAACTTGGCGGTCATATAGGTTTGCGTAATGATAGTTTTTCGCGCAATTTAGAAAATTATTCGTGCCCCGAGCATTCGCACACGTATTTATTCCGTATTTCGAGTGTAAATAACATACGCGAGGCACACACGAGGCTCGCGATGCTACGTATGCACGAGACCTCCGGTCATTCTCGTCGCACTTTACATTATTATATTCCGTTTACAGCAGGCACAATATAATGCGAAACGCTCAACGGCAGTCTCTCTGTACATGAACATTCGTATATACACATATAAATATATCTATATATATATATACAAAAGTAACCCGCGGCAAAACCACATGACCAAGCAAAAGACCCTTCTGAAACGCTACCGAATGCGTGAATATAACGCTTCGTTATTGGAAACACGAAATTTCAATCGATTCAGTCCGGGGCGAAAAAAAAATAGTCGGGAACAAAACGGGACGTTTTTTTGATTCGATGGAAAATTACAACTTTGCTGGGCTAGCGGCATTGCTGTTATTCGAGTATACAAAAATATAGATGCGACGTGTGATTGCCGTCATGTGCAAGCAAATTTATCGCTGGTTGCGTTTTCCTACGATGTTTTTTTTTTTTTTCATACGTCCAGTCGCGCTTGTAGGGCAGAGTCGACTCGAGTTCGAAACGTCATTCACTCAGATTCGCGACTGGTTATTCCACAGCCTGAAATTCCAGAGGCCTCGAATCACTCGAGTCAGTCGATCGGTCGAGTTCACATCCGTTCCGGCTTCTTCCACCGATTGCCCAAATTATCGAATTCTCTTCAAAATATTTTTTCCGCATTGTTCCATCTTGCCCGGTCTTGGAATCGCTCTCGACCGTCCGGGTTTTGCCTCCCCCGGATTCCCATGTTAATGTCCATACACCAGTCTCGCAAACCAGCATCCCCAATTGGCGTTACATCACAGCCACGACGAAAAGTCGAAGAACCACGAAGAGAAGAAGAGGAAATGAAAAAAAAAATCGAATGAGAATCGGCAATTGTATGGCAACTCGTGGCAATTTGCGGTTTCTAAAAGTAGCATTTATTCCAGAGACTCTCTGCCACTTTTGCTCGAGCGTGTTGAGTCCAAAGCAATTGAAACGTTTCTGGTTGGGAACGCGAAGATCCTCGAAATGCTGGACTTTCGAAGACCTTCATGATCATCGGCAGCCTGGCGGAACCATCACTGCGGCCATCTAGTGACAACATTCGCAGCCTCGACACTTGCTCGTGAGCCCGAGAAAGATTGTCGTTCGCTTCTTTCGCGGAAGCTGCAAATTCCGATGGACCAGAATGCCTTCACGTATATATATATATACCGGGTGGTTAAGGATCGTGCCCCCAGCAGCAGCAGTCTTCGCTATATACTTTTCTCTCGTCTTAGCTCCTCATTGTAGCCGCAGGGGGCGCTGACGCGCGCGCGTGCGCGCTGGACCAGCACGCAGACGACTTCTTCGACGGTGCTGACGCTGATGCTCGCCCACGGCGGAAACAACGGAGCACCGTGGGATTGACACGGAAAGACACTGGAAAACCGAATTATCGTGGTTATCATTTTGTTTGCGCGAGGCATACGCATCAACGTACATAGTCACGACGTGTGTGCCTCGAGATTTGACAAAATTGTTAGACAAACATGAACTTTGTAGCAGCAGCATCGCAGGATGAGCTGGATGAGAGTAAAGGCAAAGAGAAAGATGGAAGATGGAGGAAAGGTCGAAAAGGGCTTTTACGTGCTGCTGACGAAGCTGCAGAGCTGACGATGTGAGGTCCGAGCGTGTGGCGTTCGTGACCGCCGGACCCTCCTTCGGGCATCGTATGGTAAAACAGAGACTGGGAGCGCGCGACCCCACTTGTCCATATAACCTACAGTCTGAACTTGCTCATACATATGTCAGGGTGGTCCTTTTATGGCGCTTGGACGAAATTTAGACGGGCCGCCCCTTAGATTGGCTTCAAATAATTTTGAAACAAGTTTCCTTAATTCGCAGCTCTCTATCTTTGAAATTGGCCATTACCAGGAGGCGTCGGTTTTTCCCTTTAAAACGCACATTTCTTTTTTTATTGTTTAATGATCTTCTCATCTGAGTGTCTTGAAATCTCCCTAAATATACAAGATGCTTCTCAATGGGTCATTCCTACTCAATTTGTTTTTTTTTTTTTTTTTTTTTTTTCGTTTTCTTTTCTCTGGTTTCCGAACAATTTTATCGAAAGAAAATTTGACTCGGAATGACTCATAATGATAATGAGATCAGTATTTTCAATTTTAGAATTAATATTTAAAATCTTATATTTTTTTCTAATAAAATGTTCTGGAAATAAAAATTTGAAAAAACGTAAAAACTATTTGCGATTGTTCTTTCAATTTCCGGACCCTCAAGGATTTCAAACCCGAGCCGGAAGTTCTTTATTCCTTCATGTACGTACCACAAACTCATTGAGGAGTATCTTGGATTTTTAGAAAACTTCAAGACACTCAAATAAGCATATCCTCGGAAAATCGAAAAAACGTGTGCATCTCATAGTGGTAAATCGACACCTCCTAGTAATGGCCAATTTCTACAAAGGGTTGCAAATTGAGAGAACTTTTCGAAAAGTTATTTGAAGCGAATCTGGGGGGGGGGGGTCAAAATTTGTTCATGCCCTATATAAGGACCACTGTAATATAAATGTATGTCTATGTGTATATATGTATATATATATATATAATATATAGATATATACGTATAGCGAGATCCACATAACGTTGCTGAACGTGGAGAAAGGGGAAGAAGGGCGAGAGTTGCGCGAGTGGGCTCGTTACGTAGTAGTTACCTGACCATTGGCGTAATCACGAGCCAACCAAGCTCGGATTTTCTCATGTAACCGACCTCTCAATGTTATCATTATCATTGTTATTATCATACCGTTCAATCGATGATGCCCTCCCCCCCCCCAACCCCCACTCGCCCGCCCCGTCGCTGCCCTCACCGGAGTTTCGATCGATAAACGAACGTCCTTGACCTTCGATAAATTGTATTTCGGGATTATTGTGATATTGTGTATAACTCGGCTTTCGACGATTCTTCGGATTTTCGGATGAGCGGAAGCGCCCGAGATCGGGGTTGCGAAGTTCTACGCCCTTGGGGGACCACCAGGAAGCCGCCACGCCTCCCCACGGCATAACCACACTTACCTGCATGCCCCGCGTGTACGTGCACAAATGATTTTAACGCAACCGCGCTGCAGCCAGAGGGAGAACGATGGAGTCCGAGTGAGAGAGGAAGAGAGAGAGAGAGAGAGAGAGAGAGAGAGAGAGAGAGAGAGAGAGAGAGAGAGGGGGAAAGCGCGTGAGAGAAACGCGAGAGGAACGGGTCGAGAGCGGAGGTGGTGAGCCGGCGAGAGGACACGGAACCCGGTCGCGCAATTCTGCAATGGCGGTCCTCACGGTTTAGGCTGCCACTCGTTGCAGGCTACACTTCTTCGTACATTGTATATACATATATACATTACATGCGTACAAATTCGAATTAATTGCACATGTAACGCTGTTTTTTTTTTCATTTTTAAACATAAGAAATTTTCGTAGAAACTATATTTTTACGTTTTATCTGAATCTTTCACTACTGAGAAATTGTATTATTTAAAAGAAATTTTTTTTTAATGAAATAATTGAATAAACCAAAAAATGCACAGGCACGCCTTAATATTAAGATAGAGATCTGTAATTTGTAGCATCTTCTTTTTTTGAGGTCAACTTCAGATTGTACAATTAAAAAAAAAATAATTTAAAAAAAAATAAAAAAGTTTATAAAAAAGTGAAAAAAATTCACAAGCACGCCTAAATATTTATTGTAAGATAGAGAGCTAGAATTTGGAGAACCAGTTCTCTTTTACATCAACTTCAGATTGTTTAACTTGAAAAACAAAAAAATCGATAAAAATGATAATAAACATTATTTAACGGTCAGTCTAATATATTCATTACTATATATGTATACATTATGTATATATAAGTACATAATATGTATGTGAATATATTTAATGATGCATCGTAACGAGACTGTCGACGAACACCAATACCGCCCCCTCGCGTTAGTCTCGAGTTCTCGCGGATGGTTTCGGGCCTGACTCCGCGGGACGCGACAGATAGAGTGTCGACAGCATAATCGCTGCTTCGAAAACTCTCGCACACGGACACGGTCGAACGTTCCCCGCACGCCCACGCGACCTCCCCCGGTGCTCGGATACCCGCGAGGTGCATCTACAATATATATGTATAATATGTATGTATGTATGTATAGTCCAGAGTGTGTATTTTTGTTTGTCGGCTATGCTCAGCGGGAATGATTTTTTAAACATTTTTTTTTGTTTTTCGTCTTCTTGCAAACTCTTGAAATTGTGGATTATTTTATCAACGACGATCCTT
Source organism: Diplazon laetatorius (assembly GCA_963662125.1). NCBI lineage: Eukaryota > Metazoa > Arthropoda > Insecta > Hymenoptera > Ichneumonidae > Diplazon > Diplazon laetatorius. The sequence goes on from OY759152.1 coordinate 11,148,139, forward strand.
TGGGTTATTAATAAATTGGAGAAGTTTTCATTATTTGAGTTGAGAGGAATTTATAGGGATGACGGAATGGAGTCGATGTGATTTTTGTTTGTTTGTTTTGTTTGTTTGTTTGTTGTCGGCCTTTTTGTGTTGTTTTATAGATATATATATATATATATATATATATGGGGGATTCCACCGGAACTCAATCAGGTTTGACCTTTGGGTCAAAATTTTTGGCTCCTAATTTTTTACATGAATATATGTTGAAAACAAAGAGACCCGTGTTTCAGGGTTTTCCATTTTGAGGCCCCGTTTTTAAGATACATTTGAATGAAGCTTTTCACCCATTGACCGTATTTGATCATTCGAATCGATATATCTCAGCAATGGTTAGTGATAAACGGAAAAACCGCAGGTGTTTTTTTTCTGTTTTCGCACGGTCTATACGATGAAAATATTCATGATTATGTTGCGCCGATGTAACTATTATTTATTAACAATTGAAAATTGAAAATGAAATAAAACAAAAAATGCTTAGTTTATTTTTTTTATTTTTTTTTATTAAATTCCTTGATTTAAAACGAAAATTTTAAGACATCAGAGGAAATGGGCGTCGACTTGGTTCGGAAGTTACAGCTTTTCAAAGGGGTTCACCGGTTAAACAAATCGATGTATCTCAGCAACGGTTATTGATAAATTGAAAAACTATTGGTGTTTTTTTCGGGTTTTTGCACTCTTTATATGATGAAGTTATTCATAATTATGTTGCATCTATGAAGCGATTGTTATTAACAATTGTATCGTTTAAAATTGTATAAAACTTAAAATACTCATTTTATTTTTACAAATTATTTTTTTATGGATTCTTTGAACAGAAACAAAAATTTTGAGACTTTACAAAGCTTGATCCGACATTTCGTTCGGAAGTTATGGTTTTTTTTCTCATGAAGAACACGTTTGATGTGAAATAAACACATTAAAGCTATAACTACCGAACGAAACGTCGCATCAAGCTTTGTAAGGTCTCAACATTTTTGTTTTCGTTCAAAGAATCTATAAAAAAATAATTTGTGAAAGGAAATGACTATTTTAAGTTTTATACCATTTTAAATGATTTAATTGTTAATAACAATTGCTTCATAATTATGAATAACTTCATCATATAGAGAGTGCAAAAACGGAAAAAAAATACAACATTTTTTTCAATTTTTCACTAATCGTTTCTGAGATACATCGATTTGTTTAACCGGTGATTGAGTTAAAAAGATGAGAAAAAAAACCATAACTTCCGAACGAAATGTCGGATCAAGCTTTGTAAAGTCTCAAAATTTTTGTTTTTGTTCAAAGAATCCATAAAAAAATAATTTGTAAAAATAAAATGAGTATTTTAAGTTTTATACAATTTTAAACGATACAATTGTTAATAACAATCGCTTCCTAGATGCAACATAATTATGAATAACTTCATCATATAAAGAGTGCAAAAACCCGAAAAAAACACCAATAGTTTTTCAATTTATCACTAACCGTTGCTGAGATACATCGATTTGTTCAACCGGTGAACCCCTTTGAAAAGCTGTAACTTCCAAACCAAGTCGATGCCCATTTCCTCTGATGTCTTAAATTTTTCGTTTTAAATCAAGGAATTTAATAAAAAAAAATAAAAAAAATAAACTGAGCATTTTTTGTTTTATTTCATTTTCAATTTTCAATTGTTAATAAATAATAGTTACATCGGCGCAACATAATCATGAATATTTTCATCGTATAGACCGTGCGAAAACAGAAAAAAAACACCTGCGGTTTTTCCGTTTATCACTAACCATTGCTGAGATATATCGATTCGAATGATCAAATACGGTCAATGGGTGAAAAGCTTCATTTAAATGTATCTTAAAAACGGGGCCTCAAAATGAAAAACCCTGAAACACGGGTCTCTTTGTTTTCAACATATATTCATGTAAAAAATTAGGAGCCAAAAATTTTGACCCAAAGGTCAAACCTGATTGAGTTCCGGTGGAATCCCCCATATATATATATATATATATGTATTTTTTTATATGGTTAATTTCACAACCAAGATTTAATTAATATTGATATAACCTCTTTTTTACGTTTCCCAAAATTGAGCAACATTTTTTTGTCGGTTATTTATTTATTTATTTATTTCGGATGAAAAAAAAATATTCCGATTTTTTTTAAGCAATGAAGTTTTCTTTGTTTTTTCAAATTCATTCTTACAGAGTAATCGAAGCGATGAAAAATAGAAAATCGATAAGCTTGAAGTGCGCAAGATGAAGATGAAAAAAAAAAAACGAAAGGGAAAAAAAGGTCAATGACGTATCTGAGAGTCGCGAATGATGTCCGAACAGCGAGGAACGTTCTTGCGACGTTCGCCTCGACGGTTTCTCGCTTCGAGGGCGCTGTTTTTTCTTTCTTTTCTTTTTTTCGTCTCCGTCTATCGAGCTGTGCTTCTTCGGACCCCGTAATTAGACGGACGCTTCGTGGGTGAGTAAACTAGCAGTAAATCAGAACTTGCTCGCGTGATGACGGCCTCGGGGCAGAGCCACGGCTACTCGGCCAGCAGCGGGCAAGAAACTCATCGTGCGTGTAACTTTCGCGAGCAAGATATAGAAAGGGAGAGAGAGAAAGAGAGAGAGAGAGAGAGAGAGAGAGAGAGAGAGAGAGGGAAAGAGAGAGACCAAAACGGTCTGTATCGGTAATGACAAGACGCCACCTACCTCGACAAACATTAAACCCTACGTTCTTTTTTTTTGTTTTACGTCATTCTTTTTCTCTTATTTTTCTCGAAATTATATTTTATCATCTGCTTCGCAACTCATTTGCTTCATCTGTTCTGACGCACGGGACTGGGCAAAAAAAAATAAACGATCGGGTGTTGAGTAGAATTATTGAAATTCCGAGAGACAAGTTTATCACTGTTCCCAACGCTAAAATCCGTATTCTCAACGACTCGTGACCGCGAAGACGGAGCAGTTTCAATCTCAATCCGAATACTTTGAGTTTTTATGATTTCAAATGAAAAGTTCGAGCATGAAAAAAAAAAATTATACTTATTCTATGACAGAAAAATAAAGCGATTTTTTGAGGCCCCTCAGATTGAAAATTATAAACTATCAAGCTCATCAATTTAAACTAGAGTCAACAAGCGAATAAGAAATAACGCAAAAAAATTTCCTTCTGAATTTTGAAAAAAATTTGTGACACGTAACAAATTTTATTTAACCTCGAGCAAATTGTCAGAACTAAGTTGTTGATCTAAATTCAAACGCTCCAACTTTCAATTTCAATCTCAAATAGACATCCCGAATAAATAATCATGTACATCAAAAGTAACTCCTAAATTCCATGAAACTTATGATACACGTTTTCAGAAAAAGATTATCAACGATTATCAGTGTAATCCTGTCGTCTCGAAAAAAAACAATCGTGTTAAACTATTATAAAGTGAACTTGCTAATGCACTTGTGACATTAATTCTTCCGAATCTAACCCCCGAAGAACGTTCAGAAAATAAACAAAAATAATAATATTCGAAAAACAAACGAAAAAAATTGTATTTTAATATTTTTCCAACCACTTGGACAATACAAAAATTTCATACCTAGCAAACCAACATTTTTCAACGAATACGAAGAAAAACAAATATCCAAAGCTTCATCAACATCGTTTCTGCCGATCGAACGTTCATCCCCCGCAGCTCGTAGCCACAGCATCACCGAATTCCTCTCGAAACCCATTTCGTCCCTCGCGTCAAGTTATCATAGCCGCAGAATCTCGAATCACCGAATAAAATCCACCGCAAAAGGAGACCAGCTGGACCTGCCGTCGTGCCCCCCTCCCGCGCCCCCTCGGTCAATCGCAAAGACACGAGAACACCGAGAGCGAGTGAGAAGAAGGAAAGAAAATTATCCACACACACACACACACGCGAGAATTTTTCTTTGACAAATGATGGGGTGCGAGGATAACGCGTGACGACGATTCGCAAAACTACACGTTCACGTAACTTGTCCGAGCGTGCCCCGCGCGATATGCCGCTGCTTCACAATCGCGATGTACCCCCCGTACGGGGTTGTCTCTCACCCATCAGCCATATATTGCGGAATGAAACGGTGCTTACCGCATTCACGGACTGGAGATAGGAATGCACAATATTGCCTGCAGTCCGTCACATTCGATTCGGTCGAACGCCGAAGGTTGAGGGTCAATGCGACCCCACGATTTTCCCAAAATCGGGAGAAGCCACGATCTCCAGTAGAACACACATATATATGTATATATGTGTGGTATATACGTATAACAGTAGATTGCAACTCCACTTTGGACCACCCGGTCGAGAAAGAGAGAGAGAGAGAGCGAGAGAGAGCGAGAGAGAGAGAGAGAGGGTGGTTTACCAGTTTTATTGCCCGAGTCCGAGCACGGTCGCCCCTTCCCCTTCTCCCCCTCTCGCCCAGCAAAACTGCACGGATATCAGACGATAAACCATCACCCATTTGAGGATTTGTGGCCGTGTATTAATCTCGATGTATTTATGTTCTGGCCGCGAGAAGACAGTGCGCTTCGGGTGAGACCGAACAGCGAGAGAAATTTCATCCGACCAACGAATTTTTCTTATTCTCTGTTTCGTCATGTGAAACCGTAACGAGACACGCACGAATGTATCGCCCGATTCTATCACCCCACAAGCTGTTCGAGTTATCGCGTTTATTCGGTATTTTGTGATGGTTATAACATATATTTGTGTTATCGCGTGTCGACGGAATTTTTTCGAGGTTTTGGGAAAATTTTCGTTCGATTCGAGTGGGAGTGGTCGAAATGTCATAACACGAATTTTTCTGGGTGTTAGAATTATTGGAATTTGTTTCGGATTAGAAATCTGGGAATCGTTATTGATGTAATAACAATATTCGTAGAACTTTGCAAATTTTGGAGATATCAAAAAAAAAAAAAAGATAATAAATTATATTGTTTTTTTCCGAATAGTTCCTGCGTTGTGTAAAGTAGAAAAAAATTGAATGTGAATTCGATTTTGTTTATTGAGAATGAAGTTGTTAAAAATTCAATAGCAAACAAAAGATGATAAAACGAATATCCATCGTAAGTCAATAGCTCATCTAGAATAATTGTTGTTAGTGCAAAGACGTGAAAGTTTCAATTGTTCCACGTTCCACAATCACAGTTTTAACTTGAAACGAATTATTTTTTATCCACTTTCACCGAATTACTAAAATGCCCATCGCTCTAAGCGATTGTTCCGAAAAGAAAAAAAGAAAGTAGTAAAATCTATCATAACGATGAATACCGCTGACAAGGCTACGCGAATATTTCTAGCGAAGTGGGCGATACCTCTGTGTTCCGGCGGAAGCTCCAACGTCCGATCTGGCATGGCGCTACTGTCGTTCAATCGCAACAAAGGATTAATGCCATTCAATTATGAACGTTTGAAATTGTTTTTGATTCCTTCAGCGGTATTGATTGATCGAGTTGTTGAAAGCTTTGGCAGTGCACGACCGTATTTTCATTAATATTGCATACATATCAAAGATTTTCTCAGTGGGATCTGTGTAAGAGGATCCCACTTTAACTTAACCTAAAACTTTTTTTCCATGTCATTCCTGAAAAAAGAAATTGATTCGACCCTGACTTTTTAAAATTCCTGTATTAAATATGGTAAACAGACTTTTTTAAATCTGAAAAAAAATCGTGCATAACGCTTAAGCCTTCTACTTTGTGACAAAATTATAAAATATGATAAATAAATTTGAACAATAATTAAACAATCTTCTGAAAAAATCTTTTTGAAAAAATCCATAATTTTGCGGAAAAAACAACAAAATTTGATGCACCGAAGCTTAAATTCGAACTTGCGAATGGATACCTTTCAAGAAATAAATATAAAATTTGAAATTTTATTGTAATCCTATGGTTGTATTAATTGATTAAGTTTTTGGAAGTTTTGGAGAAGGACAACCATATTGTTATTCATTTTGGTAGTTATGTCAGATTTTTTAATCTGGATTTGAGCAAGAGAATTTTACTCATCCCTATAAGCATCATCGTGCTTGGAATACAAAATGGCAATCAGTGCGATATATCAGAGTGATATACACGTTGACCTTCCTAATTAATATCTCAACGAAATCCACAACTTCACAAACTTATGGCGCCATTCTCGTTCAACAGGTTAATAATTGTTTTACATAGTCGATTCGAACTAGTTTGAAAATCCGAAACCGATTAATTTACAGCTCGAAACTTGTCGTACAAACCCGAAGAATCCAAAAGTCTCGTTCGACGACAGACTTCCAATGGCGGTTCCGCGAGCTTACGCGCATGCGCGTAACCTCACACTGACGTCATGGGCGCGCGGCGTCGTTACGTTTGAAAACGAGTATGTTGGACGATTGTGAGAATCTTTAATCGTTAATATGGGAACGAATAACGGGTTTAGTTTAAACATGAAAAAAAAAAGATGCCATGGGGCAGGGAGAAGGGGGGGGGGATCCGTGAGACCAGCCGATTCGGTTATTTCTCGCAACTCGTCAACCTCCTAATAACGCGCATAACACGACTGACACCATGTTTAATGAATAAATGGTGCCACAAATAAATCCATCGGATTATTGATGAGCCGGTCATTTGTAAATGGCGGGAACGTATGCAAATAGGCTAGTCGCCATAGCTCCGAGGCACGTCGAGGCTTGACCGTGGGTAATCAATATCTTCGTTCGAATTTTCAACTCTCGCCCGTAAGAAATTCGTTTCGCCCGGTCTTTCGTTTTTATTAACGTTCGAGAGTTCATCAACGTTCTAATTGTCAATTTCACACTTGTTTAACGTCTAACACATGTACGATAAAGCGACGATTATTCATTCGTGAAAAATGGTTCGTCAATGGTGATCGTGTGTGGCCCGCTGGCTTCTCCATGCTGCGCGCATGCGCATGATTCACGAAAATTGTATATCATTGTAATTTTGTGTATAACATTGTAATATTTTTTTTTTTTCGAAATTTATCATCACGATGTCGATTGACGTTTCGTCGGACAAATTGTCGAATGCAATTGTAATTAACGTTGTGCAAATTGTATGTATAATGGGAGAGGATTTGTAATTCGATGAATCATACTTCAATAACGTGACTTGCTTTTACTTTGATTGTTTCATTCTCTCATTGTTCTTGGGTTTAGATGTATTTATTTTATGATAATTATGATTATTATTATTATTTTTTCGTATGGCTCTGTACGCCCGTGGGGTTGGATTTTATGAGTGCCAGTCCATCAAAATTGACGGACCACGACGAATCCTCGGACGGTCCCACAATTAAGAATACGTGACCGCGAAGACGACGATGAAGAATCGAGGCGACAAGCTGTGAGAAAAAGGCACATCGATTTTATTTTGCGTCGTCGTTGTCGTTTCTCGGTCGCGTAAAATCACGCGGGGCCCCACGTGCGCGTGCGGACACAAACACACACACACATAAACACACACCGAGGTTTACGCAGCGAGTAAAACCGATCCATAAAGTTTTTGCGAAGCAGCACGCGGTCGAAGCGAGTGAAAACGTTGATCCCGGTGATTCGTCGTCGTCGCACGGTGTTTGCAATGCCTCAGGACACGGTCTCATTAAACGATGGGTCTCTTCGCTTTTCGCAACGAACAAATTAAGTAATTGGCGATGTCTTTCGTGGGACATTGGCATCGGGACAAATTGCTCGTAGCATCGCGAATTTTATGCCCTCGCGACCGAGACCGGATGACCGGAATCACGAGAGATATTCCATTTTTTGAATTCGTTGATTGAACTTTATTTTTCATGGGTCTTATGATATTCGGTTCGATCTCGGGCTGCGCTGGATTTTTTTTCGGGATTCAATTAAGGGGCCTCTAAAAAAAATTAGGTCGCACTTGGTCAATGCTTCGTACAAACTAAAAATTGAAAACAGAATCCGAAACAAATCACAATGTTTTATTCATTCCCCCTGAGATTCTCTTCAATTTTTTTTATGATACGTATCAAGAGCAATTTCACGGTGACCAAAATATTTAATTTCTCTAAAAGTGTACGTGTTTATGTGAAAATCTATGAAAATATCTCATATAAAAAATATGATAGGCTTGCTTCGAAGAGAGTTATTTCAAAATGTTTCATGAACTATTTTTCATAACCTACCTTGTTCATTATAATTTTTATTGAGAGTACTAATGAAAAGATGCATTCTGGAAATTTACCGGTTTTTTTGCATGGATGGTTTGAAAATTGGGGGGGATTGGAAAATCAGAAAATTAGAACTCTGATAACGACTTTGAAAGGAAATATCTCATGCCTGAGGGGAAAAATCTTTTATCATCATTTATGTTTTTGGGTCATCAATCTATCTACGTCCGTATACGAAATTTCATCTTAATGGATATATCAATGAGCGAATGGGAGAGCATACCACCCAGAGAATGGGTCATGGGCATAAAGACAGACGGACAGATCGAAACCATAAGGTCTGGTTCCCAGTGAGCTACAAAACCCTTAAAATAAATTCGGGGCAAATTTTATTACGCGTACTATCGTGAATCCTTGCTAGTCAAAAAGTATTATAAGCTTTAATGAGGATTCAACGATTCGCATACAGTGACAAAACTATTTTCACGAGTGTCGATAAATAAGCAAATTAAATTCACTAACAAAACTAAATTCAGGACGAATTTTCTTGCTCGCACCATCCCAAATCCTTGCTGAGCAAATAGGATATAATAGGATATATATAGTAACTCGAAATTGACGTTCCAAATATGTTGAACAAAACATTTTTGCGGATGTCGATAAATAAATAAATAAATGAAGCAAAACAAAAGCAATAAAATAAATTGCTTGTAATATCGCTAATTCTTGATGGGAAAAAGAACGAGATAAGCACTGGACCACATTCAACGTTTTCAATACGTTGAACAATTTTTTTTTTCAATTTCCAATTTAGTTATATACAAAACAGCGCACATTGATAAGAAACTATGACACACGAAAGACTAAAAAAAGATCATAAAGGTACAGGTACCTACACTCGACGCATCAAACACACGAAAAATGTATTTATTGCTTGCTTTTAATTTTTTTTTGTAAAATAATTGCACAAAAATTTCGTTATCGTAAGTTTGCCACAGGACGTTTCTTTTCATCGGCAGGTGGTTAGCCCACGGGTTGTCGGGCTAGCTTTATGGAAATGTGGCTTGCGGTCAAAATTTATTCCTCCTCACCCCCCCCCCCTCTTCCATACCTCCCTCCATCTCCCGGTCGCCCTTCAAGATCTTACAACCTACCATATGTTTACCCCGAAGTCTCAAACGATTCACCAATTCCATATATATCCATGATCCTTTCTATGTCAAAACTCTCCCACGAGACACTCTCAAAAAAAAAAACAAAAAACATTGAATTTGGCAAAAAAAAAAAAAAAACGTCACGTGCCAATAGTCGAGTCACGTGCCTATGACACGAGTGGTCTCTGTGCCGGTGTACCCGGCGAATCCGTGATTTTCGACGGCGCGACGGTCCGCGGCGACGCACGAAAAATCGTCTCGAAAAGCCGCGGGCGCGCGACGCCATTTGGAATATCGCGCGACGCATGCCGAAAGAGCGATCCGAGATTCGCGACGTCGGGACGAACGCGCGACCGCGGATAGCGGAAAAAAAACAATTTGAAAAAATAAAAAATAAAAAACAACAAAAAAATAATAAGGAAAGAAAAAAAAAACGGGATGCTGCGAGAGATTTGAGAGCGCGCCCGGTCAAGCGGTGGACGAGACGCGAAGATCCCGGGGACCGGGTTCTCGCTGTCGGTCGCCGAACGTAGTCGGCGCTTTTGGCCGGGAGGCGCCCCGTGGCGCGCGACATGCCCGTTCTGACCGCCATTTAGCGTGAACCTGTCTGCGAGAGCCACCAGCCCAAAAGCACATAACCAGCAGCATCACCAGCAACAACAACGCCCGTCGACGCTTCTTCTTCTTCGTCTTCTTCGGCTTCTTCTTCTTTCTCATCTATACCCAGAAAATCAAAACGGTCCTCGTGTCCCTTCTTCTTCGCATATATATCTGCGAAATATCACATAAAACATATTACCCACACAGGCCGGATCAATGAATTCTGTGAAATTTTATGTTATTCAACTGATGCAACCCGAAACGAAAAAACAAAGAGAATCGAAATCTTTATGTTGCGACGCTCATTTGCGTGTGTGTAGATGTATTATGTATATTAGGGTGGTCCTTATTATGACTTTTTTTTTTGTTATGGTGCTCCCGGAGGATCATATGGTTGAAAATGGATTTTAAAGGATATCCTCAAAATTTGAGGTTTCTATCTCGATTATCAACTCTGCCGCCAGTCTGCTGAAGTTTGACTTTTAAGTAACATCGTGTTTTTCCATATTTCAGAAATTTCATTATGAGTGAAATTCTGCACTGTGGATAATAAGTGGATTATAAACAATTGCTTCTTTCGAATCATTCTGCATTTATGGAAGTACTTTTTTTTTAATTTTGAATGACGTGAAAAAAAAATGATTGTTCAGTATGTACAACGAATTCTTGCTATTGCTGCTATAGTTGGTAGACAGCTCACGAAGTTTGAATTCTTTTGATGCAGTGCTTCGATCATGATAAAAAATAATCTGAAATGTGAAGAAACCTATTATCAATGTATAGTGACTCAAAATAAATGATTGTTTATAATCGACAGTATTGTCTACAGTGCAGAACTTCAGCCGTAATAAAGAAAAATTCGGAAATATGAGAAACACTGTGTTATTGAATTGAAATATGGACCTCAAGTTTTTTATGACATTTAAAAAAAAACATTTTGAATCATATTATTCTCTTGAAGCGCCGAATGAAAAAAAAACGAATTAAGGACCACCCTCATGTATATACGTATATATGTGTCCGTCCGTCCGTTTATTTTGGTTATGGAGGGCCTGAGAAAAATGCCTAATGGCCATATGAGTCACTCGCAACTTATTAAAACTGAATTAATTAACAATCCACGGTTTATAATTGATCGCGATAATTAAAATTTCGAATGTTTTCATCATTGTGCATTGATTTGTGGAATGTAATAAAAATAATTGCCGACAAGGCGATTGGCGGAAATAAATAGAAAATTCATTTACAAAAACAAAAAAAAATATCTTAGCCAATGTGTTTCTAACAATTCGACGCTAGTTTGGACAAAAAAGAGATGTGAGATTCATCGTTTGTACGAAAATATGAAATTTTTAAAATAAACTGGGTAAAAAAAATTATTGAATAAATGGTAAAACTTCATTTTGGTGGTTGAAAGAAAAAGGTGGACCACCTTTCGTCTTTGGGTCAGCGTGGAGAACAGGGAGAAAAAGAACGACGTGTACGTTTCTCCATCTCGCTCTTTTTTCCCGGCGGTGGGTTGGTGCTCGTCGCCTCGTGGCCTCAGAGAGTTATGTTACGGTCGGCCATAAACGAAATGAGAAAACTGTCCGAGCACCGACGGTGCCGCCGACGCCGCCGCCGTTGAAAAATCTCTGCGGAATACAAATGTTCGCTTGATTTCAATCTCGTGTAAGTTTATTATATATACGCGCCGAATCTCATCCCACGCAATGGACTCCGAACGTATGCTCGAATCAGAAATAATATTTTGCACAATGATTTTGTCGCTCATGTCCGAAGCAGTGACGAGATAGTGACATTGGACGAGTGAATGATGAAAAATGTTATAAAAATGTGTACTAGAACTATCGAAAGGATGATTCGGTCGACTGTCATGAAAATCTGTAAAGGGTGGACTTGTTCAGACCTAGTGCCTAGCTAACTTTCCTGATCAAGGTTTTCTGTAGAGAAGTCTGATGTTATATAGCTGGAATAGATAAATGAGAAACACGGATATCTAGGGTCTATCTAGAATTCCTGCACCAGATTATCTGAGGACAGAGTGGACATCATTTATCTAACACAGAACTATATATAACGATGACATCCAATTCCATTCCAATCCAAGTCCAGCCAATTTGTCTCGAACATCACCGTAGCTATATATAACGATATATTGTTCATACGATAAATCAGCTAGCTTATTTTTGCATGCAAATGCAAATTAGCAATAGCGACAATATAAAATTTGTGAAAAAGTTTGATAATATTTAACATCTGCGAATTTTGACATAACAAACTATTCCATATTAGTTATGATTTTGTCTCTCCCGGGCTAACCAAACGCTAACTGGATAAACTAGCCATCGTATAATAATTCAGAATAGCACCTAGACAGTTCCCCCCCTCTCTTTCTCTCTCTCTCTCTATCTATCTATCTACATCATTGAGATCCTGGCTAATAGTCGCGAGTCAAGTTTACCAGTCAAAAGATCGAATAATAATATTCCGACGAGATCACGAACAGATATCTCATACAACCCATGTCCAGAAGAAAATTACACCCAGGATCGATCCCTCGTCAGATTTTCGACCCAGATCATGTCCGGAAACCAGTGAAAACCAGTCGTTGCCCAGCTGATACCGTCCCAAAATTTCCACACGGATCCGTGTGAATCCAAAGGACCCATACGGAGTGCCGGCTCGTCCACTCGTACGCTGGGCATGACGACCACGGGTCTCCGTGTATATATGTATGTTTGGACCCCGTTCACATCGGGCACAAAGCAAAAGCCAACAGCAGCAACAGCAGCAGTTTCAAACCCGGCGACGACACTTGCTGAGAAGCAAGCAAACGCGGCAAGCTGGTCAACAGTTAGGCTACATGTAAGCCTACACGAACGGACGATTCGGAATTAGATGTTATCTTTGATGAGCCTTCTCTTTATTCCTTCTACCTCCTACTCCTCCTTTTTCTCGTTTATTTTTTGTTTTTTTCGTCGTCTTCTTCGTCTTCTTCTTCTTCTTCTCGTCTTCGTCTTTTTCACGAATCCATCTGGGCTCACCGGATTCTGGTTCTCGCTCGCTCGCTCGGGGGGCCCGGGCCCGACAGTCAGTGGGACCCATTGGTTCGGATACAGAAGGAGAAACCCGGAGATGTTGTGAGGAAGAGGAAAAGGGTGCGGGACCGATATTATGCGAGACGAAGGAGAAGGAAAGAGATGGAGAAGGGTCCAAAGAGAACGGCCCACTCGTCGTCGTAGTCGTCGTCGTCGGTTCTTGGACGCTCGCGCCAAGATACGGATCTTCTTGGCGCCACCGTAAGGCCCGCCGCTGCTGCTGCTGCTGCTGCCGGCCGTCCGAGGACCTCGTAAGTCCTCCCGGGCAGCGCCCTACAGCCCTCTAACCCACCCAAACGAAACTGCCTGTGCAACGACGAACCAGACCCACCGACGACTTCGGGAACACTGAAAAACTCCCCTCGAGTCCTTACCAAACCTCTACGCTCGTCGCCAGGGCATTCGAAGATGGAAAACAGATTTTTCGGGATACTCAAACTCTTTTAAACGCGGCTTAACCGTAACCGATACCTCAACGGGAGGTCTTCGAAAGGTTTCTTGTATTACACGTTTTCTTGGTCAAAGTTGACATTTTCACAGTTGTGCCTAAGTTTAAAAAAATATGTATAAGGTGTTTATAAAATGTGTATGGTTTCTGTGTGAAATGTGCCATATGTATTCTGTATAGAGACTGTGTGCAATCTACAGATAATTCAAACGTACAAAGTTTATTTATAAATTATGTATAGTCTGTAATATAATTTATATATCAATTTTAAATGTATGATTTTTCTACAGATTGTATGCAGTCTATATACATCAGTCTGTCTATATATGGTAAGAATATATGTGCATGGCGAATTACATGTATAATTTATAGTCTATGTATAGTTTATATGCGCATAGCTTCCTCGTAGAGAAAGCTATGTGACGGTCCAAAGAAATGTTATCAGGATCTTGATGTCAACATGTTAAAAATGACCTATAAGACGTCGTGTTTTAATTCAAATGTCTAAAACTCGAGAACAGCTTAAGTTACAGAACTCAAATTTTGCACGCATGTGGTGCCTCATAATATCTATGTCATCTGCAATTTTCGCAATAGTTGACCCATTCGCTCGGTTTCGACAGCGTTTGGAACTTTCCAGAGAATGTCTACAGGCACTCTAAGTTCGCGAATTTTGAGTTATTTGTCTAAATAGTTATCAACATATAGAGTTGAGCACACGGATGTTTGGTATTGCATTTGAGCCAAATCCATCAATATAAGTTCATGTTTAATGATTTTTTCAATTCCTCGAAAAATCAACTTTGGAAACAAAAAAAAACAAGCTGCAAGTTGAAACTTGCAAATCGCTTCCCAATCTAAGACATTGCACGAATCTTTCTCCACAAGAAAGCCAGAGTTAATGAAGAAACAGTGCCTCATAGAAGGTGATTCCTGCAATATCTTAAGTTATAAGAAAGCGGTTCGCAAGCTTCAACTTGTTTTTACTTGTAAAGCTGTGCTTGGTCCCATATCGAAAAATATAATTTTTTTTCTCAGTTGTTTCGCCTTCTAAAAAAAATATAATTTTTTTGCTAGAAGGCGATAAACAATGAAAGTGAAGTTTATTTTTCAAATGTGAATAAAAATTAAACATCAACGAATAATTCGTTTGTCACACGTAAAAACACACGTTTCACATGTATTCAATAGAAAGATAGAGTTATTTCGTAATGAAAGGCGGAAGCAACGAAAATGAAAACCCATTTTCTGTTCGAACGTGAAAAAAAATTAAATGTCACCGAATAATTCGTTAGTTACGCGTGAAAATACACGTTTTATACGTCTTCAATGAAAAATTAATGTTATTTGTTATGAGAATAATAGAGACATGGCCAAGAAAATGGATATAGATATGATACAGGCAGAGACCGAGCGTTTATCTGTATTAGCCGAGGGGCCGGAGTAGGAACAACGGAGCCAAAGCTCCGAAGATCCTTTTTTTCTGGGTTTGGGTTTGGCGATAATCTCCGCAGGCTCGGTATCCACGGTTTCGGACGCAAGGGGCTACGATCGTATAATTGCGGGAAACATTGCCGCAATGGGCTTACGTACGGCGGCTAAGGTATATTAGTGGGACGAATAAAGGAGATTAGAAATGGAGAACGGTCGGTCGGTCGGTCGGTCGGTCGGTCAGTCGCGCGCGCGCACACGGCGCCCGCAAGCATTTGAAGCAGATTTGTTAGCTATGAGGTACAATGTATATACGACGGGGTTATTTCTCGCTCCGCCCTTTCTCCATTTTACCTTTCTCTCTCTCTCTCACTCTAACACACACTCATTCTCGCTTCGCGTGTACTCTTTGCCGTAACCAAATACCCGAGGATAATCCGTGAGGTTTTTCCGTGACTGCTGGTGCAATGCCACGAGTTTATTACGAGGAACTCTGCCATGGATATCGCACACGGAAAAGCTTCGGACGGATCGCCCGGATGGATTACATCCTCTTCGGTTTGGGAAACTGTTTTCGACTCAGTCGAATAAATATAAGCGATAGCCAAACAGCAACAGCAGCAGCAGCACCGGAAACCAACGACCCATACGCGCTACACGTCTGTCGGACGCCTCTGTGGCGCTTGTACACAAAATGGAGGACAAAAAAAAATACGTTTGGTTCGAGAATCTCCACTAATCTCACTCTTGCGGTATACAACTCATCGAAATTTTTCGTACCGTTTAGGCGCCGTTATCGTTTACAGTTTGAAAAAAAAAAAAAAAAAAAAAAAAAAAAGGTTGGTAATGCGATACACGGAGCGACTGTATTGCGAGATTCTCATGCAGAAATATAATCAGCGATTTGCCATTTTTATATTATCGATGGATAAAAATATGATCTAGAGAATTTGGAGAATTTTTTCATTACTGTTTTTATATGTTTGTCTCTGATTACGAATCAATTATCTTTTTTGTATATCTTCTTTTTTTACATTCGTAGATGACGCAAACAAAATTGGCATGCTGGGAATGAATGAAAAAAAAAATATATATATCTATGTATCGAATCCTACGATCCAATGCAACGAATTGAAACGTTTCATTCAAAGCTGGTGAAACGTAAATTACAAAAAAAACGAACAATCTGCTCTTGTGAAAAAAAAAAATCACGGATTTGAAATTTCGTGCGTCACCGAGCGTCGCTCTGCGAATCACACAGAGACACATCCGAGAGTCTGAAGAAAAAAAATTGACGAAAAAAAACAAACAACTAAAAAAAACCCGGAAAAAAAACGACGAGAAAGAGGATACCCGGCGCCGGTATAACGACACCCGCGAACCCGCCCATGGTCTAGGTAGGATGACGTTGTAAATATTTGCTGTCATCGGTGCTCTCGTCGGGATGTTTCGGGGTGAGGATGGGTTTTTTTTCTTATTTATTTTTCCCGAAGGTGAGAGAGGCGAAGATCGGTCCAACTGTGAAAACGGGCGAACCTATATATCTGTATATGTATGCCCCCCCCCCGCCCCCTCACCGACCTTGATAAAGGTGCACCTCAGAGAGACAGCCCGAGTAAGAAAATTATATTACATAATTATATAATATAATTTCGATAGTAATATAATACAAATTATAATTATATTATATATGTATGCATATGTAAACTATATATGGAATTGGGCATATATAGTCCATATACAGCTTATGTTATATACTCAAGTAAAAAAATTATATATGAGCTATATATGAGACTCGGCATATATGGTCTACATATAGACATTGACTCTATACAGTTTATATAGAGTCTATATATAATATATGCATAGATTATACGTGCCCAATTCCAAATATAGTTTATGCATAGACTACATTTTTTTTCACTTGAGAGAGAGAGAGAGAGAGAGAGAGAGAGAGAGAGAGAGAGAGAGAGAGAGAGAGAGAGAGAGAGAGAGAGAGAGAGAGAGCGAACGAGATGTTTATTTCGTACTCTGGGACCGAAGTCCCCTAAGTGTACCGTGCCGAAAAAAATACATACATTCACGTACAAATTGTGCAATTATTTGAAGTAATAGATATATAAACTGTAATACATAATATATACTCATAATGAATAATATAACATACATATATATATTATATATTATCTGTTATACATAATGAGTGTGTGTGTGAGAGAGAGAGCGAGAGACAGAATGCGGGGTCACTTCTCGCCAATTTCGGAGACCCGAGCCGGTACCTCTCGTACCATATGCCTCACCTTTACACGATATACATATATACACATATACATATAAACGTGTATATATACCCATCGTTCTTTTCTCATGGCATCAGTCGTCTTCGTTCTCGCATCGTTGAGAGAAACCGTGTCACCTGAGCCTAGTATCGGACACTGATGGTGCGGATAGCGGCGCTTTGTACCTCGCCGAGAGTCCGTGCGGCCCGTACGGCGGCAAAGGCCTCCCAAAAACAATGACGAAGGACACAGACACGTTTGCCTCTTGTAATCCCTCCACCACCACCACCCCCTCTCCCCCTCTCTCCCCCTCAACGAAAAGATCCCAGGCCCAGGGAGCAAACAGCCGCATCAGCGGTAACACAGCAGGTAACGTCTAGTTTCACTTCAGTCGTGCTGCCCCCTCCCCCGCCCCGCCCCATTGATTCAAGATGGCCATCTGAGAAACGTAGAGATCTATCAGTTTGCATTATCTCCTTCCGCTCGGCGAGCACAATCGCCATGTCGAATTGCCAGTCTTGCGCTTCGTTACGACGGATATAAAATTTGAAAAACAATGACTTGTGATAAATCGGTTAGGGGTCGAAATTCAAAACGATCAATGTTCAAAACGAAAAAAAAAATTCCGTCGCCCAATGCTTTAAACGCCGATGGTTTGAAGAGTCAGAATTCAGAACATGGATGTATATAGGTATAGTTAAGAACCTTGTTCAACTGCCGCAAGACTATGCGCGCCAGGACACACCAATATCGTAGGTTTTTTCAAGGAAATCAACTGAAAAAAGTTAAGTCAAATTTCAAGGGTATGCCACTCTGAAAAGCTGCAAGAAAAAATTGAAACAATAAAACAATCAATGCGTTTTTATCTTCCCATCCAAACGTTGGCTAAACAACGCCATATAGACCAAAAGTTCATATGAACAATATTATGGCAAATTAAATTTCCTATAAAAAAGTTCCAGACGGAATATATCCAACATTGATAGTTTAAGAGTAGAAAAGCTCGAAAATCGGGGCATTCTAAATTTTCGTCGTTGCGAACATTGATCGTTCTGAATTTCGACCCCAATCCTGATAAACAAACCAATCGTGAACAAATATGACGAGCATGTGGAATGAGAGAGCATAACAGCGATGATGAGAATTGAATGAGTGATAACTGTGGGATGGCACACGTTACATCAGTCATTATCTAATCATTGCTTGTGTATACATATATGGATATCCCAACGTGCCAGAGCTACTGTTTCGTTACGTTTTCTTGCTGTGGCCGCCGATTCGATCAATGGCGTAGCGAGAAGGTCGTTGGCGAAGGGTACGAACATCATCGTCATCGTTCCTCGTGGTACCGATCAGGGTCTTCACCTCCCTCACTATCTTCATCGCTCTCACGGCAGTGATGTGTCACAAGAAACGATTGATCGATTGAATTTTCGAAGCACATCCCCTACGTCATAACGAAGAAACGGTGAATACCTGTATATTTATATATATATATATAGTTTATCTGCGACGATGAACGAGAGAGAAGATGATTGCGTGATGGGGTCCCGAAAAAGGAATAACAGGTTTGGGATTGTCAATGGCACCGATGGCACGTCATAACGAGACGAGGACGAACTTTTCTTTTGTTTTTCGTTCGTTCTTCGTTTCCTACAGAGAGGACATCTTCGAAGGCCCGCCGTGCCACGTCGGCCATTATTATGTCCAACGTCTGTAACATGCAAAAAGCGTGGCTGTGGCCGTTGCTGCTGGGGCCTTTGCTTCTGGGGAAAAGAACGGACACCGATGGAAGACCGAGAAAAGCGCTTTCGGGTCTTTGTCTCAAAAGCTATAATTAAAAGTCGTACGGGTATGGTGACGTGTCGCCCCTCTTCGGTCCCTCTGGTTGGAAAACCGCGGTGGCGAGTGTTCATCCCAGAGAATGGAGAAAAGAAACGGTTGATGGTACTGCGGTATACCAGCTGCGAAGAAGAGAGAGAGAAACTCAGAAAGCGGCAGTATAGATATATAATATAAGGGACAAGCAAACGACAGCGGTATAGATGGTATCTGTCGTTAACACCCATCGGCTGCCACCTCGACTCGAGCCTTCGTCATCCATCTAATTTCTCGTTTTCCTATATAACACACGAACTCGACTGTATATATATATATATATATATATGTATATATCGCATTCATGCCATAGCCGCAGAACGATGGGCGGACAGTCGAGATTTTTTTCGACCCTTCCTGACTGACCGTCGCGCATGTTATAACCGCATAAATATCCCCAAAATAATCTCCCGTTGCACCTACGCGCCTCGTCCACATTGGGAAAAATGTTTTTTTTTTTTAAATTTATTATTCACCGACGACGCTTGGTGATCCTACGGCTCGAAAAATTATCATATACCGAATATCGTTACTCTAATAAAGAAGAAAAAAAATGCGTCGACACGTTCTTTTACGTTGCAACTTCATTTTAGAGGTGGAAAGATTGATGAAAATGGAGCTACGATGTTGTGGGAATTCATGTAAACGCACCGTTTTTTTCTTCTCTATATTCCATATAATTGAAACTAATTGCAAGTTGAATTTAGTTATAAGTACAAAGTCGTTTTATGTTCGCTTAATAATAAATATGCACTTTCTTGGCTTCGATGATTGCATGAACTCGTCTTGGCACGAAATCAATTAATTTCTGGCAGCCTTGGTTAATATTCACATCCCCATATCACACCTGAAATACGGCTTATATCATTCTAGTTTTTGTCGTGCAGTCAATTTTTTGTAATCGGGCGCTGCATATGGCTCACAGTTTCTCGATAGGATTGACATGTAGTGCGTTTTTCGACTCCAACATTGCCTTGTATGTATTTCACACTCTTCATTATAGTTTCGAGTAGTACCTGTTTTCCAGTACATATACATGAAAAATACAGTTCAGTATTACCATCTCAGCAATTACCAGAAATTCGCTGCGTTCACATTAATCCGCACAATATACTGTCGGACAATTTTTTTTCAACAATCTCGTCTTCTTGGTGATTTTCGGAGATGCCGTTTATTATTATTATTGTTTGTTGCCGTCAACAGCTCTGAGCAACAATTGCGAAAATTTTACGCGTTATTTTAGAATCTACAGACATGAAAAATGACAAAAATTTAATAGCCGGAGCCACGGAGGATATTTAGTCAAAGGTCTGATATCGAGTGGCTGAATGGCACAGCAGCTGCGCACATACGCAACACCCTGTTGCGATGGGTCTCTCTGTGGATGACCGTCGGAATGGTATTGTGTGTGTGTGTGTGTGTGTGTGTGTGTGTGGGTTATACCGGAGTCGAGTATTGCAGTCGTATAGAATTATTTACTATCGAAGATAGATGATCGCCAGTGTTACACGAACGATCCGCGCTGGAACACAAGAATAAACCGAGTTACTTTGCCAAGTACGTATTATAAACGAACGGTGAAGCTGCATACCGGGTGTACTCGGTCGCGGAAAGAAAAGTTTCGAGCGCCCAGGTATCACTGAAATATATTGTACATTATGTGCACACACGCTGTCGTGCATATTATATATATATATATATATATATATATATATATATATATATATATATATATATATATATATATATTCGAAAGAAGACTTGGATGCGAAGGAGCAGCGAGCTAGCCAGGCGTTTACGTAAATCTTTCGTGTATGTAACTCATCTGCCGAGGAAGCCCAGTTATACGCCACCGAGCGTTGTTTATGCTTTCCTGTGCCGCATGCAGCGCGGCTTTCTGAAATATGCAAATCACGAATTCGCATAATGGTATTATCGCGATAGGACGACGCGAAGTTGAGAGAGAGAGGGAGGGAGAGAGAGAGAGGAAAAGCGAAGGAAAGATAAATGGAGGAGAGAGAGCGAGAGAAAAGCACCGCTCACGAGCGTTCGGAGACAACAACGGCAGCAGTAACAGTAGACGAGGACAACTACGACGATCCCGACACCGCAAATATGCATACATCTTTGCAGACAGATAACGTACGCATTTTCCATATTATTATTACTATTATTCTTATTATCATCAATACTACTACTACTTTTATTATTATTATTATTATTATTATTATTATTATTATTATTATTATTATTGTCATTGTTATTATTTCAAACGGTATTTTTTATGCATTTATTTACTCACTTATAGATTTTTAAGAATTATTCATTACTTTCAGTTCCATGAAAAGTCGCTAGTGGCGCTGCCAGCGCGGACAATCGCTTTTCGAGCAATGGAGGACATGGCGCTCATATACGCCTCGAGGGCCTCGAGTCACTTCGAAAAAGCGATTTGCGATCACTCGCAAGCCACCCAATCAATATGAATAAGGATGGACTTGAGTTTGGCACAATTGTGGCACAAGGCAATCGAAGCTTGTACCGTTTAAGAATTTTTTGTGGTTTCAGCGAAATTGTGAGTTGCGATGCATGACCTTCGACACATTATTAACCGCAGAAATGGATCAGAATGTTATTTTGTTATTTCGCGAGAAATCATTGAAAAGATGTCTCGATTATCACCAAGCGATCACAAAGATGTAATTCGACGAGTGTGCTGTCGCTTATTAGCAAAATTTTGAGGTTAACACGATTCTAATGCGACTCGTAACTCCGGAAAGAAATATAAAACTTATACTACTTACTAACTCTCCTGCAAAAGGATCTTTCCTGACAATCCGATTGACAAATATCTCAATTAATCCGACTAACACAAATATGGACATCTATTTGAAAAAAAATAATAAATTTAATTTACATCCGAATAGCATTGCAAAAAATGTTCCATCGAACAATTCGAGGAGAAAAGACCCAAGACATGTTTCTTCGAAATAGGACAATTTAATTAGTATTGACTCATGAGTTCGGATGATAATTCAATATTTTTCGATCCTTCATAGGAGAACACACGGCGTCTCGGTCCAACGTCTGCCGAATGGCCGAATCGTCGCGTTTTCGAATGCAAAACGCAAACTCGGCTCGAATTATATACGCGTATACGAATGGTTGCGGGCGTGCGCGCGCTCGCGCGTTTTTCCCCCGGTTTATTATCATTTTATTCAGATGCGCTTTGCCCGCGAGTCGTGTTCCGCGGAGGATATTCCCGCCCCAGTCGCCTCCTCCGAATCCACTCAGCGCCATCTATCCCACACTCGAGCACGTTATTTTTCCTTGCTCTTTCGCTCGTTCTCATTATCTATATGTATGTATATATATAAATGTATATGAGTGCACCGCGGAGGGCACAGCCTCCGCAGACGACGGAGCACGTTAAATTTAAGGTTTCCGTCGACATGCCGGTGCTATAAATTTCCGCGTTACGCGTTCTGATGCTACTTTTCTCCATTTTCTCGTATCATTCTCTTTAAACGAAAAAAAAATAATGCTCCCGCGAATGCGTCCGGAATTCTCAAGGACCCGCCACCACGGGTTTCTTTAATTTTAATTTTCAACAAATAATTTATTTCCTCTCGTTTCATCGTTACTCGATTTCAGGGGGCATATACATCTAGAAAGCAACAAAGAAAAGTGAAAAATAAAAAAATTAAATTTTAGCGAGATGAATCAAGACATGGATACAATTTTTCTTAATTGTTTCAATTGTTTCATGCATCAGTTTGTCCCATTTTTTTTCTTTTGCATTTAGAAGAAATAAAAAATTGCGATGGTACGTAAAAGTTTCTGGAAAGCTGTTTTTAGCATAGTGTCCGCCGGCAAATGTCAGATCGCTGGGAATATCGATCTAAAAAAAAGATCCTTGATGAACATTTTTTTACGAATTGTCATTAGTTTTTGTTGCTATAAGAAGAGAAAAAATATTTTCAACAAAAAATCATCGCGTCATAAACTTCGGAACGCTTTTTTTTAAACATATTTTTCGTTTCGAACGAAATCGGTGGAGTGGTTCTCGAGGCGCAACGTCTGGCATTTTAAGAAGGTAGTTTCGAGATAAACGCGTTCAAGTTTTCGCTGAGGATCGCTGAGTTTCGTGCTATATTCGTTTTTCATGAAGCCAACTTGGTTATTACCGACTGTCATCGATTCCTGCTTCATACAAGCATGCTTGTGATTCTTCTGGAGCATTCTGAGATAGTCTGCAGTATTTTCCGCCCTCTTGGGACGCTTTTTGGGTGTGCAGCTCGGCTATCAAATTGGCATCAACCCAGCCAATTTTTTAGAATTTACCAATGAAAATCGTTCGCAGAATTGAATAAACGATGCGATTTATTTGTTGATAAGCGACGTTAATGGTTGACTTTGAATCGTGCGAATGGATATTTTTTCATCTAGTATCATTGAATCATTGTATCGTGATCGAAAAAAAAGATTCAATGATTTCAGAGATTTCAGATAATCTTGTAAGAATTCGACATGTTCTCTTACGACATTTTGTTCTTATGAACCGTGCGAAGATATTTTTTTCAGATTGTACGGTGGAGGCTTGAAAATGATTTTTATTTGATTTTATCTTGTTAAGTGTGAAATTAACAAAGGTAATGTCATCATTTGATAAGAAGATATAAATAATGGAGCACGAGTCTTAAAATCGGAGATACGGGGGATTAATTATTTTTTGTTGATCTTAATTCAATAGCAACAAAGGCTTTAAACTATGTAAAGCGTTAACTTCATCGTAAAGCATTAACTTCATCGTAAATCATGGCAGGCGATGAACGTTGGCAAATGAAGCAGAACGCAATGATTTCTACATTTCTTCGGATTATGAGTTAGTCCCGAAATCTAGTCGGCACCGCCATCTGTCGTTCGAACGACGAACTTGCTGCGCAAAGTTTCTCAACGCTATATACCGGGTGTCCCAAATCTATCCAAAGGCATCGTTAATAAAAAAATCGATAATTCCAATGTTTATTGATCGTTTTGATAAAAAAAATTCACTTAGCAATTTGTTAATAACATTTCGAACCAGGCAACGCCTCGGAATCGGACTGTGATACCCCAATTTTTGCTTCCTCGTAGAAGAAGATATGTCACTATGATTTTATGATTTTTTGAATTTAGCAAGAAAACAAATTTATCAATATAACTTTCGTCGACTGTGAACGATTGAGCCTTAACTTTCCAAAAGTATAGGACGTCATTCAGTCGTGATATGTTTTAAATTTGGCGAAGATCGGCTAAATGGTTCGGATTTGACAGAAATTCAAGTTTTTCAATTTCGAGCCGCTGCGGATTAAAAAACATTTGGCTTGCCATGCTCAATCTCATGGATTTGATTAAATTTGGTAGAAATCCACTCACATGTTTAAATTCGAGAAATTCAAATTTTATGCACCCACTGATGAATATTCAAATATCAAAACAAGCTGCGAGTTGAAACTTGCAATTTTCTCCCTCTGAATCGTAGGCAGTGAACAAAGATTTCTCCATGAGGAAGCCAAAGAATAAAAAAAAAGAGGAAGCCAATTGGAAGCTTCAACTTGCAGCTTATCTTTTCTTTTCGTTTAGGAATAACGGAGTGATGGGTTAAAGGCAAATACAATCGTTACAAATATTCAGCCTCACGTACGTGATAAAACAATTTATTCATCTACTTTTTTTTATCTCTCTCCCTTTTTCTCAGTGATGCATTGGGGGAATGTTAAACAAATTGCTGGGGTTTCTGTTGCTTCTATATATATATATTCTTTTCTTTTTCTTGTCGTTTGTTTGTAAAATGCGTAAAAGTCATCACAGAATTTCAATTCAACGGCTAAACGCGTACTAAACGTATCAAATGCTACATATGAGATTCTTCGCGATATACATTCATGTGAATTGAACGTAACACTGCGAGCGCGAGAAAACCGATCAACGTGAATAATTATTATTTTGTTTAATTTTTTTTTATTTTTCGTGTTTTTTAAATATATTTTTCATTTTAATACTGCCCGGGTTTCGGGTTAGGCTTCGAATGGAAGTGGCGCAAGATCGACGTAGATCGAAGCCCATTGCCGCGAAACTTGTTGTAAATTCGTCGTTGTAAGATCCTTCGGATTTCAAACGCATCAGCGCGAAATCGAAATAATCTGTGAATCCTCGGTCGAACGATGAATGTTATTTTTCGTTTTTCGTTTCTTTTCTACATTATACGAGTGTATTTGCTCTTGTTGTTGATGATTTTCTTTTCTGTCTTCTTTTTACTTGGTTGTTTCGTTTTTTTTTTACAATATATTAAACTTATATAATAGTAGAATTTTTATTACAATCGGTCAATATAATTCATCGTCATCGAGACAATTTCAAAACACTTTCTATCACAGACAATTAACGTTTATGCATTTCCGTGCAACGATATTGAAGAAAAAAGAAAAGAAAAGTATAAAAAAAGCATCGACGACATTCATCAAAATATATGTGTGTGTAACATAGATCGTTGATGCATATCGTTATCATTATGATTTTTTTGTATAATTTTTCTTTTCTTTTTCTTTCTTCTTTTCAATATATGATTGCTAATAATTCATTTTCTCGTGGACAGACGCAAACCCAATCGATGGTGGTGTAATAAATTAACGATTAAGTACAGCTCCATTGTAAATTGCTTCGCCGATCGTGCAACGATCGTCTCAAACTGTTTGAACAATATTCGATACAAATTTGTGCAACGTATACAAATTTTCGACAATCAATGTCCACGTTTTCTGTTTTTCTCAGTGTTTTACGCGGTCGATTATAATTATTATACAATTAACGACGGATAGAGGATGTTTGAAAAATCAAGTTTGCCAACAAATAAGCGTGTAATTTGGATGAATTAGAAAATGAAAAAAAATATATATATGAGACGTACTCGAAGTTCGAATTTTCAATGTTTCGTCAGTCTAAAATTTTGAAAACGCATGTTCCAACCGTGCACGATTTCACAAGTCCATGGATCCCAATGGGCAGAGTCTCGAACGGTAATAGTTTCGAAAAAAACAAAAAATCGAATCGCAATGATTTGGATTTTCGGAAAATTAAAAATCGAATTTGAAAAAAGTCGAACTTAAATGAGCCTTCGAAACATTGAAAATTTGGAAACCTTCAGACGCACCCATAAAGAGATTCGCGTGGTTGTGACTAAATGACGGACTCATCGAAAGTTTGGGATACAATTTTACATACGGAAATTAGTGTTTTGAAAATGACGAATATCGAAATATGTACAAACGTATGCACAATTTGAAGTTACCTACACAGATCCGTTCGACATTGGCATCGTTCCGATTATTCACGAAAAAATATCAATGGAACAATCGTGTCAGCCCTGCGAGATGTTAACTCTCATTAGTCCGTGAATTTAACAAAATTAGGCCTCATTTCGATGTTCAAAAAAAAATCATTGAATCTCGATCAATATACATTTTTTTTTCGTGACACACTTGTGAGATCTGCGTACGTAAATTGTTACTTCAAATTGCATACTCGATTCGCTTTTCTCCTCTATACGATTGTGAATACTACGATTAAACCATAAAACATAAGAAATAATCAGTTAGAAAAAACATCTACATCTCTAAACATCAAAATCGTACAAATTCTCTTTTCGACTCTTTCGAGAACAAAAAATTACGCCAAAAATTTTTTAGGATGGAATGTTACAATTTTTTTCTTCTTTCTTTCTTTTTTTTCATTACCCTTCTACTTAAATAGCTTTTAATATTATTTTTATTTCTTTCGCGTTTCGTTAAATCAATGTTCGTTTTAGTCTGTTGTTTCCGGCACGGCAAGATATATACTTTTAGGAATGCATTTGGTTGATCGGCAAGGAATATAACGTTAATACGATTTATCGATTTCACTTTGTCAAAGTGGGCAACGATGCGCGATAAACAGACGCGAAATCGCGTCACGAGAATTATTCTTCGGGACACAGAACCGAAGTTTTCTTTTTTTTTTTCTTTACAAGTTTGTTAGTCACGCAGATCGAGGAACTACGTTTCTAAGTTATACAGGCCCACAAAACATAATCGCGTATTCGTCACGAAATAGGCCGTACGATCTAGGATCCATGACGATCACGAACGTAACTCGTTAATTTTTTTTTTTTCGTTTTCTTTTTTTTTTTTTTTTTTGTAAAAAGCTTAAGCTATAAATTTGTTGTATTTTCTTCTTTCTTCGTCTTCCTTTTTCACGGTATCAGTACGTTATTGCATCAGTCCCTTCGGTCCCTCGAAGTCTTCTTATTCTACCGCTAATTATCATTATTATTATCATTATTAATATTATTATTATTATCATGTTATTATTTTTTACAATTATCTTAGTTGAACATGCGTGCAGCTCAGCACCTTTTTCCGAACGTTAATATAATCAACAATAATAATAAAAAATGATAATTAAAGAGCGGTGCTTTCGATGGGCGACGCGTCTCTCATCGGTTCGCGACGTTTGTCCGTATTATCGCGACAAATATCGTCATCGTTGTCAATTCGTAATTTATCGAGATCGATGTCCGCGAAAAAATCGCTTCTCATCGTTCCAACAGCGCTGTCGGAACCGAAGCTGTCGCGTCTGCCGCACAAGTCTTTGTAACACGCGTCGTAACTGTCGTAATTCCGGATTTTGTCGACGGCATTGAAATCCGTCGCGTAAACGCATTTATCGTTGTCATCGCGATTATCGAAAATCTCCGTTGATCGGCAAGCCGCTCGATAATCGTTCATGCCCCCGGAATCGTCGCATCTGTCGCGATAATTCGCTCGTGGTTCGATAGTTCCGAAATCTTCGTTCAATCGTGAAAAATCATTTTTCTTCAATGTGCTTTCGTTCGAACAAAAACTGTCGGTACGATAGACATCGTTTCTCTTGAGGGTGCTGGAATCCGACGCGAAACTTTCGTGTCTGCGAACGTCGTTAGCGCCAGCGCTATCGACGTTCGTCCCGTCGTCTTCGCCAAATCGATTCTCGTCGAAACGACGAAGCGTCGGATTGTCGGCAACCGCGAGACTCGTGTGTCTCGACAGAATGCATCCCACGCTCGACACTGTGCTTTCGTGTCGCGTGAGATCGTTTATTTTCGCATCTCGTGGAATATCACGATTGCACGGTAATCGTGATTTTTCCGAATCTTTCGTTATCGAAGCCGCATCGACGTTGGACGTTGTCGAAGTTTCATCGCGTGAAAATGCATTCTTCGTTTGTTCCTTGGTCGGTGAAATTTTCATTCTACGAAGATAAGAACCCGTCGCGGTTTTTCCAACTTCCGAAGATTTTTTCTTCGTATCGCTGTTGTTCAAACTTTGTTGTCTGGACAATGATTTTGGGGATTTGTTTTCGAACGAATTTTTCAATTTGTTTATCTGTTTGAAGTAAGAACCCACGAGACCGCCGGAATCCGGTGACATCCAAGATTTTTCGGATTTTGGGTGAGAAACGATGTTCGAACTTCGCGAATTATCGATCGGTTTGTCGTCGATGATTTCGTTGGTTTTTTTACAAATCTGCGTAGGCGCGGTCACTCGATAAACATAATTATTGTCATTCGACCGAGGTTCCGCGGGAACTTCAAAACTTTCAACGCGATTACCACTTCCGACGTATTTTATTTTATCGACGTTGGGCGATTTCGCGTCAACGATAATTTTTTTCACGCTCGAACGTTGTCCGATCGTTGACGATGGATCATCGTCGACCGGAGAATCTTTCGTTCTGTTTCGTCGCAAATAACGACCGCTGAAACCGCTTATATCCGGTGATATTATGATTTCCGGTTTTTCCATGTCGATTATCGTTTCCTTGGATCGTGAATTTTGTCGCGAAAATCTGCCGCAAGCGGATGTCCCAACGTCGTTTTGTTTGCTCGTTTGTCGCGAATAACGTCCACGTGGATTCGGAGCTTCGGGAATTTTAAAATCGTCGATTTCTTTGACGCTTGGTTCGCGTTCAAGCGTACTGTCCTCGCAACAATTGGCACGTTTTTTTTCCTGATGCACCAGACCCTCCTTGATGGGTTTGAGTTGGGGCCCGAGAGTCTCCGGTGTCGTTGATTCGCTGCTCGACGGACTCGGACCCGTGTAATTTCTTATGTCCGAATCCAAATCCGGCGGCAATGGCGCACCGACCGACAGATGCATCGCCAAACCTTCGAACCAAACTTCCATGACCTCGAAAGGCGGACGTTTGTCCGGATTCAAATCGCAACACAAAAAAGCAATCATGTAAAACGTTTCCGGACAATTTGCGCAAAATTTTTCGCGAAATACTTTTTGATTCAATCCGAAATCCGAGGAACGGGGCAGATAATCGGGATCGGCTTGCACGCGTCCGATTATTTCGCAAAGGACGATGCCAAAACTGAATATATCGACTTTTTCGTCGTACTTGTTGCCCTTCATCATTTCGGGAGCCATCCAGTATGGATTGCCCACTACGGTGTAACGTTTTTTACGTTCCTTCTTCGAACAACGAACCTCGCTTGCGTCACCGTGTTTGCTGCTGTATTTACGTTTGTCCGGTGAATTGCCGTTTTGAATTATTCGAGCCAGACCGAAATCCGCGACGACCACTGTTTTGTCCTCGCGCACCAGACAATTGTGCGAATTTAGGTCTCGGTGGATTATGTTCATCGAGTGCAGATAAGCCATTCCCGCGGCTATGTCCTTGGCGAAGGACGTACGTTGCTCCCACGGCAATGATTCGTTGCAATCGTGTAACAAACCTCGCAATGTGCCGCCGGATATGTATTCCGTCACCAGATGAAGCTTTTTGTCTTTGTACAGCACACCGATGAAACGCAATACGTTGTTGTGATGAAGCGAACGAAGTACCGCGACCTGAAGATCGAGAAAGCGTTTAAGGTTTTTTTTTCATTTTTTTCATTTTTCATTTTTCGACGAAATGCGAGAAATATTTTTTTTACGTTTATGAAACGCTAGACTGTGGTGTATGTACGATTCACTGAACGATCTTATTCATTCGCAAACGATTATACTGATTTTCATCTAATTTTGAAATTTATAAAAAATTATATATATATATTTCCGAAAAGTTCGATTTTTGAGATGTCGAAAATTAGTAAAAAGCCGATATTATTAAAAAAAATCAAAAGTGCGATTTTTAACGCCTAGGCCTACTTCTTTTGACGAAAAGTTCGATTTTTGGGATGTTAAAAATTCGGAAAAATCGCCGATAATTTAAAAAATTTAAATTTCGCTGAACTCTTCATTCACAAACTGCGTTTAATATTGTACTGACGAAACATTTTTTGATTTTTTTTTTAATTTCAGATGAGCCGATGCGGAGATATCATGCTCACCGCAAGTGCTTTTAAAAAAAAACGTGTTTTATTACAACGGCGAAAGTTCTCCCAAAATTGTAAAAATGTTAATGAAAGAATCCATACAAGTACCTCAAGACACGGTGTAATTGATACTGTATCGTGTATACTAATAAAATTATGTTAACACAGCATAAAAAAATCATGAAAATCTCGTAATTTTTCCGAAAACAACAAGATTCAATAATCTATATCAAACGTGCTTGTGTTTGTCGCGACTCTATTATCGTCACCAATCGTTCTCACCTCTTTGAGAAAATTTTTTTGCGCATCCTCGTCGACCCTGTACAATTCTTTCAGCACCATGACTTCGTTCGTGTCGCGATGAGTGACTTTGTAAACCTGTCCGAAAAAACCCTTGCCCAAAAGTTCACCCTTAACGAGATCGCTAGCGCGAAATATTCGTTGATTTTTCGGTTCAACGCGAAACGATCTGGTGCGGCTCAAATCGCACGTTGAACTGGACGGAGGTGAGCTGACAAGGGAACAAAAAAATTTTTAAAAAAGCAAAAACAAACCAAAATTAACGAACAAACGTGACTAATATTATTTACCTTATTAAACGCACGATATTCGAGTGAAAAGAAAAATATTAAAAAATAATAAAAACCAACATACCCGTCGAGCAATCGCGACATCGAACTACTGCGTTCCTTGTTCGTTGGATCTCTGGTTCTCCGTAGTTGTCTGCTACGATTACCGCTGATGTAACCCTCGTCGCGACGTTTGAAATGCCGATCTTTGCCATCGGGACTCGTTCGCGGACTGACCGCGGCAGTTAAAATCGTCGACGGCGTCGTCGGATTGTTCGTTCGTCGGGAAAGCGCGTCGGGATCGTGCTCGATCGTCAGTTGCAACACCGTGTCCGAATAACGTATGAGATTCTCGATGTTTTCCACCGGCTGATCCTTGACCGGCGTGCCGTTTACTTCGAGTATACGATCGCCTATGTGCAACGACATGAGGTCGCCGGACATGTTTAGTCTGCAAAAATTCCATCGACACCAATTGAGCATACGCAAAAAATTAATTTTTTCGTGGATGCAAAAAAATGAAAGAAGACGAAACAAAAAAAATACACATATTCTAGAAACAAGCAATATCCTAATCAAAAACGCATGATAAAAGTAAAAAAAAATGGACTGCACAGTAAAAAGTATTTAGCATCGATTAAGGGGTTACACACCTCGAGATTTTCGGAAAACCGTCTTAAAATCGTCAGGAAAATCGGAATTTTATCCTTTGGATAAAATTTGTTGTTTATAATTTCAAGAATATTTCGAGCTGTTGAGCATATTGAAATTCGAATTATTTTCTGAGTTATAGCAATTTTAAGAGGGCGCAACACAATATGCCCTCATCTAAGGTACGCCCGCAATTTGCGTTTTTCTCGTAACTACTTTTTTTACGATTTTGATGAAATTCATATCACATATTCTTTATAACATTATCTACAATGTATCATAGGATTTTTTTCATTGGATTCCGCGTTCATTTTTTACGAATTTTTTTAACTCAAAATTTTTCTTTTTTTCTCAGACGGTGCCTCGAAAAGTAAAAAATTCCGTAATAGACGAGGATTTTTAAAATAGTCATACTCGGTGGCTCATATCTTCGCCATTTTTCAATTTTTAATTCCTCTTCATTTTACTGTTCATAAAACTGTTGTTCATGAAACTAATTTGTATAAAATGGAAATTATTTTATGTATTTAATAGCAGCGAAAAATAAAAATATTGTTCTTATGTCGATTTTTCCCAGCACCAAGGTGATGTAACCCCTTAATGACGATTTATCGAATTCCTTTTATTTGGAAGAAATTTCGTCCAAACATTTTTTTTACCGTGCAAAATAAGACAAACAGAACAATTTCACTCCGGACATGTTCCTACATAACGAAAAAAAATCGTGATTCACGTGAAACGCAACTGTGCAAAGTTTCAACGTTGATTCTACAACTGGAAGAGGGAGGGAGGGAGAAAAAAAACATAACACAAATCAGCGAATTTTCTGACGCAACGAAAGACAGAACGTAAATACGATCTACGTGTGGTGAATACGGGATTGACGTGCATATTGATTATCGATTATCATGTGAAATACCTATGATTAGAGAATCGGCAGCAAAGCCTAAACAGAACCTCCATCACAGAGGACACCAGCTTATTGATTTTTCCACGAACATTTCTCATTAACCTGCAGTTACACGAAGCAATCAAGAGTCATTAGACTGCCCCGTCATTACGAAACGACCCTTAAATACCCTTAAGTCACGCGATTTGTCACGACAAAACTTTTGACGCATCTCTAACGAACGTGTACCAGGAAAAAAATATATATATACTCGTGACTCATTTCTGATAAATTTTCCAGGTCACTTTCAACGTGCTCGTGTTTATTACTCTGGATATTTTAGAGTTTCCTGGATATTACTCACTACTAGGAATCTCATAGGATTCCTTGAAAACAATTTTTTTTTTGTTTTATCTGCTAAACAATATCAAAGAAAATTAATTTTTTTCTGACTCTTAATGCTTGATGAGCCAAAAATTCGTTTTGAATTCAGTTTTTACGAATAAAGACTAACTCTTGAACGTCATAACGAGTATCAAATCAAACTGTACCCTAAAAAAGGAGAATAACAATTTATTTGTATTTTTTTTTAGTAGTAGTAACATTTTTTATATTTGTCGACGAAAAATCAATCGAGATTTTTTATTGTTTTTCTTGTTGTACCCAGGGTGTAAGATCAAATTTACTCACTCGGATATACGCAGGAGCGCGCATCCACAGTTTCGCGGACTGGGAGTCGCGTCTACCGTTAATTTGATGTTTCTCGTTTTTTCGTCATTTTTCAAACTCGGCGGAATTTCCACGAGTCTTATGCTGTGAGGTTTTCGCAAGAACGGATAATTCGCGGTTCTCTTGAGCGGTTGCATCTGACGTTTGTAACAATTGCCGCAATAAAGTTTGGATCTCTCGACGAGGGCGTAACTCTCGCCGTCGCCGATGAACGCGCCGCACGAATTGCAGGCGAAACATTCGGGATGAAATTTGTGATCGCCAGCCAGCATGACCGGCCCCGTGATGACCTGGCCGCAACCCTGACAGGCTTGGCCGTAAGCCGCCCAGTAGTCATCCTTGCAGAACAGCAGGCCGTCTTTTTCAAAGTACCACGACGAAAGCGCCGCGTCGCACGCCGAACATCTGCGCAGGGAAAGAAATTTGGTTATTCGGAGTCTTGATGAACGGCAAAGATCGCTGTTGCTCGATGTGCTCGCTCGTATCTACGTTCCTTTCATTAATTTCACTTCGATATTGATTTTCAATAACCGCAGAGTATCGACAAAAAACAAAAACTCAACGCAGAACAGCCTCGAAGTGTTCGCCAAACAATTATCAATTGTTATTCCAAACAAATGTAAAAAGAGAAAAGTATCGGTATCCATTTTGAATCGATGCCAATACTCATTTGGAATGAAAGATGTAACGCTTCACAAGACATCTCAGCAATGAACGAGAATAAGTCTCGAAAGATGTGAAAAATTAGGTTATGCGTTGTCAAGAAAAAAAAAGTACGATCGCTCGGATCAAACTCATTACTGGAAGCAATCTATGTGCCACTCCTGACTCAGCGCTTGAATGAATTCTTCGTCGTCTATGGGGTTCAGACAGCCTGCGCATATGAGCGGCCCGCCGCCTTCTCCGCCGCCAGGATCTGAAACCAATCGCAAACAAACGACACAAAAATATCAATCTCAATTCATAAATAAAAATCTACGCATACACACAATCTGAAAGTGTAAAAAAAAAGTCATGTCAACCATGTCGCTCATACCCAGATGGGTTCATATCGGTACAAAAAAAAGAAAAAAAAACAAGGCTCCTATGATTCACTGCACAAAACGGCAATTTCCGAATTGTAAACACGAGATGCGTCTAACGTCAGTCAGTGACGAAAAAAAATAATGATTACGTCGAATCGATAGTTTCGTACGTAAACGAATTTTTCGTGCATCTAGATTTCGTTCGACAATCATTTTGTCCGGCCATTGTGGGGATATATTTTTTTCGAACGATTGAAAACGAAGAAACTTGAACGAACGTGACGCCCACGCGTACGCGCACGAGACGTTTGTCAGCCAAAGTCAGGCATCCACTTGGCACCGAATGGAGTCTCCTTATCGCGTAGCACGCTCGTTTCACAGACGATTTTTTTTTCATTATCACGTCGGAAATAAACGAAACAACGTAAATTCCAATATCGTCGCTATTATGTTTCAATGAAAAGGGTTTAACGATCGAGTCAATGTCGACTTGTTATTTTTTTTTCTTCGTTTGTTTCGTTGTTTTTATTCGAAACGTACCGTTCGTCGAGGCCTCGTCCATCACGGCATTTATGTTGAGATTTCGGAGTCACGCAATTCGACTCGCGCGAGAACACACATAGACACGGGGGCGCCCGCGCGTGCGCACTGCGGACGTAAAGGCTTACACCCACGATCGACGACTCTCGATCCGACTGACCGACCGTGGTGACGTACCAAGTCGTATGTGCAACTTTGCAGCTCTTGGCTTGCGCCGGAGGGACGCCTATCCCGACGATTCCCGAGTATTCACGAGGATACACGACTCGACGTTGACGCTCGCATTTATTTTGTATTTTTCATTTTTTTTCACATTTATTTTTTGATTAGGTTATTTACGATCGTTGTCTTTGTTTTGTTTGATAAACATTTCGAAAGCATGTTTTTGAAATTGATCGATTATATCGATTATGTATATGCGTTCAGAGATGAGTAGAGAGATCTCCGGTGCCGTGTTGAAATTTTGTAACCTGGGCCGCCGGATTCGTCGGCTAGAATTAACGATGGTTCGTTAGAACGTTAGTACCGAACGATTCCGACCCGACGTCGTGGCGATCGCCTAATATAACGAGTCGGGCTCAACGCTCCAGTTCGTAATAGGTGACGACGGCTCTACCTTCTTTCTACAGCGATTTACGACGATGGACGAACGCCGAGTGCGCGAGAGACGTGCCATCGGCGCTCGCTGCGGAGGGAGGGAGATGGAAGTAATGTAGACCTAATCTAACGATTGATTCGCATAGGGATGATCTTGTATAGGTCTGTCGTAAACGGATTTTGGTTTGTAGTAGAAAAAAAAAGGTTTTTTTATACAAAAAAAAAAATTGACGAAAATCGATGTGTCATGAAAATTGATTCTTATGCGTTAATCTTCAAGAGTTGGGTGTGAAAAGGTTTGTAGTGAGCGTCATTTCGTTTGTAGCAAAGCCGAAAGAAAGTTTTTCGGACTTTTAAGGGTTTCTGGACCCCCAATTTTGACGAAAATCGAATCTATTGGTTCATTCACATGGAGATGGCTCTGTATGTGTGATCAAACGGTTGATTCACATAAGGGTACCCTTGTATGTGTCTCTTGTAACCGAGTTTTCGTTTGTAGTAGAAGAAAAATGATTTTTTTATGAAAGAAAAATTATTTTGACGGAAAAAAAAATTTTTGACGAAAATCGATGGGTCATGAAAATCGATTCTTATGCGTTAATCTTCTAGAGTTGGGTGTGAAAAGGTTTGTAGTGAACGTCGTTTCGTTCGTGGCGAAGCCAAAAACAATTTTTTCGGACTTTTAAAGGTTTTTAGACCCCCAATTTTGACGAAAATCCAATCCAACGGTTCGATCACACGGAGATGGCTTTGTATGGGTGATCCAACGGTTTATTCTCATGGGGATACCCTCTTATATGTCTCTGGTAACCGAATTTTCGTTTGTAGTAGAAAAAAAAATGGTTTTTTGATGAAAAAAAATTTTTTTTTTACGAAACAAAAATTTTTTTCACCGAAAATCGATGGGTCATGAAAATCGATTCTTATGCGTTAATCTTCTAGAGTTGGGTGTGAAAAGGTTTGTAGTGAACGTCGTTTCGTTCGTGGCGAAGCCAAAAACAATTTTTTCGGACTTTTAAAGGTTTTTAGACCCCCAATTTTGACGAAAATCCAATCCAACGGTCCGATCACACGGAGATGGCTTTGTATGGGTGATCCAACGGTTTATTCTCATGGGGATACCCTCTTATATGTCTCTGGTAACCGAATTTTCGTTTGTAGTAGAAAAAAAAATGGTTTTTTGATGAAAAAAAATTTTTTTGTTACGAAACAAAAATTTTTTTCACCGAAAATCGATGGGTCATGAAAATCGATTCTTATGCGTTAATCTTCTAGAGTTGGGTGTGAAAAGGTTTGTAGTGAACGTCGTTTCGTTCGTGGCGAAGCCAAAAACAATTTTTTCGGACTTTTAAAGGTTTTTAGACCCCCAATTTTGACGAAAATCCAATCCAACGATCCGATCACACGGAGATGGCTTTGTATGGGTGACCCAACGGTTTATTCTCATGGGGATACCCTTGTATATGTCTCTGGTAACCGAATTTTCGTTTGTAGTAGAAAAAAAAATGGTTTTTTGATGAAAAAAAATTTTTTTTTTACGAAACAAAAATTTTTTTCACCGAAAATCGATGGGTCATGAAAATCGATTCTTATGCGTTAATCTTCTAGAGTTGCGTGTGAAAAGGTTTGTAGTGAACGTCGTTTCGTTCGTGGCGAAGCCGAAAACAATTTTTTCGGACTTTTAAAGGTTTTTGGACCCCCAATTTTGACGAAAATCCAATCCAACGGTCCGATCACACGGAGATGGCTTTGTATGGGAGATCCAACGGTTTATTCTCATGGGGATACCCTCTTATATGTCTCTGGTAACCGAATTTTCGTTTGTAGTATAAAAAAAATGGTTTTTTGATGAAAAAAAATTTTTTTTTTTACGAAACAAAAATTTTTTTTCACCGAAAATCGATGGGTCATGAAAATCGATTCTTATGCGTTAATCTTCTAGAGTTGGGTGTGAAAAGATTTGTAGTGAACGTCGTTTCGTTCGTGGCGAAGCCAAAAACAATTTTTTCGGACTTTTAAAGGTTTTTAGACCCCCAATTTTGACGAAAATCCAATCCAACGTTCCGATCACACGGAGATGGCTTTGTATGGGTGACCCAACGGTTTATTCTCATGGGGATACCCTCGTATATGTCTCTGGTAACCGAATTTTCGTTTGTAGTAGAAAAAAAATGGTTTTTTGATGAAAAAAAAAAATTTTTTTTACGAAACAAAAATTTTTTTCACCGAAAATCGATGGGTCATGAAAATCGATTCTTATGCGTTAATCTTCTAGAGTTGGGTGTGAAAAGGTTTGTAGTGAACGTCATTTCATTTGTAGCCACGCCGAAAGAAAGTTTTTCGGTCTTTTAAGGGTTTTTGGAGCCCCCAATTTTGACGAAAATCGAATCTATTGGTTCATTCACATGGAGATGGCTCTGTATATATGATCCAACCGTTGATTTACATAGGGCTATACGCTCGTATATGTCTCTGGTAACCGAGTTTTCGTTTGTAGTAGAAAACAAAATGGTTTTTTGATGAAAAAAAAATTTAGGAGCGCTATTGCCGATCCTGGTCGAGTCAAGATGATCTCTCCGTCTTCCTCGCTCCGCAGCGAGCGCCGATAGCGCTGTCACGGTATAGCGCGACGATTTCGTCGCATTTGCCAATCATTCCCTCTAGTTATCGCACGCCGACAGTGGTCACGACGCTCGCCGAAGGTGAGCCACGGCGACAGACCTCACTGGAGATCTCTCTACTTACCTCTGATGAGTTGTTCCAATTTTTTGCGGTCATCTTACCCCGGTCATATGACCGTTCGGAGTTGTAAATCATTGTTCGCGGCCACAGTTGATCTTTGCGATGAGACTCGAGAACATTTGACTGCCACGGACATTTCATCAGTCAACCGTTCTCGTATTTTCTCTGACGACTCAATCATTACGGTAAATATATCTACGGCAAATTTTAAGTTAATCGGTTTATTAGCTGTTGAGATTATTGCCCTCAGTTGCAAAAGGTCAGTGTTTTCGTAATTTATTACGTATTGCACTATTGTATTTTAATTTACATATCCAGCAATACAATCTGTTTCAAGTAAAAATCTCCGATTATATATACATATAATAAACAAAATGCTCATTCTTCTTTGACACGATCTCCTTCATAAGTACGTATTCGGTGTTGTTCAAATTTCAAACCACGTCCATCCGCATCGGGGATGTTGATCATACCCACGCTTGATCAAAGCAGCGCTAAAAAAAAACAAAACCATGAAACATCTCGTCGGACCTATTCTCGATTATCCCGTCGGGGTTATTTAATGCCTGACCTTTCCATCCTCACGAACTGTGCCGTCCATCGGTGGTCTTTTGGTGAAAATGCATTTATCGCGATACCTACATCCAAACACTTGACAGTGATCCTCCACCTGGTACATAGGCAATAGGACATTCGAACGAAACCAATGACAATAATTCGACGAAGTTTAAAATAATTCATCTCTAGTATTGACTGAACTCACCCAACAAGGATTCCATAATTTCGGAAATTTATTTTGACATTGTCCGAAGAGATTCAGCCACGTTCCTGGCCAAAATCTGTCTTCATCAGAAAATCCAAATGGTCGTTGGTGCATGCACGATGTTTCGTTGGTTCTGTGTGATCAACAATAATTGTATA
Source organism: Diplazon laetatorius (assembly GCA_963662125.1). Classification (NCBI taxonomy): domain Eukaryota; kingdom Metazoa; phylum Arthropoda; class Insecta; order Hymenoptera; family Ichneumonidae; genus Diplazon; species Diplazon laetatorius. The sequence continues at coordinate 11,187,240 of OY759152.1, forward strand.
AAATTGGGAGTCCCCACTCACGTAATTAATGCAAATATTATTGACGGAGTCGAGTTCAATAGTCGATTTCAGGCTGCGAATGTGTACCTGAAGAACGTTTTGAGATGATAAGAAACGCACGGGGACCAGCCGATTGTCGTGCCTTCATCAGTTTTTTGGAAGCTCATGTAAAATGGTTCACTGGAACACGCTTCAAATTCTGGCTCGTAATTGTCGATCCAATCCACATCGAAACTGTTGATAATTTTTTGACTTTGAATTTTTTAAACTTTGACGACAATGAGATATCAACCATATGCGTGACGTGATTATGTTCATAAAAAAACGAAGTGCATATCCGTTGATGACTTGTTAACGAAAAATATTGTCAACCGATTTTTCCGATATAATTAATGTCCAGATAATAATCTAATACATAACGGGTATCTCATATGTACCATCGGACAAGCGCTTCGGCGAACGACATCATGCCCCAGACAGTCATATCGTACATCACAATGGCCATACGTTTGTCGTTGTGGCAGATGCCTCTTCCATTATCCGACCACGCTGGTTATCGGAAACAATGTAAATAAATTATTGCTCATTAAATTGATCCGTTGTTAAGGTGCATGAGCTTCGTTTATCGAAACTTACCTTCGTAAATTTGGTTGTCATCCGGTTTCAATCGGTCAATCAGGGGATCCCTGTTTGATAAATTTTTACAATTACGTCGATTCAGTTGAAGCATGGGAGAAAAATCGTAAATTAAAAATTGAATTGCAGCTGTCTCACTTGACCATAGCCATAATGACGTCGTAAGTAGCAAAGGGAAATCTCATATCCTCAGAGCGGAAAAAATTCTGTATCCGTCTAATCATGGCGCGTCCACCTAATTTTTGAGCGGTCGATGTATTTCGTGCGATATAAGGCGTTGCGAATTCGTCCTAAAAAAGTTATCGATCGTCGTGGAAGATTTATTATCGTCGTGATTATGGTCAAAAATTGTTGAATCGGAACGAATCGGTTACCCGTGGTATTATTATTCCCGTGATTTTCAATCGAACCTGAGGATCATCGAATTGACGATACAACATATCGACGACATTCAGATACGCTATCAACTCGATCACAAAATCGTCCACGTTCGTATATTTCCTGAAAAATTGTTGATTATTGATATTTGTACGTTACCTTGATGTTCGGATCGTTTTTGTTCTTGTTTTTTTAAAAAAAATTTTTTAATGATCTCACAATACTGAATCGTAGGCCGCGGAAATGAGCACTTTTGGATAAACCACATCCGTTTCATTAGCGGCTTCCGTATTCGATTGTCGTCTTTTGCGGGGATTGATGTTCAAACTATTCGGCATTTGTGCTGTGTTCAACGAAAATCATTGTTATAAATCTCCAAACTTATTCTTTAACACTCGCGATCGACGTGAATGGACTTTTACTGGAAACCCTTCATGAACTGGTCAAAAATAAATAGTTCAACCGTATTGCCGAATGTTTAATTTTCTAAATATAACAGATTGCAATTAAGAGCTTTGAAAAAATGTATTCTACCTAATTCGTAAAACTCACCGCCATGCGCATTACGAAAGTACTCCTCCGGTCCTTCGGGAGGCTTGAAAACTGCAAGTACAAGCCGAGACGCATTGTTTCGAGCCTCGGTGAAATTCGTAGATTCCGTTACGACTGAAGCGTCCACGGTATCGTTATCCGCATTCGAAGTATGACGTTTTAAGTAAGGCTCCCACAACTCAATCGGCAAACTCTTGGCGACATACTCTCCGTCTATTATACCAATCTGAATTGAAACATTGATTAATCATCAACACAATACTATATTGTTATTATTTTCTAGATTGTAAATTGATATGCAGTTCGAAACTATCGTGACATGATATTATTTGTCACTTCAATCGAATCGTTTCCAATTGCCCGATCAACCGGAACAACGACGATTTCGACGATTTCGAGCTGTCCCCTTCTGGTCGAAAAATCCCAGTTGAATAATGAATCATCGAGAAAAGTGATACGCACACAACGTCCAATATCATCGGAACTCTTGAAGAAAGTTAACGCAGCCCCGGCTTCCGGATTTTGAAAAAAGTCGAAATCGATGCGATTGAGAATCTTGAAAAGATGGAAATATCATTATTTTACTTTCAATACATTGATGTTCAAGTCACGATTGATTTTTTTCATCAAGAATTCATTTATCAAAAGCGATCATTCGCTGAAATAATTACTTCGGGTTGTGGAGTATATTTAACGTTGTTATAAGCCGACGGTTTGTGTTGAGCAAACCATATGCCCGTTGTGTTAGGTGTGATGAGTTCCGGTTCAACGAATTTCAGAACGGTGGTCATATTTCTACGAGAAATAGTCCGTACTCTTACATGAGTCATCGTTGTTTCATTCGATATTTCCGTTTCAAACGTCTCGATTAGTTCGACCTTCGGAACTAAAATCATACAATGCATTGTACATTTTACTCTTTCATAGAGCAAATTGTGCGACAGTCAAAAGATTTTTTTATGGGTATTTTGATGTCAACATGTTCAAAATATTCTAAAACCGCGGTTTTTGTCGCATTTTACAGGTTTTAGAATTTTTCTTTTTTGGAGATACTTCATTATGTCCTCCAGTTGAAAATTCAGATGGGGCAGGTGTAAAAATGTATTATTTGCATGGCCGCTCGCCTGATATAGGACGTCACCTTAAAAACTATTTTTTTTAATTATATGATCTTACCAGTTTTAGTTCCGAAAAATCGTTGTGCTTCTCCGAGAGTCATGTCTTGAAAAATACTTTCATCGCTGACTATTTCGTTAAATAACACAAACAAAATGTTTATAATGAAGAAAACTTTGAGTTTGTTGAATTGAGACATGGCGAGACTTTTGAGTAGTCACCCGACACGTTACTCGTTCCAGCAGATGGTCGGGAATGGATGGGCGCCTTACTCTTCGTTCGAATGTGTACTCGGAGTCACATATACTCGGAGTTTGACTAGCACCAAATGCGTATGGCACCGAGAATCTATTTTACCTGATAGGCGATAACACCCGCAAACCCAGAAAGTTATGTCACGTCTGGTAAGAAATTATACGTAAAAAATATTTGTACTTTACGGCATTCTTCAAGGACTGATAATAATTGTACAGCTTTTTTGAACAATATAAATACGTGGCGGTATGTTAATGAATCTACGCGATGATCGTTCACGTACTCGCTTCAAACGGCGCAGTAACTGGCTACTCTTACAGAGCATGAAATTTCTGTTTTTAAAATGTACAATGTTCGCTTATCACGCGATGACGTACGAATCAAACAATTGCACAGAAAATACTGTGCCAACCGGATTATTATTGTGTTAAAATTCCATACATCGATCGGGCCTTCGAGCGTTTGTCCAATTGTTCAAATACAATATCAAATGCTACCATACTATTCAGATATGTGGAATGAGCATGAATCAGCCGAACGGTATACCCGTTTCGATTTAGAAAAAAATTATTAAGCCCTTGTCGTTCTCTATTCCCGTCGATTACGAATATCACCGAATTTTTAGTCTAGAATAGAAGGATTCTTCATTTTTCACGTTGCTTGTTTTAATGCTGAGAATATGTATTTTTTTCTCCACGACCTCTGGGAGCCGAGAAAATGGTCAATGAATGCATTTTAACTTGTTCATTTATTTCTACATGTTCAAATCTTCGCGGGCTTCGGAGTCTTATACCGGGTGGCGGTCTTGAGCACGTCCGAGCTAACTGTGACCTTATCATTAGCACTAGATAGTACCTTCGCATTTTGTAGCTAGGTCTCTCTCGCTCCGCCCCGAGTGCCCATGGCGCTATCTCACTCGCACTCGTTGCAGACGCGAGGGGTTCGGAATCCCCTTAAGGTGATGGAAGACCTATTCGAGTGCGAGAGAGACAGCGCCATCAGCGCTCGCTGCGCAGCGAGCGAGAGGGAGAGAATTTTTGTCTTCCATCATCTTAATTCGCAGCCGCATCAACGAGGTGAACGTGTTTCTCCTAATACTGAAATTTTGTTGTAATCGTTGTAATGCAGATGAATCCAAAATGGCGGCTGTTAAGCATGACGATACTTGTCCAGATTACACAGTCGTAACAATATGTTACGCGGAAATGATGCACCGATCACATTTACCTATCCGAAGATTTATCGTAATCCATGATGAACTACCGTATTATTGTGATTCATAAATTATCGTTCGTTAATTTGTTTTTATCTAATATGACAACCATCAGCCGGTAATGCAGAAACGAGTCACATGAGAACAAACGATGTATCGAAGGTGCGAAATCGATACTGCGTGACGTCGCACACGACTGATACATCGGCTCTGTCACTTGTGTGCACATACGAACGAACAACGATAATTTTGGTTCTAACATCCGTTAATAATGGCAACACACGAGGACGATGATATCGAAGAATTGCAGTCCACCGTTTACACTTTTCCCGACAGTGTTCAGAAAGTTATTGAACAGGTTAGGAAATCGTGAAACCTTCGGTTGTCAAATTTTTTACTCCTGACATATTGCTCCGTTATTTCGACATGTAGTTCACATTATTAAAAAAAATAATTTAAAAAACCAATCCGTAACATTGAAATTTCATTCGTATTGCAGGTTCTGCCGAGCAGCGATCCGTTAGATCAGCCAAATTTCAATGTAGTCGATTACATCAACACGCTGTTTCCTACCGAACAGTCGCTGTCGAATATAGACGACGTTGTGAACGAAATGGAACTTAAAATCTGTTCCATAGACAAAGAAGTGAGATCGGTGGTGAGAGGTCAGACAAATGTGGGTCAGGATGGCAGAGCAGCTTTGGACGAGGCGCAAAAAGTCATAAGACAATTGTTCATTCACATAAAAGACATAAAGGACAAAGCCGAACAGTCCGAAGAGACCGTGAAAGAAATAACGCGGGACATAAAGCAATTGGATTTTGCAAAAAGAAATCTCACCGCTTCGATAACAGCTTTGAACAAATTGCACGTTTTGGTGGGCGAGGTGGACAGTTTGAAGTTAGTGATTTCTCCGTCGCAGTACCCAATTTGAAAATCCATGAAAAATTATCTTTTCGTTGAAGAAAAATAATTTTTTTGATTTTTTTTTCTTTTTTTTTGGTCAGCTTGACTTCTTGATTTTGATTCTGAAAAATGAAAACCAGTTGACTTACGAGTCTGTGTTGTTACAGAGTATTAACGCAGCAGAAACAATACGGAGAGATTGTACTGAAACTGCAGGCAATAATGGAAGTGATGAGGTATTTCAGCAGCTACATGGACATACCGCAGATAAAGCAACTGTCCGATGAGGTACGCAAGATTGAGATAGAATTGGCGCAGCAAATAACGTCGGATTTCAAGGAAGCATTTTCGGGACAAAATCCAAAACATTTTACACAATTGACCGAAGGCTGTTTGGTCCTGTCCGTCCTGGATCCGAAAGTCAAGTGAGTCTTCGTCACCATTTTGCATCATCAGCAAAACTTGTCATTACACACGGACGTTTTTTCCAAATGTGTTTAATCGACTTTTTGGCACATTCTGAACACGAACATTGTTCACATATTGAATATAAACATTTTTACAGGAGAGATCTGCTCACATGGTTCGTAGGTGTACAGCTTCAAGAATACGCTCATCTGTTCGACGAGAATCAGGATTACGCGTGGCTCGACAAGATCGATCGACGTTACACGTGGATAAAGAAACATTTGTTAGATTTCGAAGTTAAATTTGGAAATATATTTCCTCCTGATTGGGAAATATCCGAAAGAATCGCCGTACAATTTTGCAACGTAACACGCGAGGATTTGGCCAAACTGATGCACAAGAGACACGTTGAGATTGACGTGAAATTGTTGTTGTACGCGATTCAGAGAACAACGAGTTTCGAGGGTTTGTTGGCCAAACGTTTTTCCGGAATTACATTGGAAAGTTCGAATTCGTCGATTGGTAAAACGGGGTTGACGAATGTTCACGAAGAAACCGCAGTTTCCAATAATCCATTTGAGGAAGGTGGCACGGAAAAGGTACATTCAAAAATATTAGTTTTTTTATTAATTATTCTTATAGCGTTAAAAAATGGTTTATAAAGAAAAAAAACTGTTTACTGCTAATTGGGTGGGAAACGAGTAGCGTGTTGGGCACGCACACGATAGAGTTCCCTAGTCACACTGTAGTAGCCATTGACGAAATACGTAATCTTCACAACAGCGTACGTTTTCGTGTGATGGTTATTTTTATATTTTTCTTAAACTATTTTTGCTACAGTGTTCGTTACAATTTTAATTGATTGTATTAATTAAAAGCTACATTCTGGAATTTTTCCCAATTTTTCGAATTGATAGTTCAGAAATTAGAGAGGCGGGGGGTAAACTCTGACTACTTTGAAAGCGAATATCTCGTGACTGACGGGTTGAAATGAAAAGGTCTCGAAACATTTTTAATTGCATTTGAGGAGACCTATTGAAAGACACCTCAGTCGATGGGGTGAGCAAAAAAAATGTCGAGTTCACATTTTAATATGTGGGAAAGACGTCATTTTTTAAAAAATGTTATCATTCCTGTGTTTGAGTCATCGATCCACGTCTGTTTACCAAATTTGAAATTAAAAAAACGATTGAATTCGATTGCAATCATCATTGGAATTGTGATCCAGCGTAAAATTCGAATCGACACGCTATATCACTTGTCTACACGATTTTATGATAACACAATTGATCTTTGTTTGAAAAAAAATAACCTTTCAGATCGAGAGTGAGAAAACCGTAGCGCCATCGCCATTCGTCAATCTCATAGGAAAATGTTTCGAGCCTTACTTGAACATATACATCGAGAGTTTGGATCGTAATCTCGCCGATTTGATGGACAAATTCGTGAGCGATTGCAAGAGCCAGCCACCAGGTGCCAAAGATTTCGATGGTGTCGAAGGTCCCAGTAGCGTTTTATCCTCGTGCGCTGATCTCTTCGTTTTTTACAAAAAATGCATGCTTCAGTGCACCCAATTGAGCACCGGTTCAATCATGTTGAATCTCGCCGAAACGTTTCAAAAGTACCTCAGAGAATACGCCCTCAAATTGCTCCAAAACAATCTGCCCAAGTACGATCGAATGTATCATTTAAAAATTTTAGTTCACGATTGTTTTTTTTTCGTTCATGTGCTCATATATCGTAACGTGTATTTTAGGATTGGTGGAAGTTCGAGCATAGGCACGAGTATGAGTAGCATAACTCGAGATTTTCGCGACCTCTCGACAGCTGGATTGATTCAAAACTTTCAAAGTTTTTTGAAGGAAGGAGAAAGCACGCGTTTCAGTAAAGAGGAACAGTCTCGCATTTGCTGGTGAGTTACTTTCGTATTATATCCCCCACATAGTGAAAGACAAAAAAAAATTGTCAGTTGTCGAAAAATGTCCAATTATTCAATCTTTGAATTTTTTGCTTATGATAAAATTTTTAATTAAAAAAATTCAATTTCAATAAAGTTCCTAAAGTATTTTTTTTCTCATCCTGTTGTTCAAAGTATCCTAACCACCGCGGAATATTGTCTGGAAACGACCCAGCAACTGGAAGAAAAGTTGCGTGAAAAAACGGACAAATGTTATTCGGAAAAAATAAATTTGTCTCAGGAACAAGATATCTTTCACAGGTAAGAAATTCCCCAATTATTCGCCAGATTCGTCGATTTTTGAATGACAAATTTTCTTTTTTTTTCAGCGTCATATCGAACTGCATACAATTGTTGTTACAAGATCTGGAAGCGCCTTGCGAGTCGGCACTGACGGCGATGACGAAGATACAGTGGGCCGGTGTGGAGAGCGTGGGCGATCAGAGCAGTTACGTGAGCACCATAGTATCTCATCTTCGGCAAACAATTCCGGCCATAAGAGATCGTTTGTCATCGTGTAGAAAATATTTTACGCAATTGTGCGTTAAATTCGTCAGGTACGTTTAATTTATATTTTTTTGAATTTCCGTCTCACGTTTTATACTTTGTTCAATCAACCCAGTCGATGGAACAAAGTATTTTATTTTATTGTACGTACTATCAACGATTTTATTTATTTTTTTATTAATTGAATCTTTGGAAAAAAATAATATAAGTCTTTTAAGTTTTTCGGTTAAAATTTCGCAGCTCATTCATTCCGAAGTTGGTCCAGCAATTGTACAAATGTAAACCTCTGAACGCGGTGGGAGCCGAGCAATTGTTGTTGGACGTGCACATGTTGAAAACTGCACTTCTAGATCTGCCATCCACGGGATGTCAGATATCGCGCAAAGCTCCGGCAACGTACACAAAAGTCGTGGTCAAAGGAATGGCAAAAGCAGAAATGATTCTCAAAATAGTCATGTCGACGACCGAATGTCCGCGAAGTTTTGCCGATCAATGCAGAAAGCTTTTGCCGGATTTGCAAATTTCGGAATTTCAGAAGATCTTGGATATGAAGGTACACCGAATTTGGACGTTTGGAGGGGCGGCATGATCACGATCGAACGACGCGACGATAACGCAAATTTCTCGATAATTTCAGGGACTGCGGAAAACCGAGCAATTGCAATTGGTGGAACAATTCAAACAGACCGGAAGCGCGGATAATTCGCGGGACAATCAGAACAACGCGTCACGAGATAGTCCCGAACACGAAGCTGGAAAAATCAAGAGACTTGAGAAATTAATTAAAAAACGAATGTAGATGATTTCAAAAATAATAATATTAATAATAATGATAATGTACATACAGTATGAATTGTAATATAACAAGTCGCGTGACTTCAACTTTAATCTACTCAGTTATTTTGTCCTTTCCTTCGAAACTTCCTTCGTTTGCGGCTAAACTTTGTAGGATCGACGGATGTCAAAATAATAATAGAAACAAGTGCAAGATTGATTTTTTTGTGTTTTTTTTTGTAGATTTTATTTATCGGTCAGATACGTTTGCAAATCCAAGATGTTAAACAGCTTTGCTCTAACCCTGCTTCTGGGCGAGTTCCTTAGCCTTAGCCTTCTCCAATTTCGCGATTCTCGCGGCAGACTTGCTACCGAGAAGACCACCGCCCCAGTGACGTCTGATCTCGTCGTGACGATCGTTGAAGTTCGTCTTGATGGCCTCGACGACCTTGGCGAAGTTAGCTCTGTCACCGGAATCCACCTAAGAAAAAAAAAGGGACAAGTCGATCAGTGACAATGAAAATACTCAGTAAGAACGCGACAGAGTGATTTGAAATATTTTATCAGTCGGTTTTTTATTATCACGGAATCTCATGGGATTGGCTCATAATTCTTTCATCATTTTGAATTTTTTTTTTTATATCGACACAAATTAAAAGAAAAGTGAGAAATAAACGAATAAGATGAATTCGTACCTGTGTGAGAGCGATTGAGGTGCAAGTCTTGCGTCTGACGAGACGTCCGAGACGAGCTTTACCCTTGATGATGCAGTAGGGGACACCCATCTTTCTGCAGAGTGCGGGGAGGAACAGAACAACCTGTGAAATAATGAAAATTTGAAAAATAATTAATGCGAGCCTGAGAAATGCAAAATAAATGTATCTCGTGCGGTTACATCAGAGTCAAGTCACATCCTCCGGATGAAAAAATAAATTTTATAATTTTTTTTTCTCCTCAGGTGAAGAAATTCTAACATCATTTGTGTACATAGGGGCTGGTTGTTGAACAGAACGGAAAGAGATTGTTTATTTGATTTTTACCTCGATGGGGTCGACGTCGTGGGCGATTACGACGAGCTGAGCCTTTTTCTGCTCTACGAGCGTCGTGACGGTGTTGGTGCCGCTGCGAACCACGTTCGGCCTCTTGGTTGGCGTGTCTTCTTTTTTGGCAGCCTTTTCTTCGGCCCTGGCCTTCAACCTCTTCTTCTTGGCGTCAGCCGATTCTGGGCGGTACTTTTCCAAGATTTTGAAAAGCTGGGTGGCTGTGGCGATAGAAAATTTGGATTTTTAACTTTGTTTAATCATGGAAATCATCAGAAGTATAACAGTTTGTATTTCCAACTAATGTTTTGGTTTTGCTTAGGACTCAGCGAATAAAAAAGTATAAAATTACTAATGCAATTGTTTCATAAATTACTATTTTCACAACTTGCGTTGCTTTGTTATTGAATACAAAAAACAGTGAACTTCCAGTACTATAGTTGTTAATTTATGGATACTATGGTTTAAAGTTTGCTACGAACATGATACAACGATGATCAACACCAAATTTACTGCGCTTCGACCCTGACCCTCAAATTTGTTAAAACGAACAATGTGTTTGGATTACGCTATTATTTGGAGTTCGACATACCAGTTTGTTTGTCCAGAGTCTGTGTGAACTGATTGATTGGCGGCGGAACCTTCAGTCTCTTCTGTAGGACAGCTCGCTGTCTCTGGATGCGAATGTACTTGGGCCATTTGACAAACCTGCTGAGATCGCGATCGGGTTGGATGTCTTGACCGATGCCAAAATTGCGACTGCGTTTTTCGAAAAGCGGATTGGTCTGCTTCTTGAGTTCGACTTTCTTGACCGCCAAGGGAGCGGCTGCTACCTTCTTTCCGGTCTTCTTCTTCGGCTGGGTATAGGAAAGTGAGGTTAGGTTAGCTTGTTTTAGTTTGCACCAATATTAAGCTTGTAAACGATTCGATTATAAAATTCTGATTGAACGGTAATTATGGATACGATCGATTCTGCGTATCAATTGCTTCGAGAATAAGACGATTTGCGAATTGAAAGAATTGACAATGACAACGTGTCGTGAGCGTGAACGTGAAGCAGACTTTCGTGCCGTGTGACATGACAATGTTCGATGATCGATAAAATTGGTAAATCATGTGTGACGATGAAAAATATACATATCGTCGTGTAGAGCGAATTTCGTACCTTTTTCTGGACCATGTTTGCGGTTAAGGATCCGCCGGATTCCTTAACACCTTGTGGAATCAAAAAGAATACACTTCGCGAAAGAAAACGCGAAGGATGGCGGCCAAGCGCGTAAAGAGAGGTCGTCCGGCAGCGCCACCATCACGTACTACGGTAAGAAAAAAAGTGGGGAGTGCGCAGAACCAATGCGCACTCCTCGTGGCACGGCGGGAGATGAACGATCACGTGACCTAAAATTTAAAACGCTGAAACGTGCATTGCGTACTGTACAGAACTTGCACATGTTATTTCGTCGATAATTCATACGATACATTCGTTTGAATAACGGAATAAAACGTAGTCACAGTTTCATAATCTTCAGGAAGTCCAAAAATTCATGGCTTTTCAAAATAATTTCTCATTTAATTATTTTAGCATTGTATTTATATAGATTTGCAAAACATTTGTAATATACTTTGACTTTTGTCGATTTCATTGACGAATTAATTATCCACAATCGTGACAGTTGTTTTGCCATTGATCACGATCAAGCTTCAATGCTACGCGAATAATGTTGAATAAAAAATACGTTAAAAGGTTTCTTCAATCGTTCGAGGACGTTTCACGGCAAAGTGCATACCAATTCGTGTGTTTGCTCGAAAAGGGTACGTCATCCTCGTGCGAGTATATTCGCACGAGAGGCACAGAGAGAATGATTTAGTTGGGCGATTCCGGGTGAGTTTACGTAAGCGACGTCACGAGCCTCTCGGGTTCGACGTTGGTTCGTCCACTGGGTCGTCGAGCTATCGGAAATTCTTGAATACGAAATTGCCATCACACACACAACGTTTGTTTGCACGTAGTAGACGGTTGGGAAAACAGCCGACGGCGTAACTCGTTGCCATCCCAATTGGCAAACGTTGTTCGACTCAACATTTTTCATTTATCCTCTTATCCCTGAGTTCCACATTTTTAGGGTCACGTAGAAGTCTGGGAACCTTTATGGTTCCGGTCAGTCCGTCCGTCCGTCTGTATGTCACAGTCCTCCCACTCTCTCATTTATTTACCGATTAAGATGAAATTTGTCATACAGACGGATATCGATAAACCAAAAACCGTAATGATAACAATACACTTTTTTTCAAAATTTTAACTCTACGCCCACAGATTAAAAAGTGAACTCGACATTTGTATTTGCTCACCCCATCGAGTGATGTGTCTCTCAATAGGTCTCCTCAAATGCAATTTAAAATGTTCCGAGACCCTTCCATCTCAACCCTTCAGTCACGAGATATTCGCTTTCAAAGTCATAAGTGTGTCCTTCCCCCTCTCTAATTTCTAAACTATCAATTCAAAAAATCGAAAAAAAATTCCAGAATGTAGCTTTTGATCAGTGCATTCAATCGAAATTATAACGAACACTGTAGCAAAAAATAGTTTGTAATAAATATGAAAATAAAAAGTTTCCGTTAACGCTTTTTTTGAGATTACATCTTTCGTCAATGGTTGCTGAAGAAGAATGACCACGGAAACCCTATTATGTGTCCGTCCAACAAACGACTTGACTACTTTCATTTCTTCTATCTCATCACGCGTCGAACTCCAAACAATGACAAGAATCGAGAACAACTAAACCAAAAATCATGGAAAGTAAAAACGATGAGAGAATTATCGAGATCGTGAAACGGACGTATTCGCTGTACAAACGTTAATGGAAGAGGTCACGGAATTCTGCAGGAACAACGTGGAGAAGACGCGGAGTGTCGTTAACGGCACCACGCGCGGCTTTAAAAACTCATACTTCCATCATTGTTAGCCTTTACGAGTTCGCGAGTGGGGCATTTTCAGCAGGTGTTCGAGGGTCGTATCGTTCTCTCAACGCAAGAAAAAAAAGTCGAAGAGGAGAGAGAATGAAATATGAAAAAATGTAATGGCAATGGCTCGACTCCTCAAGGAATACCAAATTCCTATTTAGTGCTCCGTTGTAACGAAATACGGTTCATTTTTTTTTTTTTTTAGTTTTTGCTTACTGTTTCTCACACGTAGCAACTATATGTATGGTCCCCCGAGAGATTATTGCATCAGTTACAGTTATGTGGTGTTTTCAAGTTTAAGTATAGTCTCGAAGCTCTTTTTTTTCGACTTGGGTACACCCGTGGTCTTAGCTAATATAGTGAATTTATAGTAGAGTGCTCTGCGATTCAACAGGGTCGCGGGGACCGTTATTAGACATATTGAATATGTATGATGCCATACATTGTCGTATTTATATATTCGGATTAGATATATGTATGTGTATATTATAGTGATTGGATTTTAATCGACTTTATTTTTCTCGCGGCAAGATCGTAATTTCATTGTACACATGAAAAAAGTGATTGTGTGAAAATTTCAGATTTTTATATCAATTCTTATTACCTTACCGACGCTTTTGAAGTTTTCCCATGAAAAATACGTGACGATCGTACTATTTTGGAAAAAAAATTCCCATTCGGCTATTTCTAAAGATAGAACTTTGAATCCGGGGAAATATTTGTAGAATATTATCTTACCTTCAAAAGTGTTCAACGAAAAATTTCTGTAACTTGAGTTCATTTTGATGTACAGCTTCCAGAACTCATTTTTATCTGAAAATTCAGCTTTTTTTAAAAATAACATGGGAACTGCTGATCTTCCGGCAAAAGTTCGAATATCAATTTTGTAGGAAATTCGATTCTCTACAAAACAACTTTCATGAGAATTTTTAAAAAATCGTAAATTTTCACACACTTACAAAGACCAAGGATTTCCGCTTACACGAATTCCATAAAAATATTTCTAACCCTTCTACGTAATTCCCCTAGATTTGGACCTTGGATCGGGTTTTTCATCACAACAAAGTTTCGACTCAGTGGATCAATGCTCAAGCAGTTCCATGTTACAATCAAATTGGTGTTGAAATTAATTTTATTAGTGTCGAGATAAAGCTTTGAAGAAAAAATAATTTTTTTTTGTCTGAAAATTGAAGAATGAAAGAGCGAGGTGTTGAGATTTGGGTGGAGCAGCTGTAAACCGGTGTCTCCTCGACGAGAAGTTTTTTCGAGGTGCTTGGGTCGCCCATGAAGTTCTTACACGACGCTCGTGTAAAACCATCAGGTGAGATCGTTAGCGCCGAGGGTGCGACTTCGCATTGTACGTTGGAGAGCGTCCGAGTGTTAGTTTATTGTTACCCGTTGGACCCCGTTGGGCAAGCGCGCCCGAGTTTCTTACATATTTGATCCGTCGTAATTAGAACCTTCGCGTTTATGCTTCGAGACACCTTTGCTCGTTGCTCGCTACTCGCGTCACTCGGTTCGCGTGTTTGCGAGCTTCCGGCCCTATCCTCGGCCCTCGACGCTCTCTTTCACAACCCTTAAAAATAAAACGGAAAATATAGCCCAATGACGGAGAAATAAAAAGTTTTTTTCTCTTATCGTTATTATTATTATTATTATTATTATTATTATTATTATTATTATTATTATTATTATTATTATTATTATTATTATTATTATTATTATTATTATTATTATTATTATTATTATTATTATTGAAGGACAGTGCCGACGACGGTTGAATTCAGCTAACACACACACACAACTTTTTTTGGCACACGAGGTTTTATTATAATAATATAACTGTTGAATGTACACCGAGGTATCTGAAAAAAAACAATTACGTTCGATTTTCGTGGCCTTCATTCACTTCAAGGTAACATTTTTCCGCAGAATCCTGCAGAAAGATGAGCCCGGACCATTCTTAGGAGTGGACCCGATTTTTGAAAGTCTAAACAATATGGCGCAATGATTTTTAGATCGAACAAACGTGGATCGTGCGATAAAAATGAGTTTTGACAAGATGAATAACAAATGATTTCGTTGTATAAAGGTCAATCGAAGTCACGAAAATTAAATAATAATATAAGCGGAAAAGAACAATAACATTTTATCACAGACGAATATTATTAATTTTAACGATTTTGTTGATGATAATTTCTTTTATCTGAATTATAATTCACGATTAACGTTCATTCGATGAAAAAAAAAATATTGCGCCATGTTATTTAACGGTAAAAACGTTGAAAAAATTACCCCTAAAAATGGTTGGACCTCATGCATTTCGCAAAAAATGCATGAAGGGTCTCTTCGTGCAGTCCGCTACAACATAGAATCGTGATAAAAGATTTTGATAAGAAAAAAAAAAGTCTACAGATTTTCTTACCGACCGAGCAATTTTTTTTTGTTTTTCCACTGTAATCGATAACTTTCTCATTCTATCGGATTAAAGAAAAAAAACAATGACGACGACGACGACGAAGAACCGCAACGATGTGAATCTGAGCAAACGGTGCTCGGGCCGGCAGCTCGTTAAACTTTTCGTCACGGTCGTTTCGTTTCTTTCCGAGTCTGGCGACATTGCCCGGTTGTACAGCAGCGGCCTAGTAAACGACTCCCCGGGGATGCTTTCGTCGTGGCTGACTGTACCCCGAGTTTTGCCGATTATACGACGTAAAAAGGGTTGAGGAAAACCTCGAGCGAGTAAACGAAAGTATAAGCCAGAGGGACGTTCGCGCGACCCTTTCTGAGATTATACGAAGCCAACCCTCATCTTAACGATGCCCCGAGATTCGTCGTAACACTCATTAAAAAATAAGACTCGTTGTTATGATGAATAAAGTCGGTGAATTATTTGACTCGAATGAAATCATTTATTTTGTTGGAATACAATTTATGACGAATCAACATCTTGCAAGATGATCTGGGGTGTCAATTTTTTGTGTTACACGATGAGAAATAAGTTGATGATGTTGTTTTTTCATCAATAATAATTTATTTTATAAACAATGTCATCGAATTTTCTTCCATTGTGGAACTCATGATTCCCCATTTTAAATGAGCTTAATATTATGTATCGCACTTACTTTCGATATGTGAAATATTACATTTACCTGGAAAATTTAATACGACTTGTCGAACGATTTTTTTAACCCGTTAATTAACCCGCTTAGTACAAACTCGGTCAATTTGACCCGTACCTCGACTTTGATCGAAACCAATTTTCTTGCAGAATTTATTTTTCGAGTCTATGATCATATTAATGCTTCTTAACTACATTATGACCATTCTAAGATGGTTAAAGTATATCCCTTAATTTTCTTAGGTGTATTGGATTCATATATTTAGAATCTTAACCAATTAAAGTCAGCAGGGTCATTTTGATATTTCTATACTTATCTAAAAAATCGATTTGAACTGGTCAAAAATATAAGTCATCCCGCCGAAGTACACACTGGGTCAATTCGACCCACACCTCGTCTTTGATGGAATCAAATTTCCGAAAACAATTGTTTTTTCCAGAATTTATGTTCCAAGACTGTGATAACATTTACAATTCTTAACTACATCATCACATTCCAAGATAGCGAAGGTATATTCTTGAATTTTCCCACGTCGATTGGACTCACAAGTTCAGAATAGTAACTCATTCAAGTCAGTCAGGGTAATTTTGACCCAAGTTGTATTCGATGATCGATAAAATAGGTCTGTATTCAGCAAGTTAAATGCGAAAACGAACTAACGAGTTTGCAACCTTTTGGAATAGACTTACTATGTATAAATATATATCCATAAATATTTTGTCTCACTGCGTCATCAACTATAAGAGTTCCAGATCGAGAGTTGATAATGCAACGAGTACCATCGAGAACCAAAAAAAAAAAAAACACATCGAAAACCTTGGATAGTACAAAGTGTTGAGATTCTCTACAACGTTTTCATCGAGTCGTCTGCACCCCCCTCCCCCCCTCACCTTTTCCGCCTTCGCGTTTCTTCTCACGACGGTTTCTTCGCACTCGATTCCCGAAGCGTGTGTTACGAAACGCGGCACGAAATCCACGACCGAGGGAGTTGCCGGCAGTGGCCCGCTGGGCCCAATCGTCCGAAATTAATGTCCAACCATTATTAGCAGAAGTTAGTCCGTGGCTGTTTCCGAAACTTAAGCGCGAGAGAGAGCCTGCGACTCTGGGAAATACCGAAACCAACCCCCTTCGTACCATTTTCCACCCCCCACTGCTCTCCTCACCGCGCTGCGCGCAAAAACGTGGCAACTTACAAGTAAGAGCGAGTTTCGGAATCGTCGAGATGGAGTTATAACTTTTGGATTCTTCGCACTCGGACCGTACGTGGATGAGTGCTTTTGTGTGTGTGTGTGTGTGCAGTGTAATGCGACGCCCGCGCATTATCCCTCTCGCGTCATGTTTCTTCGTTAGATAGCTTTTGACACCCTCGTACATTTCTCTTCAACCCCCTTCCCCCTTCCGCCGCTCGCACACACGTCTTGACCCGGCAATTATTATTGCATTACGATGATGTAGAACAAAAAATGTGCTGATGTCGCGAAATCGTGTAACCGGAGTAGCGACACCAGTGAATCGTGCGTCGCATGTTCTTCATCGAAAATAAACGACGGAGTGAGTGAAACTTTTTTTTATTTGTTATTCTCATTGAAGAAGAAGAATGTCTGAAAAATAATCTATATGAAATAAAATAAACGGTATAAAATGTCTGAAATAAAAACTGTATGAAAAATAATCACTAGGTGGGTGTGAATTTGTCTTCAAAAGACTTTTTTTATTTACTATTGTTTTTTTTTTAATTCCATTTCATTTTGTGATAAAGATTGCTTCTGAGTTTTAGTCTGATCTAGAGAATCTCTACATTACCGACGTTCTGAATTTAGCTATATCAAACACATGTTTATATGCTTCTCCTTCGTATATGAATGTATGTAATGTTTTTTGTTATTTTTGTGTTAATCGTCATATCCAATGACGAAAAATCGTAAATAAATATATTTATGAAAATGTTCAGTCACATGGATTTAGACGCTACGCTTTATGAAAATGTTCAGTCACATGGATTTAGACGCTACACACAATTCAACCCTTAGCTGGCGAACTGGGGTCCGAATTGCTCCAAACGAAATCAACGCTAATTTGAGCCATTCTCAAGGTATTTCTCGGAATACTTATCACTTTCCAACAACTACTTTCAGGGTATTTTTTTCTGAAAGTAGAGCATTTCGTGAGTCTTCAGTTCAAGTTCTAGATTGAAATAACGAAAAATTGAAAAGTTTCGATTTTTTTTGTCAAAATCGCCAAATTCGCCTGTTTTTCACCTTCAGCTTATTTTTTTCCACGAGTTCATATTGAATTTGAACCAAATAACCGATGGCACTTATAAAAAAAAATATCGAAGAATATATGGGAATTTTTTCGAGTAAAGAAAATCAATTCGTTCGCACTTATCGTCAACTCGTCGATTAGTTCGCACTTATCGTCAACTCGTCGATAAGTGCGCCAGCCAAGGGTCAATACACACGTAACGTACACGAAGTGCATTCGTTATTTTTTTCGACAAACAATATTGGATTTTTTTCATTTTTTTTTTGCGTACACTTACGATTTTTTAAAAAATCTACCAGAATTTTATTTTCGAAACGAAATCCAGTTGAGAGAATGATATTAATCGAGTTTGCGTGAAAGAAGGTACGTCGGGAGAGCGGTAAAGGCGATTCCATAGGTCGTTATCATAAATTCTTGATCCGAATCGAGGCGTAAAACGTGAAAGTCGAGCTGGAGTTTCGTGATTTTGCTCGTGGTTTTCGAAGGAGGAGTGGGAGGGGGGGGTGGGTGAGGGGGTGAGGTCGACATTAGCAGTAACAACGTTTGGTTCTCATTTCAACGTTAACGATCGTGTAACGGAGTTTCGAGCGATGCTGTGTGGCAATGTCTTGCGATAAAGTCACCGATGGGAGCCACAATGGTTGAACTCTCGCCGGAAGGGTTGGTGTGCGCCCACCGAGTCAGCCGGTTGTTCTGGCGTCAAATTGGCGTCGAGAACTCGTCACCACAGACTTTCATACGATATGAGACGAACGCAATTTTATCTTGGAATAAAATTTCCGTAGTGAAATTTTTATTCAATATTTATAAAATGTTAAATCATTTTCTAAATTGAAAAATTGATTTTTAAACAATAAGAAGAAACGTATTTTTGGAGAAGGTGCGTTTTGGAAACGGAGTATGGGAGTTTCGAGGCTTGGGATAATTATTATCTGAAATGAAAAATTTATTTATGAATTTATATACATGTATATAACTTGGAATATTATTATTGTTATTGTTATCGTTATTATGATTATATACATTCGTGTATGGAGCGAGACGCCCAAAAGAATTTGAACCCTCCTATTACAAAGAGAAAGGGGTGTGAAAAAATCCCTCGAGCTTTTTTCACCCCTTTCTTATTTTGAAATCAAGAGGTAACTCCTGATTTCCCCGTTTTTAATTGGATGACAATTTTTTTCCTAGATACTTCATCAAAATTGAGGAACTTTTTTCATAAAATTGGAGTCGGCATCGTGTCAATAATTTTTTTTCAATTTGTCCAAATTGTGAAAAAAAATCGAGTTTTTTTAGAAATGTCAATATAGGATAAAGGTTTCCTAAAAAATCGGTTTTTCTATAATCTATAATATAAAATCAATTTTTTTAATTCATAAATGATGATAAAAAAATCATGCATGATGATCAAATATCGATTTACTATGAAAAATGGGTTAAGAGGCAAGGGGGAGAGTTCAAAAAAAAATCTCACAAAATTAGTGATGACGTAGGATCCAGAAGATACAAAAAAAAATCATGAACAACATTAAATAATAATAATACCAAACAAAATATTACGAGTGAGTGAACGTGCTAATTGTCAAAATGTTGAAACAAGATGCGAGAAAAGGACGATTCGTCCATACGAACAAACTTAATTCTCCCATTGAGTTGGATAACCTTGATGGAAATTAGTCAAAACTAACAAAGAGCGTTGAGGGGGCGCGCACCCCCCGCCCCCCACCCCATTCGACGCATTCGACTCAGCGACGTAGCAGCCGAGGTTCCGCAAGCTCGTTCGGCTTCCGCAATCGCCGGGTGAATCGCGATCCGCAATTCCACAAATGGGGCGGTTCGAGACTTTGAACAAAAGATGTAATAATTCTGCAACCCCTTTCGCGCTTCCACAATTCTCGGTATAACATGGCGAGTATATAGGTAACCGCGTCGGTGTGCTTGGTTTTGCACGTGAGTGGGGGGCGGGGGGTCGAGGCCACGGTGGTCGTAGCCACCCTTACGACACAACCCCCTCCGACCCCTCTTTGTTGTCAAGACAAACAAGAATCGTTTGCTCGCTAACCGGAGAGCTCCGACTCTCGGTTCCTCGTGGAGCGACTCTCCCGCAATGGGGTGGAATTTTAATTACGCGAATATCCAAAGCGCCACTGAATCGTATTACCTAATACCGCTTCAACGTACATAACGGAATTCATAATCTTTACGGTGTGTTTTCCAACTTTGTGATTGTTCGTCATTGTTGTCTACAACGGATTTTTACGGTCCTGGCACCTAAAACGTTATGGAAATATATTGTTCGCCACAATTAATAAAATTGAATGTTTTTATACGACAATTTTTGTGAATGATTGTCATCGAATTGTTGTGCAAAATAAATTTTTGTTTTCGTTTTTAATTATTCATTATAGTTAATTGTGGCTAAAGGGAGGCGTTGCCTGTTTTTCGGAAATTATCGAGTGCACCTGATACTGATTACGAAAATTCTTGAAAATCCATGGATGTTTTTGAAAATCAAAAATTCAAAGAACAAGACTCAAAATAGTTCTACCATGTTGGCAAATTTTTCAAAACCCGATCGTAGTTAACTCACCCCTTGATCTTGAAAATCGACTGAAAAATGGCTTTCTTTATTAAAAATTGAGATCCCAGTGTCAGGTTTCCAATATTATTTTGACATTTTCGAAAATTCAAATAAGCAGCGGACTTTTTATTTTAATTTTTTGTCTCAACATAATAACGATAAATAATTTGCGATGTTTTCTTTTTTAATTATTACTTCAATCTGATTTTTTATTTGGTTGCATTGTGTATTGCGGAGATCGTGACGCGAAGATGAACGCGGCCCTTGTAATAATTGATGAACGTTTTCTATTGAAAGAGATGACTGCATTTTGAAATATCGTTCATCGTGGTTGAGCGACAGCGGCCACGAAATAACGCGCGCTTCCGGCGGCGGTCGCGGCGTTAGGGGCGAGGGGACCGCGTTGAGAAGAACGACATTGTAAACATTTTAATCAGAGCACCACCGCGAGTGAGATATTTAATATCGTATAATTAATGGTTCAAGCGTGGAAAAGTCTGCGTTAGCTTACAGACGGAACAATCGCGTAGGTATATATATATATATATATACATACACCAACACACACAATTGTTCGTCCTGTATAAGCCCTCTGAAAAAAAAATATAAACAAGCATCACTCGACTTAAAAAAAAAAAAATATTACGAATTATTCTTACGAAAAAAAATCTATCAATTATTGATAAATATTAAAAATTGTTTGCATCAAAAGAATTCCTTTTTACTATAATCGAGTGATATCATCGGTGTATTCATCGTCAATATCTTTTTGAAAAATGAATCATTCGGACATTCCGTAAAAATTTCATCGTTACAGGGTTTTAAATCGCAAGCGGTTCCTCCCGTTCCTCGATGCGACCATATGAATGAAAAATAAATTTTTCGAAACCCACGATTGCGAGATCGTATAAAAATGGCAATTCTTCAGAAATTTTATATGCTCGTAGATGTAATGCGGTCGTAAAACATATGGAAACAAACGGGCCGGTGAAAAAAGAGAGGGAGAGAGAAAGAGAGGGAGAAAGAAAGAAAGAAAGAGGATCGAGAGAGAAACGAGGTTCTCACCCTCGGTCGGTCGAATTCCTCGCGTCTCAACGCCCTCCTCAAATATGCACCTCGTGGTTTCCAACTCTCTCGTTTATTCATAGAGAGAGACAGAGATAGGGTGAGAGAGAGAGAGGGCCCACTGTCCGCAAAGTATATTCATGTCGAAACCACAAAATCGCGGTTGTACTTTGGACAAGTTGCATGTGCCTGAGCAACGTGGAAAATGTGTGTAACCGGAGGCTTTAGTCCAGGGAAACGAAAAAAAATCTAAAACACTTTTTGCGTCCCACAAGAGTCTTTTACGTTCATGTACGTTTTTTCTCGTGGCAAGTTTTGCCGACGTGGAAAAGTTCGAAAGAAAGAGAAAAAAAACAACAAGAAAATATAAAAAAGAAATTCAATGGAAAAGCTTGGGTTGCTATTCGGCAAATATTTTTACGACTCTTGCGAAGGGTTTCAAGTTATTGAGTAGCACTTGAACGATATACGACTTGTCCGGCTGGTGACTCTCAGTCGCGTCAATGTTGTACGACGCCCGGAGGCGCGGAGGAACTAGTAGTGGTCATTCGTTTAATGAAAATGTAATCAAAATACTTCCACGAGTGAATTATCGTGAATATTAACGTCTATGGATTAGTAAATTTTATGTAAAAACGAGAATTTATTGACAATATTTATAATCATTGGAGAAATGCAGAAAAATACTGTCGTGAACAAATGACGGTGAATATGAACACGTATTTATCAGTAGAATTTATTGCTAAACAATAATCAATTGATAATATTCATAATCATTGCGGAAATGCATAAAGATTCAATAGCTGAATGATAATTGATCCTGGTTAGTTGTTTAGAGAGATATTTCAAATACTTTTACTTTGATGAGCAAATAACCGTTAACATTAATCCCTCTTGATCGGTAAATCTATTTCGAAACAATGACGAATTGATGAAATTCATAATTATTGCATAAATGCTAAGAAATTAAATTGTTGGATGATAATTGATCGTGATTAATTCCTCGAAAAAGTATCTGAAATATATTTTTTCATTAATTAAGTAAACATTTGTTCGAAATACTTTCATGGAGCAAGTGAACGTGGATATTAGTTAGCCTAATGATTGGCGAATTTATTTCAAAACAATAACTAATTTTCAATATTCATAATTATTGCGAAAATGCAGAAAAATGATAATCGTGAAATAACAATCAATCTAGGTTATTCAAATGTTTTAAAAAAGTTTGTTAAGGACATTTCCATTGAATATATGCCGAGTTCCTGGGCTAAAACCGAACGGAACTGCCACGTTGACAACGAAGGTACATAAATTCAGACAGACGCTCGCATAACAAGCTAATCGTATACCATACGAGTCCACTTCGTGTTTCGAAGACCGGACTGAGCGGGAAACCCTGAAAACAAAGCGAAAAAAAACCCAAAACAATTTAATCGACCAGTACGAAAAAAAGAAGAAAACAAAAATTAAAAAACAGCGAAACGAAATGGGTGGGGCGTTTGAAAACAGCACGGCCAATTTTCTTTGACAACGATTGCGTCACCGTTGCTGCCGGAGTTTCGAGACAATGCCGTCCGGGATTCAATAAAACCGCAACAATAAGGTGGAAAACGTTGCCTCTCGTTCGAGTTGGAAGGGCCAGGCGAGTGTTTGGCAGTACGACTAACGTCGTTCTCTCTTCTTCATATCTCCAACTCTCTCTCTCTCTCTGTCTCTCTCTGGCACGCTGGATCTTTCGCTCCTACGCAGGTTTGTTCGAGGCTCACCGGTGAGAATGGAAAACCCCGGAGTTGAGGGTAATTTGAATGAAGAGCCGGAGAGACAATGCGGGAACGGTTCGGCGAGAGCCCGGCGCCCCGTCCGCGCTGGTGAAAGAGGACGAAGCCTCGCGCGGGGGTCGAGGGGGGCGAGGGGGCGCCTACCCCGGTAACCGCGGGTGAAAACAACCGCGGAATCAAATTAGAACCAACGGCGAAGGGCCCGGTGGTGAAGGTATGGGGAGTGGGGAGAAGAAAACCGAGAGTTTGTAATTATATTTACAAGTGGCAGTTCTGGGAAAACAAAAGACACCGCCTTCCCCGTCGTTTCAGACCGTGAGATTGCTCAATTCATTCGCGGCTTATCATACGGGCTTTGGCCTCCCCTCTGCCACCCCTGCCCGACTATCGCCCCCCCCCCGCCCTCGCTTGTCGTCACTCTCTTCATCTTTTGGATTCACGACCGAGTGCACAATCAACGATGCTCACCCAGAACTATTGTCCAATTGTTTTTCCCGCAAATTCTGGGCTTGTGGTCCAAGATCTTTGATACTACGTGTCATCTTGTCCTTTTGTTATTATTATTGTTTTTTTTTTATTATCGTATTGTTTTCTTGTTCGGGTAGTTGGGTCATGTAGTTGTCGAATGGGACATTGAAATTGTTTGATTCAGTAACTCCTGAGATGTCGACGATTGGGAGTGACCAGTTTTGTTGGAGGTCGATTGTTCGATAGAATGGGAAATAATAATGGAGCTATTCATTTTTTTTCCAATAATTGGGAGATGTTCCATTTTTTTTATTTTTCTAATTCTGCTATTTTTGCCTCTTTACACGAGCTATATCTCACGGAATGTCAGAGGCAACGGTTATGAGCGATAAATGAATGTTTTCACGATGAATTGCCGAGAAATTGAAGGCTCGAGCAATTTTCTTTCGCAAGCAATGTTTAACGATGTTTGCTACCCCATCGGCATTTTCAATGGCTTCAATTCATCGTCGAAGAAGCCTCGGAAAAGGTGGTAAAACGTAAAAGTTAAGTCTGCGACGTCGTAGTTGGCGAAAAACGGAAAGAAATGAATAAAAGGCGAGCAGCGAGTGCGAAGAAAAAAAAATTGTATGAAGTTAAAATGACGCAATGTGAACTCTCGTGGGTCTCGTAACATATGGAAGCATATAGATTCAAATAAATATATATTAAGGTGCTTTGATTTAAATAATATTTAGTAGACCCCCGCTTTTGCTTTTGAAATTTCTCCATGAGATGACAATCTGCGGCATGTCATACTAAATATTTGTTAGGTTGAAAACTTACATGTATTGTCGATAAATGTAAATTACCACTACGACTAAAACACGTTGAGAAGTTGTTGTTGTCGATTTTTTGTTTTTATAGAAAACGCGGTAAAAACAGCTTGTGCGTAGTTTCGGCCATGTACGAGATAAGATATTGCCGGCCTGGTATACTTCCAACGTGGAAACAGAAAGAGCTGAGAGGGTGCAACCCTCTATGGTCCGCCGGACAAAGCGAAATGAAAAGATAGTTGGCGTGCTTCGACTACCTTCGATATAAGCAAATGTCCACACGTGCACCAAGCGGCGCATATCCCTGCAAACATACATGTGTATTGGGGTGTGTTGAAAAAGGCAAATTCTTTCGATTCATCTGGCAGCTTCTACATTTGGAGTACATACTATTAGGAGGCATCTGTCAGAATTTGGGCTAAATCGAACAATATTTAGAGGTTCCGCTCTCACGTATTTGATTTTGCCTTTGATTACCACGTGAAAATGTATTTTTTCTCAATTGCAATGAATTTTTTGTTTTACAATTTTCGAAAAAGTTAACAATCTTTTTATCAACAAAAATTGTTGAAAACCGACGAAAATGTTTAAAAAAACTTTTTTTATTATGAAACAAAAAATATTTTGATTATGAGTGACCTTGATACTATGTATTCGACTTACTTTCTATCCACGGAATTTTTCATTTACCGGAAAAATCAAATGCAGCTGGAAAAAAAATATTTTTTTAAGACTTAATCAAAGAATCACAGGTGAGGTCTTCTAAAAAATGTACGAGTATTTATATCCATTAACAATATATTTATATGGATAAAGAATTTCTTGCGTGATTAGGGACAACTCGACAAAAATATTACTGAATTATTGTGAAAATCTCATGTTATTCAAACGGGAAACAAAACGAGCTCACAGCCACGTCTTCCCATTGGACTACAGTGCTGGAGTTTCGCACATATTTTGATTTATTTATTTCGAACCTATCTGGGAGGTGCACTTATCGAAATTCATCAACACCCCCATTAAGGACCACCCCAATACACATCGATATATGTATTTGTGAACGTAGGTATCAGACGAGTCGGAGACTGCACCTCTCGATTGATCGAAGGACCGTGAAACGATGGAAAGAAAGTGGTCGACCGGAAAAGGGGAATGTATATTGAATATTCATTCGCCATCGATATAAAGTTCTCTCGCGATTGTCCAGTAGCAGACCAGAAGTCCTTTTGCGTCCGAATCATTTCGTCGAAACGAAACTACGGTCCTGTGAACCACTCACGGGACTCCATCAGAATGTAACAAATATTTCGGACGTACAAAACGAATAAAACAAGGTTTTTCAAAAAACAGTTTTGAGAAAATTATTTTATTCTGAAAAAATGTGTAATTGAATCGAAAAAAATTAATTAGTGAATTATCGCGTTGATCCATGTTCCCTTGTTCGCTCGTTTGTGTGCAGTCTCTCATTTCGTTTCCGATCCATGTCACTCACAACAGTCAAGCATTATGTCACGGTTTATTCTGCCAATATCACGTGACAAAAAGAGAGTCCGGACTCCAGCCTAGACTGCGGTTGAAAATTGTAATCACATTTTTTCAAGATTGCTGGACGCTTCGCATCAAAGGCAAATTAGGTTTCGCCAAAGCTTTTGTCCGTAACCTTTCGACAATTCTCACGAAGATTTTTTGCGGTGGCTATCTCCCGTTCCTTCCGTTTATTTCATTTTTTCGTGCCTCAATTTCACATGCCCTTTCTCCTTTTCTCTCTTTGTCGCTTCCTCCCTCTCTCCTTCCCTCGAAATTTCATCCCCGAATTCTCATCGACAATCTTTTCAGACTTTAGAGTGACATACGAAAATGAAATTCGGTTACCAAAAATTATTATACTCAAGATCTCTATCCGAATTTTTACACGAAATTTTTTTTTCTACATCGATCGAATAAAAAAATATACATTATTATTATTATTATTGAAAAATATCGAATTTTAGTCCATTAAATTAATTCAATTTCCTCCATTTTTTTCGTTATTACCTCGAATTCTTTCAAGATTTCTTCGCAACATCAAAAAGTCTGACGACGTTGAATCCGGGCCTCTGCCCTTGGCAAGTAATTCTGCAAAGTACCGTTTCTAATTAGAGCAATACTCGAGTCGGGTTATTCGACGATCGTGCAAATTGACGGCAGTCCGGCGAAGTAGCAATAAAAACCTTTTTTTTTCTTCTCCCTTATTTTCATATTTTTGTTTGTTTGTTTTTTTCTCAACCGGCAGCTCGCGGAGATTCGAACTTTTTTTTCCGCTCAACCGTGTGCGGAATGACCGTGGGCCCGGAGTTTTCATTTTCGCGCACGAGACGGTTTGACGCTGGACGATTGCTCGTGGGACACATAGAGCTTTCGGCAACTGTTATGGAAATTGAAAAACAAAAAAAGAAAAAAAAAACCTGCCCGAGTTTGGACGAAGAACCGTGGCAATGGCGAATGATTCGACACGGGCAATGTCCGGAGTGACAATAATTAAATCTCTCATCCGAACTAACATTCCGTTATCACACTTCCAAACTTCGCTTTCCGACACTCGCGCCGAAATTCTTGAAAAAATATAAAATAAAATAAAATAAATTAGTCAATTTAAAAAAACGAACAAAATTGCACATTTTTATTAAACATTGACGAGCGTTCCTCCAATCCGGATAAATTCTCAACGAGCTTCGAACACTTTCGCAACAATGTCGTCGTCGAAGCTCACCAGACATTTTCAACGAAAAGGGTTGCGACGAGAGGTAAAGAAAAAGAAAAAAATCTGCAAAAATTGCAAAATAAGAAAAAAATGAAACAACGGGAGAAAACTGCGAAAGAACTTTGGCGAGAGAATTGCAGCATCGTCTGGAACGCGAAGCAAAAAGAAAAAAAAAAGAAAAAGAAAAACAACAAAAAGGGGTTGAAAAGATCGACGAGAGGCGTCCATTCGCGAGGCTCTCGCAGGGGCTTGGAGCTCGAGGGTGGCGGGCGTGAGGCTTCCCCGCGTATTCGCAGCTTCATTGGCTTCTCGAGAAGTATCCGTGACGGAGCGGTGGAGCAACATGAAAACCCGGACGGAGGCGCGAAAAAAAAAACGGTAAAAAAAATAAAAACAAAATAATAAACGAAGAAGTAAAAATAATAATAATAACCATAATATCGCGACGTTTTAATAAAGTGAGTCAGGGCAATCAAGCCGGGCGTTAAAAAGCTTTGTTGTTTTAACGACCGTTTTACGCGCGCTTAAATCACACTTTTCCACTGGGGCCCTCGGCTTCTTCGGGGCGCTCTTGTCCTGGCCCGAGGGATGTCGAGTCAAGTGAGTCGGTGCTGCTGCTGCTGCTGCTTCTGCTGTTGAAGCGCAGATGTGGAAGCGAAAAAAAAATCAAAAGAAATAACAAAACGTCATGGAAAATAATAAAAAAATAAAAAAATCACGTTGCAGACTGAGGCAGTTGTATGGCAACGCGATTGCGGAGGGCCTGAGCCGTATTCGGTCGTACGACACACATACACACACGCACACAGAGAATGCTCTATAGCGAGAAAAACTCCGCTCGCTGAAATAGAAATATTTTTATAAGAGTTATGGAAATGAAAAAAATGTGAAAACTTTGGTCCGCACGTCCGAGAGCCCTCTATGATGTATATACATGTATATATGTGCATATATATATATAATTTATCTCCTGTGTTCTGTGTCTCGAGCCCCACATGCACCCCTTCCGCGGGGTCTCTCACCCTTGTCCCGTGACCGAGCCCTTCCGTGCCCTCGTCGGGCAGCGACTGTCGCAGCTTCGCCACCGTCGCCCATCGCACAACCTTCGTCGACCATGACGGCTTTTTACCTTTTTATCGTGGCCCCCGGTGCCGGGGACACGCATCAACCGTCCGGATATTATTTCAGTCCGTCCGCATATTTCCGTAAATGAATTTTATGAAAACAATTTTTTTCTCCCCACCCCCCTCCCCTTCGTTTTGTTTTTTTCTTCTGTTTTTTTTTTCGGTCATTTTTTGAAAACTTTTTTAATTAATCGCTCGGCGAACGTTTTGTGTTGTTTGAGGGACGGGGGAGGGTGGGGGGCAGTGGACTTCTCGCGGCTGGATGACCCTCGAAAAATTTTCGCGTTAATTCTGGTCACCGAGACGAAAATTATCTCACGGTCGGGTTGTCACGTGGCGGCATGGACTCGGATGGGAATTAACGAAGAATTCGTGGGAATAATCATTTGGGAATATTATTATTATTTTTGTTTTTTTTTTTTTGACAGAAAAAGAAAGAGAGTGAGAGATGGACGAGTTATTCGAATTAGAATCGACGAGGTTCGTCCGGTTGAGTCTGTCGTGATGCATAATTGCCCGGCTATTAGGGGTGCGGGGGTGTTGAGGATGCGAAGGGACGCGGGGTGTACGCAATTTTGGGGTCATACCCTCTCCCACAGGAACAGGCTGTTAGGTGCGCCATAGGTAATCGCCAGTAATAAATAACATTTATCGCAGCTCCGCGAGCTCTAATTGCCAATGATTACCGCGAGAGCCGCCTGGGAAAAATTGCCAATTTGCATCGAATGCTAGTCGTTCGTCATGAGACTGCCGGAGCGTGTAAACGCGGGGGGCGGGGGTGGCTCTCTTTGCCAGACGAACCGGTGGCCGAGCAGTCCCCGAACGATTTCGTTTATCGATATACGATTTATCACGGAGATTAATAATCCTTCGAGTACCCGTTGTCGATTAAACCTTATTCATCAGTGCTTCGTTATTATTTTTTTTTGTTTTCCTTTTTTCTGTTGAGTTATGGGGAATGAGCTTTGGGATAAACGGTTTGGTTTTGTCATACGTGACAAATGAGGGATCTCGTTTATCGTTCGGACTGCGACTGACTAGATTGGCGTATTGATGACGATATATACATATATTTTTTCAGGCTGAGGATTCGCAGCTAGGGTTAATTTACAAGTGATTCGTGGAGACTTTTAGACAGGGATGGGCATTCATTCATTCAAAAAGTAATTCAAATACTTGTCGGACCAAATGATAATCAATTTAAGCGGATTTATTAAATATTTCAATTTATTGCAACAATAATTTACATGAAGTGGTCATAATTATTACAGAAATGCGAAAATATTTATTCTTGCATGATAATTGATCATGGTCATTTGTTTGAAAAAGTATTTAAAATACATTTTCATTGAATGAATGCCCATCCTCGCTTTTAGAGGGCTGGAAATCGTGACATGGAGTATTTGATGTGTCGAAACATTGACGGTCCGAACATTGACGAGTCGAAACATTTATTTTCGGAACATTTCGATTCGATTTATTGACCTGTCAGATATTCGAATGTCCAGGTTTTTTAAAATTCTGTTTGATTTAATAATTGGAATAAAAAAATTCGAAGGTTTGAATTTTCAGAAAAATTACAAATCGAATGAAAAAATGTCTAACTTATGAGTCTTCAAAATATTGAAGATTCGAAAACACACCTTACCTGAATGTTGACCCTTGAAAGCATTGAAAGTTCTGAATTTTTGTCGTACCGAACTTTGATAATTCAAGTAAAAAATTTTCTCAAGTAGAAGGAGTCAACGATAGTCAGACGAACGTTCTTCCTTCGACGAATCGTAAGCGAGATCGCTGGAAATTCGATCGAACCGAAGGTTCTCGACGTGTCTCGAGACACCAAAGATCCATGAGCGAAAATTGGATCGTGGGGGAGTAACAGGGTTGAGGAGAAAGGGAGTTAGAGGGGCGGTGAGGTCTTACAACAGGGTGATCGTCATAAATTTGCAATGTTCAGCCGAAAATTTCGAGTCAATTCGTGCGGATTGAGATTGCTACTTTCGACGTACGAACGTTTTTCCGTTCGTAAGGCGCGTGAAGGTTTGGCCGTTAGCTGCAAGGGATGTTGCGACTATGGTTGCGGGCGCGCGCGCGCGAAACATTCACGCCCCAATAGAGTTGGATCTACGCTCTCCTGAATACACAATGCGATTTATTTCGTACCGATGCCATTCGTATAAAACACAAAGGAGTTCCTCGTTCTTCGCGGTGCCGTGTATGATTGGTAAATTATTGAGAAACCGACTTGTGCGGATATTGTTCGGCTATTCACGTACGGACCTTAAATAATTCAGCGAAAACGTGAAGAATGTTCGGAAAAACACGAATGAGAAAACGTGCGAGTTCTTCGCATTTATTTTTATCTTTTATCTCACTCTTTCTTTCTTACTCCGAGCCTTCGAAACGTTCTTCATCGTTTTATTTAGTTTTTTTCCGCCTCGATTGCTTATCGAGTTGCGATAAAGGGAAGAAGAAAATGAAACATATATTTTTTAACGGCAAATAACGTACTTCAACATCGAACGAATTGTTTTATTTGACGTGTAATGATTCATCGTCATTTCGTACAACAATAAATTATAATACAAAAAGGTTTATTAATTTTTATTTTTTTTTCAGCTGTTTGAGATTTTCGTACGTTCGGTATCGATGATGTTTTTACATAATTTTTCATTATAAACAACATACCGTGGAATACATTGTACGGGTTGTATAATTCATGTAAACATTTGCTTCGCGTCTATTCTTGTAATTGGAACATTCGATAATTGATAAATCGTACAATATAATTTTTTATATTTTTTTTATCGTTAAGAAGTTTATTGTTTTATTTTTCCTCGTCCTTTGCTCAACAATTTTGAAGCGTTTCACGAAATCAACGGAAATGCTCGGAGTTCGTTTCAAGGGTATCGTGTTTGTTCAATGAAGAAAAAAACAACTAAATAAATTTCGATAGATGCATAACAATTTTATTTCAATTAAATTATTCTTTGAATTCGTTCTACACCTTCAAGGACTATATCGTCAAAAAAGAATAACGAATTATTTCTACGCTATCAATAAATAAAACTCAACTCCACAATATTCAAAATTCATCCACGTGATCCAATGTTTTTATATTCAAATGCAACACACGATCGTCTCGAAAAAAAAATAAATCTTCCAGCAGAAAACAAATTTTGTTTCCATCAAACAATAATCTCGATCGTTTCTCGAAATCTATCGTCTTGTCCGCACGAGTTTTGTCTCGGTTTCTTTATTTTCGCTGTCGGACATTCGGTCGACGAATCGCCCAAACGTCGCAAAATACGCGATGAGAAAATAAAAACGAAATAAAACATTTGCGAAGAAAAGAAATCTGGCGCGTGGGTTGGCCTCGTTGTTTCGGCTGAGCACGTCAGTGTGGTTATAACGCTTGCAGCAGGAGAGAAAAAAAGAGGGAAACAGAGAGAGCGAAAGAGAGAGTAAGAGAGAAAGAGCAAGCAGCGAACACACCCTCAAAACTTTCGGCATAACTCAGACCTCGTTATCTGACTCGCAAATAAGGCAACGTAAAAGTTGTCCGCATCAATCTGGCCTTTACGGAGATTCGAAGTTGAAACGACGCTAAGTCACCCCTAACGTATTACACCCCCGGGGGCTGTGCGCGCGAGAGGACGCGCGCGGACGCTCGACGATTCGATCTATCTCTCCGCGAATTCATCCTAAACTCGTTGGCAAAACTAACTTTCATCTGTTCCGACCCGATTCTCGCACCCCTTCGTCCTTCGCCCAACCCCCCCCCCCCCTTGCACTGCCGTCCCTCATTTCCCAGCATTTTCACCTCAAAACGTAAATATCGTTACCCAATCACAGCGAATATCAGCTTAAAATGTTCAAACAATATGTACAAATAAATTCTACACTCTCCTCCCAAGTAAAAAAATGTATATAGTCTATGTACTATTAGGGTAGCCCTTAATGGGGATGTAGATGAATTTCGACAAGTGCACTCCCTAGATAGGTTCGAAATAAATAAATAGAAATATGTGCGAAACCCCAGTACTGTAGTCCAATGAAAAGACGTGGCTGTGAGCTCGTTTTGTTTCCCATTTCAATAACATGATATTTTCAGACTAATTCAGTAATTATTTTTTCGAGTTGTCCCTAAGCACGCGTAAAATTCTTTATTCACATAAATCTATTGTTCATGCGTATAACTACTCGTTCATTTTCTTACAAGACATAAACACAAATAAATTTCAATTTGTGTTGAAATAATTTATCAGTTGTTATCATCGTTCATCGGCTCGCCGATGTCAATAATATACAGGTGAGGTCTTGTAAAAAAATATACGAGTAGTTATACCCACTAACAACAGATCAATGCGAATAAAAATTAAATAATTGCTGAATGAGTTTGGAAATCACATGTTATTCAAACGGGAAACAAAACGAGCTTACAGCCACGTCTTCTCATTGGACTATAGTGCTGGGGTTCCGCACATATTTTTATTTATTCATTTCGAACCTGAATGGGGCGTGCACTTGCCGAAATTCGTCAACAACTCTATTAAGGTCCACCCTAATATGTAGATTATGTATAGTCTGTATATAATCTATGTATAGACTATATATGCCTAATCACGTATATAGTTTATACACAACTTTTTTACTTGGGCCAATTATCTAAAGAGCACCAAATTGACTCCCCCCTCACCCTTCTACTTATCCCACTCCTCCTCCTCAACGTCTCACTATCTTACGCACTAAACGATTTATTTCGCAACATGTTCGTCGCAGTACCTGCGATATTGATTTTTTTTTAAATTTTATTTTACCTTTTTCGCTTCTTCTTTTTTTTCCTAAAATTTTAATTTACGATTTTTCATTCAATCATTTTCGACCGACGTGTGTTCGTTCGGTCGAATTTATCTCGGCTACATCGTTGCTCCGCAAGCTTCTTCTAACGAGCTCGCGAGCTTTTTTTATCATACCGTAGTTCCGGATCTTTCCGGCAACGACCAATTCCGAGGCTTATCGCTAACTATTCGTTTTTTTTACATCACGTCGATCGCGCATCGATCCTCGCTCGGTTCTTTTTCTTCTTCGTCGTTTTTTTTGTTTTCAAATTTTTCTTTCGTATTTATTTCGATTGTCATTTGCCGTCGTACGCAGCTTGCGCGCTGATTCCGTTCAGGTTGTTCATGGAATTGAGAGCGTTGTGGGAACTCGACGTTGCCGCTGAGGGATATCCGTTGTGGCTGTGTGCAGATTCTCCGTTTGCTTGTCTCGGGCCAACGATCGATTGTAATGCCTATAAAAAAAAAAGAAATGTGTCATGAAAAACTTGGGGGAGGATTTTTTTTTAATCGTCAGTAGATATTCGGTATCATTTCTATCTGTCATTAGAAATCTGCAAATGATATAAAAAATTAACCATATTAGAAATAATAATTATATAAAACAGTATTAGCCTTATTCCTGAAACGATTTTTCTGCACCTCATTCCTGAAAAGACAGATCGTATTGACCTTAACTTTTATAAAATGTTATTGTAAACAATTAAACATAGACAATATAGCTTAGAACATCTGGAAATGATCATTCATTATGATTTAAGCCTTTTACTTTATCCTAAAATTATAAAACATAATATTCATAAGTAAACCTTACCGATAATTAAGCCCTCCCAAGTACATACTGGGCCAATTTGATCAATACCTTGACTTTGATCGAAACCATTTTTTTCCCGGAATTTCTGTTTTAAGTCTATGATGATATTTGCACTTCTAAGCTCTACATCATCACATCCTGAGATAGTGATAATATATCTCTGCATTTTTTCCTAAATCAATTGGACTCGTATATTTAGAATCGTAACTCATCGAAGTCAGCAAGATCAAAGTCAGAGAGGTCATCATATTGCAATATAATTTTTGTTTTCAATGGCTAACAGTTAATAGAAGTTTTGGTCCGGGTAAAATTGACCCATCTTTCTAGTAATCGGACTAAAACCTGGAAGTAAACCAGAATAATGTTTTTGAAAAATTAAAGGAAAACAAAACAAGCAATAAAAATAACACGATTCTCATGTTCTTCCTGGAACAAAACAATTTCACTGAGATGTGAAACACTTTCCAGCTGCAACGAGCTTGGACGCTTGAGCTTGGTAACAAAAAGCTTGGAATATAGCTCGAGTGAAGGTGGGGTGAGAGTTGGGCGAGTGGGGGAGGGGTGTGAGAGGTAAGTTGTAGTCTCAACTCGGTCGGAGTAACTTAACTCCGTGGATGGAACGAGCAGAGGCTTTCGAAGCCATATTTATGTGAGGAGCGAGAGTCGACCGAGCCCTGGGGGAGAATTTAGGAAAGGATAGTCGAAAGCCTGTGTTGAAAACTCTAAACTTTCGTCTCCTCGAGCCTCTTCCGTCGTACCCCCCGCCCCGCCCTTACCGTACTCTCACGTTTTCACGTCTCGCCACGCCTCGCCACTCGACAAACTCTACCAGAAGCAAGGTGTTAAATTAAACAAGCTTAAAATTTGCACGAGGCACGCTCAATGTTCTCGCCATCGTGTGAGACAGCTTCTTCGTCGTCGAAGGTCCGGAGAATCTGCCAGCTGTCCCAATGAGAATAAACATTTTCTATGTTTTAACAAAATATCGAATATCCATTAGCCTTTCGATTCAACAAGAACATTTTAAGAAACTGCACACATTTGCTTTTTTTATTCAGTGGAACATTATCATGGTTTTTTTTTACTCTCAACTATTATTAATTACATTTTCTTGATATCATTTCATTTATCATTGATTATTCTCATTTGATTCAAATAAAATAATGAGGTCTGAAGGACTCCGGTTGATGACTCTTCGACAATAGAAATTATAAATATATAAAAATAGCACAAATAGGTACCAATGTATTAGAAGAATGAAAAATTATATTGTCAATAAATGTTTTTACCACTTCCACTAACATTATGAATCAATATGTTTCCATATTTATTCATTATAAATAAATAAACTTCTATATTCAATCGACCCATAAGTGAATACGGTAAAATAATAAAATTATACTGGTATTGTCAATTTTTTAAATTTTCATGAGAAATAAAATTTTGTGAAATTTTTTATGCAGATGGAAAAACTGACAAAACGTCACGACTAATTCGATAATTGTGAGGCGAGTTGTAACGAGTGGGTAATTTAGCTCAGGTGGTGGTGGAACGAAAAAAGAATGAAATATATATCTATATATATATATATATATATATATATGTATATATATTTCAGCATAGTCGAATCGAGGGAGACTGAACCTGTGCTGGACTGGCCGTTGAAAAGTAGAGGGTAGCAGAGAGGAGACGTTGAGCTCAACCCTTGTCACAGAGCGAGCCGACTGGGTGGTTCCGCGCGAAACGAGAATCGCGGAGCGAGGTTGAGCCACACCCCCTTCGGTACCTTCGATGCGAGAATAAGGCTGACACCAGGAGGTGGAGGTTGCAGGAGCGGCAAAACGAGAAAGGCTAAACGATTAAAAGACGGTGGAAAAACGATTAAAAAAAGAAATACGCACACACACACCGTTACATACCGATGGAATAAAAGAGCGATGGTATATATATTCGGGTGGACCTTAATAGAGGTGTTGACGTATTCTGTCAAGTGCACTCCCCTGATAGGTTCGAAATAAAAAAATAAAAATATATGCGAATTCCTAGCACGATAGTCCAATCAGAAGACGTGGCTGTACACTCGTTTTGTTTCCGATTTGAGTAACATGGGATTTTCAGATTAATTCAGTAGTTATTTTTTCGAGTTGTCCCTGAGTGGGAAAAAAATTCTTTATTCACATAAATCTGTTGTTAATGAGTATAACCACTCGTACGTTTTTTTACAAAACATAAATACAAATAAATTTCAATTTATGTTGAAATCGTTTATCAGTTGTTATCATCGTTCATCGGTTCCCCGTTATCGATAATATACAGGTTAGGTCTTGTAAAAAAATGAACCAGTAGTTTCAGCTATTAACAATAGATTTATCTGAATGAAGAATTTTGTTGCGTGCTTAGGGACAACTCCAAAAAGTAATTGCTGAAGTAGTCCGAAAATCCCATGTTATTCTAATGGGAAACAAAGCGAGGTTACAGCTACGTCTTCTGATTGCACCACAGTGCTGAGGTTTCGCAGATATTTTTATTTATTTATTTCGAACCTATCTGGGGGGTGCATTTGTCGAAATTTGTCAGCACCCTCATTAAGGACCACCCTAATGTATATATATATATATGAATAGAGAATAAAGGCGAGTGCGCGCGTGCCGTTTGATTACAACGTCAGCCGTAAATCCGTTACCGGGGGGTAATTCCTCCTCTGGAAATTGTAGATAAAACTTGAATAAGTCATAGACTTAAATTCAGCCGTTGTGGTCCTTCGGCTTGGCGAACAAGAACGAAGCGGCTGGTGAGCTGCGTGCGAGCGTAACAGCAGCAGCAGCAGAGCAGTCTCTCCTCCGAGATTTCTTAATTACGAAAGGAAAAGCTCGCCGTAGCCTCGACCCTTGGTCGTACAGTCCGACGACTCGAAGGGGTTGAAGAAATGCCGAGTAAAGTGCCGCGGCGAGATTTAGGGCTTCTTCCGCGCTTGTTTAACAATTTTCCGTACAATCATTAGTCACCCCACGACAGTCATTGTCACTGCAATCCTTCCACCCAACGAAAACAAAAAAAAAATACCGCAAAGTCCGCCAACTACGCTGCAAGCTTTATCAACTGCGAAAAAAAGAATGAAAAAAAAGTAAACGAGAAAGCCTTGGTGCTCGTGATGAAACAGTCGAGAGTCGGAAAGAACCGGGGCGACTGCTTTTTTTTGTCACGATAAAACTTCTCTCTTCCATTCGCCCCAACGCTTTTTGTCATTTTTATCGTAATTATTTACGACCTAATTACTCCGGGCGCAAGAGTTAAAATATATCGTACATGCATGAGGCATTCCACGTCCATTTGGTTGGTCGAAACCCTGACTCGTGCCGATTTGGTTCATGATTTTTTTTTACTTTCATTTGACTCCAAAAACAACCCTGATTTTTTTGAGAAATTTGAAATTTTTTCAGAAAACACGTACTTGGACGTAATTGAAAATGTTTATTTTATTTCTGTAATTTTAAAACGTCGATAAATAAAGTTTGCCTAAATGTTGAAGTGGGAACTATTATTTTGAAATGTTCGAATATGCTTTTCTTTATTTGGGAAGGAATTAATTATATTTTTACTTATTTATTAACTGATTTTCTAATTCAAGGGTTGTACGGGGATCCGAAAATTCTGAAACAAATCGGAGGTGCTTTTATGGTGAAATGAAAGCGCAACAAAAATCATGAACTGAATCGGTAGGGGTCAGGGTTTTCACCGTCCGAGTGAAAGAAAAAAAGTTGCAATAATATTCAACTTTGAAATTTTAGCAAACTTTATTTTTCGACCTGCTACAATCCCAAAAAAACAAAATCAAAATGTTTAATCATATCCAAGTACGTTTTCCCTTCTTCGGGGGTAGTTTTTAATTTCTTCAAGAGATGTAGGAAGATCCGAGATTTCTGATATAAATCAGGAGCCTTTCTGGGATATAATGAAAGCCAAAGAAAAAACATAAACAGAATTGGCAGAGATCAGAATCTCGACCGTCCGAATTTATATGGAATGCCTTATACGTATCATTACAGTGAACAAATGAGAATAAAACGTATTAATTCAATTTCTATGTTATATCTATAGAAAAAATCCATATCTTTTCATTCTGGATACAGAAAGTACAATTAATTAATAATAACACAGAGAGAGGCAGAGAAAGAAACAGAGACAGAAAAATAAACCGCTCGAGAAAAGCGCTCTGCCAGGTTTGGGCCGTAGCTCCCAAAGAGCGACCGTTGATTATCCCATTCGGAATAATATACACCGTCGTGTCCGTGTGCGAGCGATGATAAATCATCGCGTGTCCGTGGCGATGATCTCTCACGGATTCATTCGGCCGAGGCGCGATGAGCTCACGAAATGCTCGCTCGGTTCCAACGTTAGCACACATAATCCTCGCGTAACTCGACCGGTTGGATCGTTAGGGCTCACGTACGATTAGGTACTTTCTGGGGCAAACCGTTCGCGGTGGTGGAACAGGGGGAGGAGGGCTAGCAGCAGCATCGGTGGACTTTTTCGACTGGGACTAAGGGATGTGGAACTACATACATATATATGTCGGCGCGGATTCGCGAACGCCTGAGTGAGACATTAATCGGTTGGAGGATAGTCGGGGGTAGGTAGTTTGTAACGTGGGCGAAAGAGACAAGAAGGGTGGTTTTGTGGTTGTGCCGCTGGCGTAGCTGTGGCCGAGGGAGGTTTTCGGCCGTGGAAATCGCGTGTCATTTGTCCGTTGATCTCCCGTGGCTGGGAACGTGCCAGGTGCGGCAACCAACTTTCACCCTGTTCTCACTGCTGCGAACCTATCGTTGCCTTTTCTTCGCCGGAAAAATTAGCACCCCCCGTGTAAACGTATAAATGTGGGAAGTAAGGAGAAAAGTGTGAAACGAAGATGTTTTGGGAGAGGTTTAACGTATCCTTTTGGCTGAAGAAAAGAGGGGTGTGTGTGTGTGTAGGAGGGCGCACATGTATGAGCGAGTGGGGAATGCTCTCGTAAGATTAACTGGATGGATCGTTCTTCACCCCGTGCTAACGAGGCTCCGGGGCCAGTCGGGAGGTTCGTGTCTCTGGTACCGCGTTACCCTGATCTAACTTTTTCTCGGTTTTCTACCATTTGCTTCTTATTTTTTTCTTCTTTTCGTTTACATCGGAGGATATATAAAACCTCGGGGGATGCTCGTTGCTTCGTTGGGGTAGGGTAATTAATATTGTTGGGAGCTTCGTTTCGAATTGGTGATCGTTATAATTTACCGGGGATTCTGGGAATGTGAGGAACGGCTTATTCGTCGAAGATTCGGGAAATCTGCCAGGTGTTCAAATGATAATAAATATTTCATTTGTTTTAACGAAATATTAAATATACATTGACTACGAACTGATGTATATATATATTTTTTTTTAATGACTGGAATTTTTTTTGTAAGTCAGCAAAACCTACATCATTTTTTTTTCTATCATTTTAACATGTTTTTGTGAACAGATTCTATTTTTCATTACAATTCTTTATTTGATTACTAATTCACTTTATTTCTTATATCTGGAATGAAATTGAAATCCATGTATTTTTATTCTAGATATAAAACGTAGAGTTTCATTGATAAATTATATTTTTATTGCCTTACTTTAGTTATCAATTTTATACAAAATACATTTTCAGATTGAAAGATAAATACTAACTTTATTCGTGTATGATAGTTCATATAATCCAGAATTTTGTTTGAATGGTGGATTATCCTTAATCGATGATTCCACGGATCTATCAGGACCATAAAATAAATATAGATTTATTAGATGAGCCCGATCAGACCATTTTAGGGGTAGTCCCGATTTTTGAAAGTTGGAATATCATGGCGCAATATTTTTTTGAAAGAATTAACGTGAACCGTGCGATCAAAAAATGAGCTTCACTCGAAGTCACAGAAAATTCAATAATAATATAAGATGAGAACATTTTTTTATGTAAATGATAATTCACAATTCACGTTCATTGGGCAAAAAAAAAATAATTCGGCCATGTTACTTAAACGTAAAAACTTCGAAAGAACGGTGCCACCCCTAAAAATGGTCCGATCGAGCTCATGTCTCTGCAGGATTCTACGGATGTGAGATTTGAAGTGAATAAGGACAGCAAAAATGGGAGAAACTTTTTTTCTAAGCACCCTTATATATATCTCACCTTATAATCTCATATGAGTATAAATATATGTGGAAAAATGTAAGACGGGTGTACTAGGGCAAAATGAGAGTAAGGCATAATTAAGAGGTCGGGGGTGGCATGGCAGCCAGATGGGAATGGAAGAGTAAGAGGGAGAGAGCGAATGAGAGAGGGAGAGAGGGAGAGCAACGGAGCAAGCAATAATCGTTATAAAAGTGAGCGTAACTTGGAGAACAGTTGAGCCGGCCCAGAAGTTGAGCAACAAAACTCATAATCTCACGTAAGCTCGCAAGCTGGGGTTTTCCCATGCGAGACTCGAGACCCGCGAAGCTTCCATTATTCCCTTATTCGTCCGGCATAGGCTTCGTGCGTCTACGTTGTGCACAGGGTTCTCGGGGGCCGAACGGGCTTATGTGAAATTCACCCATACAGCTCTATCGCCTAATAATAAGCTCGTTAGAAGAGAACCACGCCGAATCTCACAATACGCATACCTACGCTTGCAGTTCACATGTACGAAGCTTCATAGAACGAACACGTAGCTATCGCAATGACTTGAGAAAATTATGAACGGCTCAGTGGACTGTCGACATTATCGATTCAATTTTTTTAAAATTAATTTTTTCGAATTGTCGATCAACGCTCTTTTTTAATGAGATTGATTATCATTCACTTGGATATTATTTTTTTGATTCGTTGTATCGTTGCAGTTGCATATGTTGATTGAGAAAAAAAATCTATTGTGCGAATAAAAATATTCAACATGGAAAAATAAAATAAAAAATGAAAATTATAATAAATTCGTGGATTATCGTATTACCAAAGAAAATGAAAAAATGTTCGCCTACTTTTTCGATATTTTTCCGGTAAACAGAAGATAATCATGGTTTATTTATGTTTTTTCTTCTTTTTTAATTTTAATTAAACAAGATGACGAACTTTCACAACTCGGTAGAATTTATCTACTTTCCAATATTTTTTGATCGGTCAAAATAATTCGTATAAACAAATTCGATAGATGGTTACGTAAAAAGAAAGAAAAAAGCAAACAAACAAATGCGTTGAGTCAGATGTCACTTCGAGTTTCTGAGAGACAGGTGTGATGCTGAAGATGTTTACGCTCGAACGATGTTAATCGTCGCGAAGCAAAAGATAAATATAGGAGACAAACGCGCATGATAATAGACAAAACGACAGTCTCGTGCACATTGATCCCCTCAAATTCCCATGTAGCTGCTTTCCAGCATTAGCATATTATCTCGTTCCGTCAACGGCGGCCGCTTACCCCCTCTCCGCCCCCACCGACTCGGCGCTGCAGCACACCCGGGAGTTCTGTTTCTCGCGCCCCCCCCCCCCGCCCTTCTCGGATTCGCGGAGGACTTTGCAGACACTTGAGAGTTTGTTTTTAAACTCAGATAATCGTTTCGAAACCCCGCACCTCAACCTATCTTCCCTTCGTTGTCTTCTTCCCTTCTCTCTCTCACCCTCTCACTCTTTCTCTCCATCTCTCTCTCTCTCT
Organism: Diplazon laetatorius; assembly: GCA_963662125.1. NCBI lineage: Eukaryota > Metazoa > Arthropoda > Insecta > Hymenoptera > Ichneumonidae > Diplazon > Diplazon laetatorius. The sequence goes on from OY759152.1 coordinate 11,229,241, forward strand.
CTCTCTCTCTCTCTCTCTCTCTCTCTCTCTCTCTCTCTCTCTCTCTCTCTCTCGCGCAGTCACCGCAGTACTCGGTGACTTTTTCTTTCCCTGCCTTTCATCCGAACGGCACGTCGACCGAGACTTTCACCCTCTTCTCTCTCGCACTTTATTTTCTTCCCGACTTCGAGTCCCAGGGGTGATATTATACCGAAATAAAAGTGTTCGCCAATTATTGCGCTTCGAAAAGTTACGGGATTTGAGTTTCGACTGTTGTCACGCATTCGTGATTATTTTGTTTTTCTTTTTTCGCGCGCGAAACAGGAGTTCTTACTGAACGCTCATTGTTTCAGTCGGAAGAATACATTTTTTTTCTTATATTTTTACTCAATAATCATTCGCGAAATATTCAAATGATTATTAAATGAATTCTGTTGATAACGATTGGTCTAATAAATAATTGCTAAGAAATCAATATAATCACATTTTGTTTTCACTGACGAATTATTTTGATTCATCAATGTGTTTATTAAACTTTCGATCTGAGATTGAGGCTGTAATAATTTTATCGAAAAATATTGCAATATTTTTGCGTTGGAATAGTAGTGAGAATTATTTTACCGACAATCGTTATGACTTTCGATCGATTGATAATTGTGAAGCAAAATTGGATTGTGGGAATATTTTTATTTACTCCAATGATAATAGTCGCGAAGGATTTTCTTTCTCTCTCTCTCTCTCTCGCGAGCGATATATTTTCAGATATAAATATATCAAACGTTATCACTCCTTATTTCGCATATTTTATATTATTTGTCTCATTTTTCGAATCAATTAATTTCTCCATTTCAATTTTTATTTATTGTTTAAGATTAGACGCCAAGTTCTATATTGTAAATTTGATCATGTAATTGCATTGAAGTTTTGGCACGGTACTTACACGAGACTTCGGTCCCAGAGTACGAAATAAACATGACATTCATTCATTCATTCATTTATTCTCTCTCTCACTCTCTGCCTCACCCTCTCTCTTTTCGCGTTATCTTATCACGATCACGACAACGACGTGAATACGTCTTCGACAGTTGCGAAGAGCTTTGGGCACTGGCGAAAGATTGAGACAGCTGTCGGTTCCCAGGCAATCGGAAAAACTGCGGGAGCCCCACGACGATCTGCTCGCCGACGGTTTCGCCTCGACACTCGGCATCCAGCCCCGAAGAAGGGTGGTTACTCGATTCCGGCTCCCTCCCGCTTCTCACTCTACCTTGTCCCTCCTCGCGACGACGAAAGCGCATAGTCCCGGAACGTCTGCCTCTTCGCGGTTTTTAAGAACCTTAACACCACTCCGTCCCTCACTCGTTGATTCCGTTAGTTAGATAGTGCGCCCCCCCCTTTAGCCGACGACCCAACCCCCTCCCCGCTCATCGCCACTTTGCATTTCGTTTATACGACATCTAATTCCACCCTCGATTTCGCATTCGAAGGGGTTCAACGGTTTCTTCATCCACTTTCTTTTTTTCGTCCCCCACTCTCCAACCGCTTTCCACATCAACCCCGTGTTCAACGAAAATTCTAAATGACAAAACAAATATACATCCCCCTTTATTTCCAAAACGAATTCTTCGTTTCACAAAAAAAGTTATCACGAATGTGATTACCGTGATTGGCTTCTAGAATAAGCATTATTTTCTTCATAACATTTTTTTTTAATTATGCAATCGATTACTGCATGAATTTCAAGATATATTTATTGATTCTTAATGTGACTGAAAGAAAATTGTTAATAATTTTTATTAAAAAATTCAAACGGCAACTTAATTCGTCAGAACAAAATGACATTTTAATTTGTACTCATGTAGCTATCTTATAATAAAAAAGCGAGAAAGATATTTTTTTTAACGAAATGGTCACTTGTCAAAGTCAAATAAAAAAAAAAAACGATTGTGAGCAAACTATCCGTCCAAAATTGTTGAAAAAAAATAAAAAAATACGTAACATGCTTCGAACCATCTAGATGATGTACATAAAATATATTTACAAGAAATGATATGGCAAACATTTGGAAAAATATTCCTTTAGTACCCAGAACATATTAGATACTTCCGCCAAGAGTAAATCGACTGCGTCGATTCTGCCCAGAACGACTGTGAAGAGTTAATGAAAAAAGAAATATTCCCAAATATAATGGTCAACAAAAAATAATTTTTTCATTGCCATTCCCACATTTTACATTAAAAAAAAGAAAGAAAAGAAGACAAAAAAAGGGATTTTTCCGTTTCGGGGGCATTGAATCGAAGATCAGTGAGGGGTCACAGGGTAGGGCAACAATGAGCCCCTCGATTTCCACGAGAACCCGAAGAGAGAAGTATAATTGATGGAGAGTAGATCCGTCAGTTATGACCGGACGTATATGCATAAGTACAGAAGGATGATGCTTCATAAAATATCGAGGGTGTTTATTTTTTATTTTTCTATTTTTTCATTCCCTCGGATTCTCCCTCTTCACAGCCTCTTCGGGCCGGTGGGTAGAATGGGCCACGAGAGACGCGGAGAAAGCGTGTAGTCGAGTGGGGGTGGAAAATCGAAGGGTGTCGAGAATAGTGAGATGAAGGCAGGTTCACAACGACGGACACCTTGAATGGGCTGGCGTTCGGGCGCGAATAAGCGCGAGCGTCGGGCAGCGCGAGGCCTGCGCCCGAGGGGGTAGTCGGAGGGTGGGGGGCAGGTCGGGCTACGCGTACAGAGAGACAGGGCGCATTGAAGCGGAATTCTGGAACGAGTAGACGAGCGAGACGTCGAGTGGTATCCGTCAGGCTTAGGGTAATAGATGCTCCGACGACATTAGCATGCCGCATCCCCCTCCCCCGCCACCCCTGCGATTATTGGTATTAACCGTTGACGCACCCTCTCTTACAGGGTTACCACCCCCTCCGTCACTCCTGGCTCTTCTGTGCCTCGTTCGACTCGCTCACTCGAGCTTATTTTGCGCGTCGTTATACACGAGTCATTTATAACAACCCCCTGCCACCCCCTTCGGCCCCTTCCTCGTACTCGATCGTTCGATTGTACGACCTACCCCCGTTCCACCCTCCCCATCCGCTTTTCGCGTGGGTGCGACCCTGAGAACAACCGTCACCGCCGCGCAAGGTCGGAAAATTATTCGATACCGGAAATCGACGTCGCATTTGGCCGATCTTCCGATTTCGGTGGTTGTGAAGCATCACGGATTTTTTTCGAATTTAAGTTTCTTTTTTTTTTTAGTTTTTGTTCTTGGGGATTGTTTGTTTTGTTTTTGTAGTCGAAGAATCAGATGGGGGAGGTGAGGAAATCATGATGGGGACTTTTTTTTTTAAAACATTGTTTGGAATTTTGTTGTTCTGCAGAAAGTAGACAGCTACTCCGAATTTTTGGAAGTCTGAGATATGTTGTAGAGGACACTGTTCCGACAAATTTTAAGGGTTAGTGTAAGTTGGATCGTCAAAGAAATTATTTTCGTCCACGAATGATCGATTATCCTTGATAATTAAAAAAAAAAACGCGAGAATAATTTTAATTGAAGTTTATGGGTGGGGAGAGGGTTCGAGAGGGTTGCGAGGGTGGTTCGGGGGTGGGTCGTGAGTTTGTCGGGCTATGGAATGGAATCACGAGGGTTGGCAACCCTTAAATTACGCTCGACGGAAATACGGCGGTGAGTCAGGGGTGGGGGAAGGGGGTACGAAGGGGAACGGGGCAGTGCGGAGGGTGGAGGATGGGGGTCGAAGAACAGGGTGCGCTCTGGGAAACTGACATTTGCATATTATAAGTAGTACACGGTACTGCCGGGGCAAACGATCTAATCGGGTCTCTACATGGGACCTCGTTATTATTGTATATGCATATATATATATATATATATATATATATATATATATATATGTGTGTATATATATGCATATGCCGCACAAAGCTTGCTTGATATAACGGAGCTTCAGCGATTCGCCAGAGTCCGTGTTGCTAATCAGTTACTTGATATAACGAGTCTATCCTTAAACCATTGTTCGACGATACCAGCTAACAATTTTTTGTACCTAATACTACTCAAAAGTTGCGGTCACTGTTTCTACTTTGTTCTACCAATTCATCGTGGCCTTAGACTTTGAAAAATTAAAAAAAGTCTCATCGATTTTAATTTCCACCAGTAATGGGCATTCATTCAACGAAAAATGTATTTAACATACTTTTTCGAACGATTAACTACCATTAATTATCATGCAATAATTAATATTTTCACGTTTCTGTAATAATTGTGAATTATTCGGACGAACAATTATTTCACAATGGCTATGAATATTCAATGGGTCTTATAATTCATGGCTACCCCGTCAGATAAGTATCCGAAACGTATTGCCATTAGCAAACAGGTGAGAACGTGAAAGCTCTGCTTTATCGCATGATCGATAATCCAAATTTGTCCATAGAATGAAAAAAAATTCATACAAATTCGACAAATTATTCGAAGTAAAAATAAGCAATATTATCAGACAAAAGCGTGAGCTTGCAGAACGATAGGATGTTCTTCAGGGTATTGCGATCGATCCAAAAGCTTCGATCTTCGTGCAATGTGATCTCGAGAAGCTCGGAGTGTATGCAGAAGACGACGGACCGTAATATTGCCGTAACCGTGAGGAAACAACGAACGAGGCGCGATATTGTTGGGATTAAGTAGATTGGGTGAGTGTTTGGTCGGACAGGAAGATCCTCGGGAGGGTAAAAAATACTGGGCGAAGCAGCGAGACCATCGGCATCCCCGGCTGAATTCTGTCGTCTTTGGAGCTTCGGGCATCCAACGTGCAACGGGTTGAAGAGACCGGATCGTTATGGCATGCGGCTCGGCAGAATACCGGCAGGCGGGAGGCGGGAGGAGGGGGGGGGGAGGGCGAGGCGAGCTTGCTTAGGCGCGTACCAGGCTTAATTAATAAGGACACGCGATATCCTGAGCTTTCGTCTCGTAAGACGTTGGCGATGGGGATATATATATACGGTGTGTTCTATAGGTGAAACAGTGGCAGTAGCGTGGCATATACGTGCCAAGGTTGGCTGGGTGTATGGCCGGGTATAATGCACGACCGATGCCTCCGGGGAGTCCTTTGTTGTCAGGGAGAGGGTCAGGACGGCCGACCCGCCACTTTAACCCGCCTTAAGGGGTTACGCGAGCGCGAGCGTCTCGAGGAGGAGTTTCGTGTGGCCTCCGGCGTTCCGCGAACTACGAAACGTCCCCTTCACTCCTTCTCTTTCTCTCCGTTTTGCTCATGCTATCGTCAGGTGAGCCTCTGATCCTTCCTATGCTATCACAATATCAACACAGTATCATACATTCAAAAAAGAAAATCATAAATATATATTTTTTTACAATTTTAACGCAATGATAAATAATTCGAACAGATCTTAAAATAAAAAAATTTATATTTAAATAAGATTTTAACATTAATAGTAATGTAGGGCCGATTATCGGATGATAATTGTCCACAAAATTCGCGAAAACATTTAAGCAATTGCGAAATTTATTTATTTATTTATTTATTTATTCATTTATTTATTTGATAATCTTTCAATTTTTCATTTTATTTTAACGTCTCAATGGTTTGAAGAGATAAAAAATGTTTACCTGTGGCTGAAGATGCGTTACTTGTCTCTTGATGTGGGCGAGGGTGGCCGAAGGGGGTGGATGAAGTGCCATGTTAGCGAAAACAAGCCTCTCCTCGTAGTCGTATTCGCAAAGTATTTTATTTTCGCAGAGATAGAATCGATCCCCGACGCAGAACCTGTGAACAAACGAGCGGGAATTTGAAAATGATCGATGTAGATTGAGGGATGGGGAGTTGCTACGAGATGAGAGGTTTATTGGCTTCGTAGTCGAAGAAATCGTCGTCGTCGTCGTGGTCGTTTACGTCGTCTCGCCGAGAGTCGAGACGACGTACACAAAGTTTCGCAGCAGCCGAAGAGATGAAGACACAACCGGAGAGCATCTAACCGTGCTAATTCCGTTTAAGACCTCTTTCCGCTCTCCACGATTCTCCGGGAAATTGCCGCACGATAAAACGACGACGACGACGAAAACGACGACGAAAAAAAAAGAAAAAAAAATCTAAATGAAACGGAAAAAATACAGGAACGAATATCCCGTGAAACCGTAAGGAAAACAAGGTGAGAGAGCGTGTTTCCCCAGACGGGAAATTGTCGCGGTTCTTTCGATGCAAATATTCGCAAAGTCGATTCGTAAATTGCTTCGCACACAGTCTCGACTCGTATACGCTCAATTTGCTCACGTTTGAATATTCTTTCGGTTGTTCGGTTGCAAACCAATTGGAACAATTGTATTCACGTTACCGAATAGAAAATAAATTTTTCTATTTTGCTCAATAAAATTTTCAAAGATTTCGAATAATTCGTCGGTAATATTTTCCTTTCAGTATTTTTGTATGGAAATAATTGCGCAGTAATTTTTAACCTAGACTAATAAAAAATGGAGGATACTTCTTCGACGATTGTCCAGCTACAATAATAATTGAATAACTTTAAAAAATAAATTTTTATCGAACGATTGATATTCAATTTACGTATTATTTTTATTATTATTATTTTGCGATGATTTCATTTTACTGCAGAGCGAATGAAATACTGCAAAGAAATAATTTTTTTTCGATCAATCATATTAATAATAATAAATAAATAATCTCGTGCAATATATTATAATTATTAGTATTATTATCAATGCTGTTGTTGTTATCATTATTCCAAGGACGAATAATTATCCTGGAACAGTAATTATAGATTTTTTTTTGTCTCAGACCGTCCCACCTCAATTTCGAGCCGCAAGATCGTCCCGAGACTGGCAACGGAGCACCACGATACAGTATTCCGTTGCGATAGTCGAAAGTGCAAAAGTCGAAAGAAACTCACTCTGCTGCGAGTTTTTTTTTATTTCCGCGTATTGCCGGGAGTACAATATTTTCTGATAATTCGGCGTGCGGGTGTGGGAGGGTGGGGGAGGTGGTAGGTGCAACGTTCAGGATTTCGGCGGAGCCTCGGTACGTGCCCGGATTACGGTATATCCGTTCGGTCGTACCTACACGCGGAAACAAGCCGACGGGTGTTTGTGGTGCGGATGTAGGGTGCTGCATCTCCGAGAAGCGGAAGAAGCGGAGGAACACCCGGGAACACGGCGGGAGGGGGTGGATAAAATTTCGCAGTACGATGTGGTTGCCTCGTACCGCCACGTATCCGGCCAACTGTCACCGGGCCTTAAAATCCAACATTTCGCCATCAACCATTTTATTGCCGGTTTAAAAGTCGATCTTATTTTTTTTGTGTCTGTTTCTTTTTTTTGTTATTTTTTTTCGTGAGATCTTTTCCAACGTCGTCGAAGGGTCGTCCGACGAGAAGCGAGGCTGCACGTTGACTCGGATTGTTCTTCGCGTTTGATGCGCAAGTAGAAAAAAAAAGAAATCCGGGATCAGTGTGGGATTCAAAAATCGTTTGACGGCGATGGACCGTTTTGAAATTCTCGTCGTGTACGCGGGACATCAGTCTCTCCGTGTCTGAGAAACGCTCGGTGATGGCGCTTGGCGAGTGTCGTTTCGTGACTACGCAGTCGCCGTGTTCGTCATTTTCGCGGTTACGCGGGGGCGCGGAAGATGCGAAATTTTGACGTGGGACATTTGTCTCGCGGGTCAATGGAGTTTCGCTGAAGACGAAAAAAAGAAAAAAAATATAGACTGTGCCCGGGCTTCGGTCTTAAAGTACCCTCCATAAGAGAGTTCGTCGTCAGATTTTCATGAAACTTGGCATACTTATAGGCGTTGATGAGGAAAAGGTCCAGTTAAATTTTTATGGCTTTCCGGAGCGCGAGAAAAAAGATATCAGCACTTTTATTTTCACACGTTTAACATTGACCCTTGTGGAGAATCACGCTCAATTTGATATAATGCAAAAAGTCCTCGTCAGATTCTAATAAAAACACTCAAGCTGCAAGTTGAATATTCGGAGAACATTTTGGGCACTTGACAGTAGAGATCAGGAGACTGTGATGATAATAATAAGCAAATAAACATCAGGAAATGCAGTTTATATCAGGAGTTCGTCGTGATCCAGTAGAAATGGCAACGTTGCGCGTTTGTTTCCCATCTTCTCCTTTCTCTCACTAATCGACATCATAACACGCGACGGTGCCACATCAAAGTATCACGTACCTCAATCAGGAGACGGTACATCTTAGGCTTGCTTTGACTCTTACAGTTTGTGGGATACTACCTTAAACCGAAAAAAAAAAAAAATTCACGGAGAGATCATCGAGACTCGGTGGAATATAATAAAAGTACATATGAAAAACGTGGTCCAGTTGGTCCGCGTGGTTATAAGCAACCGAGCCGAGTAGACCGGGTCGTGACGATTGCGTATTCAGCTTACGTCCTTGTGCTTCCGGTGTCGCCCGAAGGAATCGTCCGCGCGAGATCCCACTCGCCCCCCCCCCTCTCTTCGAACTCCGTCGTACCCCTTTCCACCCCGTTCGTGCGGGGGGTAGGTTTTACGTCGGGATTTCTGTCGAGTGGTTTATACCGGCGCTTATGTAAATTCAGACGTGATTTTTTTTCCCGTATTCTTATTTTTTTGCCTTTCTCACAACGCAGTGTCGTCGTAGTCGTTGTCGTCGGGGTAGTTTGGTGTATCGTATATGGTATCGTATATACGTATACATATATATAGAATGTAGAAACGCAAATGCGGACATTTGCAGCATTTGGAACGAGTTTATGATATGCATTCGCAAAGAGTTTCGCCTGGATTTTGTCGTAGCACGGGCGACGACACCAGAAAGTACACGAAAAACAAAAAAAAAAAAAATAACAAAGAAATTCTTTGTCTTTCACGATTCTTTTTTTTCGGGTTGTGAGATTCTGAATAAGGGATAATAATAAAAAATTCGCGGTAACGGCCAAACCCCTGTGGGAGGCTGGAGCGAGGGGCGGGACATCATCGCTTTCTCGGATCTCCACGCCCGGTGAAGCAGGAGGGGGGGGGGGGTTGAGGTTTTGTCGGTGACGACAGTTTGCAAGATTTTTTTCACCCTCAATTCGATCCACCGACTTGCGATCCTGTTGCGCTCTTTCGTTCTATTTATATCAGGGTGTGTTGAAAAAACGCTGAGGTTTTCCGATTCTTATAGCGACTCCTACGTTTGAAGTTGATAGTATTATGATTTATCTGTCGAAATTTCAGCCCAATGGGACAATATTTGGAGGTTCCGCTTTTAGGAACCCCATTTTGTCTTTGATCAACACGTAAACATTTTTTTCTTCAATCCCAATTTACTTGGAGTTTTACTTGCACAACTCTTTGAGTTTTTTACAACGTTAGTCTCCGTTATATTCGCGTTCCCCATGAAAATCCTAAATGTGCTCTCTCCCCTTTTGCGTCTGCAGACGACTTTACCTACCGCTGTACCGCATTTGCCTTGGACACGGGGAAACTGCAGAAAACCCGTGTCGGTACAGTCGGCCCCTGTTCTTCTGGTTTCGTGGCGCATGCGCAGAAGTAGCACTTCAGCGCAGGCACCACGGCCCCAGAAGGACTGGCCTCCCGCTCACCGATCGATATGCCAGCCGGTGCACGGCTAAGCGGTCACCCATCCAAGTACTGGCCGCAAGAAATGCTGCTTAACTTGTGGGACCGCCGAAGCCGTACACCGACCGCACACCTATCGGTGTCGGTTCAATCCCAATTTATTTTCCAGGTAAATGAAAAATTCCAGGGATCAAAATTAAGTGCAATACATAGTATTGACGTTACTTAAAATGGGGACATTTCTTGTTTTACAATTTAGAAGAAAAGTTGACAACTTTCTTTCTAATAAAAATCATTGAAAAGTGACGAAAAAAAGAATAACTTTTTGATTATAATAAAACGAAAAAAAATCCTATTTCAAGCGATCTACATACTAATGTAAGTATTGCACTTACTTTCCATTCCCGAAATTACTCATTTACCGAAAAAATAAATTACAGCTGAAAAAAAAGTCAAAGGCAAAATAGAATTCGCGAAAGCGGAACCTCTAAATATAGTCCGATTGCGGTCAATTTTTGACAGATGTCTCCTGACAGTATCTACGTCAAATGTAAAAGTCGCCATGAGAATCAAGCAACTCGACTTTTATCAACACACCCTAATATGTATTATACGTAACTACTACCATTAACTTTTTTTTCGTTCTTTCTTTTTCTCTGTCTAATTTCGTCGTTACGTTTCGAAAAGAGAGATCGGAACATCGAGAGAGGGCCCAACGGCAGTCGCGGGATCGTCATAAAAAGCAATGTTTCCTCGTAACGCGGTACGATAAGTACCGAAGCGCGTCGGTTCTGCTGCTGCTGCTGCTGTTGCTGCAAAATCGATTTTCGCGCTTACATCCGTTTGCCGCGGCCGTCGAATCGGTGGTCATAAAAAAAAGCAAACCTCGAACATTAGGGACGTCGAGGTGATGCTCGAATGGTGGTACAGCGAGAGCTGTAATGGCGTTATGATTTCGTCTCGTAGATATAAAACGTCGTTTCACAACGATAACGCACGCTTGATACATACAACATGCTAAACGCTTCGAGCATTAGCGCGGCTCGAAGCAGATTCCCCGGTGTCATTCGCGGCTTTGTCGAATTATCGTCGGGACCGAGATGGATCTTCGTATCTTTAACTTGGTTCGATGCTAAAACGAGATCGGGCCAATGTATTCTATTTTTTTTCCAGCTTGATTGATCAAAAATAATCAGTGCAAATGATAATTGCCTTGATCATTGAATCATGTTCAGTGGTTTTTGATTCACTTAATTATGATGTCAAGAACAGAGATTTAATATTATATTTTGTTGAGAAATGGACTATTGTTTTTTTTTTCGAGTAGAATTAATAATATTGTAAGCGAATAATAGTGTCTCAATAATGAAATTGTGATTAATTTTTTTGACAAACTTTTCTGTGCGATGTAGAGAAGAGTAAATCATAATCAAATTATCGGTCCAAGCTTTTTTCTGGCGCTACCGCTGATCTAGGATATTTTTCCTAAGTTGAAAATTACGATTTGCAGGGAAATCATGAGACTTTGAAACAGTGAAAAACTTGAATGTTTCCGAAATAATTTCGTAATTTTGTCAAATTTTTTTTTTCCAAATAAGATATTAATTCACGCGATGGTGACTCATCATTCGGATATGGATGTACGTGGTTTTCATCCTTCAGATGACCAGGACAGCTGCAATCATTGCCTAGAACGAAAATCTGCAATTTTACAGCGCAGCTCGTACTACCTTGAGAATTCAATATTCTGTGACGAATATATACCAGAATCATCTAATACTATTGATAAACATATTCCCTCACCTTCATTGCAATGAATTCAAAACTTTTATTTAAAAAAAATCCTGATAATCCACCTGGAAGTCTCCGAATAACGGGCAAACTCTCCCCTTAATATTTGAATCATAATAATTATCGTATAGCCTTTCATACTTGTCCCTGATAACAGTGATTGTTGATTTCAATCCGTCCCCATACAGGACAACCTCGATTTTCAGGATGGGACCCCTCACTGGGCGGTGCACATCGATTGTCCCGGTGCGCGGTGGGGGAAGCGTCTAGCCAATGAGCACTCGCACTGGCTGCGCACAGGACCGATCTTCCTCGCACTACGCAGCGTCCTCTGCCACAACAGCGGTGCTCAATCTTCTCCGCCACTATCCTCATAATCAAGGTCGTAGTGTAATCCAATGAATATTATTTTATTCTTCGCACTACATCAATCCTCTTCCACGATTCACCATCGAGACGTATCTCGTTCTCGTTCCCCACAACCACCAGCCTGTGACTTCATGAGAGAGTACCCACATCCCCGTCCCGAGAATTCATCGAACAACGGCAACCGATGTTTATCGAAGTCTCAAAACGCGTAAATTCCCACGGACAAACAAGAGAAACCCCAAATGGCAACACTCGTCGGCAGTCAGTGTGGCAAGAAGTGGTTGAGCGTGTTGGTGAATAGTCGGGAACGTGGTGGTTGTTGGTGCAGCGACGTTTAAGGGTGTCTGTGAGTGGGATAAGGAGCTACGGGGGAAAATAACGTCGAGACTGTGGAGAACGTGTCCATGAGATAGACCGAGAAGAGGAGAGATCCTCGAATAAACTTCTCTCGAGTGAGCGATCACAAATTCTCGAAGGACGCTTTCGAAGCTCGAAGACGGAAAACTGCATACATGTATAGGATAGTCAACGACGGTATGCTCCGTCTCAATTTGCATCAAACCAAGCTAGCACGAGCTCGCGAAAGCTCGGACGAGCGAGCGCGTGCGACGGAATCTTGTATCTCGGTCTTGGCTCGTACAGGCGAAGGCTTTGGGCTTTCTCGTCACTTCTCGAGTTGCTCTCGTGGGCCGGGCATCCACCGCGTCGGGGTTCCGAGAAGCATCGGGCCGCAAGCACAAGCTCCCCGCCCCGCTCTCGCCGTGTATGGCAAACAGCGAGCGGCAAGCAAGGCCCTCGACATCATCTCCCCTCCCGGCTGAAGCAGCCGAGTCTAACGCGTTTAGCAGAGAGTCTCGAACCCCTAATCAGATCTTCCAGGAGCGACGAGGCGAAGCGCCGAGCGATTCTCGTCTATCTACCTCCACTTCTCTTTCGCTCTCTCTCTCTGTCTCTTTCTCTCTCTCTTGGTCTCGTTCTGTTAGGTGCCGCTAAGTGTGAAGTTAATGGAGTCAAGACGCCGTGAACCGGTGCAAAGGAGTCGGAGGAGAAACGTCGAATATAACGTAGCTGGGTTGGTGCATCGAGAATTTGCGTTATTTATGGATACACCGAAGAGCCACATGGCTCTCGACTTGAATTTCGTAGCAGATGAGAGAGAACGTTCGATTTGTCGAGGGAAATTTATAATTCGATTAAATCATGCTCTCTCTCTCTCACTCTTTTTCTCTTTCTCTTTCTGTCCCTCTTTCTCACTGTTTCGCTGTCGTTCTGAATCTACGATTAGTTTAAAATGGGTTATTACATATGCTGAGGTTAGCGGAAATTATTGAATTATAGAGACGAATGCAGATGAAAATTATTCTTGACTCGACAAATACGACACGTTTGAGGTAAACTAAATATAGGAAGGTCGGTGTTCACGGTATTGCGGTAAATTCATTGGTCTTAAGGGCCGGAAGATATTTTCGTATATCCAACGATAGCATGCGTTGTAGCGATGAGTTTATGGTTTATTTGCTTTGCAACGATGTATGCAATAATTGAAAATAAAAATCGTAAAGGAACTGCTATTCGTTCGTTATTACATTACATTTTGAGCTTGCAGCATTTTAGTGCCCTCTTGAGCTTCTTAAAAAGTGGATGCTTCTACCACAAGTCTGCTACCCAAAAATAAGCATTCAATTAAAATAATATGGTCTTCGATACTTCGTTAACCCTACTTCTGAAATGCTTTTTCTTGCATCTCATTCCAGAAAAAGGGGGTCACATTGACCCTGTCATTTTAACATTTTTCGAGTAAATTCAGTAAATATAGTTTAAAAAATCCGGAAAAATATATGCATCATGCTTGAACCTTTCATTATATGATAAAATTATGAAATAAGATATTCATAAATTAACTTTACCAACAATCGAACAAACTCGTGAAATAAATTTTTTCAATAAAAAATTCATAACCTTGCGGAAAAAACATCAAAATGTGATGAACCAAAGCTCAAATTTGAGCTAAAGAGTGTAGCTCTCAAGAAAAGAACTCTGGCATTAAATTATTTTTTCTTCAAATGGCTAACGGTTAAAGTTTTAGCCCAGTTCGAATCCACCCCAAAATCACTACGACCCCATCCAGTCTCGTACTTACACTTACAATTTCGAACGTTCGATCGACACTATGGGTTTCTGGTGTTTCGACAATGTGCGACTGCTTATGTACCTTCGTATTCTGCTGTTAATTAATTCAGACTGTCGGGCGGGTATCAAGCAACGGTGGCGCGGTAATTCGATCACCAGTGAACTCGCTCTCCGCATAGCAGCTGGATGGAGAAAGATGAACTCGCGGGCAGGAAGGAGCCGTGAGCGGAGGGGGGGGGGAAGGTACGAGGGTGCGGGTCGCGGGTGCTTTGACGAAGCGAGCAAGTTCTCGCCGTATAGTTTCACAGCTTCGGGGGACAGATTTACCACCCCTTCGCCCTCCCGCAGACGCTTGACGTCGCTATCTAAATGTCAGGTCGTGGCGGCACCACGTCCAAACGTCACTCGATATTATGCGCCGCTACTTGCGAGCTGCAACCACTCTTGAGCAACCCTTCACACGCGCGCTTGACTTTGTCTTCCAACTTCGAATACTCTATTATATATAACCATACCAGTCGTCGTCGTCGTCGTCGTCGTCGTTGTCTCTGGTTGTGCATCGTTACATCGTCCGTTATCGATTCTTCACGTTTGCATTCCATTGGAATAAATTACCCAACTTGCCACCGTCATTATTTCGATCGGAGATATAATAATCTGGGTTACGCTGAATTCTTCAAAGTTCGGGGAATTATTTTTTTTTCCTTCGTTATTTTTTTTTTTTTCATTTTTGCATTTGATTCATGGCCTTCGCGAGGCTCTCGTGGCTCAACGGAAATGGTACGTGAACATTTTTGTGGGTTATTAAACGTCATTAATTAATCGAATTGAGGGCGCTGTAAGCGTTATTGATGAGAGAGATTTGGGACGAAGAATAATAAGGAGATTTCGCGACAAAGAGATACGGGGGACGTGAACGCGAAGCGAAGGGGTTGAAACAACCGTGACGGAGCGTCCGGGGGTAGGATGAAAATGCAATATTTTCCGTCGTCTCTCTCGGAGGTTCGATGAGAAAACAACGGGACGAAGTACGAGTGAATAATGTTCACGGAGACGGAAAAATTCAGGTGAGGTTACGGTCTTTTGGAAAATTTATCGTTCGCGCGAATGGCCTATGATTATTATGGTACTTCTGTGGCACGATGATGAAGAGATGTACGTTCTTTCGAAACGGAATAACTCGGGGGCGTAGCTTTGGCTTCGGATGGAAAACCTGAGGCGAATGGCTACAATCGTATCAGGGATTATTTCCGCCAATAAAGCGAGAGTCGGTGGTGCCTGTGTTGCTCTAGCTCGCCTCGAGACACCGGAAAACTGAACAAGTTTGGTTGGATGGAAAATCGTTGGGACGGGGTGCGATATAAAGACGAAACGAGACTGTGCGATAAATCTACGGTCGCCCGAAGCGGACACTTATCAGGTCGAGAAAAGTTCGGAAGAATATTTTTGTGCCAAGGACTTTTTGCGGAAGGAGGAGAGGGGGGAGGATGTCACGTGGATTCTGTTTCCCGTTGCGAGGAGTGGAAGCAGATATTATTTCGTATACGACTGGATGAGTCATTCGAGACGACAGAAAGCCTCGTTGACTTTGAGAATATCAATAATTGTCTAGACAGTCATCTGCATGATCCGATTATTATTTTTTGTTTCGGATTCCGACTTGTTTGATCTCGTAAAAATCATGGAAATTAATTTTATATTCGGACATTCAAATATTATTTGAAAATATTAATGTTCGGTTACGGTCTTATCATTCCATCAGTTTTTAAATTTATTTTCTTGAAAATTATTCAGCATTGTCCAGTGCGAAAAGAATATTTGAATAAATATCATAATTCCATGAGCCCTCTTTCTGCATAATTATGTGACTGCAAATTAGCGATAGTCATTTTTTTATCGTACTCAACATCATTCAATGAAATTTAAAATTTCATTTGGTTAAAAACAATTATTCTGCCTTGATTGATGCGAATCAAATATTTCAAACAACTTTTTTATGTAAAACAATGAACGTAGCTGCGGTTGCACCAACTTAGAAAGTTGATGTATATGATCGACAGTTGATGCGTCGACGTCTAAGCACTGGTTCTGCATACTGTTGTTGGAATAATTATCAACGCGGTTGGTCTCGAGAAATATCGGAAAACGACTTGCCTCATGCAAATTCATAACCCAAAGTAGTTATATAGACATAAGTGTCGATTGGGCCAGGGCCCGATGGTAGATGCAGTGTGAAACACGCGGACAGGAAGGCGTACGAGGGGGTGACCTGGACGGCCTTAACAGGGTAGATACCTACTAACGGGGGATTAAGTATGACTTAGTACTCAAGTTTCCATCATTAGCCGGCCGTTCCGCGCGACCACGGGCGAAGCTTCACGACCAACTTCCACGCTCGGGCTAACGCGTTTCTCGCCATAAGAGCATCCTCCAGCGAGATACCACCCTCGTTCGAGAGAAACCAGCTTCCGTCCCGGACTTTTGACAAAGTTACGGACTGCCGGGCATTGTCAGGCTTTTCTTACTCGAGTTTCTCAACGGATTAGTTATCGTCGGAATATTCAGTATCGCATCATCCATTAATATTATTCAAATAATACGCTAATTTAACTAGTTTTATTTATTTCCTAATATAAATTAATGACGGAATATTTAGTTAGTTAAATATTTTGCTTTGTGGCTAGATGGAAATTAATTAATCTTGATTTTTGAATATCATTTTTGTTGAATTTACGTATTTGATGTTAAGTTCGGTTGAGTTGATTATTATAGAATAACCTTGAGTAATAAAAATTAATTATAAGATGGTCGATCTTATTGAAGAGATAAATTTCTATTTTTTTGGGCTAGGAATAAAATATATAAAAAACGTTTAAACGAATTATTAAAATGACTTTCATCAACTTTAATATGTGATAAAAACCTCCATTCTACTATAAATATAAATTTCCATCCCTCACGGCTGAAAAAATGTATTCGAAAAAATTAATTAAAATAAATATTTGAAACCACTTTTTATCGAACCCAGTTGCACAATATTCCGTTTGAAATAATAATGAAGTAATTCCGATCAACGTCAATATGCGATAAAAAGCTCGAATTGATGAAAAATAAAATTCACGGGTAAATCTTTTCAGTGCATAGAAATATATGTTTTCCAAGAAAAACAAATCATGGAGGAAATATTCGAAATAAACTTGAATCAAATCCAACCGTACGATATTCCGTTGGAATCAATGATGAATCAATATCGATCGCAATGTGCGATAAAAATTCTATAATCCAATAACCAAGTGTAAAAAAAATCGATCGTATCTCTGACTCAAAAAGAAGAAGACCCTTCCCTCCCTCGGATTACCGCGAAACTCGATGCGTATAATGGCTGAGAGCCGATTGCCGTTTGGGTTTATCGATCGGTGCCAGAAACCCATTAGGGCCATTCCAAAGTGGAAATTAGTAGCGTCCTTTATCCATCGAGCCCATATACGTTCGTCCCCGTGGCGCGACGAATCTAATAAATTGAAGACAGAGACATCGAACGAGCGGAAAGTCCGTGAGTCGCGGGGTTGAATCCGCGACTGTATAATGCGTAACATTGCGGCGTTATATTACACAAAGCCATAGAGGGGCGATACACATCGTGGGCTTGCGCGGTATCTCGTAGTGAAGGGGTTACGATGAGCGACACGCGCTAAGCTCGCAATTAAAGAGGCCCAGGGCAGCCGCATCGATATTTACGCCCTGGGGGAGGAGCGGCGAGGGAGGGGGGCGCATCAAAACGAGAGGATCTTCTTCAGGCTCGCTAGGTCGATTTACAGGATTTCCTCAACCAACATAACGCTCGTCGTTGCTCTTCATTAGTCATCGAAAATTCCTATTCGAAATGTTTTACTCCCAAAATGATTATAAACTACAGGCAATTATTCAGTGTTATAATAAACTGTGGAATAATAATTTCTATAAATTACTTCTAATTATTACAAAAACGTGGTCAGAATTGTTTGTTGGGGTATTTTTCAAATACGATTGTCATTTTTATGAATGCCCGTTCCTGGTCCCGCTGTCCCGAGGTCCTTTTGACCCCTTCCGGTTGGTTGAAGATGGAGCGAAGGAACCTGCGGTTTCACGAGTCCGAAGACTTAATCAACGGATGGTGCTCCTGAGAATACTCCTCGAAACTTGTTATATATTCGTGTATATATACAACTTGTACGTATATGCATATAACATACACACACACACACACACACACACACACAATGCCTCCAGGTACACGCATAATTCAGAGTTGCACGGGTGGCGCAAAGCTTAATTACCGAATCTTCGTGTCGAGCGGGGAGAGCGAGCGGAAGACGTGAGGTTCATATACATACATGTATGCACATCTATACATGTATAATATATAATATATGCGATATGACTGGTGGTGGTGCGATGCCAGAACCAGAGTATCCTCAGCAAAACTTGGACCTGCCCCAAGGAAACTCGTGTGTACGCGATGCTTCTCTGACCACAGAGACTGTATCATCCCTAGGAACCCTCTTTGCAACCCTCCCGGCCTCCCCTCACACACACACCCACAACCCATAACCCCGCTACCTCTAATTCAGCCGTGCTTTTGCCGTTTTCCCCGTCTCAGAGACTGTGATGTCTTATTATCACCCTGCAGTGTACACTGTTTAAATTAGACTTTAACGAAAATTAAAGCCTCTCGCACGTTGGGACACCATTGGTGGGTTGTTGGAATGAAACGGTAGCTGGCGAAGGAGAGAACCGGACAGAGATAGAGACACAAGGTTTGGGCGAGAAACGCTGAGCCAAGCTCAGCGACTCTTATCTCGAGCAGGACAGCTTGTTTGACTTCCGGCACGCTGTGTCTCTTCTCGGTCTGACCGGACGCATTTGATAACTGAATATATCCTGCCGAGAATGTATCAACCCCTTGCACAATCTTCTCCGCTCATGCCCCTTTCCAACCTCCCCCTCCCCCCCTGCCCTTTGCCCATGTGCCCCCGCGGCTGCTGGATTTCCCGGTCGAGCTATCCTGAGGAGAAGACCGCTTGTACTCTCTGCCAAAACCGGCTGGCTTAGCCCTTCGTCCTAATCCCTTTCCGGGTTAGGCGTCGGGGCTTCAGACTCTCGAGCTTATTACCAAGTCTAGCTTCTCGCGAGTCTACGTCAGCCGCAAGCCCCCTCCCCAGGCCCCCCCTTTGTCGAGACCACGGAAAGTTAACTCGAGAAGATATCGAGTCTTCGATAGCTATATCCCGCTTTAGATTCTGGGTGTAGGACCCTCGGTAGCTTCGTTCGATTGTTGCGATAAGGACGTCCAGGCTGTTCAGCTGTGCTTATGCAGGTTTCTCGGAGTTAAGCATTTTATTTCATTCTTTTGCGTTTTATTCGGGGAAGAAAATAATTGACAAATTAATTGGGTAGATAAATTTGTACAGGTGCTGAGTTTTGATCGTTCAAAGCATTGCGCGTTCTGGACATTGATCTTGAATTTTGACCCCTATCCCAAGCAATGAGGGTGGAATTAGAATCGATCCTTCGCCTTCTCATTCTTCTCGGTTTATTTTTTGTCATGGGATTCGACTGCCCGAAGGGCTTCCAGATCGGTCCTAGGTTGTGACAAAGTCGAGCAACCGATTTGCCGAGAGGACGCCGAGGATTGTGGAAGAATCTGACGCTACAACGGTTGCCGGATAGTCGCTGCAAGAAGGGGGTTAATCTTTCGCCCGAAGCTATGGGAAACATCTCGCGCGCGCCGCCATATTTCTCGATAAACGATAAATCAGAGAGTTATAATACACGAGCTATCGCCCATCGAGAGTTCCAACGTTTTTTCTGTTCTTTTCTCTCTCGTGCTACAGTTGTATATCTCGTTCTACGGGCTGGCGTCTATGGGTTACCGAACGTGTGCTTCCCCTTCCCCCCTCCGTGCTCTAACATTAATCTATGGGTTATCTACGACTCGGGACGCGGATAAGTGCGCCGGAATGAGCCATTTCACCCTTGGGAATACGTTCGAGATCCGGCACACACCTCCTGCCCCACAATGATTCTTGGACTTGTTCGGGTTTTTCGTCGCGTTCAAGAGGGTGAATATCGCCGACCTTTCTCGCCAAAGTCCACTCTCCGGAAGCCCATTGAGAAATTACGATTCTGGGCAGCGGGGTGGGAGGTAGGGGCGTTGGGGGAGGGGGTGATGATACGCAATAAAATTGGTGATGATTACAGGCACCTGAAAGTTATTGAAATAAATAATCACTTATTTGTGCATTTCATGATAAAAGTTTTCCAATAAATCACAAATATTTCTATGCAATTAAATTAATTCTTTTGTGAAATAAACGAATAAAATTGTAAGTTCAAGTAACCATTTACTTGCTGGCTGATAAGTAAATAGAAAGATTAAGTAATAATATCGTTCAATCGCTATAGTCATTGAAAACAAAATTAATATCTCATTGTAGAAAAAAAATTAATTTCGATAATTAAAAGAAATGAATATAATTGGGCAATGGAGAAAAGTACAATCAACGATTTTTATGTTGCAAATGATAATTGAATCGTGAAAAAATATTTCGCCACAGCCCCAATAAATATCGATTGAACAGAATATTTTAAAATAATTTTGGATACAATGTGATTATTGATTTTGTAGTAGATCTTTAAAAAAAAATGCGTGTTTCGATGCAACGATTTAATTTATCGTCTGTAATATAAGTAGCCAAAAACTATAATAATTTTATTTATAAGAAAAAAAATGTAAATACATTTTTAGATCGTCGGCAAGCTTGGAATTTGCGATTTTCGTATATTATTTTGCAACATTTCGAACGAATTCGATCAGATGTGTTACGCGTTTCGGAAACGATGAGTCTCGGATATGGGCGCAAGAATATCTCGATTCTGAGACAAGATAGTGAAGAAGCCCGTCGTTCGTTCTCTCGTTTGGCGGTGAATAATGCGCCAGGGTTATCGTCTCACCTCGAGTCTCATAACTCCGTTGGGAAGTCTAGCCCCGTCGTTTTCCTCGAGAGACGAGTGTATACATAGAGTCGCTAACCGTGAAGAAAAAGAAGAATCTAACGAACTAAGGAACAACTTTTACCGGGCTATACGTGCCGGCCCGCGTTCTGTTTTTTTTTTTCGTTCCTTACACCCTTTATTCGTCGACCTTACCCCCGGTAGTCGGAGCCAAGCCTTATCGGTCGAAAAGTTAAGTGGAAGAAAATGCGCAGCCTCGGAATACTGCCGAATAAAACTTGAAATTGATGCAGTACCGGACCTGCGTCGAATATATAAAAATTCAAATTATCTCGACATCGGTTACACGAATTGTATATATAAAATAATAACAGAAATATTCCAAAGGAAAAATAATTTTATGTCACGCTGTCCGTAAAAGTGCGGTTTTACGCTCACTTCGTTCGCTTCAAACCGCATTTACGGACCTTGTGCCATAAAAATTCGTACGACACTCGTACGAAAAACGTTTTCTGGACTCGTGTGATTGCAATACTCGCCTTCGGCTCGTTGTACAAACTCACATTCGTCAGAAATTTTTTTTTCGTACTAGTGTCATAATATACTATTTTGATTTAATTTTAATAATCATCGTCTCATTTCGATAAATTCGAATAAATGAATCCTTTTGGTAGAACAGAAGTGTCTAGACACTTGTTTTATGAAAAAAAATGAGATATCTATGACACTGAAGATTATTGATTTTTGATTTCCATTTTTCCTGCTTCTACAGTATTTTAATAATTTATATTTATTGTCGTTTCAATCTAACAGATCGGAACGATTGAATATTTTTGACAGAACAAAATGTACCTAAGCTATTGTTGTTACATATGAATAATTTTTTTTTAAATGTCGATGATAATAAAAACGATTTATTTATATATTTCCCAGCTGAATACTGTCAATCATTATTTTGTTTTTCCCGAGCGGTATAAAGTCTGAGGGTAGTTTCAGTGATACATAATTGAAAAGCCGTTGTTGTATGAGTCGTAAGCGGTACCCACCAGTCTAGGTATTGTGCCCACCATGAATGAACCATGAGAGGCTTCGAGTGACGTAGTCAGACGTGACAAGAGATATTATATCTACCTGTCTGTTATTGCAATGGGGGTTGTTCGCTCGTCCCCCAACCCAACCCATCTATTCTCGCTCACCCATCCGACCGTTTCCCCTCGCGCACTCAACTCCTGAGACATTGCCGCATTTCGCGTCTGCCACAGATACGTTCAACAACCTCAAGGAGCCAATGTTGTCACACGTATACCTATGAGTCCTCGTAACATTCTCCGACGTCACGACCATTTCCCAACCCACCCAACTGTCTCCGCCAGATTTTCAAATTGTTCGTAACGGGCTTCAAATGAGTTCCCGCTACAAATACCGCAATATAACTCCCGATCGGATCAACATCATGAACAACATCCACCCCTCAATATATTACTCGGATACGTCAATATAAGTAGAAAAAAACAAAAGAGAATTTACCAAGAACGGAATGTAAATTTCATTTTGCTTCTTCATGGAGGAAGCTGCTTGGTGGGATTTTTTTTTGTTTTAAATATTCGTGTCAATACGTTTAGAATTTGCCAAAACGTCGAGAAAACACATTTGGAAGAAATGTCCAGATGTATGTGTATTTGTGAGTGGATGTAATGGCCTCCCGAATTTCAAACGTGTGTAACTCGAGAACCGCTTTAGTTACACCACCTAAATTTTGCAGGCATATGCAGCTCTACGATTCTTTGATTGACTTTAATTTGCGTCATTATTGAAACTGCGGCTACGGTTTTATATTGTTTTCGAATTCCTAAAAAAACACGTTATCACAGCGATTGCAAATTTTGATATATTCGTCTAAATAATCCTTTACAAATAGATTTGTGGTCACAGTTGGTTTGTATTGCATTTGGGCCGAGTTCATAAAGAAGTTTGAATTTTGTGTTATTTTGAATTTTTCCAAAAATTAAATTATTGCTATCCATAGCTCCTCTCAACTTTGACCGAGTGAACCCCCACTTTCCAAGAGTATAGAATGTAATTCAGCCGTGATAGACATCAAATTTTGCAGCAATCGGCAAAACAGATCGAATTTTACGGAAATTCGAGTTTTGCAATTTTGAA
The DNA here is from genome assembly GCA_963662125.1 of Diplazon laetatorius. Taxonomy (NCBI): domain Eukaryota; kingdom Metazoa; phylum Arthropoda; class Insecta; order Hymenoptera; family Ichneumonidae; genus Diplazon; species Diplazon laetatorius. The sequence goes on from OY759152.1 coordinate 11,252,266, forward strand.
CATCTGCCAATTCGAAAATATTCGACATGCCATGCTCAAACTCATAGACTCGCACTAATTAACGGTTAGCATTCAATCTGATAAAATTCTACTCAAACCTTCAAATTTGAGGAGAAATTGGAATAGTACGCACCTACTGATCAATTTTTAATACGAGAACAGGGTGCAAGTTGCAATTTCTTTTATATGAGTCGGAGATAGTGAACGACGATCCCTCTATGAGGAAGGCAAAGATTTTTTCACTCAAATGCTTCCACACAGAAGCACTCCGTTCACTACCTACGATTCACACAAATCAAAACGCAACCATCAATTTGTTTTTTTTTCCCAAATATTCTATACCGCGTTGCCAACGAATTTTCCCGCGACCGTTCGAACGATTTGCGTGTGTATATTCACCACGAACGTGACCCAGCACCGAGCAAACCGATTATAAATCCCGACGATAGAGCGAGACAGGATATAAATAAAGAAACGGACGTGGCGAACATTGGCCGAACGATACGTGCGGCCACGGTCCGATAAATTGGAATTTTATTATCGCTAATAACCATTCGCAAAATTATCATTCGACGATATTTACACCGAAGCTGAATCCCCGTTTGCATGTGTTGGGCTGCGACGAGCGAATGCACTCGTTGCAACGACCTCGAGAGTTTTCGAACGAATCGTTTTTGGATACGAGAGATTTCGTGGGAATAAATGTGTTGGAGCAGGTTTCATTATTTACACACGTCCGACACATACGTTCTTTAGCGATGGAAAATCCGGCAGCGGTGTTGGTCCGGCCAGTGGAGCTTCGCGAACGTTATGAACAGGGGCGATCGCGTGGTCGACAGTCGTACGGGCGATCGATTGTTTATTGGGAAAAATTAGCGGGCTAGCGTTTATACGGGCATCGTTTATGCCGCGCCCACGCGTAATAATCATTTCATCGACGCACATACCATCGTTACCACTCCTCCCTCCTCCTGCCCCTAACGTTTTATCCTCTCTTATTTATCGGTCCGATGGATTATCCGACGAAATTCAACGAAATTCCGAATGGCTTACAAGCCCCCGAATGATCGAACAACGATTTTCTTCATATTATTTGTGCTAATAAGCTAATTAATTATTTATAAATTTTATTGCTGGAAGCTGTGACAAGGGTCGTCTGTATTATTATTTTTTATTTCATCGATGCACGTACCAAGTTGGGTCGGTGGCCATTTTTTATTGTGGCGAGCCGACATGAGTGGACTTGGTGAGGCCAAGATAGGATTCTTTGCGCTGTTGAGCTAAAAAACTATGCCCACAACCTGAGATCTCGATTCAGAGATCTTGTTAGAATACTCACTCTCTGTTTCTCTACTTCTCTCCCCCACTTTCTCCAGATTCATCAAATGACTATTTATTATGAACGTTAAGATACAAAGACCGCCAAATAAGTTTCACTTTCATCACATGCACTGAGATGCACGAACCCACTTTTATGTTTCATCAATGGGATCCCAAATCATTGTTCTAAGGGTAACGCCACTCCAGGATTTTTAAAAGATGGACTGTTTTTGGCTTAGATTTTGCTGTAGGGTCTTAGGTAAATGAAGTACACTAATTGTAAGTTTGCATGCGGGAGGGAAATCATTGATGCTTGTTTCCGGTGTCATCGCCAAGTTAATTTTCAGCGCACACTGCACCCCGCGTTGAGTTTTGTTTTTTTTGTGTGTCATCACGCCGATACTGCTTCTCGGAATAATTTAACGGGTCAACTACCTACTCCGAAAAAAGATCATATATTCAAAAAGAAAAAAAACATACCTCGGACTTCTTACAACTACTCGGAAATGTTCGATGGTAAAAACATTCGTACTCAGGATCTCAAAACTAGAAACATGACGCTTGAAATCCCATCATCTCAAATTTACCAAAGACATTCCAATAATCGAATACAAGCGCGTGACGTAACACAAAAAAAATTTCCCCAAACAATATCGAATTTACAGAAACTTTGGGACAAGCCGGAATATTTCGACCGATCAGGCTGGTCAGATTTCTCGACGATCGAATTTTCACGTTGAATTGGAAATGAAAGCCTCGGTGGCTTCACACGATTAATTATGTCGTGGCGCGATGGATTTAACGATAACGATCCTCGTATTCGGCAATGAGTAACCCCCTTCCACTCGTTACTCGCTTAGATCAGCACAGTTCTAATAACCGCGGGGGGGGAGGAGGGGGGGATGAATTTCGAAGCGTCACCGATGCTGCGTGCTACCCTTGTGATCTGCGGTCACAAGCGTATGATGATTACACAGCGGAAACGACGACGCCCGACGACGTCGACGTCATCGAGTTACGATAGCGACGAACGCAAGAGAGGGAGAGAGAGAGAGGGAGAGAGAATGAGAGAGAAGGGGAGAGAGAGAGTGAGAACGGTTGCATTGCCGGTTATAGCGTGTGGATGCGTTTGTGTCTATCGTATTACCTCGACGTTTCGTGATGTCATAATGGTATTTGCTAATGGGCCACGACCCTCCGGCTATCTCGCCATCCACCCTCTCGCCCGGCACACACGCACGTCCGAACCCCACACGCACGTAACTGTAATGATATTGATAGCCCTCGATCCCTCGTTCGATTGCAATTGCTTTTGATACGACGACGTACGGACAGAACACGACGTCCAGATCTACACGATGTGTATCAACACGGTTGATGTTTGACGAATTGAATTATGTTGACATTGTATGAGTTGATGGAGACGATTTTTGAATTTTTGGATTTTTTGTTTGTTTTTAATTCACATTTCGGATTATTCGTTTGAAGCAGACTGGTGATTTTTACGTGATGTGGATTTTCAGATGGGATCGGGTGTTTCAGTCGATTGATAAGAATTTTCATTGGTGATCAATGGAAAATTGAGAGATAGTTTTGTTGGTCCTTGCGTAGTTTTGGAAATTTGTAGAACATTTTTTTTAGAAAGATCGAGAACGATTATTTGCATGCCTGACTGACAAATGAGTCGGGAATGACGTTTGTTGTACCTAATTTAATTTAGATTTTTTTGTTGTTGTGACTTTGAACATATTCTTTTCATGTTAATTCCAAATGCTTGTGACAAGAAAAATGATGATTGAGCAATCATTGGGATTTACAGAAAAATCCATTGCACGAAAAATCGTTTGAATAGTTCTAAGTCACTTTTCCGTTAGTTCTTGCTTGGGCCTAGAGTTCTTGATACTTTATATGGTAAGTTTTCAGCATTAAATATTCTTTCGATATTTTTAAAATCGTTAAACGAATAAAATCATTGATAAAATCAGCCGAGTCAAACTTGGACCAAATAAAAAAATTTGTCCCAATAGACTCCAATGTGACTTTTCCGATAGTTCTTTTGCCATTGTCTGGAGTTCTCGATACCTTATGTGGCGAAGTTTCCAGCGTTGAATATGAGTTGTTTTTTAAGTTGTAAAACACGCCAAGAACATCCATTGTCCCAATTCATGTTGAATTGGTCAACGAGAATTGGCCAATTCCGTGACATCTAAACAAGTCGTGTGACAACAGAAAACATTGATAACAACGATATCAATAACGATCAAAATCTCCAATGACCAAATTACTATTACCACTAATCATCAATGACCCTCAAAATCGCGAACGTTCAACGTGTCTCCCGATCGAAATAAATTATAAAATCATTACCAAAACAAATTCACACCTATTGCACGATTTCGCTAAGTCAAATGAAAAAAAAAAAAAAAAAAAAACAAAAACAAACGAAAATAAAAAAAAACATCCCTCGAACCCCCCCGGGGGGTTCGTCACACATGCGTCAAAGCACGACAGAACCGCGCACATTACGGAATCGTTAATGAATCAATCGTTTCAACGTGACGCGCGCAAAACCCGGACTTGATTTGATAAATAAATCCGGTCGAGTTATCGCGTTTCGGCTATTCCCCGATTAACCGAAACTATCCGGCTGGTAGTGTCACACTAGTTTCCAAATCGCATTAGTTTCTAACGATATTTACCGCATCGAATGCAATTTCACTATCGCGTTTTATCACGCTACGAACTCGCGGCAGTGAGATTCTCATCACGCACGCACAAACACACACACACACAGACATGTGAGCGTGTACGCGATCGCCCGCACAATCGTGTACCACGGCCGGTTCGGCTAAATTCGTATTTGCCCAATTAATTCCGCGCGTTTAACGGAATTTGATGTTTCGCTAATTATTCTGTCCGGAGCGAAACCTTCGTCTCCCCTCGACGCCCCCCCCCACTCCCCGCTAGCGTTTAATATACTGTACTATAGTCAAATGAATCCACGATTTTTCACATCCGACACTCTACCAATTTCCAACAACATTCGACGAACAATCCTGCCTGCCCCTCTCCGCCCCCCCCCCTCGCGCCCTGCCACTTGCGTCACGTCCGAATTGATTACGCGTCGGTTGCAAATCGTTCGCTCCCTTTATACGTTTAATTACGCGCATATCCAGCTAGGCCCGCGAGGCCCGACTCGTCGTACGAACTACCTTGCACGCTACTCTCACCCCCTTATCAAACTATGAGCTACGTCGTGTAAACGTCGGCGAGATATTGCTGGGTTGCGATTTTATGAATCCCAGACTGAAAAATCTACCTTCGGATACATATTTTAGTTATCTAAATTATTGCCCGAGTAAAAAAATGATGTATAAACTATGCATAGGATTGGGCACATGTAGTCTATATATATAGTCTGTATGTGCCCAATTCCATACATTGTTTATGTATTGGTGGGGCTTGAAAATCAGAATGAGTAATGTTCACAAGATCAAAAATGTTCAGAATGATCAAGATTCCGACCGGGCAATGCTTTGAATGACAATGTTACGAATGGTCGTGGCGTAGAATGATATTGCAGCAAGTCGTCAACCTCCGAATGACATTGTGGCGAACGTTCATTATTCCGAACGCCTACCAGTCGGCGCGGTTATCAACGTTTCTTGCCTATCCAGCTTTCCTACGCATAAATTATCAAAGTGAGATATATGCCGTCTCTGACTTTTTTATAGGAAATTCAATTCTCTACAGTATCGTTTATGTGAACGTTTGTTCTATATAGCATTTAACCAGCGTTTGGACGGGAAGGTAAAAATGCATCAATTTTTCGAATTATTTTCAGTCTCATTACTTTTCTACCACACAGCGTATATCGTTATAACGATTCAATTTTGTTCACAACAAAAGTCTACGAAGATTATATTTTCTTGTACCTACGATAATAAGAGAAACAATAACAACAACAACGAAAGTCATTATTATTATTATTATTATTGTAATAAGATTTTATATTCTTGTACTCGGAGTAATAATGATAATAATAATAATAATATTAATTAAATAATTGTTATAATAATAATAACTATTATTATCATCTTCAATATTATCATTACTTCGGGTAGAAAAATGTACAATCTCGTATAAATAAATGAATAAACAATTACATATTATTATTCCATTGTGAAAATAAATAATAATAATAATAATTATTATTATTATAGCAAGAATATCGATAATGACTGATCATTATCATAATGCATTATCATTATCATCACTGCAAATATTGTATTACATATCATAACATATTTATCATTATTATAACATTAATATCCGACAAGATGTAAATAAAGCGAATGACGAAAACCAAAAATGTTATTTCCCGCAATCTCGACGAAAGTTTGCAACGTTCGCATCGGTTGCATTATACTCGTGTCGATGTGCTGTGTAGCTAATGTCCTGGACTACAGTATGCACTCGGAAAATCATGGTTGGTAAACTGCATGACTAGCCCCGACAGGCCGTAACGTGTGTGCACACGTTCGCGTTCTTGTAACGCCGTCGAGCGAACCCTCATCCACGAGTGGCCCCACCACCCCCCCCCGTCCCCCGCTACGGCTTCGCCGTTCTCGCGTGGGTGCTATGCATTTATGGTGCAACCGTTTCCCCCGGATGATTTATGCATACCGCTAATTACCAACGTGCCGAGCAACCGCCCCGGGTTTTATCCACGATCGCTCGATCATAGTTTTATTGGGCGAGCACCGGGCACCGGCCGCGCGTCTTCTGTCAATACACACGTGTGCCATGTGCAACCCTTGCCCCAGGGAGCTTGCAACGCTAACTGCACCATGCATTAACAATGATCCCGGCTGACTCGGTAATCGCGATATTTTTTTCCTACGAAATGCCCGATACGCTTGACTCCACCACGATTATGTTCGTAATTGTTTAATACTGGCGAGATAATTTTATGTTTGTTGAAACATTTTTAAATAAGATTTTTTTTCTAACATATTCTTACGGTACGAAAATTATAATTTTATGCGTAAACGAACGATTTCGATAGCTATGGGGTTTCTGACTCATTTATAATAATTAACTTCGTTTTCAAATTTCGATTTCAATTTATTTCAACGATTTTTATCGTGAAGTCGATTTCTGTTGATTTCACGCTATTTATTATTATTCGACTGTCTGAAAAATAAGATAATAATGCATTCATCTTAGGGATGGACATTTATTCATTACAAATGTATTTCAAATACTTTTTCAAATGAATCCGTATAATTTATTATTATGCAATAATTAATATTGTCACGTTTTTGTGATGATTATAAATAATTTCGATGAATTATTATTGTAAAATAGATTTTAGTATTGATCGGGTCCTATAATCGATTGTTAATTCAATTAGAAAAGTATTTCTCAAATACATTTTCATTGAATGGATGCTCATCGCTGATTGAATTCTTATTCCTCCATTTTCTTTATTTTCAAAAATACATATGATTCGATTATTCCGATGTGCTTCAACAATAATTACACGATCGAACATGTTCATAAAAAAATCTCGAGAAATAAAAAATAAAGAATTAAAAAAAATTCCCAACCAAACTTTGCATAGAAAATCACTGAAAATCCATCAATCTCCACTTCCACTTTTTCCACCCCCGACCCATTCCATCAACGCTCTTTTCGTCCACGTCTGCGACGAAAAAAAAAAAAATAAAAAACCCTGCATATATAAAAAAAACCGCAACTCGATGCTCTCCACCCCTCCAACCCCCACCGCGCCCTCGATACCATTTTTTCGTTGATCTGAAATTCACGAAAATGCTTATGACACGTGCGTCAGTGTGGCGATACGTACCGCGGAACATTCATCGGCAGTGTCGAATGAAACCAGCAGAGACAATCGTGCGTACGTGCACGATAAACGCACAAACAAATTTTTGTCACACGCACACACAAACACACACAAACACGTGGGCATGCAGTAGCCCTCACGGGCGAGCAAGGGTTTCGCGAACCGCGCGTTTCCCGAGGGTTGCGACACCGCTCTGTATCGCAACCGGAGAGCTTCGCCAATGCTGAGGGAGGGGGGAGGCAACGGGGGAGCAGCGGGTGCTTCACTGGCTCTGGGTTATCCGATGACAAAGCGAAGCTTCGGCCGATGCGCTCTCTCGCTCCGCGATTTTCATCCCCCGTGCAACGTGCGTGCAACGAGACGCGTCTCCCACATAACCATTGCCGAATAGTGAGCCGTGAGGGCGGCCAAGGGGGAGGGGTAGGGGGATAGAGGGGTGCTGCGCCTGGATTATCACCATTGAAAATGCAACCGAAGCCCCAGTGTTCGGATGCAGCGGCGCTTGAACGCGATACCCCAAGCAGCGCCCCGGCAAACCGGAAGTTTGCTTCTTGTCGGCTTTCGAATACGGCTGCAGAAATTCGCTATCTCTGTTTCTCTCTGTTGCTCTCTGTTGATCTCTCTCTCTCTCTCTCTCTCTCTCTTGATTCCGAACCCGAAATATATAACACGATACACACGTTGCCATATGAATATGAAGAAAAGAAAAAAAAGGATGGTAACGCATGGATATGCAGTAGCTATAACTGGTTGCAAGTCGAAAGCACAACGGGGACAAACGACGTGTACTTGGAGCACACGTATGAACGTTTATCCAATGAAATTTATTGAGGTAATTGTGTGATTCGGTAATCCTGGATTATATTAATGGCGATTGAATATTGAAATGTGTTTTAACTATGTAATATTCTATTGCCAATGAAATAATCAATCAATTATTCCAATTTAATAATTTTTCAATTATTAAATTGACTCGCAATTCCTATGAAGTTGTGAGAACTTTGATTTTCGCGTTACAATTAATCACGGTTATTCGTTCGAAAAAGTATTTTAAATAAGGAGAACAAATCTTGCGTTTTTGCAATTTATCGATTTAAATAATCATTTGAAAAACTGGAATCTGCTGAAACTATTAAAAATTATTGCAGAAATAGGGAGAAAAAAGTCTAAAATTTTAATCACTCATAGTCACCAGTTTGAGAAATTATTCAATAACACACATTTTCATCTATCGTGTAGCAAACAAAATAAATCCAAAAACTCATAAAATCCGTGTCTCCCCCAAAAAAGTAAATGTGATTCCCTCGAAAACGACGGCGATCGCTCGACGTCGCGATCTTTCAAAATCACACAACGTTTAGATTCGATACGAAAAATGATCGTCATACACGCCAAGGTGGCTCGCGCAGGGGTGTTAATTTCGTCGGGGTTGGGTTTTGTCGTACGAAAGACAAAACGAAACAATTCCTCCCCTCGTAATGTGCGGTTTCGCTCGCCACGTTTCTCCGGTCTCGAAGATCGGATTTCGTCGGTAGCACACCTACCCCCCCTCCACCCTGTGCGCACCCAATACACACGGAGACACACGAAGTGTATGCGGGGGAGGAGGGGGGGGGGCGTGGGTGTTTCTCAAAGGCGAGGGAAAAGCAGCCCCGAGGGGCTCGTAGCTAAATTGGCGGCAGTATATTACCGGTCGTAGTCCGCATTTAATTTGAATATAATCGGGAAAGGAGATCTTTGCCTCTCGCTCTCGGGTGGGAGGAGAGGGAGAGAGAGAGAGAGAGAGAGAGAGAGAGATGGAAGGAGTGGAGCGTCTCCGAGAGGCACTCTAGGTCGGTGCTCGCCGACTCGAGACTGCGTGACGGTGACCGGAAGTTGCCCGGGACACCGGAAACAAAATGGCCGACTGAGCGAACCACCCACGGACCGTCGGTAGGCACCCCGGCGAGTCAGCTAAGCCGCTTCGAATTCATCCCTCTCTCTTTTTCTCTCTCTCTCTCTCCCTCCCTCTCTCTCTCTTTTTCTTCCAACAAATACAAGCCAGCCCGAAGTTGACTATGCATTGTGCTCGCGTTACTGAGAAATCGTCGTCGGTTTTGCACCCCCTCTCCGTTTGCAACCCCATCAGCGATCTCGTCCTCGAAACTGCCTCTCCGACCGGAAGTTCCTTCACGACCGCGCGTCGTAACACCGTAACACTTTCCAACCGCCGTTGACTCGACTCTCCTATCAATTACACTTTTCATTTCATCCCCCCAGCCCCTGCGTTCACAATTCCGCTCCACGAAACTACGCGGTGCCCAACTGATACACGGAATTATAATCCACGAGACGGCGAGTCTGGGAATCGCGATTAAATCGCGTCTTCTACCCGACACCGTGACAACAATAGTTGCCAACTGTGGCGCAAGCTCGATGACAGTGTGGCGTTGCGACGAGCTTGTGGCAAAGCACGCGTCTCGCCTTTCGAGTGACAATGCTCAGACCCCCTTCCTCCCTCTCTCGCCCTGCGCCTGGCCCTGAGGAGAGATCTCGTAGACAAAAGGCCCGGAGTCTCGAAGGCGGTTCGCCAAGAACGTAGACAACGAGACGCGAGTAACGTGTACATCATAGTTGAGAAGCTTTCGTAAAGTGCCGAGATTTTACGGGGGTGTGACTGACGGTGCGGATTATTCAAAGATCAACGAAATTGTTGAGAGGGCCATGACGTCGTGTAATTCTTATGATGAAATATGTTTTTTTTCCTCTTAATTTCAGTTTTTTATAATCTCAAGTCTTTCAAAGATTTTGAAGTAAGGAATGCAAATTAGAAATTACATTTTTGATACAAGAAATACTCAATCAACAAAAATTTGGATGAAAATCAAATTTATCCAAATCAAAGTTAAAGTTGTACAAAATAAAAATTGGTAGATATTAAAAAAAATGTCTTTTTATAAATTATTTATAAATCAACTTTACGCAGTAATTGGGTAATGCAAAAAAATCAGAAAATATATTTAGTGTTTCCGGAACGATAATGGTATCATGCTGCCTTAACTCTAGGACCCCAAATTGAAACAAGAAACAATGCTACAACCGCAATTCTCATCGCCTTAGCATGCATTTTTTTTAAAACAATCCGTCAAAATACGAAATAAATTCATGATGTCCTTCAATTCAAATGAAACATCAATTCGTCCTTGTCAAAAACACGATTTAATTAACACAAAAATATAAATCCGAGCCATTTTCTAGGACCCCACTCGGGTTCGGGAAACCCCCGAGTGGGGTCCCAGAGTTTTAATGGATAAAACAGGTTCGAGTCGTTATCACGGCGAAGAATCGTCAAGTTGAACTCGGGCTAAGGACAGTCGAGATAGCCGGTGAGCACGGGTGGCGAGTCGTTGTCGCGAATTTACGTTGCTCGATGAATTGTCCAAGACTTTAACGTATATGCAACACACATATGGATATATAAACATATATCTATAGCGTATGATTAAACAACTGTGATGTTTTATGCCGAGCTGGGTCTCCGGACTCGGTGATCGCGTGACCCAACGGCCATATCCGTTTCCTGGCTCGGAGAGGCTCTACGGTCAACCGTGGCTACCCGGTATGGCTCTAAGGGCCAACATTATCGTGTTAAATATACATTTATATATATACATAACATATATGTACGGTCGCACGAAGCTTTCCCCGACCATTGGCTCGCGTTGACCATACCGATTATATCTTCAGCCGTGAAAGAAACCACCAGTGCTCCTTCGACGTTTCGTTTATCACGGCTCAAGGAGCCTTCTCTCTTTCTCTCCGTCTCTCACTCTCTTCTTTCTACATTGTATGTTCGTACCCTTGTTTAAACCCCTTTTTCACATCGACTTTTAACATCTAACGTCGACTCTACGACTACGTTTTCTCTCTCTCTCTCTTTTTTTTTCTCTCTCTCTCTTTCTCTCTCTCTCTCTCTTTCTTTCTCTCTCGTTATTACAGTAACCACAGAACCCAACAAACCTCTTTCCTACGATTAATTACATTACCCTTTCATTCCTCGCCATCGTCCAAACCCGCATCCAAGTACCTTTAGCTTTTTATCTCCGTTTCACCGACCACCCTCCCTCCCCCTTGCTCCCTCCAGTGTCCAACCTCGGCACTGCCAATTAATCTACGTTTTATTCTGCTGTGGGTCACATTTTTCTTTCTGTGATTCGTTTTTTTCTTCTTTTTCAATAATAAAAAATGCAAAAAAAAAAAAACAACGTGAACGAAAATAAAAAGAAAATTAATAATCGCGACGAGAACGTTGGCGCGGAAAGGTCAGATAAATGCCATGGAACGGTGGTGTGCGGTGACGTCGGCTTCGGCTTTGGTACCCCGACCCCGAATGACATTAGACTCGGCCGAAATGCCATCAACGCTCGCGTCACTCCGAACGACTGACGGCCCTTTCGAATTGTCTCTCGCTCTTTCGCTCTCTCTCTCTCTCACACACGCTGCTCTCGCTCTCTCTCTCTCTCTTTCTATCTCTCTAATTTCGTACAGCGTTTATTTATTTTTCTTCATCTCTCTTTCTCGTATTTTCATCGTCGCGTCTCGTGCTGCTTTTCGCCTTCGCCAATTTCTCGGTGGTTTTGTTTTTCGGCATCCGGGCTTATAACGGCTCGTCCGTATAATTGAAAATCTACGGGAATTGTGTTTTTTGTGTATTTCATATACAGACAAAACGCGTTCGTCAAAACACGACGTTCGACGTCTGTGTATAAAACGGTGAAAAATCCTCGAAGCTCGGATCTAGAATTAATTTTTTTTTTTACAATTTTTGACATGGAAAATTTGCCAATGGGTGTTAAACACCGAGCATTTTTACTCTGTACACTCTTAGGTTAAAATCATTTCTCTGGATAATTTGCAAGTAAAGTACTACTTCCTGTAGGTAACGAAAATACTGAGTTTCGAGTCATTTTATGACAGCAAACGTGACTTTTAAAAAATTCAACGTCTCACTGCGAACTATCCTTTCTCTCTTATCGTATCATTTATAATATGAATAATCACCGATTACTGTAATTAATTTTCAATATCGGATTACGAAACATTATGAAATATCGAATGAATTCGTAACCAATAAATCTTATCTATTATTAATATTGACATTATTATCATTGATAATTAACAACCTGGGAATAAATTGAAAAATATAAATTCGGTTATCTGCTAATCTCTGATAGTTTAAATTTTCGTTCTTCGTCATTAAAATTTTCCACGAATCGATCAAAAATAATGTCGATAAAAACCGAAGAATTTCGATGAAAATTATTCGCAACATGAGGGAAAACGTTTTCAACATTAACGAGATGAAAAAAAACAGCAAAATAAAAAATAAAAAAAATTAATGATAAACGATTTGGGTTGGGTTGATATTTTTGAGATGGGTGACGGGCTAAAATTTCGTGACATTCCATCAAGGTTTCGACGATGACGCGTCAAGAGTCGGAAGATTGGGATAACGTTGTATCTCCGGAGACTTCGGCAGCCGGGACTTTGTATAATTCGACAAAGTCGACGACTGGGCGTCGAATGAGTTTCTGCTTAATTCGCTCTTGTTGTGAATAAGTGAGCGAGAAGTGTTGCGAAGTTGGAAGTTTAGCGAACGGGAGTTAGCTCGCGGGTAGAAAGCTTCTCGGCGTGTTCACGAATTAAATTGTTATACGGATGAGCTGCCAAGGAAAGCTGGAGGAGATAGGGGGCGTCCGGAGGGGGGGGGGGGAGGGGGGAAGCTGTGGAATATCCGAATAAGGCACAACTCCGCCGCCGGCTGTTAATGTTTAATCGCGGATGCACGCCGACGTTGTTAATAAATAGAGAATCTCGAGAAAGTGCGAAATCTGTTTCCACAACATTTCTATAATTTCAAAACTTGCAATACACGGATATTTTAATTTTAGTATTATTATTATTATTATTATTATTATTATTATCACTGTTATTATTATTGACTGTGATCTGTTTTGGCCATTTTAAATTTTTATTTTGTACGAAGCTGAATCGTGATATTTTTCCTGTTCGTATTATTATTATTAATAATATTATTGTTATTATTATTTCGTTTAATTTTTATGACAGGATGATGACAGGAAATTCAATTACGTAGATAAAATTCGTGATTGTTCGTTTACCTGTGATTGCATTGCTGACAGGCGAAACATTCCAGATGATAAACGTTCGTTCGTGCTCTCATAACCATCTCGAACGCTGGAATTACTTTGCTGCAAGCCGCGCAGTAACCCGTGCTGCCGAAAAGTCTGTAAGATCGAAGGGCAAAATTATCACATAAACACGCGCATCATTAATCAGACTATCCAGTACAGACGAATCAACGAAAAATGCTGTTTCCTTTCTTTAATTTTTTTTTGTTTTTGACAGACAGAAAGACAAACAGAGATTATAGGTTGAAAGCATGATTCAAATATCTATCGACGCCCTTGCAAGAGCAACAATGAAATCAAAAATCGTCCGAGACATTGGAAAACTGGTAATCACATAAAATTATCCAAAAAATTAAAAAAAAATCTTTGCACAGCTACTGACTAGCGAATTGAAAGCCATCAACATACAAGAATTCAATGAAACCCTCAATCAAACGACATGATGCATTCTCTTTTGTATCCCTTCGCAAAAATTCAACACTAAAAACCAACAAACTTTTCAAACTCTTTATCAAAAACCAAAACAAAAAATTTCATATTTATAAAGAGCATAAAATTTTTTTTTTTTTTAATATCACTGACCCCGATAACTACTTATTAATATCGACATGAGACTCAATTAAAAAAAGCAACCGTACATCCGTAAAAAGCGCTTAAACCAAACGACAACGATCAAACGATTTGCAAAATGAAAAATATTTTTATCCGACTCTTTTTGAAAACACGTTATTCCATGCCTGCGAAGCGAGCGCAAAGTGACCGATTTCACTCGAGCCCCTCGGATGCGTGGAATGAGCGCTTTCAAGGAAGATCAAACAAAAAGTATCGAGTGCATCACCAGCGTAAGATGATTTTGTATCGTCCGATCGCAGCTCTCGCTTTGATCGGGCAGCAAAAATTCACACTCATCAAAATCGCCTTCTTTACGTCCTTGGCACACAATAAACTATTTTTTTTTTTTCACGCACAGCAATATACGAACGAAGCATCGGCATCGTCATTCACGGATGGGTTGCGGAAACACAAGTTCCAATTGCCGTTCGATAACCAGTGGCAGATCGAACGAGATGAGTCCTCGCGCTTGGCTGCAGAACCAATAAACTTTCGACGAGCGTCACGACAGACGGGAGCCACGCTCGTACACGAACAAATCCACACACCCACCCACCCACACACACACACACACATACCATCCACTAATGTCTTCCTCAAATATTGGACCATTAATAAAGGCCACAGTTTCAATACTCTCTCTCTTTCCGCTCCCTCTCACGCACTCTCTCTCTCCCTCTCACTCTCTCTCGTACACTGAACGTAAAGGCTCGTTCACAATAGCACCTGCGCGTGTTCCCTCGGGACTCCGTAATCTCAACACGGTTTATTTGCTCTGCCAACGGGAGTGGAACTCACCGTAGTCTCTCTTTCCACTTACGTGCAACCAGCTAGGGCGAATAACACGCGCAAAAACCCAAGTTGAAACGAATGCACGTATAACCTCGCTCGCGGGCTAAACCAAACGATTGTATTCAATAAAGGAAACTCATCTGTAAAATTCGATTTGTTCGCAAACCCTCGTCTGCCCCAGTCGAACATCACGTACGCTCTCCCCCGGAAAACCGGGAAAGAGACTTTGTTGTATTTATGTGTATGTATTTGTGTGTATGCGTGTGTGTGTCGATATAGCAACGGAGTATCGGAATAATAAGAGATCTCTCATCACCTGAGGTAATCACGCTTGCACAGAATTAGATTGGCCTTTGTGTACAACGTCGATCCAACCTCGCCGAGACGACAGTCGCAGCATCCGCACTTCAAACAATCCTCGTGCCAGTACATGTCAAGAGCTTTCAGAAGATACCTGATAACAGAATGAATAAAATACGATTGCGAATATGAAGAAATTAATTTTGGACGATAAATCGTGATGATAAATAATTTTTTTTGTGTATTTTATTTTCGAAAAAAATGGTACACAGGGATTAAGAGTATTATTAATCATTATCACGAATTGCTTTTTAATTTCCCATGCCCAAGGTCACGTAAAGGTCATTCTGTGATAGATCGTTGAAAAGGTCCTGACCTCTCATATCATGCCGTGATTTGAACAAACTATGGTTCGATTTAAAAATACAGATGAGTTGATATTCTTTAAAGTATGAACTTGGGGGAGAAAGTGTGTATCGGACAGTATCTGTCAAGCAGTTTTTGTCCATAACATTTGCTTGTGTCGTTGAAGAGAAGGAAGTTATTCAAGGTGGTCAAGTTAGGTGCGACACCCTGTATATATATAAATGTCATCTAATTGAAAACGATCGAAGCAGCAGTTACCTCTCGATAAAAAAGGGGCTGGGATGGGAAAAAAGTGGGAGTCGAAAACGTCTAAAAAAAAACACACGACTTTGTATTTCGTGATTATTTTGACTAACGATAGGAGATAAATTTTACCTTTCGGTGATGGCTTTGCCACAGCCTGCGCATTCTTGCTGCACGGTCCCATTTTTATTGGGTTCACTCTTGCTCACGTCCATAGTCATCTTAATCCTGCAACAACAAAAATAAACATTTTGAGATAAAAATGTATATATATATAAAAAGAAAGTGAATAGCCAAAGCCGAGAAGACCGTAGGAATGTCTATTCACAACTATATTTCGTTTCATTGAAATTAGTCATGACTAACGTTTAGGTTAATTCAGTGAATTAGAACGAGTCAAAATATGCCAATACCAAAAAGCCAGGACGGAAGGACTCTGGGGTCACTGGCCCTTTGGCAATATCAAAGCTGAGATGATCACCCGCAGTATACTAACGGAAATACCAGGAGAGCGAAAAAAAAGAATCATATTGTCAATAAATGGTTTTTCTTACTCTTACTACTAAAACTACCACTTCTGAATTATAATAATTATTGTGTGACATTGAATTGTAATATATTCGATCGTCAAGTGAAAATGGTGTAAATAGCGCATGAGCGAAGGTTAGCGAATGGTACGCAAGACTGGGAAACGCTTGAATACAAGTTTCAACAGCAGCTGTCGCTAGGATCCGGGTTGTCCGGGTTTGTCTATGAGTAATTAGAGTTACGGCTTGAGAATTTAACCGCGGTTTAGTGCCATCTGTGTCCGAGTACCGGTGGTCCACGGGACGTAAAGGGAGAAGGCGGACGAACACGTGGGTGGTGTCTCTCTGTGTATGTGTGTGTGTGCGTGTATGTGTTTGGAGCTCCGCGACTGGTGCTGGCTGCGTGTGGTCAGAGTTTAGAATCGAATTAGTTTGACCCCCGCGAGCTCGACGCACACGACAACCACCCCTATCCCAACGAACATCGGCTAGACCGACACGTTTTCAAGCTCGAACGGATCCTTCGACAACTCTCTCCCGCACAGTTTGTCAGTGACGTATATCCTGGCAGCGGCTGCTACTGCTGCTGGTGGTGGTCAGCTATGGTCTCCGTATGTTTCCGATAAACGCTTGACAGTCACTAACTTTTCGACGGATCATTCGCACCATGCGATTATCCAATTGCTGCAGAATGAAACTTGCAAATCGTTTTTTTTTTTTTTCATTATTCAAGGCAAGCTGAAAGTTGAAACTTGCGATCTCGCTTCCTTTGAATCGTGGTCAGTGAACGAAGACGAGGAACTCGATGAGGATAAAAGAATGAGGGAGCATTTTTCTTTTGGATTTCTTATAAAGGAGATCTGCCTTCGTAGCTTCCTTCCAAAAAAAAGCAAAGATGGATTATTTTTAGGATTCCATACTTCTAAATGGAGAAAAAACAGAACCCCCGTGCTGATTATTAAAACCTATAGGATACTTTCCGTTGACCGGGAATCTTAAAATTTGATACGAAGGAAGTTCACATAACACAAATAAAGGAAAAAATCCGAAAATCATTGATTTAAAATTTTATGTAAGATTATTACGCGAAAAACTGAATTTTACGGTTTCTTTCATACAGCGTTAACGTAAAGACACCTATACACAAACACACCTGGGAAATGTTTTTTTTTCGGATACGCCGTTTCGTTTTTAATAACTTTTTTTCTTCTTTTCATTCCTTAGGTACTTTTCAAACAAGAACGGTCTACGATTTTAAAGCATACAGATTTCAACAATTTTCCAGAAAATTAAAAAATCCTATGCTGAATCCTGATGCAGCATAGACTTTCTTAACGAAAATGAAAATATTCTATTCAGTAATTTTGAGCCATTCGCGTGATACTGAGAATGTCGCCCTTCGATCCGTGCAAAAGCAGCAGTGATTCACAAAAACTTGCTATCGTGGCCACAATTTGTGATAAATTAAAAGAAAAACAATGTCGTTATAAAAACCTCTCACCATAACCAGAAATGACGTGAAGTAAACCACTTGAACATGAATTTATTGTATAAAACACTTATGAAGAAAATAAAAATAGGTTTAAATAAATGACGGTTTATATAAATGATAGTAACCAAAAACAATTGAAAACAAAAAAATAACGAATATGTTAGGAACGAAATAGAATAATGATGTTTGCGTGACAGCGTATGGAACGTGGACATCCGTTGGAGCCTCGTTGGAAGCGACTAAGACGTAACCAGAGACTACGATAATAATCGTCGTCGTCGTCGTTGTCAACGTCGTCACCGTCGTCCTCCTACTTCAGGTTTCGCGCATCGCTATGAACAAAGTTTCGTGCGGTTTGCAATATGTCCCACGGCCGCCAACCTCACTTCTCCAAACCCCGTCGAGGCGCCCCCGCCTGGACAATATTACGGGGGATGTTAATATCCTCGGTATTGCGCGACGTCGAAAGTTCACTGCAAACATTTAGAACCCATTCCGCACTTTGATGATGCCCATACGGACTCGTTTGCGAGTACTTTGCGTGTATACAAGCGTCTGGCTATTGGACGAGGCATATATTATTATTATTTTCGAGATCTCTTCTCGTTATGCCTTGAGCCACACACGCACATACGCCTATATGTGTATATATATATACGAGTCCGTCCCTTTGTGGATCGACAAGAGGGATTGACCACGAATTCACGTGGTTTAACCCTTGGCATTCACCCGGTGACCTCAAAAATCCTTCGGCCTTGAAACATGCCGAAACATGATTTTTCAATTGTTTGTTTTTTGTTTTTAATTCAACGATAAGGGTCGGAGTGAAGGATCAGAGGTCTTCGAATTTGCTCGAGTTACGAGCCCGAACGGGATAAGTTAGCGAAAACTATTTAGATTGCACAGTACAAATTCAATTGCGAGGTGCGGGAAATAATAATTAATATTTGTTCAGTTGCGATAAATTTGGCATCAAAATGAGTTCTAAGAGATAATATCGGGAAAATTTATAAAAGTTAAGAATCATCACGGGTGATTGGAAAAAATTCCCGCATCAAGCTAACCAGGTGAGTTATTTTTATGAATTATTTTTTATCGTAATGAACATCTATTTAAATTATAAAACTGAGATTATAAACAACTGAATTGTAAAAAGGTACTAGAACTAGTTTTATCAAGGAGAAATAATGTACATGATGCTATTCTGCAAGTTGAAACTTATAATTTGCTTTTTCTGGATAGTAGGTAGTTCACGAAATCCTTCAATTCCTCAAAAAGCATTTCCATTCATTAAAAATTTTTGGCTTCCTGATAGAGGAAATTTCTTGCACCTACGATTCAGAGGAAGCAAATTGCCAGTTTCGACCGGTAGCTTATTACGATATTTCAATATTGATCAGTGAGTGTATAACATTTTAGTATCTCTTTAAATTCAACGCTTGGGTGGATTTTCACTAAATTTTATATCAAACAACCCAGATCGTTGATTTATGTTTCTCCAGGAGATTCGCCACAGCAGGTGAAATATTTTTTTGTCGGCACAGGTTTAAAATTAAAAAACCTGAATGTTCGAAAATCCGATGCGTTTTGCCATGATCCAAAAAATTTTATACGTACCACTATCGTATACGTATAACATTTTATACGTAGCCAAATAATAATGTATCCTTCTGGAGATTCGAGGTTAAATACGTCAAAGTTGGCAGGAATATAGTGATAAGGGTGATTCTCGAAAAATTCTAAATATCATATTATCGGAATTTCTCAATGGATTCCGGTCAAAAATGTCAATTTTCATTTTTACACATTTTAAACATTTTTATTGGGATCATCACAAAAGCAAAATTGCGAAAATTCATCAGAGCCAATGGAAAAAAAATGTCCCAATCGAGCCAACCAAACGTGATCTGTATCACAAATTGATCTTTAACAGACTCCGGTTGGATCAACGCCGATGAAAGCGAGCCATTACTCTTTGTTTCTTCTTCTTTTCGAATCTCGTGTTCAACCTAGGGCAACGATAACGACAAAAGAAGACGAAGTGAAAAAAAACTAACCCACGGAGAATATCAGCAAAGAACTGTGGCTAGAGCTATAGTGTGGAATCGATTTGGTCGGCGTGTAGTCGCATCGAGTTCTCTGTCGAAAAGCCGATGAGCCGAAGGACGTTGAAGTGCGACGGCAACGGGAACGACTGATGTTCATCGTTCCGTGATCAGTGACCGAGGCGGATGGCTGCGTGGACAGCAGTTTCGAAGGGGGAACGAGAGCGGGTATAGTCCGAGAGGGAAACGGAGACGAAGAGCCACGGGAGAGTGGAGCAGAGAGTCCGAATGACCGAAGAGAGAACAGCGTCGTTCGAACGTCGGGGATCGAGGAAGAGAGCCAATGGCTGCTGGACGGACGTTGAACGGAAGGCTCGTTATGCGGGGATGCGAATGCTCTCGGTGCACGGAAGTGGCTTGCATCGGCTGGCAATCCATCCATCGGCCGTACGTGATCGGATCATCCACGCGGCCGTGATCCTCAAAGCGACGATAATTCGATTAGCCGCGGACTGTGGACAACGCGAGCGCGCGTGTGTTCATCAACCGCTAACCACTATATCCTAGCTAACCGATGCTGCGAACAACCCCTTAGCCAACAACCCGTTCTTCCATGATGCACGCGCTCTGTATTGACGGTTTATATATATGTGTGTATGTGTGTGGGAGTGTGTGGAGGTGTGTGTAGGCTTGGGACTCATGCTCGCAATGGACTTTTGTACGGTTGAAAGTGCGGTCACCGATTTTTATTGGTTATCTCGTAGCACGGACTTGAGTTCTTCGAGTCAAATCTATTAGTACTTATGTTAGTTTTTGTCAAGCCCGATTCCTGAAAAACGGGTTTCAGTTGACCCTAGTCGAAATTTCAACTGCTAGCTATTAAAAAAATATAAACTGCACTATTTTTTTCTCGAAAGGTGGACCTTCGATGTTGAATTTGAGCTTTGATTCATCGAATTTTTATTATTTTTTCGCTGAGTTATGATTTTTGTTTATTCGAAGCATTTTCTCACGAGTTATTTCTTGATTATTGATGAATTTTATTTATGAATATTGTGTTTCATAATTATACTGTGTGGTTGAAGGTTCTAGCATAATGCATGATTTCTTAATAGATTTTTTTCACTCTGTTTACTGTGTTTATTGGAAATGATAAGGTCGATCTGAACCTTCTTTTTACGAATAAGGTGTAAGAAAAAATAATTCAGAAATAGGGTTGACTAATTCATGTTGTCAGTAAGAGTGGTTTGGGTACCTTAATAGATCGGTAGTCTACCAGAGAAGGGATAATAATACTCGATATTTACTTAAAAAAATTATCTTGGATACTGAAATCTCAAACAATATCAGAAATAGTACACTAAAAATTATCACTCACGAAGCAAAGAGTTTCGTAACGTCGTTCGTTACACTATTCATCCTTAATCTACCAATGTCTCAATATTAAAAGTTCAATCAAAGTACTAGTGCATGAAAGAAACAGTGTTTTTTTAATTTCAACGTCAATGTATGAAAATACACGAGCAAATAAATGAGTTTTGAATGAGATGACTAATTCAATTTCTCTTCCAATTATTATGACAGCTGCAATTGTTGAAATCCACAACGTACATTTATCAGTCACGAATAATCAACAATTTCCTTCGCCCAACTATGAAAAAAAAAAAAAACAATGTCACAACGGAATCTTTCCAAAAAATGAACTGTCCAAAATTTGTAAAACAAACATTCCAACTCCGTTTCCATAAAATCCGTGAACAGTTATCGACGTCTCAATTATCAAAAAAAAAAAAAAGAAAAAGAAATAAAAGATATCACGAGAATTTCATTCCTTCGACGAGCTAAGGGGGCAGGACGACACCCACGCAGAGACGCATATACCGAAGAACGTGGGGAGTTTCTGCAATGCAGCGCATCGACTCTCTGCACCGGAGCGCCGCCAGCACCAGCAGCAGCAGCAGCATCAGCATCAGCCCGAAGGCTCCGCCCCCCGCGGGTTCTCTCGACTCGCACAGGCGATCCGAGAGGAACCACCCCCAGCGATATTCCTTCCTATATACGTACTCCTGGAGAAGCACCCGGTTACCGGAAAGGCTCTCTCCACCCTCAACCCCCTGTGAAAATTTTCATCGTTCTCAACCGTAACTTCATATTTTTCTATTTTTTTCGTTTGTTTTTTTGTTTCTTTTTTTTTTGTCCTGTCTCTTTCATCCGACGGGACTCTCGGCGGCCTCGTTGTTATCTGCGGTCTCTTATATTTTTTCAGGAGGCCATGATATTTCGAGAACGGAGCGTCGGTCGGGTAGCCGAGCGTCCGGAGCGAGCCGGTACATTAATTAGACGTAGCCGGAGCGAAGGGAGGGGGGTGGCACATTAAGCCGAGCATTAATATACTCGTTGCTACTGTTTTGTTTTATCCAGCAGGAAGGACGTTGAGGGTGCGTCGTGTATAGGGGTAGTGTGGGTTTTGTTCTTGCAAGAGATAGAGAGGAGAAAAGCGGGCACAGGGGTGCAAAGAGAGAGGGAGAGTCGAGAAGCACGGCTTAATCCGTGCACAGATCAGCCTACCATCTCGCCTTATCCCTCGGGGACTGTTTAAATTCTGTAAAACGTCGTTGGTCTCGGCTGGGCGTAATGCCGCGGCCACTTTACCCAAAATTGAGGAGAGATAAGAACGATAACGGTTAGTTCGTTCGTTGGCGTTAATTCCGTTACCGTTGAATCCGTACCTGAATATCCGTTGAATTCTCATTGTGCCATACCTTAGAACGGAGATTTTCTTCAACCAGCTTTTTCGCTATTCTACGGTTCGAACTTTCACAAAATGTCTTTCTCGCTTCACGGTTTTAACTCGTTGCGGGAACTCGGGGCCCACAGGACCCCAGGCCAACTTACATGGCAAAAATTAAATTTTTCACAATTTTTTTTTGTAAAAAAAGTCAGATTTCGTGATTTTTTTTTCTCATCCTGTTTTGACTTCTTAAAAATCTCAAATAGAAGACAACAACTATGGGATTATTTAGAAAACTTATTGAGTTGACGTTTGGCGCAAGATTTAAGTCGATACATTAAAAAGAACCCATCTGGTTCGTTTTTTGTGAGTGGGGTTCGCTGGACCCCATGTGGCCGATATGATATTATTTGGAGGTGTGCCCTTAACGGGTTAACGTTACTATCCTCCCCCCCTCCGTACGATTATACCTCGACAACGTAATTTTCCGACGAGAAAAAAAAATCCGCCACATAAACCGTGATACTGGTTGAGAGAAAATATTTCGCATGAAATAAATCTCGCGAGTTTGTATAAAGAGGATGTTGAGGGTCGGGGGGGGGGGGGTGAAGGGGTCGGTATGGTTTCGTATATGAGCAGCAGTGAAACGCTCGTTTGCCCCAGCATTCAACCCTCACTAATGGGGGGTAATTTAAGGGATGTTTTAAGCTCGCGCCCGGCCACCACGAGCATCCCCCGGGCCACTCGGCACACGTGAGTTTGTCGTCGTCGTCGTCGTCGTTTTGTCGCTTCGCGACCGACAAAAACTATACTCGCGAGAGAATCGCGCTCGCGTATTGTACAAAATGGACGTACGGTTATAGGTATACGATATATCTATATACTTATATGAGTACGACATGGCTGGGCCATTAGCATTCCAAACGGTCAAAACGTTTTGATAAAATGAAATTACCGTGTTGGAGAATATCGTCACGTGGGTTTATCGAGGGTGGAGAATCGCGTGAGATATAAAATAATTGTGAGCAACGTGTCCTTCGATGGAAATTGCGGTAAAACCTTGGGATATGCGAATAAAGATTCGGATAATTACCGAAAAATTATTTTGAACTTAAAATTTACAAAAGTTTATAAGATTTTTTATAACCTTATCAATACGACACGTTTATCCATTTTATCGTAATTTTATTTGTTTTTTTTTCGTTTGTTTCGAGAAAATATTATTCTGCTATAAAATCGTCGATACAATCCCAAGTAAACGAATTATATATAGTCTATATATGAATTTTATATGCCCAATCCCATATATAGATTATTTATAATTTTTTTAGTTGGGATAGCAATAATATTCTATCGACGTAATAAACAAATAAAAAAATTACCGAACATTTTGTGAAATCTTGGGATAAAATGTTATGCGTCAGGTAGTGACGATATGTGGACGGAGCAGGTGACCGTGGTTGGCAGGAGGAGGGGGGGGGGGGGTGAGTGGTGAGTCTCCGTGGCATTGGTTTTTCATCGGGGTGACCGAGCCGGAGCTTGTAGCTTGCGAGAGCTTGCCGTGGTCCCGGCGAGGACCGGCGATCGGTGCACACAGGGGTGGGTTTGAAATAGAGGGCGTTGTGCAGTCAGATTACGCTAAGCTATGCTTGTACGTGCTCGCGTGGAAGTTCACCCATCCTCCGTAACTCCTCGACCGAATGTGTCGCACGGGCTCAACTACGATGGGAATCCCTTCGCACAACCCTCCCCCGCCCTTGCCCCTCTACCCTCGCCATCGTCGTGTCGCACCAGGGAACGCGAGCACACACACGTTACCCGCGAAATATATTTATTGTTGTTTGTCCTGCGTACTCTGTGCTCTGTGGGGGGAAGCAGAAGGGTGAAGGGGTGGTTGTAAAAAATCGTACGAGCTCGGCCACGGAGATGCGAAACATAAATTCAACTACCCCACCTCACGACTGTCCTGTCGTACTACCGGCACCCACCGACTCTGATTACATAGGTGTGTGTGTGTGTGCGTGTGGTTGGGGAGGGGGTTTTTCACCTATCGCCCTTCGTTTACTTTCCGGGACACTTTTTATCAAGCCGAATGTAGCCTACGCTTTTCCTCTCTCGATCTCTTTCTTTCTCTCTCTTTCTCGCTCACTCTTGCGTCGGAGAATATCCTCAGAAATCAATCCGACGTACACTGAACGAACGGGGGTGAATTTTTTTTTTCTTTTTCGTACGTATGCTCGGACATAAATTAGCCGCAAGTGATGTATCTTCCGTCGCACTGAGTCCACGGAAGAATGAAATATGCGCGTGAAGATTGGGGGAATGTTTGAAAAATTACCGAAAGCTTCGGTATACACTGGGATCACGTAATGAACAGTTGAAGTTTACAAGAGCTTGTACATTTTTCAATCATTTTATTGATATTTTTACGACGAGTTTAGTCATTTCATCGTTACTTTTATTCTTGTATTTTGTAATAATAATATTCTGCCATAAGATCTTCGATAGAGTAGAATCTCATAAAGAACAAATATGAGTTATGATACATTTAAAACTTTTCCGAATGTGGCAACAATGTCTGGGATATTTTTAGAAATATTATTCATGATTTCTGTGATGTGAATGAAATTCGTTTTTTTTTTGTCAACAAAACACGTTTGAAAAATCGTATAAATATTATTCCGAGCTTATACCCATATAGCATTTTGACATACATTTGATATCCATTGTATATACTCCTGAGGATATTGAATGTCCTATGTATATACCGATATACCGCAGCGTATATCTAATGGATATCCAATGAATCAGCAAAGGAGACACTTTCTTATATCCATTGCATATACATTGTATATACTCGCGTATATCCATAGTATGTCCATTGGATATACGGTATATACGCGTATATCCGATGAACATACTATGCATATACACGGGGACATCATATGTATATACAATGTACTAACAAAACTGTCTCGCAGGTATATAAAGAAAGGAAAAAAAATAGGAGACGCGGGGACTCGATCCAGGGTTCTCGCGGTTACTAGCCCGGCGCGCTGCTCACTGCGCTACGCCGACTTCGATGAATTTGATATTATTGATCTGTCATAAAAGCTAACCATTGTGACTTAGGAACTTCGCGAAGTAAAGTCGGAGTTCGCATGTACAAGTATATATGGACTATATACAGACCATGTCGTCTATATATAGACTTTATATAGTCTATATATAGACTATATAGAGTCTATGAATAACCTATATATAAATTGTATTTTCCCAATTCCATATATAGTTTATATATAATTTTCTTACTTGGGTGTTGATAGCTTGATTTTTTTTATGGACATGTATATATATACATTGCATATTAGATGAATATGTCGATGAAACACGTTCACATAAGAGTATTTGGCGTATATCCATATAATGTGCAATGGACACCCGTGCAGGTATATACATGCATGTAAGTCGTATAGATATCCATAGAACACCTCTTCCGGTATGTCGACATAAGAGTTTTTGCCGCATGTCCATACAATATATTTTGAACGTTCGTGCATGTATATACATGTATGTAAGTCGTATGGATATCCATAGAACATCCGGTGCTGTATGTCCACATAAGGGTATTTTCCGTATATCCATACAATGTGCTTTAAACGTTCGTGCATGTACATACATGCATGTAAGTCGTATGGATATCCATGGAACATCTGGTGCTGTATGTCCACTTAAGGGTATTTTCCGTATATCCATACAATGTGCTTTAAACGTTCGTGCATGTACATACATGCATGTAAGTCGTATGGATATCCATAGGATATACAGGATATCTTTTTCACATTATGGATATCCAATGGATATACATGGAACATTTGGTGCTATATGGGTATAGTTGTTCAGGAAGAATAATTTTTAAGCAACGAGTTTCGGAATGGTTTGTTTTTCGGTCTAGAATTGTTTTCAGGTCTAAAATTTTCTAAATCATCCAGAAATCACATTTGCAGCGTAATGAGTGAACGAAGATATTTCCCTACGAGAAAACCAAAGATTAAACCAAATATGAAATCTTTCCTCATAGAGAAATCGACGTTCACTTCCTACGATTCAGAGAAGACAATTTGCAAGTTTCAACCTGCAGCTTATTTATTTATTTTTCATTTGCTGGTGGCCGAGTCATTAAAAGGAGAGAAAAAGAGAGAGAGAGAGACTAATGCCATCCACTTCGAACGATAATCACGTATGTGGAAATGGTAGATCCATCGATAATCCGCGTTAGGGGAACTCGTCGCCATCTCCTCGGAGCTATTAATCGCGTATCGTCGTGCTACGCTGTTTGGGATGGCCACAGGAGATTACAGTCATCGATATGCTATCGAGACCACGCGTTCTCCAATTGCCAACACACACACACACCCTCAAAATCTACGGTGAGCGATGCGGGCCCCCGTACGAGAGTCTGCAACGGATGACAAAAGCTCACTGGCAAAACTTTTCGAGTCAGCCGAAGAAAAGTTTTATCTCGTGCCAGTGAACAAGCGTACATATATCTATATAGAGAGAGAGCTAGCCGCGGATTAATGGACGGATTAAAGTATTTGCAGCCGAGGTCTCGTGCTCGATTGGGAATAAATCGGTTGCCGTGTTTCCGCGTGGGTACCGAGCCAAATCGGCGTGGCTCCGAGGATTAGAACTTGATTGGCTAATTTGTAAATGTCTACGACAGACTCTACGACGCCGAAACTTGACCATCGATCGTGTCTGTTGGAATTTCATGTCCGATTGTGCACATACATTTACGTGGACTATGGCGGTTGAGATAACTTCGTGGGATCAACGTCGGCTAAAGATTTTGATGGTCCACGAGACGTGACGATTATAATCCCGACGGACGACGACGGTACGATACAACATGAAAAAATCGTTCGTGAGATGGAACAATCGATAAATTGTTGTGCAGATTATAGGATAGACAAATTTTGAAAAAAAAATGCAAAAAAATATTTACCAAAAGACAGCTGAGATTAGATCGTAAGATCAATATCAGCCGAGGTTTTCGATGATCTTTGGAATTTGACTCTCATTGCCCAAAAAAAAACAAGAACGCTATAATCAACAAATGTTCAGGAAAGAAAACAATCTATAAATCGGCGTCAGCTGATAAGATAAGAAAAAAACGAAAATTACAAAAGAATATAAAATTGAGTTCGTTGCATCAAACTCAGCTCTTCATTCTTCATTTTTCAAACCGTACATCACAATTACAATCTCGCCGCATATTAATGATACGAATAAAAAAAACATCGTTCGAAAAATTATCCCGTTGGGGTTACACCTCCAAATAACACCATATCGGTCACATGTGGTCCAGTGAATAATCTAATAATTGTTATCTTCTATTTGAGATTTTTGAGCAGTCAAATCACGATGAAAAAAAAATCACGAAATCTGACTTTTTTTGACAAAAAAAATTCGTGAAAAAATCAATTTTTGCCATATGGTAAACAATTTTACGCTCTTCTACTATTGAGACATTATATCTCTGAAAAAAAAAAAAAAGAGCTTTTATGGACTTTAAAAAAAGGTATGTATATTTTGAAGTTTGAACTCGAGACTTTTGGTCGAATAATAATATTTTTATTGCCTAAATACCACGAAGTTGGCTTACAATCGATAAATCCTCGTCACCTCGTAAAGCTCTCGAAAAAAAAACAACAACAAAAAAAGTAACAAAGTCGCGAGAAATTGTACAAAAGTGGATGAGCAAAGTGAACGAGAACGGAAGGATCTCTTCGGTGGTCAAGAGGCGTTCTGGAAGGGTGCTGGAGGCAAGTTAATGTGCGGTGGCGGACCGCGCGGCTGACCACTGGACTGATTTACATCAGACCCCTTTACCGAAACGGTCTCGATGCTGTAGGGAACGCCGGGGTTAGCGGTGGGGGTGGGGCGGGAGGGGGATGAGGGAGAAGTGAGATTGCACCAGAGAAGTCTCTCGCGGTCGACTGAGGGATGTAGCGTGTGATCGAGGTACCGGTTCTCATTAAACACCCCCTCACCAAACGCACCCCCAACTACCCCCTTCACCCATTTCGTTTTTCACCCACCCCCGGACGTTCAAACTTCACCGAACGCTTCGCCCGGCAAGATAGAACTTTTCCGGTGACGATAAAACCGTCCGCGAAATTCGAGAACCCAGGAAAGGATGTTCGAGAAGCAAGAAGGATTGTCTGAGTCTGACTTCCGGTCGACGGGCAGAGGGTTAAACAACAGATCGTGGCACGCGTCACCCAAAATATTCCGAGCATTGGAAACCTTCGTGAATGGGAATGAAAGCGAGCTCGTCACTGACCGTAGTCCCCCGTTTTGCATCCCACATTCATCGACTAGTCACGAAAAAAAAACAACACAAAAATAAAAAATCAAACAAACAAAAAAAAAAAAACGTTTTTCGTCCGAAATTCGTGGTCGTCTTTGTGGTCCACGAATCCGACCGCGAAAGGTTCGCAAAACCCATTGGCGTACCGTGGATCGTTCGACTTGTCCAGACGTTTTGCCACGTTTCCGGTTTCCTGTGGCCTTCACAATTCACGAATGGGAGACGCGCGAGGACGCCGACGGAAGAGAGCGTCCCGAACGTTCGGACAACCGAGACAAAAACCGTGCGAAACCCGTCACGATGAATCACAACTCGCTCACAGATAAGAGACCTTGCATTCATGACGAAAGACAAAACGACGGACCGAGTAACGTTGTGATACGTATATATATGTCATGGTGCACGGAGTTTCAACCAACTGCGTTTCCCTCAAAATTATAATGGAACACAAACTTTTTTAAAAACTTTTTTTTTCAATTGCATGTTTATTCGTTCAATATTATTGACAATATTCACGCAACAGGATAACACGTTTTCATGTAATTTCATCATTGCGTCGGTGTGTTTTTTGTTTTGAATTTAAAAAATTATTTTTTAAAAATATTTTGAGCCAACGAAAATTCGAGGTACGAGTCCCGGTTTTTATGCAACATTCTTTCGTGTTATCTCGCTCACGGCGGATGCAAATAGTTTGAACAGTTGGGCAGATGCTTCGTCGAGAGAAGCTATTTTAATAATCATTTAATTAGCATTCTTGGGGAGAGCTTACTGCCTGTCGGTGTTGGTGTAGGTGTATGTGTGTGTGTGGGTGAGTGGGTGTGTGTTTGGACCATAAATCAAACGAACGGTTGAGATAAGCAGCGAGAGAAACAACGGTTCGTGGCTAAATATTGTAGAATCCCTCTCAAGAATGCTTATTAAGTGGTAACATTGTGGCAAAACGTTTCACCTGGTTCTCCTCTATCTTCCAACGAGATTCTCGTAAGGTCTCGTCGTAGACTATGTATATATGTTTACTAGGGTGTGTTGAAAATAGAAGACGTTGTTCGATCCTTTTGGCAGTTTCTATAAATCATGTGTGTACTATCCAGAGACATCTGTCAAAATTTGACCCCAATTGGACAATATTTGGACGTTCCGCTTTTACGAATTTGTTTTTGCCTTTTATCAATAATAACATTTTTCCCTCCAGCTGCAATTAATTTTTCAGGTAAACGAAAAGTACCGGGGATGAAGAGTAAACGCAATATATAGTAGTGAGGTCACTTTCAATGGGGATATTTTTTGTATCACAATAAAAAAAAAATGTTATTAATGTTTCGTCGTTAGTTTTCAATGATCTTCGTTGAAAAAAAAGTAGTCAACTTTCTTCCAAATTGTAAAACAAAAATCATTACCATTTTGAGTGACCTTAGTAAAATGTATTGCACTTATTTTCCATCCCCCGAATTTTTTGTTTACCTTACAAGTCAATTGCGACTTAAAAAAATGTTACTTGTTATTCAGATGCAAAAATTGAATTCGTGAAAGCGGAACCTCTAAATATTGTAGGGTTGGGCTCAAATTTTGACAGATGTCTCCCGATAATATTCACTTCAAATGTTAAAACCGCCAGAAGGATCGAACAATTTTGCCGTCTTTAACACACCCTGACATCTATATACAACGTAGCTCAGAATTTTTCGCCGAAGCGTTGAGAAAAAAAATTTGCCTAATCGACTGCACACGACCCTCTCGTTCTTTCGTCCCTGAATTTTTCTCGGTTTTTTCTCATTGCTTCGCGGTTGGAGGATGAGAACGTCTTGAAAAGTCTCTACGTGCGGTGCTTACGCGTCGATGGTTCAACGGAATCGGGACCAGCGTGTAATTGAGCTGCGCCGGAAGCCCGAAGATCTGGCTCGGGCATGATCAAGTCAAACCGTTCTTGATTTAACACCGCAGTACGTTTCGTGCGTTTGTGGTCTGGCCTCGGCAAGACGATCTCGTTGTCAGACCGCGGTAAGACGAAGGTTCGTACCGCAACGTCGACCGTCGGCCGGCTACCGCTGAGTTACAGCCTCTCGAGCAAATTCAGTACCACGGAACGATAATTCCTTCGAGGTTACCATCAACGACGACGTTTGAGTTTGGATCAGAGATGGGCGTTCATTCAATGGGAATGTATTCACTATACATTATTTTCAAATTGATAACTACGATCAATTATCACGTGGCAATTAAATTTTGGTGCAAAGTTTCGAATCTTCAATGCTTCGAGGGGTCATTTTACTTATGGGAATTATAATTTTCGGAAAATACGGAGCTCCGAATTTTTTATTTCGATTGGTTGTGTAACAGAATTTTGAAGCCCAAACTATCAAATGTTCGACAAGTCAATGAATCGAATGGAAGCGGTCCAAAAATAAATGTTCCGACTGAAATTTTGGAATGTCAAAGTAATGAAGATTCGAAAAATCTATTGCCGTCCCACAATTGATCGGAATTATTTGTCCAAAAACTGTATTAAGACTATTTATTCGAATTAATGAATATAATTGATTAGTATTATGAACATAATTATTATAAAGTAAATTATAGTTAATTAAATTAAGGAAAACATTGACAATGCATACTGTTCAAAAGTCCCACAAATATTTTAGCTTCAATTTTCATTCTGCATATATTTTTTTTCGTTTACCTAATAAAGAGAAAAAAATGCATTATATCAACAATAAAATTAATAATTCAAACGTCGAGTTGACTATGAGAGAAAATTTCGTGCAATAAGAAAAAAAACTTTGAATCGTTGTCCGAGGGTGATGAACGATGTGAAAACTGCTCGGTTAAGTCGGTGACGTGAGACGTCAAAACTCTGCCACGTTCGTTGATGCATCGTTCAGTGGCCCACGAACAAACCAAGAACCAAAGTTTCTTTGGGATCAAACATAAGAAAAAAAAGGAAAACAACTGAAAAGACCCTTAGAACAGGGTGTCCAAGCCCCACGAAATACTTGTTGAGTTGTCGATAAAAGGGCTTGAAAGGGCGAGGACAGTGAAGGGCTACACTGAGCCAGGGGAAGGTGGGAGTCTCACACTGGCGAGCAATCGATTATCTTATTTTCGCCACTGCCATCTAAAGCGTTCCACAAGAACCCCTTAAAATAATTCTCCGAAGCACGAACGAGAGTCCCCAGCCACCCTGTAAATTGCCCCTTGAACCCCACCACCATCCTCACCCCCATTCCCCGTCATCTGAAGAATTGTCGGCCGAATAAAAACCAAAAAAGTGACGTGAATGGTCGGACGTTGGTTTTTTTTTACAAAATGAATGAAGCAAACAAAATCAATTTCAAACAATTATTGTTCATATTGAATATCCAAATAATTATTACACAGTTGGGATTATCCGAGCTACGGTTATCCTGTGTCAACTAGACGGTTATATCTATGATCTTATTATCCCTCCAAGATTTTTTTCATCATTCCTGAAGTTTTCAACCATTTTCAGCACAATTTTCTCAACGCTTGACTTCCTCATGCATGCAAGTCGGATTCACGTAGAAAGAGAAAAAGGTTGTTCATGGTTTCACCGGGTTCATCGATGAGGAAAAATTAGGGTGGGGGGTGGGGGCAGTGAATAAAATACCGATTATTAATGTACGGAGCGTGCTGTCGGGATGAGAATGGTGTGGCTGCTGAACAGGCGCAAAAGGCATACTGGCATAACGTTGCCATCAAGGTCCTAAGTAAAGGCTGACCAAGCATACCCGCAGCGATTCCGACATAGCATAGCATCAGCTAGATCGTCGTACATAATTGCCAAGAGTACGACCGGACAGTACCAGCACCGCCGGCACCAGCACCACCAGCATCACTGGGACCTCTCCTCACATCCTCGGTGATGTCAGCAATGCTCATTTCACCCCGCTATCGGACTGCTGCACGCATCCAACTCGACAACCCACACAGACACGCTCATATACACTTACACTCGCACAGACACAAACACACACACAAACACACACACACACACACATCAGTGACTCGGATCAAGGGGGTTGAAAGGGACGAAAGTGCGTTATCAAATATGATATTCCAGCTCGAGAAACTCCGGAGGCTTTGGTTTTCACACTTTTTCATCCCTTCACGCCGAGCTTACCCACCCGAGACTCAAACGATCTCGGTAACATTCGCTCTCGGCCAAATACACACACACACGGGCGCACACGTGCCCACACGCGAGCGACACGTATGAGAATTGGACAAAAAGAAAAAGAAAAATATATGTTTATACCTATCCTGGATTGCAGTATTGGATTTTTTTAACAATAATTAGTTGTCCCGCCAATATAATAACTGAAGTATAGAAAAGTTGCATGGATCTTAGATGGAAAACTTCACCTGGTCCTAGGTGTTGATTAGAATTGGACTCGGCGATTCATGAGAGGCTTGACATTTTGAAAATTCTGTATGGGATCGATTGAGCCTCCGGCAAGATAAACATGTTAATCCAACGGTATGCAATATATATAAAAAGTATATAATTTATATCGCTTATACATAAATGATATATGTATATATATATATACATATCTTGTTGTAGCTTCTATATGAAATTAGCCACACCCAGACTATGCAAAATCTATGAAAAATTCAAACTTCACATATAGATTCTAGATATTTCACACATAAACCATATGTAATCTAAATAAAGTTCATACATACATTTTATACAGTCTATAAATAAAGTTAAAATTTTATAAAGATTGTATACAGATAATAGATATGAAAAATTCCATATAGCAACTATAAATATATATTCTATATACAGTTTATATACATACATATGTACATATA
Organism: Diplazon laetatorius; assembly: GCA_963662125.1. Lineage (NCBI taxonomy): Eukaryota > Metazoa > Arthropoda > Insecta > Hymenoptera > Ichneumonidae > Diplazon > Diplazon laetatorius. Next base: position 11,285,966 of record OY759152.1, read on the forward strand.
CATATATTTTTTTTACTCGGGTAACATACATATGACGGTCGTAGGACGCCCGCGGTCGAGAAGATCCAGACGTTCGCGGTAACTCGCACGCGGTTCGCCCATCATCGGTATAATAAAACCATTAGAGTGATCCTCGTACGAGCATTCAAACCGTATAAATATCCGGCAGAATCCCTCACGCCGTTTCCAACTTCTGGGCAACGTTGAAAGCCCGCGACCGCGAGCGCCCTCTGTAGTTCAACTCGCGATAAATCCGAAGTAGGGCCCCCCCTGTGCTACGTCACACACGTCGCGCAAGTACTGTCAGCGTGATCCTAGCCGGGTGTGAAGCGATCTTCGAAAGCTTCGTGGACGATACTTGTTCCCTCGGAGCTATGGCTTGCGGGGCGCGAGAAAACCACCCCCTCCCCCCGCCCCTCTCCAACCGCCCCCCGTGGCGTTGCCCACCGTATCAAACTGCTATATTCCACGATTGCATGTGTATGTGGACATTTTTCTTTCTCACATATTTTCGCGTGTCTTTCATCTGAAAGAAAATAAAATAAAACGATATGTGTATGAAAAAAAAAATAAAATAAACGTCCGAGTTTGTGGTTCGTGGGGTTGGAATTATTTTGTGAGTGTTAGCACGGCGACGGGGGTCCAAGGTCGACGCAGGAGTGATGCTGTGAGGCATTTTTTTTTTGGGCTTACCGTTTTTCGTTCGGTCCCGATACTCACCAACGTTTATATGGTATCGTCGCTCGAGGTAATGATCGTACCGAGGACCATCGGAATCGGTTCGACAACGAAAGCTACCAACCGATTCCCACTGAATTATTGATGAAGGACGTCGTTTTTTTCTTTTCTTGTTTTTTTTTTTCGATCGACACCCGAATCTGTAATCGCGGGTGAACGATATTCCCGGCACCCCCCACGACGAATTTAATGGTGACGATGAACGGCAGAGAAAAAAAAATCAAAAAGCTTGGGCAATGATCGCCGGCGGAGTTTGATGTTTCGTGGATTTGCGAAACGATATAAAAATCGTACAGTATTTACCACTATATGGAGAAATGAAAAAAAAAAAAAAGAAAAATGAGTGGATGAATGTCGCGTCGGTTGGCGGAATAAGAACCCTTTGGGTGCATCGTTTTACGTGCGGTTTTCGTGGAGGGTGGATTTTGCGGTGGCTCGGGTCGTCTTCGTCGGCTCCCCTCGTGTCAAAATGGTCGGACTCGTCTCGTCTGTGTCCTCCAGAGTCGCAAAAACTACAGGTTACATCATAACACGGAGAGTTTATACGCTTCGTGTTATACACACACAGAGGCACGTACACATGTCTATTTCTGTGTAGTCACTGTGTGCTGGCAGCGAGCTTATCGGGACTCGCGGTACATTAAGCACGCGCCCGTGCCATTTGCACTGGTCCCCGGCTGCAGAACGGGGAACCAAGGGGGCGGTGGGGAGGAAGGGATGTTCGCGGGTGAATGGAGAGAAAGAGAAAACGATGAGAAGAGAACCGAGCCGAGGCTCGAGAGATTATCTTGTCGTATTCAATATTCCTATGGAACATGCGGTATGATAAATCGGTTTTTTTTTTTTTTGTTGTCCGATAGTAAGAGACGAAGGTGAAGAGACTCCGTCGGATTTTCATGATTTTCCTCGGGGATACGGAGATCCGAGGATTATCTTGTTGTGTAGAAGCTGCGAATCATCGTCAATTTCCTATTTTATTGAAAATATATAATAATAATAATAATACTAATAATAATGATAATAATAATAATAACAATAATGATAATAGTAATGATATAAACAATATCAATTACAGTACCAATTATCACATTCACACGTGGTTATGATTATTATGATTATTATAATTATAGTTTTTTTTTAAGCTTGGACGATCATGAACGTATTTATGTTCATACGTTCTTATGATTCTATGTTCAATTTTCATTCCCCTGTCTCCGTCAATGATTGATCAATCCATAAAGTATCATTAAAAAATATAAATTATTTCCGAAAAAAAAAAAAATAAGAATGATTGCTGTTCAATAACATCGGTAATGTAGGATTCTCTCTTACTCAAATCCCGAGTCGAATATAGAATCTTTAAATGTAGCGATATAAAAATGCAATAAATGGTAACCATTATTATTAATAGTCCTATTAATATTTCTCTTCATTTCTCGTTTTTACAAATATTGACATTATATTTTCAGGACCAAAGTCCAACGAAAATATAACGATTCATTATTATTATTATTTTTTTATTATTATTATTATTTTTAATGAGAAAAAGATCTGCAAAGTATTGCTCGTCGTCTCATCGATCGACTATGTTTATTCGAGCTGATCATAAGCTAGGGAGACATCTGAGAATGTCGTCATGCACGTTTTCCTAACCCTTTGCTAAGTCGCCAGGCCGCTCTCGCAACCCTTCGAGGCTGCTGCTCTTCCGCGTAGTCGCTCGCCCGTTTTTTTTTTTTTTTTTCATTTATTTTTCTCTCTCTTCCTTCCTCGCCGCTTTTGAACTCCATTAATGGTGTATATAGTTGATTTTTCCCAGCCCGTCCATTCCTCTCAACCGGTTTTCACGCTCGTTCCAGCGGCATCCGAGCATCCAACCCCTTGGTACGCGCTTCGCGAGGCTCGCGCGCGACCCCGTCGCTATTCCAAAGTAAGCGTGAAGACTTCGCGTATAATCGTTTTATCCCTCACCCATATACTTTCCCGAGACTTTGGATAAGCGTGAGGAGGGTCGGATTTACGGTTGGTGCCTCGGCCTGGGAAAATCGTCAGACTTGACATCGGACTCGTGGATTAAACGGCGGATGCTCGAAAATTAATTAAGCCGCGCTGGAAGCAGCCGGAAAGATACTCGAGAGCATCATGGACCCATCGCAAGTAAAAATATTATAAATATAGTCTGTATATAAACTGTATATGTCACTGGGCATATATAGTCTATATATAGATTATACACATATGCCGAGGCCCATGTATGGTCGATGAATAATTTTTTACTTGGGATGGCACTGACTCGCCGTTTTTTTTCGATGCACAAAATAACCTTCCCATAAGTCACTTGGTATGGAAAAAAATTAAATTTAATTAATTTCACTTTTCTGACTCGGAAAACAATTTTTTAAAAAACTGCAAACTGAAACTTGCAATTTGCTTTTTCTGCATCCTAGGTATTCTGTCATGGGGAAGCATTTTTATTATTTTATCAATCTTCGTCTTTCTGATAAGCAAAGCTAAGACAGAAAATTGCAAGTTTCAACTCGCAGCTCGTTTTGATGTTTTAATATTGATTAATGGGTGTATAAAATATCGATTCCTCCTGAAATTTGAATGTGCAAGTAGATTTCCATGAAATTTAATACCAAGAAACCTCAACTAAACGTTAATGTATGTAAATCCATAAGGTTGAACAGGGCAAGTCAAATATTTTTGAATCGACAGAACTTTGAAATTGAAAAACTCGAATAACTGTCAACTCCGATCCGTTTCGCCGATATCCGCAAAATTACGGTACGCATCACAGCTGAATGATATTCTATACTCCTGGAGGGTTGGGCCGTGATCGGTCAAAGTTGACGAGAGTTATAACGATAATATTTTGATTTTTTGAAAAATTCAAAATATCACAAAATTCGAACTTCTCGATGAATTCGGCTCAAATGGAAAATCTAACCAAGCGTGGACAAAAATCTACTTATATACACCCATACATCCGGCCATTTTTCTTAACGTGTTTTCTCTTACGCTTTGGCACATTCTGAACATGATAACATGAAGATCTCGAAAAAAATGGCCCACGACAAATTTAGTTTCCTCTACGAGGAAATAAATACAAACCCCACAACAAATCGCAAGACCAACGTCAAAATGTCCTAAATGAAAACCCGTGATAATCAAAAAATCATCTTTCCAAGAAAATAAACAATCAAAAAAACAAAACAAAAACCGCCCAACTAAAAAAACAAAATATCCCTGAGAGGGTCCTAAAGAATCGCAAAGATTCAAAATAATGATAACAACAATGCAAGTCGAGAGATCGTGAGAAGGGTGGTCGATGTGTGGATTCGAGGGTGGAAGAAGGTCGTGCGGGCTGCTGAGAGCAGGAAGGGTGCGGGGTGTTAGCTTCCGCAGCATTGACGCGTCACAATACAGAGCTTGATGCGAGCTTCGTACATGCATTTGCAAAGCTCCGCACAGTTTGCCCGCCCGTCCCCCTCCCCCGCTCGCCCTTTACCCCGCAGCGCCAAAACCTCGACACATTTGCAACCCTCGTAGACGCACAATCTCCGCGCGTTGTAAGGTGCCAAGAAAAACCGCCAGAGGGGTTGAGGGATAGCTTACACGTACATTGCCACAGGGCTACCGTTTGTGCCTCGCGATCTTATTCACGGACTACTTCCTGTGGACCCTCTCAATGTTTCCTGTCGTCGTTCCTGGGACACGTTAGACCATCATCAAAATCACGACGCGGTCAAACATATTTCACGATGGGGACCCTCGTGAAAATATATGAAGTCTTGTGTTACGTGTTTGTGTGTTTCTGTGTGAGTGACGAAGCCCGTCATCGGAATAAACGTTGCGATAGCGACGTGACAGAGGGTGGCGGATGATCGTTGTACGGTGATCCGAAGCCGTGACTTGAAGATTCGCCGCTTGCGGTTGTCTTTCGATAATGGACCCGAACGTTTCTCACGTGACCGTTGAGGGAATAGGCGTTTTCGCGTAAAATCATATTCCCGCGGGGATGTTACCGTTCATTGTTGCGGGAAACGAGAATTTGGTGATGAGTGTGTGTGTATGTATATATGTGTGTTTGTACGTGGCTTATCGGGGACGTGCTCGCCGAGGCTATACAATGCGCGGACGATGGGTATCGGGGTGCGAGAACCTGATGCCCACCCCCGGCGGCGTCATGAACACCACCATGCCCCATACCCCCCTCCCCCGTGTGCCATTGCGCCACGACCCCTGTGCTCTTTCACATCCAGCAAGTTGGCGGTGGCTGTGTGTATAGGCGTCGATCAGCAGCGTCACTATCAGTCGTTTCCGGTTCACCGGCTAGCACCGAGCCAGGGATATGATGCCTGCCGGGCAAGATGGCGCCGGTTCGTTCCCAACGAATATATAACCCACCGATCGACGCCAAAACCCGAGGCACGCCGCTCTTCTTTCTCGCTTTGCACATATGCAACCCGTTGATTTACGATCGGTGTTCGGATTCGACGATTTCACGGTGCAACCATGCTCCCCCCCCTGGACATGGAATGGAAGGATGATGGAAAAAAAGGAAGGTTAACAGAAGAGAATGGAAATGAAACGAAATGATTGAGTTAGTGGAAGAGGAGAATATGGTGAACAGTTATTTGCAGCGTAACGAATCACGGATGGTTGACTAATTACGAGATCATGGCGTTCGATTATTACCCACAATTGTCGACGACTACAAAAAGGAGGACGTGAGCTATGCAAGATTTTTTTTTCCGATTTTGCGGCTAAAAATTTCTGGAATTGAAAAAAAATTAATAGAAATTAATTTTTCGTGTCTTTGACGTACGATCGAAGGTTTTTGGATCGAGAAACTTTCATCTAACCGTGGTAATCGATCTGACATGAACAGGAACGAAATGGTTCCGAGTTTCGCGAACAATCTTGTCATTAAATTTTTGACAAAGTTTCTTTTATCAAAAATCGTGTTTTTCGTTGTTGTTGTCGTTTTATTTCAATTTTAATTGGGAGCAAGAGATTGTATTCGATAGATTTGGAATAGAGGTTGATGGGGAATGGAGACTCGCCAATCGGCACGGTGATTAATCGAACATTTCCGAACACACACGGCGATATGGCCCGGGACCCGAACCCGAACGAATATCAACGATACGAAGTCGAAAATTTATCGATGGATTCAACGTGGAAAGTCGCGCGATGCGGGGTCGAGAGGCGATGGTCACAGAGTGGCCGTCGATCACCGTTGGACATCCGATCGATCTTTCTATCTATCTATCTATCTATATCCGTGGCATTTTGCAGTAGTCAGGAGAGGGCGGGGAAGGGGGGGGGTTAATGGGTCTGAATAACGAGTGTTGAGAACGTCGAAGCGATGGCAGAGTGCAACCGGTCCACGAATACACACACACACACACGCACAAATATATCAAATACATCTATGAATATAGACAGCTGCACATGAGATTGTTCTGTACAACTGCAACCCGAAATTTGGCTAATGGTCGTACCCGACTGAATCAGTGCTACTCCAATAACGTCCGCTTATACACCGAGTGGCGCTGCCGTCGCTGTCGGTGTACTCGTGTATGTATATAGATATATATATAAACGTTCGGCGGGACGGGCCGTTTAACGGAGCAAACAGACAGAAAATGGAGCGCGACCGCATATAAAGAGTCGATGATAACGGAATGATAAACGACTTGGCGTGAATAACAGAAGCGCCAGAGAGAGAGAGAGAGAGAGAGATAGAGAGGGATGAGAGATAACGAGAGAGACCAGAAAAGCGAAAACCCACGTTTCCAGCAGGACGGACCCTCGCGGACGCGTTTGAAGGGGCGTTCGAACGAGTGCGACAGAGTCCCGGCACAGATCGTACAGCGACCCCCAACTGCAGGAGGGAGGAGGGAGCGCGTTTTTTTTTTACCACGCTGCGCAATGTGGCGCTGGTGATTGATCGGCATCGAGATATCTCTGCGATATTCGCTCGGTGGATTAAGTGAATGTGAGAAACACTTGATAATTCGCTCGTGGCTTTTCCAACGATACAGGATAACGTGGATCGAGCCATGAGGAAATCGAAGTTCGTTATCGCACAATAGGGCGATGATATATATTTTTTCGACAATCTCAAGATGTGAAACGAATTTTTTTTTTTTTTCGTTTCAATCATGCGGTAACGATGTCGAGTACTTTGGTGTGAAATTTAATGAACCACGATGGTTATTATCATCATCTCCTTCCCCCCCCCCTCCCGCCCGCCCCAGTTTGGGGCGTAATGGTCGTGATAATTCGATAACGCGTCGTTGAGGAACCTCTTATCGATTCAATTGGGCTAAGGGTGTCATAAAAATTCTTCTCTCATGGTTTCATTTTTTTTACCTCGATTTTTTAATATGGCCCTTTGAGAAGTATGATTATGGCGAGTCTTGGGGGGTGGGGAGGGGAAGGGGCGGGTTGATGGGGTGTGTTCCGTGGGTTTCCGTGCGAGCCCGTCGACTGGGCTCTGGAAAATCGCTTGGTTCGGTCCGGAACGGCCCACACCCTTAACTTGAAGTTACGCGAGTTGGCCAAAGTAAATAAGTCAAACGAGGGCGACGGCTCCGTGCGCCCGTGAACCGCCCGAGCACACCCGCAAGATCGTAAACCCACCCTGCGGCAGGTAAGTAAATGTTATAAGCAGTAAGTTAATATCCGAGCGTGTTATATATACACCATGGGGGATGGAGAGGAAGCCAGAGAGAGAGAGAGGGGGAGGGAGTGAAGTGGGCCGTTAACGGTAAATAATAGTTCAACTATTACCAGAAGCAAACGATAGGAGCGTGTGACCCTCTTGGACAAGAAATTATTGGACTTGGACGAATCCTGTTAGAGCGTAAATGAGAGTCGTCCTGCTGAAGAGCACTCGCCTCGGAGTGCACGGGTGCATTCCATTCGAGAAAAAAAAATTGAAATTCGAAAGGATTTTCAATATGTGAAATGAGTGTCGGATTAATGTCGTCGGGGCCCGTCGCAAATGTTATCAAGAAACGTTTGATTGGATTTAGGATACAAAATGAAACAACCTCACAGATGTAGTATTCGCTTCTTCTGCTATATGGCTAATCCAGCAAAGTGTGAAATGATATGAAATTTTGTGGACATGAACGAGAAACCGATTTTTCTACAGATCAAGTGTTTTTGTGATTAATCCTAGTCAGTGAAGACGGCTTCTCAAGTGTTTATTTATAATAGATCAATCCTCTAAGCAAGTTATCTTCAGGGTTGTTCGATGGACTCAAATGTCAAGGAGGTCGGCAATAGTCGATTCAGGAATGGTTCAATTTTTGGAATCGATCAAGATCAAAGACTCGATCTTTTCTTATCAATTTTTTTTCAAATCATTATTTCGAAGGGGATTGATTCCAATAGTCACCATCATTGCTTTGGTCGAAGTTTTGTTCTCTTCAAAGTTTTGGCAATTTCAATTCGTAATAAGTAGAACAATTTTTTGTTTTGTTTTTGTTGTCACAAATTTGACTTTCTTTTCAAAACGCGCACGAGAGTCTCATTGTTATGCTGTACTTGAATATCTAACCTGTATACCCTGTAATCATAAATAAGGAATGAAAAAAAAGCAAAATTTTCTAACCTTCAATAAAAAGATAAAAAAAAATAATCGATGAAACACTTACACCGACACAACGAATGTATTTCTCGTTTGATGTTGCGCACAACATTTGAACAACCGAGGTTTGATCCTCGAGTCCGTCAAAGCAGTTACCGAAAACCGCCACCTACGTATTTATCGTCGCTTGAATAATTAACGGTCAACCCGAAGCTCCGGACGTGCAGAAATGGATTCGAGCAAAGCTCGAGAAATTATCAGGGTTAAATTCGTGGAATTAATTCAGCAGACCCGAGGTCCTCGGGCGATTTATCTCTAACGAGAAGTCGGTCGCGTAAGTGTGTGTGTGTATGTGTGTCTAGGTGCATATATGTGTATGTGAGTGTGGTACGTAACAAGCGCGACTCTGCGAACGACTGAGCTGATGCTCAGTCGCCCCGTTGCCAGAAGTGAGATCCACGTGCTCTAATATTCCACGTACGTAATAGCCGGACATGAGGTTCGGGGCTTTCCTTCAATTATTCAAAGATACCCTCTGGGTCGCTCGTTAGATATGAGATTGAAGCCCAAGATCTGCACGGGCTATCAGACTCGACGCGATGCTTCTGGAATGAAACTGCGCTCGATGAATTTGTCATACATTCAATATCCGCGAATAAATATCGATCTGACATGTCGCGGAATTTCACGATTGCCGAATCCGAATCCGTCGTCCCGGTCACGATCATCGACCACGCGATTATCCAACCCATCTCGCCGTTCTCGTCGCTCAATCAATCAACCTGTTAAAATTAATTTCACCGTTTTCAATCAATAATCGTGACACTCGCGGTCTCAGTGTTGCGACGAAAAAAGAAAAAATTGAGCCAACGGGTGAGACGGAAAGACAAAGAGAGAAAGAGAGAGGGAGAGAGAAAGCAAGAGAGGAAGAGAGAGAGAGGGAGAAAGCGAGAGATAGATAATAAAGTGAAGGGAAGATAGTGAAGTAGGAAGGGAGACTTGAATGCACGAGCCAGCACGATGACTGATTAAGTCGGTCCGACAAAAAGTTCGTCTGGCCCGTAAAAAAAAAAATTAAACAATTCACAAAAAGCCGGCAGTAATTTTGTGCTTCGTATCTTTCGTTACTTTTCAATGTATTATTATTTTTTTTTTTTAAGTTTTCGGTGCCCTTCGTTGTTTTTAAGCCGAACGAGGATTCAGGGGGCTTGAAACAGCGAGAACCGGAAATGAACGAGGGGGACAAACAGATGAAGCGATTACTTATTCAAGTGGTTGCGCTTTCGCGACAGCGGAAACGTGGAAAATGCCACAAGCGCATGCGCAACGCCGCGGAATCCGCGGGGAGAAGCTTTCGGGTAATTTCCTCAATCTGGCGGAAGAAATGGGTGGGGAGGATGGCCGGGGGAGAAGGCAGAGGGGGGGGGGTGAGAAAAAAAAGGGTGGAAAATTCAACGACGCGGATGTTTCGTGAAGCTCGGTGGCAAACTCGTGAACGTAGTGCTTGGAATCAAACTGTCCCCGGGGCTGGGTTCATCCTGATTTCACGGTAGAATTGTTCATATTAGCTCGTAATCGAGAGCACGTGGTGATTAAAAATTACCGATTGTAAGGAGAATGCCCGGCGGGAGCGAATTTGACCATGAGACGTTGTTGGGACTTGTGCTGGCATCGTCGTCGATCGCTGCGCCCCCTTCTTCCTTTTCCCCTCCCCCTTGTCCTCTTCAACCTTCGTGATAAGTGAGTTTCGTGTTCGGCAACGAGATCGCCTTCCCGGCGGGCAAAATCGGTTGACCGAAATTTCACCTCTGCAGATAATTATAAGGGTCTCGATGTGCCTGAGGGCTGCATGCGCGTGACCGCAATGCTACAGCAGATAAGGACTTATATATATATATATATATATATATATATATATATATATATATATATATATATAGATATATAGATATATAGGAGCACGGAAAATCCGCGTCGTCCACCTAGAAGTGCTCCTTCCCTCGTCTGCCCGATCTGCTCCATCATCCCCCATGGGACGTAAGGGCGCACACACGTCGAGAAATCCATATATACATATGTATATTAGGGTGTGCTGAAAAGGGCAAAGTATTCCGATTCTTCTGGCAGTTCCTACATTTAAATTACATACTATCAGCAGACATCTGTCAAAATTTAAGCGCAATCGAACAATACTTCGAGGTTCCGCTTTCGCGAATTCGATTGTGTCTTCGATTGGCATGTAAATAAAAAATTTTTTTCAGGTGCATATCATTTTTCGGGTAAATGATAAAATTCCGGGTATGAAAAGTAAGTGCGATACGTAGTATTAAGATCATTCGAAATGTAGATATTTTTTGTTTTACGATTTAAGAAAAAAAGTCAACAGCTTCCTTTTCAACGAAAATCATTGAAAACTGATCGGAAAAAAATTGTTAACTTTTTGATTATTGTAAATAAAAAAATATCCTCATTCCGAGCGAACTCAATAATATGTCTCGATCTTACTTGTGATCCGCGGAACTTCTGGTTCACCGGAAAAATTAATTGGAATTGGTTAAAAATACATTTTTCACGTGTTAATCAAAGGCGAACCTGAATTCGTGAAAGCGGAACCTTTAAGTATCGTTCGATCGGGCTCAAATTTGGACAGATGACTTCTAATATTATCTACTTAAAATTCAGGAACTGCCAGGAGAATCCAAAAAAGTTGCCTTTTTTCAACACACCCTAATGTACACGCACATATACACCACAAAAACACACACACGGGCTTTGGACTTTTCTCGGCGTCGACGTTATCGCTCGGTTTTCTCTCTGTGTGACCTTACCTCGAGACACAACCCCATAAACTTTGATGTAGTGCACAAGACAATCCGCGAGAAAAGTGCGCTTGAGGGAGGACCTGGGGGGGGGGGGGGGGGTCGAAGGCTTGGCAGCTCTGCTTTAACCGGCCCAGCTAGCACGCCGGATCGCGGTGCGGAAATGGCATTAGAAACGAAGGAGCTTGTGGCACGTGAAAACGAGAAGTTACGATGCTCGTTTCATTCCTACGGGTGGTTCGTTGCTTGGCTCGAGAAACTCTCGTGCCACGCCGCACGTTGTCTCGTCTAATATGACGAATATACCCATCGCACTCGCATTTAACCGCGTGGCGAGGAACAAACCCACCTCCACCCGGCCCCTTCCTGCCGCCCCTGTAACAACCGAGATCTCTGCTTCGAAGACGACGATGAAGCTCAATACAGTAACTCAAAATAAAATTGTGAGTTATTGTAACGATCTTCGCGGCTGTTTATCGTCTGGTAAGATCGCTGATGAAGTAAATTTGGACAAATCGGACATTGTGTAAGTTATTGTGAAGGGGATTTGGAGTTTTTGGGAAATTATTATGATTGGCACTGTCTTTGCATTTTGGGATTAACGAAGTGGGGGAAGTGGGTTTGGATTATCCTCTATTTTGCTTGTTCGTAGTGGAAGCTATAAGGTGGAAAGGGATTTTTTTTTGAGACCGCCAAGTCGTCATGTTCGGAATGTGTCTTGCAATCATTTTCGATTCTATATTCCCTTCATTGACTTTAGATTCCGTCGTGATTCAAACTGCGAATCGGATCTCATAGCGTTTTTAAGTTCCCAAAAAAAAGAAGGTTATCATTCTAGCGATTGCAAGATCGCTCTGAATAATCCTTCCCGAATAGATTTGTTGCCACAGTTGGTTGGTATTGCATTCCCGAGTGAAAAAAAATACAAACAATTGACAGATTATATATAGAAGTAAGCATATGTTTTTTATATGCAAACTATACATAATCTGCATCAATACCACACGGAATTATATGTTATTGATATTTACTTTTTTACGTACAAAATAAATATAAATAACTTACAATTTTCGTCTGGTATTGTTTCTTTTTAAAGGAACAATACCAATTCTTTTTAAAATTCAAAACTGTTCCGGATAAATCAAATAATGACATACAGGACGTCGTCACTTAAAAAAGAAACTTACCGATAAGCAACGGTCATCAAAGACAACTTAACGATTTTTTTTTTTCGTTCTCACGACGAACCACAAAAAAAACCCGTCGAAGCGAAGCGAATGAGTTTCCGAATAATTTCCGTTCTCCGCGAGAATTCTCCAAAGTCGAGAGGTAGAACGTTAGGTTTGTTATTAGCGAGCTTCCAACCCCTCGGGCTCTCTAATCGGTAACGCCTGTACCGTTCTTTCCCCGGCACATTGCGCATGCGGTAATATTTAATTTTTAATCCGACCGAGTATTCAAATGCACCCGGTTTTTTTTTGTTCTCAGTCCCGACACCGTGGCTCGGTAAAAGCTCGTGGGAAGGTTTCGAGGGTTCTCGAAAATCCCCGCTCCTAATGGGAATACGATTTATATCCTGGCTACGGGTTATTTTACATTTATGCTAAATATCCGTAGTACGTGCTTATCGTTCGCTCTCACAACATTTCTCTCTATCTCCATCTCTCTTTCTCTCTTTCTCTCTCAGTCTCTCGCGTTCTTTTCTCTGTCTCCGTTCGTCTCCAGTAACTTTCGGCAAAAAAAGAATAGAAAAAATAAAAAATAATAACAAAGTTCCAATGGCCAGAGCGTTATCCAGTCGTTCCAACGTGTCCGGTTGAATTTCCAACCAGAGATGGCTTTATCCGACGGTCGAGACTTTGGGAATGCGGGAGCGAGAAAGAGAGAGAGAGAGATAGATAGAGGGAGAGAGAGAGAAAGAGAGAACGAGCTTTTGCTCGGGTTAAGACAGACAAATGCGTTCTGGTCAGTCGGGATCGAGAGGCTCGACCGTGCTCTCGGGGACGAGAGATTTACAAGTTTAGTTACCGGCGATCACACCCACGGGAATCGGTTGATGGGTCGTTGCGCTTACAACAGCAGCGCGGGTTTCATGCCGACGCCGAGGCTCATCCTATCTCGCGTCTCTGCAAACATTCTTGCTGACTCCTCCTGCTGTGTTGCTGTCACTGATGCTGCTCAACGAAATGACAACCAACGGGTGAGGATCGAAATTGAGAACGATCGATGTTCCGTACAACGAAAATTCAGAATAATTAATTTTCGGAACGAAAAAAATTCAGAACAATTGAAGTTCAGAACGACAAAAATTCAGAACGCGCAATGCTACAAACGCCAATACTTTGAAGGGTCAAAATTCAAAACATATAAAGTTACAGCTCTGTACCTCGTTTGACTGCCTCGAGACTAGCTTGCGTCGGGGCACACCATTCAAAGTTGATGGCTTTTGAACCAAATTAACTGACAGAAATTTTCAATCAGCGCGAAAATCTTCCAAATGGCGTCGATAACACCATAGAAATTTCAAGGGTGTGTAACTTTTTGAATTGTTGCAAGAAAACAATGAGGCCAATAAAAAATGAATGCATTTTTATCCTACCGTGCGAATTCTGGCTAAACAACGGCATATAGACCAAAAGTTTACATGGACAATGTTGTAGGGAATTGAATTTTCTGCAAAAAAGTCCAGAGCGGCTTATATCTGACATTGATATTTTACGCGTAGGAAAGCTCGAAAGTCGACCAATGTGGAAAACCTCGAGACCGGTAAGAGCGTTCTGAATTTTCGTCGCTATGTACATTAATCGTTCTGAATTTCGACCTTTATTCTTCATTACGAACCGGTGAAAATTATCTGGCAACTAGATTTCCACTCGCTCATTACAATTTTTTTATTTTTATTTTTAATGAAAAAAATGTCGCTGACAAGAAAAAAGAAAAAAAAAAACGTTTTGGACGATGAATCGCTTTCTACTTCCTAAACGTTACGAATAGCGAACCCATTACACGACGTCATTTCTTTCCCTTCGCTTACGAATGACCATGGCGGATAAGCTCGACGGGATATATCGTCGTGGCGAGAAGCAAACGCCACGAGGAAGGTCCGACCGGGAGACCGGGTAGAACGACGTTCAATGGGTGAGCGGGCTCGCGCGTCGCATTTGTTTGAGTTATTTTATATCCCGCAATTTTTTATTATCATAGAAGACCTGCACGAGGTTACGTTCGAAAAGATAACTCCGGATTGCGAGCGAGTTATGCTTCATCCGAATGATAGATATCACGATTTTCAGGTACATCTTGCTGTCGCTTGCCACTGTGATTTAGATGACATTGCGTTTTTTTTCTTTCCGACGCCGTTGAAGATATTATTTGAGGAAAGAAATCGCAGTTTGCGATTTTGGAGATTTGAACATATGTCAATTTGTTTTTTTTTTTTTTTTTTTTTTTTTTTGGTATTTTTGTTTCAATTAGAGACCGACCGATCATATGGTATTTTTACTTCTAAAGAATTTGTATCGCAAGCTTTTTTTAAGAAGAGAATTTAAATTATTTTATATTGTATCTCGAAATTTTTCATTATCATGCGATCTGTGACGACGATAATGATCGAGGAAATAATTTAAATCGTTAGAGCATTATTCTTCACTCGAATAGAGAAAAACTGACACTTTCTTTACGCATCGATTTTGCATGTAATTCTGATTTGAATAAGATTTTTTCCTTCTAGCATTGTTCAACGATGCTATTTGAGAAAAAAATCAAACCGACACCATATAAAACTTTTGAAATGGGTTATTCAGAAGAGTCTTTTATCATGTCTGCTGTGATCATAAATATATGAGTGCTATTGAAAGTGATTAGTAACGAATTAAGGCCGAATATAAACAAAAAGTTACTCGTTAGTTTTTGCCAAATTCTCTGGTTGAAATTCATCTCCACAAGAATTAAAAAAAAACCCTTTCACGTTCTACCATCAAGAATAAAATTTTGGCAACGTCACACGTGACCGTCCTCGCTGTTGATCATGACCCACGCCGTCAAAAATCGAATCGTAGGCCAGGAGGATCAAAAAATTCTGACAGACAATCTCCACCACAGATAAGGACACTTCTCTTTCCAAACACAATGTACATTTCCAGATCCCACGGCAAAATGAATACCCAAAAATTCGATTTCTTTCAATCAAGCCCACGAAGAAGAAATAAGAAAATAAAAACATGTCCAACCGAGTTGGAATCGTCAGGACACGTGTCGGGCAAACCGAGACACTTCTTCACGACGACGCTTTGGAACGATGCTCGTTCCGGGGTCTCCGGAATCGCCCCGTTTGGCGCCCAAAACCGCGTCCCATAATGGGAAAATTTGCGTAAACGGCAGGATCATTAAACCGGGGGTTGGGGGGGGGGCGGGTGACGGGTGGGGAGGAAGAGTCTCTTGCACGGTGCACGAATGTGTGGCTGCGGAGTGCGAGGACAAGGGGTTGTCCTCGTTGGTTGGTCGCGAAAGCGTGGGCTGTGAGGGGTCGATGATGAGGGCCCACGAGAGAGAAAGCTGTATGCGTGTGTGTGTGTGGGTGACGCGCAGGGAGACAAGGGGTAGGTGGGGGTAGGATATAGGTGGCGTAGCAGCGTGTGGCGGGGCTATAACTCGCGGTAATACCAACCTAACCGTGTACCCATGATTATAACGCTGCCAATTAGTCAAGCCGGCTTAGGACGGTGGGCTTCTCTGGCCCGAGGATATTCCCCATGTATACCTCTTCGAGTGTCCTCTCACCCTACCGAACCCTTCCTCATCCTCGTTCCCCGTACTTCCGCTACACCGCCCGGGCTTTCCGTGCAACTCCATGGGCTCTCCGTACCGGGATTCCCATCCTCACGGAACCCACCACTTCGCTTTCAACGAGATCATCAAGCTGTACATCCATCCCCACCCCCCCTTTCGATCCACCACTATCATTGTTCATGGCTTTTTACGGTCCCGTTTCCATTGTTTCATTATTATAATACATTTCACATTATTTTTCAATAATTTTCTACATTTTTTGCTTCAGTTAAACATTATTTTGAGTCACGTAGAGGTAGGAACTATTTCATTATTTCAATGATGATGATGATGATGTTTGATTAATATTATCTAAAAATAATACCAACGTCTAAAGATAATAATCATAATAATAACGTATTATTACTGTTATTACGTTAAATGTCAAAATATTACTATCACTACTGTTAATGACAACCTAATTTCTCTACTAACTATCAAACACCAATGTAAGTTTGTGAGAAGAGTAAATAATAATGATAATAATCATAATAATAATAACAACAAAAATAATAACAATAATAGTAGAATACTATACAACAAAAACAGTAATAACATATCACTTGAATTCTTATATTACCCTTCATTTTGAATGAATGCTTAATTTCACAAATAAATGCCTCTCAATGATGATAATTAATCATGACTATTATTTCAAGAGAACCGTCGAAGCCGCACTGTGCAAGCACGCAAATATTTTCCCACCTTCTCGATTTTCACATTTCACGCGTGCAACCAAATGGCTCGAGTCGGTGGAAAACACAAACGTTCGTAACTGAGTGGTAACAGAAACCAGAAGAGTCCTCCCCACACGTTGCGCCACCATCCGCGGGTGCTTTGCTCGGCTACCCCGCAAGTTTAGCAATTATTTAGCTAAATTGCGGGACAGTTGGCGCTGAGAAAGGGGTTAAAGTAGTAATGCCGTATGATACAAATGTACATGTATCTGCGTGAACGTGGGCGGCATGTGTTGCTCCCGGAGTTGCCCTAAAAATCTGTGAATTAATGTCGCTGGTTATTAATAACGTTTATGGGTGGAAGGGAGGGGAGGGGGGGAGGAAGTTAAATTGTCTCGTACACGGGCACACGCTATTACGCGATAATTCAATGTTTTGATATTATCAAGCGCGGCTGCGTCGTACACACGACGATTAGTTTTTCCAATTAATTGCGGTGCTTGGATGTGTCCAATCAACGGTGAAGACCTCTGTCGGTGAACACTTGCAACGGTTCGAACGATCGAAAAAAATAACAATAACAACAATCGCGTTTTCTTTTCACATTCTGAAATGGTTTTGACGATACTAATGAAACGTTACGTTCTCGTCGACGAAGGAAGTGAAGAAAAAATTATGTTTGATAAGAACAATAACAAAGCACGATGATGAGTTTCTTGGATGGTAAAAATGTAGAAATGAATTTATTTTTGCTCAACGTTGGAGCGAGTAGCCCGTTCGGACTGGTTGGCAAAAGGGCCGGAGGCAACGGAGTTAACGAACGTACGATCGCGTATCAACCCCTTCTGCCCTCCCCCACCCCTCCCCCTTCTCCCCCACCGTGTCTACGTACGTGTATCGGATGTTTAATTAATTTTACGTCGCGGGTAAATGAAATGTAAAAATATAATACGTTCTGACGTGCACGATCGGGGGATGCGAGGGTCTGGGGTTGCGATGGGGCAGGAGGAGGGGGGTTAAAATGTTGTTTTCATCGAAACAAATTCGTTGTGGGTGTGTATGTGAATGGAGTTGTGTTTTTTTTCTATTATCTCGGCTCGCAGCACCTCCATTGGGTCTGGCCCGCTGATTTTTATTTAGCTATATCGTTTTTTTACGATTTAACCCGTTGCCGTCACTTGGGGTCCACTGGACCCCAGGTCAACTTCATATTTTGAAAATACCAATTTACAATATTATTCCGTCCATTTAAACATACCACTTTTTTCGACATCGACCGAAAGTCTTGAGTTTAAACTTCAAAATAACTATACTTTTTTCAAAGTCCATAGAAGTTTCATGTTTTTTCTTCAAAATATAACATCTCTAGAGTTAAACGGCGTGAGATTTTTTACCATATGGCAAGAATAAAATTTTTCACGATTTTTTTTTTTTAAATCCAGATTTCGTGAATTTTTTTTTCCATCGTATTTTAACTACTCGAAGATCTTGAATAGAAGACGTCAACTATGAGATTATTTAGATAACATGTTAAATTGAAGTTTGGCGCAAGATTCAAGTAGATACATTAAAAAGAACGACGATGGGTTCGGTTTTTGTGAGTGGGGTTCGCTGGACCCCATGTGACCGATGTGTTATTGTTTGGAAGTTTGACCTTAACGGGTTAACATTTTTTTTTTCAATCAAATCGCAATAATCGCGAATATCCGGAGGCTCATTGTTGTTCGTTTGTAAATAGAGACGTGGTCCTTGATTCTCGCCTGTCGGTTTATCGCGAACGTGAAAATTAGTGTTACAAGAGGATCGTTGATCGAGGTATCGAGGCTGGGCATAGTAGGGGGGGGGGGTGTCGCGGCGGTGCACAGAGCGCGGGAGGGAAGAGGGGATGTGGAGAATGACCGTTGCGTTCGAACACCAACCCCCGGTGTGCTCGTGATATACAGTACAAGGGTATACAACGGACCGGCACGTAATATACATTGTGAGTGAGAGGAGGAGAGGGGGAGGGGAAGGAAGGGGCATCGCAGGATGGAGAGCATCGATTATATGCTCGATTAATTCGCGAGCGACCCTTCGCACACCGTGCAACCCCGTGCAACCCCTTACACGTAAAACCCCCTTCCACCCCGCGCTCGATGCACGTTACGATCGATTACCTTTTTCATCTCGATATATTTTTATTTTTTTCATGATTATTATCTTTATTTTGTTTTTTTTTCAACCTTGTGTGAAGCAAAATGAATAATGAAGAATATAGATTATTGTAATAATAATGCAAAGAAGGAAAAAAGGTTGTGTGAAAAAAATGATTTTTGTTTCAGAAATTTTATTGCCAATTTGGTTGTTCGATTTTATCAGGCTTCCGGTGTGCTCGGTTGTCACTCACGTTTTTATTGAAAACGTGATTTCAAACAAATAAAAACCAGTTTAAAATAATTAAACAACAAAGGCCAATTTCCGAAGAAATTGTGCAGCCACGAAAAAAAAACCGACTTGGGAGCGAATGAGGGAGGTGGTTGGCGAGGGGAGGGGGTGGGAATCGTATATTTGAATTAATGAAGTGCATATTATTCTTTTTTCTCAATCCCTGTGTGAAGCAAATCAAATATTAAAAATATATGTAATCACAATAATGTAATGAAGAAAAGCGTTGTGTGAAAAAAATTTGTTTTCCTTTTTTTTGGGGATTTTATTGACAATTCGGTTGTTCGATTTTATGGAGCTTCCGGTGCGCTCGGTTGTCACTCGCACCCGTGCGCACATCGAAAACGTGGATATCAAATAAACGAAAACCAGTTTGAAATAATTAAACAACAAAGGCAAATTCCCGAAGAAATTGTGCAGCAACGAAAAAAAAAAAATTAAAAAAAGCTACGTTGGAGTGGCATGAGAGAGGGGGGGGGGGGGTTGGGGGTGGTACCGTATATTCGAATTAATGGAGTGTACGTTGGCTCTCGCGGTAAAACCTAGCTTTTCCACTCGCTCTGGTATCGCTTGCCAGACTAATAAAGTTCACTCTTCTGGAATCTGTCCGTTCAATTATTCGCCTTTTCACAACCCCTTTCGTTTGTTTGTACTGGCGATTCATATTTGTTTTTTTTTTTTTTTAATTCTATTTACTTTTATTTTTCATTCATTTTTTTTTCCTTTTTACTATCCGATGCTGCAGTTATTAAATCGTAAAAGTGAAATTGCAATATCCGGATGGTCTGCCGATGGTTTCGAACTGATGTGCATGGTCAGAAATATTTGTGTAACGTTTCGAGAGCTCGTGATTGCGAAGAATTTATCGTATCGTTCAGTTCGAGGAGCTTCGGCATAGTTTATTTGAAAAAATATGAATTAGTTGAAAATTTCCAATCACTGCATGAATTTGTTTTTTTCAATGACTATTTACGTGTGGAATAATTTTGCATTTCTAGTGATGCGAACTATCTGGGATGCTTTTTCATGAGAAGCGAAAAAACAGGGACGCTGAGAACCGAACCCTATTATTGTATTGTCCGAGTCGCCAAGCTTAGTAATAAATTGTAAATTGTAAATAATACAAATTCGACAAAAGTCCCAAATCAGTCGATCATTATGTTTCGTTTTACTTTTCACTTATTTTTGTTCATTTTGATGCGGAATAATTTTGCACCCTCGATTATGCCAACCACAAAATCTTTCGGTCGTCAAAGTGACAAAAAATGGAGAAGTCTTGAATTCGTGGATCATCATAAATCATTCCGCTTACGACTATATTCTTCCCCAACAATTATTCACCATTAACAATCATATCATTTTATTTCCGAAGATAAAAAAAAAAAAAACGAATTAAAAAATTTGCAAAAATACGTATTCCACAAAAATTCCCAATATATGGACAAATTATTATTATACCAATTATTTACTTGCAAAATAATTTTACATTTTTCATTCGCGAAAAAAAAAATTCGGTGATGAACGTTAAAAAAAAAAAAAAAAAAAAAACGAAAAACACATGCGACGATACGAGACGAGAAAATTGGCATGGTTGATCGGTATAATAACGCGATGACCGTTGGCCGTGAAGGGGCGAGTCGCAGTGACGGTTGAGGGGTGGTGGTGAATACTGTTGGACTGCGAGCTGGCGGTGGTGCTCCCCGAGAGGAGGAGCAGAGACGATCGAGTGAGGCAGAAAGAGCGAGACAGTGGCAGAGAGGGTGAGAAAGGCATGATTTGGATCGAGGAGTGAGAGAGAGAGAGAGCGACAGTGAGTGAGCAAGAGGGGGAGAGAGAGAGAGAGAAAGCGAGGAGTGGTGAGGCATGGTACGGAGCTCACGTAGGGATGCATTTGGATTTGAAGGGTTGAACAGGGTCGGTCGAGCAATTAGCGAGCCGTCAGTGGCACAGTGGCTGACAGAGCGGCGTGGGGGGGGGAGGGGGGGAGGTGCGTGGAGGGTTCGGAGGAAGAGTATCGGAGCGAGGGATCAAGAAGAGAGAGCGAGAGAGAGAGAGATAGATAGAGAAAGCTCAATGCGGTACAACAGCGGATACAATTCGCACGTATGCTCGTATTACCGAGTAGGCGCGTATGTATATAACGTTCGTAGATCAGGCATCTAACGCCTAACGGCCACCGCTTAAACGGCATCGCTTGGCACACAAGTAGCACCACCGCCAGAGCAGATTTCGCGGGAGTCCAAGGCCGCAATGGGGGGTCGAAACCTTATACACATATATACATATATATACGCATATGTATGTGTATGCGTGCTAATTAGAATTACCACCTGGTTAAATCCGTATAGTGGGTGCAATGAGGCTTCAGTTACAAGGTGCACAGAACCCGAGAAACATATGAATAGAGGGAGAGAGAGAGGGAGAGATTGAGAGAAAGCAAAGCACTTTGGCGAGTTAGGGGTAGTGGATTGACGTGGCAAGAGCTTGGCCAGGCAGGGGGGAGGGGGTGGAAGGGTAGGACGTAGCTGCGAAATAGGGAACGGGAGAAGGTTACCGCGGGGGTAGCTATGGGGTGCATATGCTCCGATACAATACAAGTGTGATCGCTTTGAATAACGGGAATCGAGCAGATCGCAATAAGGCGGTCGATTAACGACGGGTTTTCGAACAATCGGCAAGTCACCGTATACCGATCGTACCACGATCCCCATAGCCCATTGGGTTTCCGCACACACGCCACGGATGCTAGTGTGCGTGATTATACGGGCATGTACAGTAGGGTGTCCGTTATTTCCCAAATTTCGAATTTCTTCTGTCACGCCTCCCAGAAAAAAAGTATACATTAAAAAAAGATTTTTGAGCCTATCCAGGCCATTTTAAAATGATATTTAGGCGTGCCCGAAGGGTTCTGAAGTTGTACATCCCGGTAGCGGGTTGTGCTATATTATCGGCCCCGAAAAATTGTCATAACTTCGTTCGTTCTGAACGGATTTGACTTTTCGACACGTTTTTGAAAAGTTAAGAGTTCGAGCTTCAAATTGGTGTACACATATGGTAGATTCTGGCGGAGAAAAAATTCAAGAAACATTTCCAGGAGAAATATTCGAAGCTTTTATGTATTTTTTTAAACATACATTAAAAAAAAGATTTTTAATTATTTTTTTAACTTTTTAATAATCGTTTTCTTGTTAATATCCGAGAACATTTTATAATATTCTGCAATTATTTGTAATAAATATTGTTTTTGATTTTCATCTTTCGTCAATACATTTACGTATTCTTCGGTGAGCTTGACGTTTCTCTCGGCTATATCGTTCACAACGCGCAAATTCTTTACCACTTCTCGGCCTTCTTGGAACGCTTGTTGTTCGGACCATTTTTCGACATCCGTCGTGAGAAATTCTCGATTAATTTTAAATCTGTCGAAAAACTTTAAGGATTTCTGATCGATGAAGTAATCCAATTCTTTGTCCATCAAATGCTCAACACCACTATCTTTATGGATAATATGTCTTTTTACAGAATCAGTATTCTCGTCTGAAGTAAAGGCGAGGGATTGAACCATTTTTTGTTTTATCTCAATCGAAACTTTCTCGTCGAAAAAAGCTATTGCAGTGCTTTCTGGATTTAAGTACCACAAATGATTGATTAATTTTCTCAGAGCAGCACCTGCTGCAATAGAATCAATTTGTCGGTAGCTCACTAAATTTTTGAGCAGTTGTAAATCGCAGTTCGGTGCTTTCAAAGCAGAAGGTGCTGTATACCAAGCTTTTAAATAAACAAAAGTGACAAACTTGCAAACATCAAGCAGACCTCTTTCTTCGGATTTTGTTAATTTAAAACTTTCTCGAAAAATGTATATTTTGAGAGCATAGATGGCTTTAGCCATCCATCGAGCATGATGATGCGCACCAGGCTTACAGAATCGAATGGCTTCTGAAGCTGTGAAACCTAGAAAAATGCGACTTAATTCCAATAACTCTTTAATAAAGAGTTATTGGACAAATTGATTCTATTGCAGCAGGTGCTGCTCTGAGAAAATTAATCAATCATTTGTGGTACTTAAATCCAGAAAGCACTGCAATAGCTTTTTTCGACGAGAAAGTTTCGATTGAGATAAAACAAAAAATGGTTCAATCCCTCGCCTTTACTTCAGACGAGAATACTGATTCTGTAAAAAGACATATTATCCATAAAGATAGTGGTGTTGAGCATTTGATGGACAAAGAATTGGATTACTTCATCGATCAGAAATCCTTAAAGTTTTTCGACAGATTTAAAATTAATCGAGAATTTCTCACGACGGATGTCGAAAAATGGTCCGAACAACAAGCGTTCCAAGAAGGCCGAGAAGTGGTAAAGAATTTGCGCGTTGTGAACGATATAGCCGAGAGAAACGTCAAGCTCACCGAAGAATACGTAAATGTATTGACGAAAGATGAAAATCAAAAACAATATTTATTACAAATAATTGCAGAATATTATAAAATGTTCTCGGATATTAACAAGAAAACGATTATTAAAAAGTTAAAAAAATAATTAAAAATCTTTTTTTTAATGTATGTTTAAAAAAATACATAAAAGCTTCGAATATTTCTCCTGGAAATGTTTCTTGAATTTTTTCTCCGCCAGAATCTACCATATGTGTACACCAATTTGAAGCTCGAACTCTTAACTTTTCAAAAACGTGTCGAAAAGTCAAATCCGTTCAGAACGAACGAAGTTATGACAATTTTTCGGGGCCGATAATATAGCACAACCCGCTACCGGGATGTACAACTTCAGAACCCTTCGGGCACGCCTAAATATCATTTTAAAATGGCCTGGATAGGCTCAAAAATCTTTTTTTAATGTATACTTTTTTTCTGGGAGGCGTGACAGAAGAAATTCGAAATTTGGGAAATAACGGACACCCTAATGTACAGGGTGGTCAAGTTGACACTGCAGAATATGTTAAGAACGACGTATTTTAGGGAAAGATGGTTATAGTTGAAGTTTTGTGGCTATTGCAGGGGGTAAGACACTGTGCTGTCGTTCTTTCCATTTGATGACGGTTCACAAGGTTATTCGGAGGTCAAAACTGTTGTTTTTTTTTTTTATGGGAACGTGAATGTTTCTTGACAGATTAGGATTTTACACAAAAAAAAACCTTCAACACGGTTTGTTTTTTTTTTACGTGCGACGACAATTTTTTTCTTATCTAATTCCCTATGCGATCGTTCTTGTGGTTGTTTTATTTGCCAAGTTTTCTTTTCCAAAAAATCAACTTTCATCATATGATTCAAGATCCTGTTGTTATTATCTTTTTTTCACAAAAATAAAAACCTTCTTGTTGAGCTTTTTACCATGAAAAAAACTTTCTACGGGCGGACCCTGAAGATTTAATTTTATAACGACCATCCCAATATATACACATGTATATAATATATGTATATATAGATATATACGTATCGGTTGAACTGCTCGGCTATTGTTAGCTGCATCATCGTGGTGGAAACATCGAGCGGGACACGTATTGCCGCATTGCTAGTGAATGCAATTATAATTTTAATTTCAAAGGTATTTAATAAAGGTGCGGGGGCGGGGGAGGGCGAGGGGGGTCTGCTGTTGAGGGGGTTCGTGCGGAGCGCAAACGCACGCATCACTTCGTAAAGCGCGAGCGCGGGCTCGCGGGTTTTGAAACGTCCGACGACCCCTCACAGGGTACTAACGCGCCCCCCGCCCCCTCACCGCCGCAACGCCCCCACGCCGTGCGTTCCCGCGGATTCACGCACGCCGGGGTTGTTCACGCGCGCGACCCTTTCGACGTACGGCCGTCCGAGGCTTCGGGGTCTCTCTTTCCGAGCTTCGAACCGAGCCGCGACTGTCCGCGGGAGCGTACACGCGGACTAATTAGTAATTACGGGCTGTCAGCCGAGCGTTACGCTCGAGAGTGCAGCGTCCCCCCAACCCTCGCGTTTTCTCTCGGTCTCTCTCTCTCTCTCTCTCTCTCTCTCTCTCTCGCTTATTTTTTTACTATCTCGCTCTGTTTTCGTCTGTCTGATGCGAGGGAGAGTGTAGAGCCCGATGGGATTTATCATTCTCGATGGTCCTTACGACGTTACTAACCATGCGGTGTGCTGCTCAAACGTTTTTAATTTTTTTAAATTGTTTTTTCTTAAAGGTGTCATGACAGCGTGTGATTTTAAACGAATTGAAAAAAAAGGAAATATTTTTATTGACGACTTTTATTCAATTTCCTCGAAGCTCAAAGTCTAAAAAATATATTTTGGAGATCAGATCGATGTGACCTTTTTTTTCCCGAATTGTATGAGCAAGGGATTAGTAGGAATTATTCAAAATGCTCATCAATTCTTTACGACTTACAATTAGACTCACAGCGAACTCGAACAGCATTTTTCCGGCAAACATGGATTGATTTCACGACAGAGACATGTCTAAAGAAACGATGTCGAAAAATTTGTATCTTCAACAGTTTCTTCCCTACGCAAATCAACAACAACACTAAATAGTTCCTAGTTTTTGTTCATTTTTAAGTAATAAAGTATACAAAAGTATGATGTCACCACAGGATTTCTTTAAATTCGTCGATATTGTAACCAAGATAAAACCCAAAAGAGTTCGAAAGAAACCAAAGAACACAAAGAGCCCAAAAAACCTAAAAACAATTGTTATCACACAGGCTGTACGGGAGAAGATTCTACTTTGACTGAAGTTGTTTTTGAACAAATTTTTTTGATCAGGTTTTGTTTGAAGTGGCGATAAAAATTATGTCGAATTTCTATTTGCCTCGTAGAAGGTCAGGGTGTCACGATGACTTGATAATAAACATAACCTCTACGTTATCGCGATATTAGAGCGGCAAACGTGCTCGGTTTGTCGGTTATAGAACGAGCCCGCAACAAGCGTGAACGATTGGGCCAACCAACCACCCACGCGCCCGCACTCGCTAACTCGTTGTGCTGAGCTTTTTTTTTTAGTTTTTTTTTTTTTTTTTTTTTTTTGCAGCTTGCATCGTCGACCCACCGGCGCTCATCCACGCTTGGCTATCGTCGCTTTTCGCTTCTTTATCGGACCGTGCTGCATCCGGATAGAGAGAGAGAGAGAGAAAGAGAAAGAGACACAGAGTGAGAGAGAGTGAGCGAGCGAGAGAAATGAGAGGAAGAATGCGAGAGCAAGATAGACGTTTCGCGTATACCCGCACCTCCGCGCACCATCGTCGTTTCGGTCAATTTGCGGCGTGGAGGGTCTGCACTACGCCGTCGCCACGAACAAATTGCCGATTCAATTATATCAGCACCGGCAGCACCGCTAACAACGAAATTTTCCGATCCGATTGAGAATAACCGATCCTACCTGCTAGCTCTGACCAACGTTAAAAATCAATCCACCGATTTTGTGTATCGGTTTAATATCGAAATAAAATATATATATATATATATATATATATATATATATATATATATAAATATATATATGTATATACTATATCACAGTTGGATTTTCATCGACTATCAGCACGTGTTTTACTTTCTTTAGCTCAATCTCTGCTCATTCGTGAAAACACTTTTTTTGCACCTCATTCCTGAAAAGGAGTTTCGAGCCTGCTTCTTCAACATTTTCATGGCAAACATAGTAATATAGCTCGAAAATCAGAAAATAACCATGCATTATGCTTAAACGTTTTACTTGATCGAAAAATTATAAAATATGATATCCATGAATAAACTTTAACCATAGATAAGCGAACAGACTCGTGAAAAAAATGGCCAAAAAAAAACGAAATTGGTTGAACCAAAGTTGAACTTTAAGCTTGAGAGTGCAATTTAAAAAAAAATACAATGTCATTTTTGTATTCAACCCCCCTCGAAAATGCGTCATTTCATGCCCTTGCGAAGCAGACGCGAAGTGGACGATTTCGGTCCAGAGCTTCACACGCATGAACGTTGCGTTTTCAAGGCGGTTTTCAGCACTCAGTAATTTCTTTTTTCAGATACCTGACCGTTAAAATTTTAGCCTTGGTCGAATCGACCCCTTTGCAGGAATCGGATTGATATTCTACTCTTCATCAACCGATTCCTTTTTTTATATCACAATCCAGCAATGTCGTTGACTTGAAGAAAAAATCATACGAGCCAGAGCTGAGATTGATAATGAAAATCTTTAAACTCACGATTGCCCGAAGAAAAATCGAAATAAAAAAAAGATAAAGACAACGACGAACAATTATGTTCGATCGACGAACGATCCGATGTAAAATGGTTCCAGTCGCGACGAAAAATGTTCCATCTTCCGTTTCATCTGCGATTGTGCCCTGTGATTTAAGCTTTGACGCAAGGCCGACAGACACGGCTCTGACTGGCGGCATGGGCAGTGAGGGGGAGGGGGAGAGGGCTCTAGTGAGAGACTCGCAACAAGACCGGCAGTTACGGGGGTAGTTAGAGAAGAGAGGCCAAGGATAGTTGGATAATTTTAAACAGTCACTACGCGTGTGTCTGTGTGTGTGCCCACATTTGTGTGTGTGTGTGTGTGTGTGTGTGTGTGTGTGCAGCCCCTCGCGAGGCCCCAGAGATCCCACACAACGATCGCTGGCCGTCATTTGCGCGGGCGTGCAATGATTGATGCTGTCCCACGTGGTACGAGAGTGGACCTTATGGGGCCAAAGAGAGGCGAAAGGGGTGCGGGCACAGGTCGAGAATCAAGAGTGAGAGAGTGAGAGAGAGAGAGAGAGAGAGGCAAGGGGAGAAATAGGCTCGCGAGGGGTCTGCTGGAGGGGCGGGTGGGGGTTCGGAGGCTGCGGAGCAGAGTGTGCCCGATATGGTGGTGTGGGAAAATTTAATTAACGTAAATGCCGCCGCCAACGGCCGGTCGTACATGACCGGTGTGATAGTGCAAATAAGTGCGTGTGCGCGTATGTGTATTGTGTGTGTGTGTGTGTGTGTGTGTGTGGGTGGCGATCGCTCATATGCAACCCTTTCCCTCCTCCTTCCGTCCTCGCTGGCCCCGTTCCACTACGGTTTGCCGTTCGCTCCCGTTTTCGACCCTCCGCGCACACACACACAATCCGCACTCGTCCTCCACCCCCTCTACTACCCCTTTCCGCCGTCCTACTTCCACCCCTGACTATCCGACCGCCGGGCCGGGTTATTAAACACTCACCGCGCAACGAAAGGGGTAAGTATCCGCGTTAACCGGACGTTAGAGAGATCCCGCGGATGGGAATGAGACGCGCGATTTGCGAAATGCCCGATCGATACCGCGCGATATGATCGATCGGATAACGAAAATCGTGGATACACACGAGAATGAGAATTTCATCCGCTGTGTTCGAGTGGGAAAGCTGATGGAAAATTAGTTGGCTCGACAGCTCGTGCGGGCTGAAAGATTTTTTTCCCCGGTGCTTTTGATTCGCAACCGACCCCTCCTCCTTGCCGATTGTGTTGCGGGGGCGTCTCACCGTGAAATTGTGTTGGGAGAGAAGATCGGTGAGAAACAAAGATGGAAAATTTGTGGACAAATGAAGCGTCCAAAAATTCGGATGTTTTACTTTTTTGTTGTTGTTGTTGTTGTTGTTGTTGTTGTTGTTGTTATTATTATTATTATTATTATTATTATTATTATTATTATTATTATTATTATTATTATTATTATTATTATTATTATTATTATTATTATTATTATTATTATTATTATTATTATTATTATTATTATTATTATTATTATTATTATTATTATTGTGTGGAGTTTATTTTGGCTTTGCAGGATCGTAATCGACTTTGCGAAAGACAATTCTATAATCTCGAAAATCTAATTAGGACACGAGAGGGTACTGGGGTCTTGTGATCCTCCTGCGGGGGGTGAATGGGGTGCGGGGGTGCAGGGGAAGGATGAACTCGAGTTAACTTTGGCTACAAACAAGAACAATATCTTGGCTCGTGGTGGATAGAACTTTGTTATCCCTCCCTCGTGGTAGTCTGGATGTGCTTCGATTTCACATAATCGCGGGGGGTGGATGTTTCGCCTCGGTGGCTCGTCGACCTGAGAAAAAACGTTTGTGACCATTTTTTCTTCTTTTCTTCGTTCGGTAACTCGTTGCCGGTGAAAATCGTGACCCCGAGGATTTTTTCCAACGAAAATTATTTATTAATGTGACTTCTTTTTTCTTTGTTTTTGTACTGAGTAAAATATCCGGTGGTTTTGGACGATGTAATCGTTTTAGGGGGGGGGGGGGGAAGAGAAATGTAATAAAAAGGATCAAAGCGAATGGCCGAGTCGACGGTTATAAGGATATTGGTAGGAAGAAGGATACTTGAGTCTCGTGCTTATTTAATTTTTTTTTCGTCCTTCGTGAATCTCCTTTCTTTGACTACTTTAGTTGGTCGGGTGCGTTGGTATGGTTTTATTGTTGTCCGAGACGAAAAATATAACCAACAAAAAACTGAGAAAAGACTAAGAAAAAAAATACGAAAAAAGGTGAGAATTCTCCGTCGGTTGGAATTCGTGGATAGAGTCGACAAACGATTTCGAGATGTTAGTCAAAGACGTTACTGCGACGTCTTTTCCATACGGTGTATTCGCATACCTGCGTGTAAAAAGGAAAAATGAAATAAAAAACGAAAAAAAAAACGTGTACGAGCCGTTTGTTGAATGTGAAGGGTCAACCGGGAGACTGGGCGAAGCTACTCGGACGAATAATATATTTTTTTCCATTTGGTCGTGACAAAGCAGGTTACTCTTTGTGCGAGCTTATATCGAATCAGGACATGATAGCATGTCAATAAAGAAATTCCCTTCGGGCCTTGTCGACTTCGTACATACGTTCTACAAGTATTCTTGTTTTTTTCTTCTTCTCTCTTATTTCTTCTCTATTTTATTTGTCAGTGATCTTTCAACGGTAAAATTGGCTTCCGATTTGACATTTTTTTCATCAAATTCATGCATATTATTTTTCTATGAAAAATTGTTTATTGTGAACATTTTATTTTAATAAACATAATGTTTGTTTCACTTTATTGTAGTGGAATTTGATGAATCCACGATACATGATTTCTCTTGAATCGAGTCGAAAAGAAAAAAAAATCAATTTGTTTATGTGGAAAAAAAATAACATACTCAAATATATTTCTCCGCACTGTTCAATTTATAAAAGCAATTGGCCATTATTAGCTATACTACTATCCATAAGTTTTTGACCGAAAATCAATCGATGAACATTTTATTTAATTTTGTTACACAATTTCTATAATTTTTTTTTTTAATAATAATAAAAAATTATATTTTTATAATTCGTATTTGAATAAAATTCATCAATCACAGTATTTATCCATTTGTAAGATCTGAGAAAAAAAATATTTTTTAAAAATTACTTATCTTTCCAAGAATAAAACTCAAATCACAATTTTCGATATTCGATATTTCGATAATATAATTTTTTTTAAATAATGATAAACAAACTATATTTCTATAATTCGATAGTTAATCGAAGCAACGGTAGAAGTATCACCCCCCCCCCCCCGCCCCGCCCCTCTCTCTCGCTCTCTCTCTCTCTCTCTCTCTCTCTCTCTCCTTCGTCGAGTAACTCATGTACATATATAACGGCTGGGGAAATCAACTCTCGAGTGAAGTCGCGCGGAATTAATGAATGAAATCACATCACAGTGCCCCGTTTGTTGATTTGCCATGGAGGGGCTTGCCGCTCGACTGGGGCCGGACGATCGCGAGCACGGCGTAAAGGGGTTGTGGGAAAATCAGAAGGGGTGCTTTCGAGTGGGAGCAAGAGGAACGCGCCTAGCCGGGAAGCGAAATAGAGAACCAGAGAGAGAGAGAGAGAGAAAGAGAGGGAGGAAGAGAGAGAGAGAGAGATCAACGTGGTGGCAAAGGTACATTGGGAAGCTGCAGCGACCAATGCAAACCAAGCGGACTGATTCTCGATTGGGGAATTCCAGTCGATGTATAATGCACACACAGGTTGAAAAAGCATCGACGGTCATAACTCACTACTCCACATCTCTCTCTCTCTCTCTCTCACTCTCTCTTTCGGCACACACAGCGTTATTACGAGACTCAAGTGCTATTAAGACTTCCAATTAGTTCGATACGCCGGACATCACTGGCAAAGGGGGTCATGGCGTACGAACGGCTCTGCAAACCCAATCTCCCCCCCCCCTCCTCCTCGTCCATCCTATCTCACATGGTTATTTACTCACCATAGTAGAATGAAAAAAAAAAAAAGAAATTTAACGAGAGACAAAACCGCTGTGTAACGCCAAAATCGAATCACGATAACGAGACTCGTTCCAATGAACGATTATGTATCCATCTATATATATATATATGGACACACACAAAGATATCCATACACATAGATTCTGCAAGCTCACTCCATCGAAAATGGTTCCCTTGTGTGCGACACACGGCGTTTGGATTTCCGACTATCATCCGTTATTTTATTACAGCATCGAGATAGCAAACCGAGTATAAACGTCTTTGTTTTTCACCGCAAAAACATTTTCCGTAGACGCCGAAGAAACGCCGGCAGTGAAAGAACGGCGAAGGGAGGGGGGGGGGGTCGAAGGGCGGGGACAACGGTTCTATAGATAAGAGAAACCGCTTTCGTCTCTTACGATTTTTTTCTCTCTCTTTCTCTCTCTCTCTCTCTCTCTCCTAAACTATCGGTAATTTTATTTGTACTTCCTTCTATTTTTATGTTATTTTTGTGTTTCAGTGATGCTTCGTTTTTGTCTGTGAAATTTTTATTTTCTTTATTTTTGTTTTTTCTTTCGATAAGGGAGACAAAACGTGGTGATCGAAAATTCACTTTGTACCGAGGATGTGGATTGATAAAACGGGGGTGGGAAGGGGGGATGCCGTTTGTCGTTTGGGTGTGGAGCCGAGAAATGGTCACTCGTGTGTACGTGTTTTGGCGAAGGGTTTTGCGAGGGCGCATGGGCGTGAGCGAGAACGTGAACTCGGGACGACGGTTTCGTCGTTGTTTCTGTATCTCACGACTGTTCGGGGGGAAGGGTGGGGAGTGGGGTTGAAAGCGACGGACTCGCGAAACGGAGCTTGCGGAAAAGGGCCCCGGAGGTTAGATAAGACGCGAGGTGGGAGGGGAAGGCGAGGGGGGGGGGGGCATAAACGTTTCGCGATAAGAGCAGTTTGCACCCCCGTTGTGGACAGTTAGTCTCAAATGAGCCACTGCCGCGAGAGAATAGCGCGGATGGTGCACCCACGACGATACAAGCTCTCTCACCCTTCTTCGTGAAATTTCACAGTCGGTCTTGTCACACTTGATTCTAGGTGTTTTGGCCTCTGTCGACCATTCAATTTGCCGTGTCGAGTATAGTGCGGCATGCGAGGTTTCAAATTGTTGGAGTCGATTTTGCGATGATAATATTTTGATAATGGAATTTAAGAATTCTATGAGACGATAATATTTTCGTGATATGATTTTTTGAAAAAAAAATAATACTTGCTCATGATTATGAGAAACGAATTGATCGGTTAATGTGTGACGAAAAAGATGGGTGTCGAGTCGAGTTGTTCGGACCTCATACCCGTCGTCACTGATTGACAATTAATCGAATAAAATTTTGACAATTTTTTGATAATATGAGAAATTCTAGTTTCAGGATATATTCATTTTGTTTTCATTTTGCGGATCGATTTTTTCAATGCACATTTGATCAGAACATGCAGTGCAAATTCAATCTTGTGGTTTACAGACATAAACTGGTAAATACTGAATTAAGAAAAAAATTGGACGATTTATCGGTGATATGATCGAATTTATTATGTCATCAATTTTGTCAACGATAACATAGAACGCATTGTTCCGTAAACATGTGACAAAGAAAATTGAATGTAACCTAAAATTTCGTGGCCTGACTATTTATCGTGACTGGCCATTGATTTTATTTTTCAAATCTCAGCAATTCATCAGCCCACCATTTACTAATCATTATTGCTCATTCAATTTCAAAACAATCGCAATCACACGTATAATCACATTTTCCAATAAAATTCAGCAATCACAATATTTCTCCATTCACAAAATCAAAATCAGAGAAAAAAATAATTAATCACTAAGCTTTACAAGAATATATTTTAAGCCACCATTTTTTATTATCTCGTAGCGACGAATTTCCCATAAGAGAAACGTAGCAGTAAAAAGAAAAAAAAAAGCCAACGAAAAAAATTCAAATACTTTCGGTCAACCTATTTGGGAAAACACATCACCGATCTTGTAAAGTCGATTGGGCCAACGAAGGCGTGAAAAATCGTTGCTCATACACGATCTCTAACCGTAATACTTTCCAACACGGTCCGTACAACCATCGGCCACGAAAAATGTCTGTCTCGCCATTCTAAATTCTCCTTATCTCACGGGTTTTTCGACAGTAATGTGCTCGTCGTATTATGTAGGACCGGGGTAAAGCATCGGAAAGAACACGACTCCGGCTTGTGCACCGTTTGTGCGGAAAACGTGTAACTCCGACAGAAGCAGGACGGAAAATGTAGAAACGAGAGAACAAGCAGCGAGACCGAACCGAGACCGAATCGTCGACGGAGGGTTGGGGCAGGGCGGGGAGGGGGGGGGGACGAGGGGTGAACCGAGCGGTATGCCGTTTAACGTCAGATAGGGGAAAACGTATGAGAGACCGGGTGAAGCTGTGTGGCCCTCTTATCTCAAGGGTAGCCACTCAATAGCTC
Organism: Diplazon laetatorius; assembly: GCA_963662125.1. Lineage (NCBI taxonomy): Eukaryota > Metazoa > Arthropoda > Insecta > Hymenoptera > Ichneumonidae > Diplazon > Diplazon laetatorius. Next base: position 11,319,769 of record OY759152.1, read on the forward strand.
TCTGAAAAGCTTTCTCGCCGTGGCTACGGTGCAACGTTTCATTCTCCACCCTCCCCCCACCCCTTTATACACCCCCGCACTCACGAAACTCGAGCTTCCGATATCTCAATTTCTTTTGTACCTTTGTCAAAAAGTAGGATAAAAAAAATCTAAAATCCGGAAAAGCTCGAACGTCATTCCCGTTTGGTTTTCTCTTTTCCCGATTTTACGTGACTGCGGCGTTGCTCGACGCATAAATTAATGTTCACGTTTGTGCTGTGTACACAGAAACTCTAGCCCATGTTGTTGTCGATGATTTTTTTTTCAGTTTTTAATGGAATTACATTTTTCTCCGAAATACTTAACTGAACTTGAGAAACTTTTTTTTTTTTAATAAAATTGGAGTCGGCATCGTTTCCAATATTTTTTGTTTTTCAATTTTTAAAAAATTCGAGTTTTTCCGAAATTTTAATGTATGATAATGGTTGTCTATCTTAAAAAAAAGAAAAATAAAATTTATCCTGCAACGAATTGTAAAACATAAAATATCATTATTTCGAGTGACCTTCATACTATGTATTGCACTTAATTTCCATCCCCAAAATTTTGCTCTTACCGAGAAAAAAAAAATTACAAATGAATTTTAGAAAATTGTTTTCGTGTCAAGCAGAGACAGAATCGAATCCGTGAAAGCGGAACCTCTAAATTCAATCCGGTTGAGATAAAATTTTGACAGGTGTCATCTGACAGTATCTACTTCAGATGTAAAAATCGCTATGAGATCGAAAAAAAAAATTTTCGACACACCATAACATGTATACATTGATATGTATGTGTAACGTCGAGCTGGCTTATACGGTGTGCACAGGGCGGCTGGAAATTTTCGGTATGCGCGTAATTCGGTGCAGCAGTGCGAAGCTGCAGTGAGAAGCTCGAGGGCGAGATGTAAGAGAGGGCGGAGATTGTTGCGAGAGCCTTGAGGGGTAGGTGCTTGCGGTAAATCTAATAACGTTGTAATGTTGTTACCTTTAACCCCCTCCCTCCCCCTCTTCCCTGCCGCGCTTCTCACTCCTGGGGTTGCGCTGCTGCACGACCCTCTAACTTGTCCCGTAAGTTTTCGACGCGCTATATCAACGAACACGACGGAGGCACGACTTGCCTCCGATATATCGATATATATATTAGACTGGTCGTTAAAAAATCGATTTTAGATTTTTGTTCCAAAATCGAAAGTGGACCACGTAAAACTAAAGTTCTTGAAATATGAGCTCCTTATCATATCAGGATGATTTTTCTGCAGGATTTTCCGGACGCAAGATACTTCGAAGTAAATAAGGACCACGAAAATCGGAGAACATTTTTTTATTTCAAGCCACCCTAATATATATATTTATATATATAAATATACATATATATACGGACAAACCCTCGTACAATCTACCCCGCAAAGTTCAACGGTCATGCCGGGAATTTCTAACGTGCGTAACTCGAACCTCCGCCCCCCCCACCCCCTCCTCCCTCCGTCACCCCGCTATAACAAATTCGTTGGCAAAAAAAATGGCGGATGGAACTCTGCGAGCGAAAAAAAAAAAAATGCAACAGTCGCTGGACATTCAGTTACGGATTTTACGCACGGCTCACCATCATTTTCCACGCGTCAAAGCATTTTCGCGTATTCCAACCGAACCCCCGCGCGCCCTCTTTCCGTTCCTCCGCCCTTCCCGCACTTCAGTGTGGAATTACGAAACAATTTTCCGGTTTGTGTAACGAGAGTATTAAAATCCCTCACGGCTTGCTCGTCGCGCCGCTATCACTCGCCGGTGCCTGCAATGCCCTCGAACTACCCCCCGCATGGATTGCGTGTACATTTCTTTTTTTTTGCGTTCCACTTTTTTCCGTTTTTTTTTTTTTTTTTTTTTTTTTTTTTTTTTTTTTTTTTTTTTTTAAATCCACATGCTTACTCGCGTGGCCGACTGGTCGTTCCGTCGCACAACTGTATTCGGAGGACACGGATATATATATGTTCGAACGTGTAATGCGAGAGAGTACAATTGTGACATAATTGTCTGTCCTTCGCGTTATTGCGTTTGTCAAACACAAATTTTCATTCAAATTGATTGGACACGTGTGATAATTGCATTCCAAATCATCAATCGAATTTATTCAGCGGTCCGTAAATATTGCTTATCGACGTTCAATCAATTTTTCAATCGCAATTTCGTTTGATTAAGGGTTTTAACCTTTATTTAGGATTAATAGAATTTTCATTTTTTTTTGGCTATATTCTTTCAATAACAGAGATTCATTCTGATATTACAAAAATATTATACTGTGTTTTTTCATGGCATTAGCATTTCTTTTTGTTATTAATACTGAGTATGATGGTGGTATTTGCGATTGTGAAAAAAAAAAGTTTGATTTAGCTCGAAGATAGTTTTTTTTTTCATTCTCGATTATCAGAGGCAGTTTTTCAGCAACCTACCGAAAAAAATGCATGAAAGATGTATTTCCATATATCGGTGATATCCATTGATGCAATTGTCGCGAGAGCTTGCAAGCTAGGTAACAAGTAGCAGTAGAAAGGTGAGGTCTCGTAGTCACCGGAGCAAGGACGAAGGGAGTGGTGGATGGAGAGGCAGGGAGGGGGAGGCAGTGAGCAGGGTGTTTTGCAAACTATGCTTTCGAAAAGTTCAACACAACTTCATAACATCGGTGTACCGTGGGCGAATTAGGGGGCGAGAAGGGTTTCCGTAGTGGCTGCGTGTAAATCGAGGGCTGACGGAGTGAGACAGTAGAAGCAGTGACTTTGGGGTTGGAGATGGCGAGAGGCACATCGACAGAGCGAGAGAGAGAGAAAGAGAATGATGATGGAGAAAATGGGGGAAATTGGGAGGGGATGAAACCAAGGGAAGGTACCGAGCAGGTGGGGAAGGGTGCAAATTTGTTCTAGCGTGAGCTTACATGGGTTACGTTAAGTACACAGGTGTCTGGGGTTAGTTAGCTGTATCTGTCGAGCCAGAACAACGTTTCACTCTCTCTCTCTCTTCCTCCCGATTCTCACTTGAACACATTATTACTGTATATTATTAGTATCGGTGCAGTCTCTGCTTCAGACAGGACTCGAGAGACGTGGGGGGGGGGGGGGGCACGATAAGAAGTTCGAACTGGGTTTTCCAAGTTTCTCCCTCGCTCTTGTAACCCCCCCCCCCTAACAATTATTATCAAATTATGCAGTTACGCCCTCGCTACTGTCATCGCAGCCTCCTCCCTTGTAAAAATACAAAACAAAAAAACCTTTTTACGGTAAAAAAATAATCATTAAGGCCCATATCGTTCGCAAGCTCATCGAGAGATGACCAAAACACCAAAACAGACTATTTTCAACCGATCGCAGATGATTCTCGTGAAGCTCGATGGGGGTTGAACGTGTCCACTCGCGAGTCCGTCCCAAAAATCGGTTGGTCGAATATCTCGAGCGTTAGCGAATGGCATGCGGGTTAATAATTGCAATAGCTTGCCGCAGTGTGGCAACGATGGTGAAGAGAGAAATTTAGAGAGTCGGTTCGGCAAAGTCAACGAGCGGTCAGGCTGAATAGTGGGGAGGGTGGTAGTCGTTTTCGTTGGCACGCCGAATCCTCGAACTCGCCCTGGCCCGGTCCTCATGGGCGACGTAGATAAAAATCAGTAATTAGCCCGGACCATTATGGCAGACCGTTTGAAAAATTAGCACCGCGGGCTCGGTTGTATACGTACGTACGTATATTTATATCTATACATACATGTGAAAACGGGCGGTTTTGCGTAGCCGGTCCGCGATTTGGAGATTCGCGAGGGGATGGTAACCGGCCCTGTGGGCATAATCTCGCTTCGTTGCCACACGTATCCCCCGATGTAACATCCAGTCTGTCTCTGATTTATACGGGCTTACTATTAATTACGTACACCCCTCCCACCCTCCCCCACTTCCACCCTCCGACGATCGCCCGGCCGACAGCATAGCCTGGCACGGTTGCCACCCCGTATGGGCCATGGTCAACGAAAGGGTAGTTCGTGGAGCCACCGACGTCGCAAATGCTTCGAGTTTACAAAAGCCAGTGGGCTACCGGCATCACGAACTCGTTCGGATAGGTCTTTCCCACCAGGCTGCCAACGATCCAACGAAATGCCACCCTTCGCTGCTGAACGCGATGCTTGTCCCCCTCCCCCTCCCGACCCACCCCCCTCCCGTGGCTAATGCAAACCCCCTGCGAACTACCTCGTTCTCTCTGTCTCGCTCTGTCGCTCTCTCTCTCTCTCTCTCTCTCTCTCTCTTGCTCCCTTATGGTTCGTGTTTACAAGCACTCCGTATACTTAGGTGTTTACATCGTGAAATAATTCAACCACTTGGCTGCTGGTAGAGCAACGTACGTCGAAATATTCGCGCTTCGTCGCACTCTCCCCCCTGCCCTTCCCCTCCCACCCCCGAATTAACTAACCCCGGTTCTCTCGTTGACGTTACACACACTCGTGACGACGTGGTTCGATCGATCGACCGTTGGCACAAACTCCGATCAACCTAACTTTTCCATGGTGTTGTAATAATGCACAGGGCGAGCACACCCGAGGTTAACTCTACCCCTGAAATTGTAATTGTTGGAGAAATTTTCGAATGCCGTACTGGGCCTCTCCACGTTTTGGGTGCGGTGGCAAATGATAGAGAATAAAATCATCGTCCAAAGGGTTCTCTTAACGAATGTATTTTTCCAACGAAATGAGCTGGAGCAAAGACGTTCTAGCTAAAATGATCTGCAGTAAACGAAAAATTCGAGATGGAAGAAATCAACGCAATAGAATAGAAAAAATCAGAACAAATCGTGAAACCATTGACTCGACTGAATGATAGGACCAATTATCTCCTCGTCGTTAATTTGAAAGCTGCCATTAGGATAGCACTTTTTACAAAAAATAAAAATAAAATAGACACCCAGACTCAACGATAATTCGGTAATCACCGAATCATAAAAATGCCTGTCAGATTCATTACAAATCCTAGAGGAGTCCAATATTTAAGTAACAAAGGATATATGTCATACGTTTAAAAAGGAAAGGCTTGAACAAATCTATTCTTATATGCGTTTAGTGGAGGAAAGATAATATTCAGGATTATCTATGTCATACTTCAGCCAATTAGAAAAACAAAGTTAACAAGACGTAAATGAAATTCCATAAACAAAATCAATTCTCTGAATTTTTTTTTTTTTTAAATAATTTCAGATAATTTATTTATGAAACGCAAGATATGCAGCACACCTGAAATAATAAATGGACAACAAAATAGAACCCACAGGATCCGAAATGACCGATTAAAGAGCATTGAAAAACCACGATCAAAGTGACAGGAATCTTATTTTTAAGGATCATGTTGTCGAAGGTTCGAAAAACGGGGAACGAACTAACAAGGATAGTTTTATTGGAAACCCACGTTTTGTACCTATGACCACTTGTGATCCTGTGCATCAAAGTGCACGAGGGCTAGGTCCGTGGACACATGTTGAGCTGCGGTACATGCGATTGCTGCTTATAGAGATGGAAGTACGGTGGTTTGGGGAAATCCGCGAATTACATTAAATCGCCACGAATTATATTAAATCGCCGCGAATTTAATTGCTTCACGGAAGAACGAGCGACCGTGCGAGCATTTATATGGTTTTCGGGTTTGGTTCCAACGATTTTTCAATGTAACGCGTTTATCGCTCGGCCGTAGGAATGTCAACGTATGTTTCCACGGAATTCGAGGAGAATCCGCGTACGGCCGTGTAAAATTCGTTGAAATATATATATATATATATATATATATGTATATGTGTGTGTCTATAACATGTACGATAATGGAATTTCAACGACGTGGGTTTGTACGAGTTACAATCGTTAAAATAACGTCGACCGGAACTACGAGAATTCAAAGATTCTATTAAATGAAATAGTTATAACATTTCTGTTCTGTTTTTCAAAGTTCCTACGTCACACTATTTTCTATTTCAATCGAAAATTAATAATATTCGTAAAAGTGTTAGAAAATTTCGTGTCAACTTCATTCACCCGAAACATCGACTGCGACATTTGTTAATCATACAAAAAAAATATATTATTTGCTATTTTTTTTTCTGATCTCGAAAATTCGTATAATTGTTTTTAAAAAATCAGATATTCGAAATTTCGTAAATTCAGTAAAAGTCTATTTGACGAATTGAAAAATTCGTGCATTTTGTGAAATTGTTGATAATGAAAGAAACTGAAAAAGAAACTGATTGAGATTAATATTAAACTTGACATAACATTCGTTAGAAATTTCGATCGGCTTCCTCCACCAGAGAGATTCATCACAATTCATTCGTTAGCTTAAAAAAAACTAATTCGACCTGCTAAATTTTTTCTTCCCAAAAATTCGAATAGTTGTTTGAGAAATTTTCTTGAGTTCGGCAAAATATTTATCAGACGAATGAAAAATTCCAATTATCCGTAGACGTTAAGAAAAAAATATCAAAAAAGTGCGTCATCGATAATAATAATTGTTTGGACCGTAGAAACACATTGAGTCGTTGAATGCAATTGGTTGGTTCGCATTTCTCGAGGGTCGTGTGACGATGTGGATGTCGGATTGACGTGAGTACGGAGTCTGGGCAATTGCCCAGTAACGGGGTTTGGTGCCGATGGGTTGGTGATCGCCGTAGACGCACGGTCATACCGAGAGGCGTTCTGGTATCCCAGCCGCAAGCTCTCAACCTCATTGCAACCGTGAACTCGTGCAACCCCATATCAGCTTGCGAGCATCGGGGCTTTCGAGTAGCAGCAACGTGCAACAGCAACAGCCGTGGCAACATCCCCGGACCTACCCTCCCTCCCCCTCCCCCGCCCCCCTGGCCAGCCAGGGTCCGACTGCGCGTCGAGACATTCAAGACATAACAGACGGAGATATGCATCATTAGGCAGGCAGCCGGACTCGGACTACCGGAACTGCTGTATCGTCATTGACGGTATGCGAAAGGGTCCTTCGCGCTCAGGATTTTCCGAATACCGACGATTCGGCCCGGCAACCCTCGTATAGCTACACCCCCGAGCAACACTCGAGAAATCGATCCTCACATCATAATCCGTCATGCCTCAGACGCCTAGCCTGACCATCAAGACCGATGTTGACCCCAGGACCTCCACACTTCACGTATGAAACGACAATACCACTGTGGGATTTTGCTAGTCCCAATACTTTGACACGATGATGTAACTGCCATATATATACATAGTCTATATGAGGAATTTCAAATGAATTAGGACAGTCAAAACCGGGTGATCGAAACTCTTGTCGATTCAGTTTATGACTTTTATTCAGCTTTCATTTCACCTTATAAACACCCCTGATTTTTTTGGAATTTTCGGATTCTCTACGAACTCTAGAGACATTTTAGAGGAATTCTAGAATACCCCCAAATTGAGAAACGCATGTTCCGACATAATTAGAAACTTTGATAATTTTTTTTCATGATTTCAGGAGGTTGAAAAATGAAGCTGGTAAGAAATTCAGAGTGGGATCTCTATTGCAGCTTTTTTTTCCAAATCGGACGGTCAAAACCTAATGTCCGCTGATTGAGGTCGTGATTATTTTTTTAGGTCTTGTTTTTGGATCCTCTATACAACACTTGGAGAAATTTGAAAGTTTTGGGAGCTTCTGAGAATAATTTTCGAATTACCTCGACCCTGATTTGAAAATTTATTTGTGAGTCTTTTTTCAGGAGTTGGAATAATGAGATAGTATCTTTATTGATTTTTCTGAGTTATCATGTCGACGGCATATGGGATTGTGGAGATTAGGGGTGAAGTTGAAATTTTAAGAATTTCGTTTTAGACATTCTGCGAGAATTTTTTTTTTAATCCATGGTTTTCTTATTTTATTTTCGGTGGACTGATTCGGTCTCTAGAGGCAATTCGAAGCGATCTTCCGTTCTCTATTGCTACTGTGTTTAAAATATTATGACGAAAATTCTTAATCATAAGTTCGACATTATGATTATTCTTGTCATTATCATTATTATTGCGGCTTATATTAAACAATTATTGAATATCGACGTTATTAGGACGATAAAAATTCATTTTTCTACCGCATAAAAATCTTCGAGTTGTAAGCAAAAAAAAATCAAGTAAAGTAATAATTATTTTTTTCACAATAACAAAAAAATTGAATTATTTAAAACCCCTCATTATTTTCGAGCATTCATACAAATATGCTAATTCACCTGTAAATATCCTAATGATATTGAATTTCGTAAAAGCTACGATTCGACGACTCTCATCCAAATCCAAAGAAAAAGATGAAAAAAAACTCAGTGATTTTTCAGAAGTTTCCCCAAAACGTCGCTAATATCTTGTCAACGAGCGCATAATCGCGAAACCAAAATTGCACAATCCGCTGCTAAACGCATCGAACACACGCACCATCCAAAAATACGTTTATCGCAGTAAAAATGTGTTAGTGTGTGTGTGTGTGTGTGCTCAATGAGTAGAGAACGAGAAGAGCACATAACGATGTTGTGGGGGTGGAAAACGAATGTGAGAGCAAACGTAGGTGGAACGAGCGGCGTAATCGCTCGCAACCCCCACGACTATATAACCCCGCCGCCGGTTCGCAGTTCCACCGGCAACCCCTTTGCCCTCCTCCCGCCCCTCTCCCCACCCTTTACGGCGACTGCACCGTCGGCCAACCGGGGCCCGCGGCGACCGCTATTTATTGCCCGCACTCGGCCGGTTCACAACATAAATATGCTACATGTATATATATATATATATATATACCACACCTACAGCCTCCGTACGGTCAGCCAGTTCGCGTATCCACGTAGACTCGCGAGAGGGTGCGAAACGATTTTTTTTCCTCCTTTTTTTTCCGGCCGGCACCTGGCTATCAGCCGGAACAGCTAGATTCCTGAATGACTCATTTTTCTTTCTCCATACCCTTCGTCTCTCACTCACTCTATTTCGACGATTTCATTCGTTTTTACGAAAAGCTTGTTTTTTTATTTTTATTTTTTTTATTTATTTTTATGATTTATTTTCTACCTCTTTTTCGGTAGAGGGATACATTTTTTTCTCACTCAATCCGTTTCGACTGCTTTGTTCGTTACAAGAAAAGTTTTTCTTTCATATTATGAATTTATTCTTCTTTCATTATTATAGAAATTTTTTTTCTCACTCAAGTCACACTTCAGTAAAATTACTGCTCAGTCAGACTACAATTTACCCTAGTAAGTTTGATTTGCCATAAAAAATATTGCAATCAACGAAATGTTTGTTAAAACATTCTGAGCTCATATCAAAACCTTTTTTCATAAGTACAAATTTTTGTAATAGCCAAAATGTAATTTTTGATATGCTAAAAAAATCGTAAGAAAATAGTTTTTCTATGAAGAACGATTTTTTGTATCCCGAAAATTCCGACAACTTCTGTAATTTCCACACGATTACGATTACGATTTCTTCAAGTCAACGTGAAATATACTCACTGTGACTGAAAAAGGTTCATCGTTTCTTTTTCATTAGTTCGTTCGTTTCTACGAAAATTGTTTTTTTTTTTTTTTTTTTTTTTTTGGTTTCATAAATTGTTTCTTATCTTATTTTCCGAGAATAATACTACTTTCTCACTCATTCTATTTCAATTGGTTCATTAATTACTTACGGATAGCTTTTTTTTTGTCAAACAAAAATTGACAATAATTTAATTTCTATTTGTATTTTCATTTCAACGTGATAAAAATTTTGTTTTTTCGCGGATATCGATGTGAAATTATTCGTGCGGGCTGTATAGCCACTTGTGCGATCGACGAAAAGTAGCGGCAGGGCTCGTTCCGTTATAGCTAATAAAGCTTCGCGGTCGGAGGGTCTCGTGTGGGTGTCAGGGGGTTTTAAGGGGGTCGCCTCGCTCGTGCCGAGGGGATGCCGAGCGCGGCGAGCCGTCCGACCCACAGCCCCGTGAGCTCGGCCAAGATAAAAGAAGGACCAACTGTTGAATATCGGCCGAGCGGCGCCTGATAAGTCACGGTGGGGTGTGACGAAAAAAAAGCTCCATCGACTCGCGTTACGACCTTTTTCTTTCTCTCTCAAAACGTTCGACAAGCCGATATTGTTTCCTTCTCCGACTCGACTGATCTTGAAATTCGGACGCCCACAATCGTGAATCGAAAAATTGTAAGAACGATCGTAACAACATTCGATCGCTCGATCATTGAAAATAAATAAACAAACAATAGCAAAAGCTCAAAAACACTTACCACGTGGGTGTCGATTTTCGTTTGGTTCCTCGGACACTCGTCAGACAAATTTTCCGATGCTGTAACGATATTTTTTCCTCTTCTTTTTTTTTATCAACTATTTTCTTCTCGATTTTGTAATCGTCGATGAAAATTGTTCGCTTGTTCAACGATCAAAGCAATCTGAGAACAAAGGGGTTGACAAATTACAGTCCGAAACGTGAAAGAATTTTTAAGCTCACGATGAGATATCGATGTAAAATGTTTTATTGCGAAATTTTTTCGTCGGAGCTTTTCTATTTCGTGAAAAACGTTTGGATACGGAACCTTGGGACAAAATCTCGACGTGACGACGAGAAGCTCCGCGACGCACGTGCGAACCGTTCGCGCGGCACGTGGTGTTTGTCGGTTTGTTGGCTCGAGGTTGGAAAAGCTCTCGGCGCGAGCTTATCGCGCCACGAGAGCTTGCGGAGTCTGCGCGAACGTGGTGATTGGTCGGTGGGCGTGTTATGCGCGAGTTTGTGGGCGTTAACGGAGCTTTCGGGGTGGAAGAAGCTCGGATTGACGATAGGTGGACCATGGTCGAAGGGGGTTGCGCGTCTTGGGGGGTTGCCCACCTTGCCGGTACAACTACTCGCTGATTTTCCGCACTCGCTGGAGAATCGTCCACCCACCGTTTCGCGGTACTCGCTTCTATCGTCGTTACGACGCGCCAAACGTAGCACGCCCCGGACCATCGTTTTTCTTCTTTCTTTTTTTTCGTTGCAACTTTTTCGGTTCACTCCCCGGACGAGAACAAATCTCACGATCGTTCTCGCGGGAAACATTTCACAAGTTTTCAACTGACTTGTTCTTTTTTGTTGTTGGGTTTTTTTTTTTGCCAGACGGGGAAAGAAGGCGCGAGCGAGGGTGACAATTAAAAGTTTCGTTAACGGTTCTTTGCCTCGTACCATTGAGACTCATGGTGTTTTTGGTGTTGAATTGGTTGAAACGTTGTAGAATTTTTCACAAACAACGTCGATTACGCAATTTATCATTTTTGTCTGTTCGATAGTTTGGGCAAAATGTTTTCAGGTTTTGTTACGATTATTATATACGAAGTACTTTTTGTTTTTTTTTTTATATACGATTATGATTATATAGACAATATCGCATTGCTTTTTATTTCGTTTTGGTATTCCCATTTCGAAAAATGCTGCGATTCGTGGTATCTATCATATTTAGGGATGGGCATCTGTTTAATTGAAATTTATTTTCAATACATTATAAAACAAATAATTATGATTAAATATCGTGCATGAATAAATATTTTATCATGTTCGTAATAATTATGACCACCTTACGGAACTTATGATTTTACAATGAATTAAAATGATCAATAGATCAAGTGAAATCTATAACCACTTAGTTCAAAAAATATTTGAATTACATTTACATTGAACGAACGCCCTGATTATATTGTCAAAGGGTCATTGACTTTTTTGGGCCCAATTTCCAATTTAACCCAAATGGGGCTGCAAGACTCCTTCAGCCCAATTGCAATATTAATTTTCTATGAAATCATCTTTTCAACAATTATTGTTATAAAAGTTCTTATGAGAACGTTGCTGATAAAAAATTACAAATTTACTTACTTCATTCGAATCTCAATTCGACAAAAATAGACAAAACATTTTATCGCCGAATAATAAAACGATATTCGATAACGCGATATTGATTTTTTGCACAAATCCACTGCAGAAACATATTCCTCCATTTTATAAATTTAAACAATTGGGAAAGACGAAATTTTTACTACTGAAAAAACTCTTTAATTTTATTCTCGAATAAATACAATTACATTCACGAAAATCATTATTATTATCGTTTCGCTCTTCACAAATAAAATCCCGAAACGTTGACTAACAACGTACAATAATCCATCCGATATTGGAACGATTAACAATTATATTCAAATAAATAAAAACTGCTCAACCCATTAGCGGGCTATTTACGTGCGAAAAATTCGTTGAAATGAATTTAATTCACCGAATAATCCGACAGATTTTATCGCATTACGTATTTACGATTTTCCAATTGGCCATCTCGACTCGTCGATTAAATTCTCGCGGAAAGTCAGCCCCATCGCGGTCGACTCCCGAGCAACCGTTTCGTCAATTATAATTTCCCAACAGTCTTTCGCCCATTGACGAAGAAATTGAATCGTTCCTCCCTTCGACCAATTCACCGTGGCCACTTTTATATTCCGCGCCATTAGCAAATTCGATTTGACAATCACACAATTTAACGGCCATCGGATGTTCCACCATTGGCGTGAACCTCCCCGCAGGATTATTCATGACGTCTGACATTCTCGAAGGTGAAACATCCCGATTCGAAGATTTCCTCTATTCCGGTCCGTTCGAACTTCGACTCTTTAAATAATTCAAGCCCGATCGTCTCGAATATCTCGCTCACAGTCGCGACTCATCAATTATCGATTTATTCTACCCAATTTTTTTTTTTTCAATAAAACATTGAAAAAAAAAAATGTTAAGCTCACCACGAAAAGCGAAAGAATTAATGATGTTTAATCGCGTACTACGTGCCCGAAACCCTTCATTATTGCAAATTGCCTGTTTCACAGAATTTTACATCCCCTCCCACCCGTCCATTTATTATTCATTTGCATTCGATCGTAATTGGAGCTTTGCAAGTACGAACGAATGGGAAGCACCATTTTCGAAATCAAATTTGTAATCCCTCCCCCTCCCTCCCTCCCTCCTCTCGAAAATGGCAAACGTTCCAAACACATTCTACGTTAAAATCCGTTGACGAGCGATTCATTAATTTCCCATGGATATTTGAAGGGTTGCCGTTTGGGCGCAATTTTCCAACGTATCACAAGGGTTATGTGAAATGTTTAATCATTCAAACCGTATGTCGGATCATCGATAAAAACGTTTTTTTTTTTTTTTTCAATTGGCTCTCATCGAAGCATCGGCAAAAAAAAATTCACGTCGACATGGCGAAAGTTTTATCGCGCAAGTAGTAAAAATCCGTATACGATCAGACAAACACGAATCACGGGCCGGAATGCACGTTTGTCAGCCGAGGCGGGGGGGGGGGGGGGAGTACCGGTTCCGGGTTTCGTAAATTTTGCCATTGACCATCAATCGTGGTGGATCCGTTTTTTTCGACACGGTGAATCCTTTGCAATTTACGGTTCGCGCGAATAAAGGGCGCTGCGCAGTTGTGCGAAGAATAATATTCGTCACAACAATCTGTGTTATGATTTTCATCGCTCACCTGTGTAACCTCACACGTTCGGTTGCAGCATGTATATTGACATATAACATATACCGGGTGGTGACTGAAAAAAATGGAGGGTTTGAAAAAGTCATACTTGGTTCTTAAAATATTGGTTATTCGAGGGATGTTGACACTAAATATTATACACTAAATAGTAAATACTTGTCACGCTGAATACCAAACAAATTTTCCATCAACTCTATTGCTGAAGGAAATCGTGAAAAATAAAAAAAAATAAAAATTTTTTAAAAAATGCGTGCATAGAAAAGTTAATGTTGTTTTTTTTAAGCTGCGGCCATGACGATCTTATGATTCATATATTTTTGGGCTACCGTAGAAATCTACGTAACCCTTATTGAAAAAAAAATTCCAAAAGTAAAATTAAAAAAAAAAATTCCAAAATTGACATTGGAAAAAAAAATTCCATATATGTCAATGACAACTACAGAATGCCTACGGAAGCCTATCATGTGCCTGCCCAACACGCGATTGATCAATTTTTTTTCATATTGCTACATTTTGAAGATTCTACATTCCACACAGGATCTGAATCAGAAAGTCAGAATCCTACATTACCGACATCATTGGATACCATATTTTTCACTTGTCATTTCATTTCCTTGAGTAATAATTTACATTTTTTGATCATACGTTGCCTCACAAATTCATCAACAATCAACAGATAAAATCACAATCAACGATTTTCAACGTAAACCAAAACGTGAAAAAATGTGTCCAAACCAAAAATTTCCAACAAAAGTTCAATTTTCGTTTAACAAAATACAATCTTTCACCCACGGGTCCACCCTGTACACATCGAAATACGCACGAGCGTTGTTAATCCACGGCAATAAATATCTTTGAATTATATTTTCAAGCCGGACGACGAGCAGCCCCGAGCTGGAATCGTTGTCGCGAGCCGAGGCGGAAAGCCATGGGGGTGTGGGACGTGATCGCGAACGTTCGGCAGTCCGAAGAGTGGGCATTTAGCCGTTAATCGCTCAATTAAATTGGATCGTCCGAATCAGCCTCTAATCCGGGCTGACCGAGCCCCCCCCTCCCCCGCGAGCCGTTCGGAATGCCGACCCCGGGGGTTTCGAAGCCACGCCACGGGGCGATCGCCAACCTCGAGGGGACTCGCGTGGTCGAACGAAAAAAACAAAAAAAAATTAATTCAAAAAAAAAAAAAGGATTTCGTGCAGAATTGCATAGGAGACTGGGTGCGCCACAGGGTGAGATATAACGTTAAAACAACAACGAACGAGACCCGAGGAGGCTATAAAAATTAACGGAGCGCGTGCTACCCCCCCGGCCTATCGACCCCCCTTTCCCACTGCCACCCCCTCTGCCCAACCCTTAACCCACGACAAAGTGGGATATTGTAAATCAATTTCTACTTGGAATCGAATAAACAAAAATTAATCGAAGCCCCATCGATACGAAAGGGGGTTTCATTCGAATTTTACAATCGTGGCCCCGTGTACACGTGCGTTGCACCGAGGGTGCGGAGGATTAACGCGCGAGTCGGTAAAAAAATCCCATCGACGAAAAAAAAAAAAAAATCGTAAAGAAATTCTGCGGCTGACCAGTTGAAATATGGAAATTTTCGTAAATTTTGTTTGTTACATTTGCGGTATTATCGCATCACGGGCGAGAAGGTCGGTTTTTGTGGCCTCGGGGGTGGGGGGGGGGGTCGGGTCATCGCTGGACGTGCAAAACATAGACGGACGGAACGTACGGAATTAATTAAGACCAGCCGGTACACCTTGAAACGCGTAAGCCCCGAGAGCCGCGGTCATTTTGATACGGAGTTAGTGAGGTAGGGTCGTTACGAGGCTCCGCGTATTACACCGGACAGTGTCCGCCCCCGGGTCGTTGGTATCCGGGTCCGGTGACCCGACCAGATGTTGCCACGCTCGTGACGTCACTGGTTAACTAGACTTCGGGTCGGAATGTGAAACCTCCCTCGCTCGAGACCCTCGTGGGACGACACTATATGCGGCGACGATTCTGATTAATTGCCGATAGTCGTAACAGCCGGTGCCCGACTCTGTGATGCGGCCGGCCCCGGTGACAACAAGATCGAGAATGCATCGGCCATACACACGAAATATATGCACTAGCGATGATATAGATTTTTTTTTCGTTTCTTTTTTCTTTTTTTTTCACCTGTACGAGTTTTTCGATAGAAGGAGAAAAAAAATACGAGAAACCGGATACGAATGAAATTACTGAGGTGGAGATTTGAGTGAATGGGGGAAAAAATGGTGGACATCGTCAATGCACTCATTTGGTTGAGCAGGATATTGAGTTGATTTATTTGGAATGAACGTTTTTGGAGTGTTTGATGGGATATGGAATTTTATCCTTGCGTTTTGTGAATCTCTCGGGGGAGGGGGAGGGGTTTGAATGGTGGGATTGGAAATTAATTCATCTTTAATAAATAATAGTTTATGATAATTATGTGCTTCCTCATAGCTATGTGATGGTTAAAAAAATGTTATCTTTGTTACATTGATTTTCATTTGTTCATTTTTTATGTCAATATGTTCAAAATGTCTGAAAACATCGAGAAATCACATTTGCAGCAAATGCGATTGTTGGACATTTCAGGACATTGTATGTGTGTGTGAAGACCTGGAAAAATCTAAACGTCTATAACTCGAGAACGGTTGAAGCTGAAGCGCTCAAATTATGTACACATGTGGTGTATCATAATCTTCCACGTTTCAATAGTAACAATAGTTACAAACTTCTACACCCTATTCCGCCTCCTTGGGGGTTGATTTTCGAGAAAAATCTTTCTCAGTGCACCTCGAAACCCTCTAAAGAACATATATACCAAGCTTCATAGAATATAATCGAAAATAGCTTTTATAGTATAGCTGCCGTCAAGTTTGATCGATTGAACACCGACTCTCCACAAAAATATCGCTCATCCGTGATACGTATCTAATTTCGACCCGAGAAATAATTTTCAAAAAATCGGGAAAGTTTTTGGGTTATTCCCAGTTGAAAAAAAAAATTGACTACCATTTCTAAATGAGTGAGGGCTTTGATCCATTCGAATTGAGGCGTCTTTCCCTATATACATGAGGAATATACATAGATACCAATTGTTCTATTACAATTCACATTCGCCGCATCGGTCGATAATACGAATAATCCGTTATCCGTATCGCGAAAAAAAAACGAAAAGAAGAAAAAAAACGTATATTGAAAAAAAATTAACACCCGATTTCACAACGGCTGTGAATATTGTTTTATCGCGTATTGTCGAGTGATTAATACTGCATAGTCACGAGTAACGCGAATTGTGCAAATACCCAATTTGGTATTTACTTGGATCGACCCAACACAACGATATTCTTCGTGTCGGCGGTGGGGGGTGTGCGGGGAGGGGGGAGGGGTGATATTTCGGTCGAGCCGGGGGACCGCGCGCCCACGGTTCGTTGAAAATCGCGCAAAACAATGACGAGTCCGCGATTGCGTGAGTGCAACAGACACGGCGCAAGTCGATGACTCTCTCGCCCTCGATCCGATACCCAATATTTGGCAATTACGAAATATGAGTTTACATTTAATAATTGCGGTAAACAGCAGCGGACGCGGTCGCGGTGAGTGGTAAACGGTCGCGAGCGTGGTTCCACGGATTTGCGGGACGAGACAACGCGAGTCGCGGTGGGGGGAGGGGGGGGGGAGGGCGGTCAGTGAGCTTTCGGCGGGGCGCGCGCCCTCGCGACAGGGGTGGCGGTTTGTTCGGAGGGCGCGAGCACGATCGCATCCAAACGATAAATGCGATGCTTTTGCACGGACACCAAACTCTCTCCCTCTCTCTCTCTCTCTCTCTCTCTCTCTCTCTCTCTCTCTTTCGCTCTTCATAGCTGCAATTTTATTTTCCAACTCATTTAATCTTCACTCAATCTGAATTTGAACGAAAAAATCACACAACGGATGGAATGAATCGATGAATAAACAAACGAATGGATAAACAAATCAAAGTAAAATCGTCGATCAATCAGAGTAGATGCGTCGATGCGGATTGCGATCTATTTGATCCTGTCTCGCTTTTGTTATTTTGGAATATCAACGGATTTTATATATCTGAGACTAATGGACAATTTTAATTTTTTTTTCCCCGTACTTTCAACGGAAAATAAACGGAATTCTTATGAGATCGCTCACGCGTCTGGATGTCTGTCTGTCTGCCCGTGTGTCACATCCGATTTTCTTAGAACCCATAGAACGGAACGGCTCGAAATTCTACACAGTAATGCTATTCCATTAACCCATATATTTTGCACTAGTTAACACTTGAAAATATTTATACGAGACTTGAAGAAGGGGCAAATGCGGTGGTCGAAAAAAAATAATTTTATTTCATGCATCATGTGGCGTATCATTTGAAAGGGCTTGTTATGGGAAATACAAAAATATTTTTTTCATAATTTTGAACAGCATATGTCAGAAGATATTCTGAAAAATTTGAAAAAAAGAGAGCATCCCTCACCCCTGCCCTTATTTCCGAAGCTACCGGTGCGAAAATAAATAAAAAATCAGGAAGTTTACCGGGAAATCATAACGAAAGTCCTCGGTCTTATAGATTCCCAGAAATTGATTTTACGAACTTATTGTTTTTCATTTTCGATCGACTGCAAACAGAAAAATTTTTGCATGGTACATTCGTTTCGAAGAAAGAGTAATAAGTGAAAAAATATGATACGGAAACCTCATCGCGCCAGTCGAACTCGCACTTGACGGGTTTTTTCATTTTCATTTATTTATTCGTTGATTTTCATTCGAAATCAATGAAAATTGTATATCTCTCGAGCACAAAGGTCATGTCTATGCAGGTAGTTGCAGCAGCCGCTGCACCGATGGGGAATCAATGGTTGAAAATGGAGTATGTGGGCGGCGAAGCCATGCTGCACACGAGTACCCACGCATAGCTATAGATAGACGTTATTGGTTCTAATTAATATCAATCAATGATATTTGCATGAGATTATGGGGTGGCTAGTCAGCCGCCGACGGACAGGTTTTGAACCCTCGCGCGTCCATCTCGCCACTGACGCCACCACTGCCACATCAAACTTGATGTTATATATATATAGAGATATATATATATAGATATAGATATATATGGAGCTTCGCGAGTATCAAGAGCTCGCGACCTCCCCACCCACCCAACCCTCCCCTATTGACTGCGGTCCAGTTATCCCATATGGAACACCCTGAAGTGCCGCTCTCGAGTGTACCCTACCACGTTTCGACTCTCCCGTGGTATGAAAACCAACATCAGGGAATCCACTGCGAATTTATTCGACGCAATCGAGTTTCGATTTTTACATTCGTGCGTTAGTTTATATCGACCCCCCCCCCCTTTATCCCTCATTCCTCTTCTTCCCGCCCTTCCACATGCCAACAAAAACACGAAACTTCGAGATCCACAGTTCCGAGTTAAGATTCCGAAAATTTAATCAAACTTCGCGTCAGTCGATTCGTCACGACTGTCATGAGATAAGTGTAGAATTGTGAGGAAAATAATTTCCAATATTAATAGTTTTTCCATTTTTATGGTGCCCATTTCAAATAGAGATATTCTTTTTCTTACAATTTTAACAATGTTACCCATTTTGTTATACAAAAATATCGAATACTTACGAACGAAAATCGTTAACTTGTTTCTCTTGTGAAATAAAAAATATCCTTACTTCTAGTGAGGTTGATAATACGTATTGCACTTACTTTTGAGCCCCGAAATTTTTATGTTGATCTGAAAAACATATTTTTAAAAAATGTCACGTGCTAATCGAATGCAAAATCGAATTAATGCGATGGGAACCTCTTAAAATAGTCCGATTGGGCTGAAATCTTGCCAGATGTCTTCTGGTCTGTACACTAATACATACTACAAATTCAGGAGATTCCACATCAGTCCTTAAAATCCTCAAAACCTTTGTCCTTTTATTTAAAACACCCAGATACATATGTATCTATAAATATGTACGTGTCTATGTATATATATATTTTTTTCGGCTTCCAACGATAATTTCATTGATGCGATATCGATGACGAGAATTACGAAAATGTTGTATCCGACAAGTGACGGATATACACACGAAAAATATCGTTCGAGTTTGTAAAAGTTTAACCAGACGAAAGTTCGAGAGCCCGCGTCGATTATGTAATTCGATTAAAATACGTATTTGCCGGATTTTCAACCCCTCGAGCGGGGGGAGCGGGAGGTGGGTTTTAACGTCGCGAAGCGTCGGGCTGCGTGTCCCGGTTCTGTCGGGGTCGGTGGCGACGATGTTGGTGGTTGTGAAGCGAATACTCCGGGGGCTGAAAACTGCCGCGCGGAACCGTGGACTATCAATGACGCGATATGATCGATATTAGCGAATATTTCCCGCGGGATATGCTTACCGAACACGAGCTTACAACAACGATAACCCGTATTTCGCGATGGGGATCCCAGCTTTTATGTCGCACGTTGACATTTATTCAAATGTAATATCTTCACTGGCGAAGATTACATCCTCGCGGAAAATGTGTCCCATCGGCTTCCGAGTCTACATCGACGTACGAACACGTTCATCGTTTTTTTCTTTTCCGTTCGCGTTTTACCCCAAGTGAAAAAATTATGTATGAACTATGTGTGGGGAGTGGACATATAGATTAAACATAGACTATACATAAAGCATATAGTCTGATGTATAGTTTATGTATATAGTCTATGTGTAATTTTATTACTTGGGACGTTTTCTGTCCTCTCTCGATCTGTCTTTTTTTAAATTTCATTTCACTGGCTGCTTCGACGAAGATTCATCGCACCAATTTTCGGACGAAATTTTATCTTCTGGTTCACTCAAATATCATTATCGACGATAATTGTGTTTTATTTTCTCATGGCCATTGCTAATTGACCATCTACCGAGTCCATCGAATCTTTTCATTCGAATTACATATAATTGTATGTTTTTATTCATGATAGAGATCTCGCTTCGATCGATCGTGAAACTATTGATACATTATTTCTTATCTTACGATTATTTTATTGATACCACTGAATACATTTTTTAGTAATGCATATCTATTTATATACCAATACTAATCCTTCAACCCTCATAATAATTATTATTATCATTATTGTTGTTATTATTATCATTATTGTTGTTATTATTATCATGATTGTTGTTATTATTATTGTTATTATTATTATTATTATTATTATTATTATTATTATTATTATTATTATTATTATTAGCTAAGGCAGTATAATGTTAAGAATCTGTAAAGGAGAGAAGAAAGTCCTTGTCATACTAAGGGAAATCGATGAATAAATACAATACAACATTATTATTATTTCAAAAAAATGTAATTAAAAAAAATAACAATAATTCATCCATTATAAAGTTTGAAATGAAACATAGAAAAAATCTGTGGAAAATCACCGAAAAAATGCTACAGCGTAAGAATTTTCACATTTGAAATTATATTACAATAATTATTCTGACCAATACAATATTATCAAAAACCGTCGATATATTATTTCACGTTTATGTGCAACTACAATGTACTCCCTCCTCGTCGTTCCCTGTCGCACAGTTCGTCGCAGTTTTTTTTTTCTCGCCCGATCTTACGCAACCAACGTTTTATCCGTCGAGCCAAAGCTCAACGCGTCTCCACCCTCCCCGCTCGACTCTTCGCAAAACTTCTCCGTCCACTCGAAACAAGCTGTTCCCATTCAACCGGTATACTCTCGGGCCGCGCGCGTCTCTCGCGCCTTTTGCAATTTCTTAAAGAGTCCCCGGCGTTTACGACAATTTATGTGTGGACCGTTCGTTAACTACGACCGTCTGCTTCTCACCCTCATTTCTTCGCACGTACACCGTACTTACTTTTTCGTTTTTCTTTTTTTCATTATTATTATTTTTCGATTTTTTATTATTATGGGATTTTTTTTTCGGCCAAGAACTTACACGTCGTTTGTCGGATACTTGTTCGAGGTGGCAGATCGGGCCACCGGTGTCGATGGCGCAATCGGCACCCGTGGAAAGTGACATTCGGGGGTCTGTCGGAGTGCTTGTCGAACGCGTACTAAACTTTGGCAATATATACGCTCGCTTACACACGCGTATACCTACAAACCATACCCATATATATATATTTATATACCTATTAGGGTGGTCCTTATTTTGACTTTTGGGAATTTCGGCGTTTCCAGAAGATAAATACGGTTTAAAATGAATTTGAAATAATATTCTCAAGATTTGAGATCTCTATCTCAATACTTTCCCTTGCAGGATTCCTCCCGAAATTTGCCGATTTGAGAAATTAGAGTTTCTCCTCGTATTTTAGGATTTTTTTTCATTATCGCCGAAGTACTGCACCAAAAAATGTAAAACTTTGTAAGTTTGATACCAACTATGGTAGCTATTATTAATTTTTGTGTCTAGTGTACTTTGCGTTACAATAGAATATATATGTATTATTACGATTTAATAAAATGTGTAAAATTTGTCGATATTTTCGAAAGGAATGATGGAAAATAGGAATAATTTATTTTGAATGTAGAATGACTCGAAAAAAATAATTGTTTATGATGTATAAAGAATTATCGGTACAGCTACTGTAGCTGGTAGAAAGCTCACGAATTTCGAATTTTTTTGGTGCCGTATTTCAGTCATAATAAAACAAACAATTTTAAATTATGAAAAAAATACTATTTCATTAAACCGGCAAACTTCGAGAGAAAACCGGCAGGGTTGAAAATTGAGATAGGGACCTCAAATATTGAGGAAATATTTTTTCATTTATTTCGAACCATATTATCTTCCGCGAGGCCCAAAATAATAATAAAAAAAAATAAAACAAGGACCACCCTAATATATATAATAAGGTGTAACATACACACGAGTGAAGCGTAAACTTATCGCTTGCGTGTCTCGCAAGGGTGGCCCGTGCGACCCCCTCGCTGCGGCTCGCTGCACTTCAGCAGCTTTTCACCCCGTTTTTTTCTTCCTCTCCTTAGTACCATTTTTTCGTCCGTTCATCCCTTCAACCGTGCCTGAAACAACGATCGGGTGCGACGTATTTCACGCACATAATCCCGACGAGAGAGCCGGTCGAGTCGGGACGCAAGAGCGGCAAGGAAGGACGGGTGAGGAGCGGGTGGGTCGAAGCCGAAGAGTGGGGCGAAAGCGAAGGGGTGAGTAACGTCGTAAAGTTCGCGAGAGTAGCGAGCAGAGACTGAGAAATCAAGAGAATTGATTAAAGTGGCGCGCGAGCGCGGGTAACATGCGCGCGAGCAAGTAAGCGGTTTACTAGGTAGTTTACGACGCCACCGCAACGTGGCGGCACGGGTCTCGCGAAACTACCGCTGGAATCTTATACCTACAACCTGGGCTTGTTCAATAGACGAGGATTTTTCCAAATGTTTATTTTTATTCTTCGAGCTTAGTTTTGGCTCGTCCGTGTGACTCCCATCTTAGGTGAAGAAACATTGTCGATTATCGTTTGTTCGACCCTTCGTAAATTTTTTTCATTCTTGGTATTTTTGAAACTGCGTACCTTGCTCGCAATTTGAGAGAGTTTTTTTTTTTTGTTTTTTTGGAATACAGTTTTTAACTTTTCTACAACGTATAATAACTTATATAATTTTTACATAAGAATGAAATACCTGAATTTTTTTTCAAAGCAAAATATTGTTTATTTTATTTGATACGCAGACGATTAAGTTTTATTTCTATTGAGCAATATAATAAATGTTGAAATAATGGAAAAAACATTGAAAATAAGATTACAGAAATACGAAAATAATTTTATTTGAGTGGCAATGATATATTTGATAATAATAATGATAATTTGACAATAAGACAATAAGATTTAAATACATTCGATAATAATAGATTTGAATGAACGAAGTGTTAATGTAGTCATTTATGTATTGACAGAAACACGCATATTTGTGTTTTTGTTAATTAAATTCTACGTTAGAAAATTAATTCTAAATCTAATTCTAACTATATATTATAAATTATACGCTAGGAAAAATAATGATAAACATCGTCTCCAACGTCAATTAGAAAAAGAACATTTTTCATCGACGATTGTGAATTGGAAAAAAAAAATTCAACACCGACGTGTATTCGTGACGTCAGATCGCAGGGAAGCGTGGACTGGATCGCTGTGCATCTCGACGAGGCTGATTTTCCATTCAGAACGATTCTATAGAATTAATCTCTATAGATTAACCCAATTAAGCATAAGGATGGCCCATTTATTAGCGGGTTGCGCGTGCCGGGGCTCACGGTGTACAACGCAGCCTTCTCTCGTTTCTCCTCTTCAATTTCCCTTCCTTGCAGACTGCGGCCGGAGGGGTGCAGGAGGGGTAAACAGTTTGAGCGCTTCACTCATAAGAAAAAAATCGCAAATTATAATAAATCGTAGATATTAATCACTATCTACGATTGTAATACGATCAAAAATGTCTCCTAATTAAAATGTCCATCGATACAAATTGTCCAAAACATTTTAAGTATTTTTAGACGCAGAAAGTAAAATAAAAAATTCATTTCAGGCCCAGACAAGGACGATCCAATAAATGAAAATGTATTTAAATACGTTTGTCACTGAATTGTCACAGATTACAGCGTCTATTAAATATTATAATTCATTTTAAGATAATATTTCATCTACAATATTCGTTATACTTTCAGAAATGTGAATAATTACGACTTTACATGATATTTATTGAAAAACATTTGTTAAAAAAATCATCTCAAATGCATTACTCACTGATTTCACTGATGGACATTTATTACAGAACATTTGGGCAAATACTTTTATCGCTGAGTTATCGCAAATCATAACGCATATTACACTTACCATGAAAAATTAATATTTTTCATTTAAAAAATTAATATGTTTTATGACATGAAATGAAAATTATTCGTCAGAAATATTTATGAAAAATACATTCAAAAATATTTCGAATGTATAAATCATGAATAAGAATTTTGAACCTTGCTCGTTGACTGTACCTCGTAATTTCGTAATTTTCATCGATGTTGCAACCAGATCATACGACGACAGACAAGACGACCCGATTGAGATGTGCACAAATAAACGGGTGAATATCGATGGTAGCTTTGTGCAATGGGAAAAAAAAATAAAACATCAACAACAACCCGGAAAAATCGGTAACAGAAGTTCGGTAGAGTTTATTGAAGGGGCGGATAGTTCGGTCGGTGGAGATCACGACCAAGGGGAAAAGGGATATATATATATATATATATAATCTACGAGTACTCTCGTTGGGTTTGTACTTCTTCTTTTCCAATTAAAATTCAACGCTCGTGGACGGCCCGTGTAATTGGCCGAGATCTCTTTAAGCGAGAAAATTACCCAGAAGGGGTTGTCGAGCCAGCCTCCCCCCCCCCCTCCCCCACCACGTTCTGCGTCGAAGGTTCAACCATGGAGTCCTGCTCGCGTTTTTCCCCATCTCTTTCTCTCTCCCACTTTCGTATCGACAAAAAAATCCTGCCAATAAATAAATTTAAATACATGAATATCTAACCCCCTTCGGTAGCGTGACTACAACGAGAGAGGCCCACCAAGTCGACAAGGACACGACATGGCCTCGTGGCTCTTCTCTCATCTCAACGACAAAACCCAAAGCCACGATGACAACGACGAAAATCTCTCTCTCTCTCTCAATCCCAACCCAGTCGAACAATCGGTCGACCCATTTCCACCCCCGTCTCTAATTCATCATTATCATCATTGCTATTATCATTTAATTTAATTCAATTCTTTTTCTGCAATTCGGTAATTATTTTCGTATTACTTTACGTCGGCATTATTATAACGTTCTTGACACGCTTGGTCGTTCGTCGTTTTTCGAATATATAACGTAGAGCAATTCTCGTGCGCTCTCGCGGTTCGTTGGCGAGGGTGGCTGGGGGGGGGTGGGGGAGGGTAGCGAGTGAGGTGGGACGGGTGAATACATCCCTCTCGACTTGGCGGCGTATATCCAGAACCCTCGCGAGAGCCGCGCTGCCGCTTCAGTACCAGCGACATAAAATCATGTAATTAGCTATACACCCCTTGTCCGTATTGCCCTGTCAGTGCGGTACGCCCGGCGCGTACTTTAGAGCTACGAGCGAGCTCCACAAGCTTTACGGCGCGGGAGGGGCCGAGGGGGAGGGATATACCGAGAGAATGAGAGAGCGCGAGGGGAAACGGGGGAAAAGGGCTGGGTGTGTGTGTGTGGCGTGATGTGTGTGTGTGCGGAGGCAAAGAGACGAGGCGGTGAGCGAGCCGCAGTAGGACGCGCGCGGGGAGGACGATGGGAGCATGAAGTACCCGCTAATTAATACCCCTAATTGCGCCGACCCCAGCAGCGGCAGCAACGGCAGCGGCATCAGCGGTGGCTGAACACAGCGGTCCACAACTGGTTCCCAGGGCCGTTTGCAGTGCGTTGCACCCTTGCGGCAATATCCTTTTCCGCGAAGCATGCACCGGCTCTCAAGAACCATCGTCCTATACTACGCATAATAATTCTCGTATCCCATACCCTCCCCCACTCCTCCTCCTACCCTAACCCCTTCGCCGCGCTCTTCGGAGTATCATAAATAAAGATGCGGGAATTCGACGATGGGTTACAAATTTAATAGACGTTATCGTTTTTGTTTTATTCCTATATTTCGTCGTAGGGGTTGATTATTTTTCATCGATGATTATAAGGTTTTTGGTTTGGTGTGCTGATTGGTGGAACGGAGGGATAGCTAGCAGGGATTGGAAGAAGTATCGTTAAGAAGTATAACCGCTCTCCCGCTCTCGCTTTGGCCAAGTAAAGGAGGTACATATAATTATATATATATAAACTATGTGTGGGGTGAAAATGAGCTTATACCGGGTATCCTTTTTCCATCTCACATCTGATTTATCTTGAAAAATACCATCAAGTACAATAAAACATGAAGGGTTCGAAGGGAGATACACAAAAAAAATGTTTGTGGTCCAAAATTGAAAATAACGATATTAAGGTGGCTGACATATTTCTTTCAAATGGAACCACGCTTTTTCACTTTCACCAAAATTTTTTTCATGTAAAAACTAGCAACTTTTGTGGGACATTATTTTTTAATAAAGTTCATAACATTAAGGTTCGAAAACAATTTTGGACTATTTTAGCGCTATCCAGAATGTGCTCCGAGGAGGGAAATCCTCACATCACAAGTATAAGTGTGCGTGTCAGTGTGTGGAAACATCAGGGGAGGTAAGGTCAAGCGATCTTGGAGGCCGATGGTCATCTTGACCAATTCAATGTGACCGAATGTTGCGTTCAGAAAAAATTGTGTTCTAACATAAAAATTATGGACTTTATCGAGAAAAAATTTTCTTGAAAAGTTGTAAATCTTGACGTGAAAAAATTTTTGGTGGAAAGAAAAAAGGATGGTTCCATAAAAAAAAATATGTCACACACATTACCACCGTCATTTTGAATTTGGACAAAATAAAAAAAAATGTGCACGTCCCCTTCGAACCTTATATAATTGTTCTCTTTCTAAGCATCGAAAAATACAACCGTCAATATTTGCGATCACGAGTTTTCATCCCCAATTTCAACGAGTCGAGCTACCCGAATTATTACTGCGAAAAAATGGAAACCCACGTGATTTCACACTCCGACATGTTTGTTCTATCGTTCATCGTCGCGATTGGCACTCGCGCGTGTTTCCGCGGCGTAAAAGCATAGCGTAGAAAAAAAAATATTCCCCCTACTACAAATCC
This sequence comes from Diplazon laetatorius, assembly GCA_963662125.1. Lineage (NCBI taxonomy): Eukaryota > Metazoa > Arthropoda > Insecta > Hymenoptera > Ichneumonidae > Diplazon > Diplazon laetatorius. The sequence continues at coordinate 11,347,116 of OY759152.1, forward strand.
ACGGTACAATCGTGACGCTGGTGCTTCGGCAATATATTTCACGACCCACCCTTTCCGCAACCGAGTCACAAAGAAGGTCCGCTCTCTTTCTCCACATCGTCGACCCGTTAAGTTTACACTTTTTCGCACGGCGATATAAGCTTATATACACCGTGTACCATGCGACACGTGAGAGGGTCCACCTTTCTTCCCCCATCCACCCCCATCCTCTGCCTCCTCGCATGTACCTTCCATACTCGACCGGTATACCGAAAAGGGTGGCCCAAACTTACGACGCCCATCCCTGCAACATGTCGCTCGGCGCGCGTGTTTTACAAACTTTTTCAAAGTCGTTCTCCGCAGATATATATATAGGTATACACTAGGGTGTGTTGAAAAAATACAAATTTCCTCAATTATTCTGGCAGTTTCTACGTTTGAAGTATGTACTATTAGAAGACATCTGTGAAAATTTGAGCCCAATCGGGCTATATTTAGAGGTTCCGCTTTTACGAATTCGATTTAGCCTCTGATTAATTCGTAAACATTTATCTTCTTTTCAGTTCGAATTAATTTTTCCAGTAAACAAAAAATTTCGGGAATGGATAGTAAGTCCAGTACAAAGTATCAAGGTTACGAGGAATGAAAATATTTTTTCGTTCACAATAAAAAAGTCAACAATTTTTTTTCTATCAGTCTTCAATGACTTTTTTTTTCAATTGTAAAGTGTTTTTCCCAAATGGTAAGACTACAAAAATCCCCTTTCCGAGTTACCTCAATAATATGTATTGCCTACATTGTTGGGTCCATCCCCAACATTTTTTATTTATCACAAAAAAAAACGCAGCTAAAAAGAATGTTACGTGTTAATCAAAGGCAATCTTGAATCCGTGAAAGCGGAACCTCTAAATATTGTCCGATTAGGCTCAAATTTTTACAGTTATCTCTCGATGGTATATACTTCGAATGCGAGAACTGCCAGAAGAACCGAGAAAACTTTGTCTCTTCTCGACACACCCCAATATCCATACACCTACTCGCACACGCGCGCGGCTTCACACACACACACACACACACGATAAAATGATTCACTGTTTTACACGTGTGGAGAAAAAGAATCGAAGGGGCGTGAAGTCGTGCCCGTCGTGGACGTGAATTGCCGTTAACTCTCGTTGCGAAATAGCCACGGAGCTCTATGCACCCTTCGACATTTATAATCCACCCCCCCCCCCCACACGAACATATATATATTAACATTATTATCGCGTATAGCCAGTAGCGACAACGTGCTCACGTATCTGACGATAAATTAGCGACCGCCCGACGAGATTTTCGCGAATTTTCCCTCTCGCGACAATTCGTACAGATGAGGCGGCGAGGGGCACAGCGGATTGGTAAGGGGGGGAGGGAGGGGATGGTATCGAGTCGAGCAAACGCGCATTTTGCGTAGCTGCTACCATAGCGCCCTCCCCTCGCAACGATTATAGCAAAGCGTGGGTTAACGTGTTGCGGCGCGGTTAACGAGTGCGGTTAACCCGCTCGCCGGAAAACCACCCCCACCCTTCCTCCGTCCCGCGCTGTCCCACTCTAATATATGCTCGATGTACATCGAGGATCCGGCTCTTCGCTCGCAGTTTTCCCAACCTTCCCATACGTTTCCCCGCGAGTTTACACACACACACACACGCACAAACTGTGACGGTAAACTTCGGATCCTCATGTTTTCACGTTGGCTCTGTGTGTCTGACCATATGTTGCCGTTTACTACTGCGATGCAGTTGCGCGAGTCCCCCTCGCGCCCTACCGGCACGCACACACACACACCTCCGCTTGTGGTTATATGTTTTATGGTTGACGATCTAACCGTATCACGGAAGTTTTAACCATGGGTGTCGTGTTGTCCAGTCTGAATAACCTCAATTTATTCATTTATAGAAATTATATACATAAATTAGTACCAACCGAGTGGGGCTATTGTGGAACAGGGCCTAGGGCACTTGCTTTCTTTCGCGCTTTATATAAAATTAGAATTTGAGCGAAAAATTTTTTTGAATCATTCAGACGTCTTGTAAACGTTCTTCTAAAAGAGTGTGATAAGTTTCATTGAGACGAAAAAAAATTTGGCGGAGTTATGTAGGACTTAGAGTTTGTTCTATATTAGTCCATACTCGACGGTATATATAAGAAATAAGTAGAAAGTAGTTTCAAGGATTTATAAAAGAGAAAGAGAGAGAGAGAGAGACGGGAGATCCAATAATCCGACGAGAAGCCAATGGTACAGTTATTCATTTATTTATTTATTTATTTATTTATTTATTTATTTATTTATTTATTTATTTATTTATTTATTTATTTATTTATTTATTTATTTATTTATTTATTTATTTATTTATTTATTTATTTATTTATTTATTTATTTATTTATTTATTTATTTATTCATTTATTTTTGAAAATCTTTTTTTTTTTTTTTGCAAACTTCACGCGATAATCGAGATTGCAAAGTGGCTGTGCGCGGCTGGTACGGTCAATTATCACAGTGTCAATCCGGGAAATAACAGAGCCACCCAGAGCCGCGCCCGAGTTGACGCGAATCACCCCCCCCCCCCTCCTCTCGCCCCCTCCTCCCTCGTCCACACGTGCTCGGGAGTGCGGGGGCTGTTGCAGCACCGGGCACGATTAACGTCCGACCGAACGTTCGTTAATTATTCGCCGGTAAATATAGCCGAACAGAGAGCACGCACACGTTTATAAACCGAAGCCGTGTTCGCTGACGCAACCACGTTTTACGGGCGACGATTAGATCGATCGATTATGAGGGATTAATAAGTGAACGCGATTTAAATATAGAGTGTCTGCACACACCTCCCCCTCACCTCCCCCGCCCCTTGATTTCAGATATATTTACGTACGAAGAGCAACGAATTAAACAACAACGTGATGTGTATGCATGAGTGAGTGTGTGTGGTGTGTGTGAGTGTGTGTGCATGTAAATAATTGCATTTTTATCGCGCGTTCTCTTGTCACTCTTTTCTCGCGGATACACTGCTGTGATTAATTATAGTGTGCTCAACGTTGGTGTACGTTTGTCAATTTATTCAGCTGCGAAACAAATTCGATGGATTATGTAAATGTGACATTTTTATTTATCTTTTTGTTTTAAGAATTGTTTTTTCTTTTTAGCTGAATTTTCTGATCGAGGGAAAAAGTGGTGGATACTGATTGAAGATACCTAATGAATGATGAAATATTTCGATCTGACTAGTCATGGACAATAATAACTAACGATTTATAGCCAGTGTTATTACACAAATATTTAACAATGTTTTTTTTAATTTTACATCTAATGATCGATGATAATCATTAATTATTGAATTTTGAAAATTTTGCAGTTTTATTTATTTGAATAGTGACATGAATCATTGATTCATCGACACAACGTTATTATTTTATAATGATAATCAATTATTGAAATAAGAAAAACATTGTCAGTTAGTTGACCATTGAAAAATTAACTCTTCTCAACTTTTAACATTCTCATGCAATTCCGAAGTCCTGGAAATGTTATACTCATGAAAAATATAATTAATTTCTCGCCAACTGAGTGACACCTCCAAAATGGTAAAAAATGAAAATTGTTTGAAAAATCCGATTTCGACGTTTTTAACCATATAAATGAAAAAAAAATAATAATTACCACATTATCTCATGTTTGTTGTATATTTTGCATTTAACGAATGTTTGCCATTGTTGCGATTGATTAGAGTCTCGATGCGGTATTATCTCGCGACGATGTTAATTAATCAGAGTTCCGGTTGATTCGGCAGAATGTAGAAGCTGTTCGACACGCTAGCTATTCGATTATAGTTCGATACCGCAGTCGTAGGCGTATAGTTTTGCCCCCCCCCCCCCTCCCTCTCACTCCGCGTGTTTCGATCCGCGACATTCGCGCGAAGCACTTGGATCGGGAGTGCATGGAAGAGCGACAAGGGGGGCGGGGGGAGGGGGGTGGTAGGGTTGCCGCGGAGTTTCGCAGTTCCAGAAGCGGCTCTGCAACGCTGTGGCGTATATTATTAACGTGTAATTGAATGCCGTAAGCTTGCACAGGGAATATTCTATTGTGCAAAGTCGCGTGAGCGCCCGCAAGTTAATTAAGAGCGTCTAATGAACCAGCCCGCGCTACCGCAAACGATGGCGGCAACGTTGGTCGCGTCCCCGTTCCCCGCCATCCGAAACCCCGCTCAAGAACGCCCGGCGTCTCAATCGATAGATAGAAAGAATTTTTTCATGGCCCGGACGATGCACTTTTGCAACGACGAGAAAAAAATTATATGGTACGACGACTCACGTCGATTGCAGCAAATTTTGGATGTGACTCTAGTGACAGCAATCAGTTTAGTTAAGGTAACAAAAAAAAATAGCTGTTACTTTCGATCCCTTATGGAAGTAAATGGCACATTGTTACGACAATGAACCGCGATGTGCTATGTGATGTGATGTGAAAATTTTTTTCACATCACATCACATTTTTTCACGATTTTTCAATGATTTATTATCAACAAAAAATCAATTTTTTAAATTATTTATTATGAACAAAAAATTAATTTTCTAAATTATTTATTATGAACAAAAAATTAATTTTTCAATTATTTTGTATCGAAAATAACCGAGATATCGAGTTATATGCGAGATAGATTACCCTTCCATTTTATTTTCAGATGGGAAAACATTATGACATATTGAAATTTCGGGAAAAGTCAAAATAGCCGTTACCTCTTGGTAAAACTGTTGGTGAGGGTGGGACGAGGGGAAAGGGGGGTCTGAAAAATCTGTAAACAAAATGGTGAAGTCGTAGGAACCAAAAGATTGTAAATAAAAATTATCGACGACATCGGAGGATAGAAGGTTTTCAGCTGGCTGAATTGACGTGGCCCGCCCCATATACGTATATATATGTATATATACATAAACATACATAAATACATTTACGTACGCACGAAAACGGCAGACCGATTGCCGACGACATTTTCCACGGCGTAGCCACCAATCTCATCGACGGTTCACCCCATTCGCCTATGAATTATTACACTGAATCACAACGCTCGCGCTTTATCGACGAACCCGTTTATTTTATTTTTTTATTTTCGCAACAACGAACGTCACGTATCGGGAATTAAATTATCGTACGAGTGGGGTCACTTCAAACGACTCTGGCGAATAACTGTGGGAAAGGAGAAAGGGACCTGAGGGGGCAGGGTCGTCAAATCGAAATGTGATTGAATTGACGTAGTCGTTATAACTCATGTTATCTAACGCCCAGGTATTCGTACGTGTCCTGTTATTCCGCGTTTGTGGGTGAAGCAGCGAGGAGAGAGAGGGCGGAGGGGGACGTTGGGGAGCGAAGGGGTGAAGGGGCAATAGTGCAGTTATAGTATTCGCGGACGAGAAGCGCTAATGAATTCGCGGGGTTTCATTCCAATCCCTGATGTTCCACTCCAATCAGTGTAAAATCAATCATAAGTCGATATCACTGGCTGATCGGGAGAGAGAGAGAGAGAGAGAGAGAGAGAGAGAGAGAGAGAGAGAGAGAGAAAGAGAGAGAGAGAGAGAGAGAGAGAGAGAGAGAGAGAGAGAACCGTGAGCTCATCTATTCCATTTCAATCGAGAATATTCCAACATAAATGTGTTGGGAAATCCGGTCTCGTCCTCTTGTTGCATTTGTCAAATTGGCTTGTCAAGCGTTATCGTTATTCATGCGACTACATTGCCAAAAATCCTATTTTCCCTCTTGTTGATTTATTCCCCATTGCAAAAGCGGTCACGGTATTTCAAATATTTTTCATCATATCGCGGCAAGAAGGTTTTAATGGTGAAAAATTGCTAAATCGTTGAAATTCCACATTTTCTTAACAATGTATGTATTTGATGAAAAAAAAAAATGAAGAAAGAGGCTGCAGATTTATGTGTCTCACTTTTTGTGTCTTTCGTTCTCGCAGCTTTTCGTAGCATTTGATTCTGCAACCCCTTCGCGATGAGCGAATCGCTTATGTAGTTAATTAACATACTTAGCGACGAGGATCGTCAGTATCGTGACTCCGTTCTCGCTATTCCCCGACGCCGACTGGTGCCTCAACCGTCTGTAGCCATCGTCGTCGTCGTATAAACTCTCTACCCGGGAATAATAGCGAGCATCGCACACCCCTCCGCAAACTTTGTCATCGAAACTCTTCGGTACGTCTGTGTTTCTCAACAAACTTTCTCGGGATATTTACATTCGTAGTATTGCGAAAATAAACGATGGTATTTACCGGTAATTGAATTTTCCAACAGTCGAAGAATTTTTTATTGCGATTTTTCGGTTTTTTGAGACCATGAAATATTACTTTGCACATTGAGGCAATTGTTGAATAACGATTATTGCCAATCAAATCGGATAGTGTTGAAAAAAAAACCAAACAGTTTTCAAATAATATTCATCATGTATTATCTATTTAATTTGAATTTAAATTATAACCAATAATAATAATAATTCAATAAATTATATATTAAATTATTATTATTCACTCATAAATTCTAATGATAATTTAAATTATTACCCATTGAAAATAAAGATAAACAGGTATTGAGTCAATTTTGCAGATGCAATTTATCTTTAAACGATAATACTGACTTTCAACTAATTTTCTCGAGAAATTCGTCTACTCGTCGTTCCTCGAAGAGTCGACAAATATGAATTATTTTCTACGCAAAATATCAGAAGGCGTGGTAAAATAATTTTCGTTCAATAACGATTGCCAACCATCTAAAAATTGATAAGCACTGAAAAAAAAACAATGAAAACTATATTTCTAAAACTAGAACAAAAAAAAACGTAAATTCGTCATTCAATCGATTGTCTGTGTGTGTGTTGATGCAAAAACAACGTATATCCCCCACTCACGCTTCTGAAAAGCCACAACAAAAAAAAAATATATAGGTTGTCGGAATTTATCTTTACGTAACGCTATGCGCGTTTATATAGTCGATAAAAACATCTTATCGTCATCGCGTGGAATCTCGCATCTCCCGGACGAGAAAACTTTTATTTAGAAGTACGAAGCCCGGCATCCTCGCACGAAGGCTCTCATACTTTACGGTCCGTTCGCGAACCAGGACAATGCGAATAATTCATACGCGACGGTGGTAAGGGTCGGAGCAGGGGGGAGGGGGGGTGGTGGTACATTTGCGGTGGCTTGGCATGTAGCTGAGAAATCTTTGGCCACTCATGCGCGTTCCTTGGTAGAAGCCACGGATCCGTTTCCGCATTTCCAACCATGTCAAAACAATAGAGAGACGGTACAGAAGTTTATTAGTCGTGAAACGAGCTGTGTGTGAATACTTGAATAGTGATTTCGAAGGATCGCGGACGGGCGAATTGTCGGTGTGACGGAATGGGAAACGTGCTTAGGCCAAAGCCAGACGAAAACGTCGTGAGACTATCTTGGCAGCGAATGCGACGGCATGACGTCACATCCGAAGGACGGAGCGAGATAGGGCGACGAGGAGAGAGGGAAATGAGAACGCGACCACGTGAGGTAATTCGACAGTGGAAATGGTCCTCGTTATACGGCCGGAACCAAGTGCCACTTATTCATCTCGTTCTGGCGGACGATAAACTTTTTTCTCTGGTGTATTGTTGACCGAAAAAAAAAATTACACGAGTACCAACTATGTACAAAATTGTCCGAATTAAAAATTTACCTTTTTTCAAGTAATTACGGTCGTTTTTTTATTTTGTTTTTTTACCCGGACCAGACGTCGGCCGGCGGCTGCGAAGGTTTATTCGATTTTTTGTATTATTCAATTTTCTCCATTCGGACATATGGATTAGGGAATTTGATGCTGCGAGTTGGGGAAATCATGAGAGAGAGAGAGAGGGAGAGAGAGTGGGGGAAGTGTTGAATATTGTGTTACGATATTTGAAAGTATATTTTTCATGGCTGACGTAGAATTTTGACTATCCACTTATTTACCAACGAGCTGACCTTTTTAGTAGAATTTTTTTTTCCTAGCCGAGTAGCGTGATTACTTTGCGTGTAGAAAATGTGAAAAGTAAAAATGTAAAAAGTATTAGATACGGTTTGAGGTAGATGAATTGAACATCGCGATTGTTTCATGTAGAACTTTTTATTTATCATTTCAATGTCTCTGAACTGTTTCAATAACATCGTAGTCCAAAGAATTTATGGTAAACAACGGTCTTAAGTAACTGAGACGAATGAACATGTTATCTAGTCGTATCGGGATATGATAAAAAGTGCGGTGTAAAATTGGAACGAAAACCGATGACAGATATCAAATATAAAGCTATCATAAAAACAAGATAACAGCAATGTAACTTCCTGTTTTGAATGGAACTCATGATTACATTATTTATTATCAATCGTCGTAACAATGTTTAACCGTTATGAAGTTGCCCGTGTCATCTGTTATCGACACAAATGTCAGGGCACGACGAGTTATCAATTTTTCGTAAGAGCTCGCAATCTGATCCAAAAACCTCCAACAGCGGTTAGCATGAAGTATTTCGGATCCATGATCATGGGTTCCAACATTTTTGGCGACGGTTCGATGCGATAATTTCTCACAACTGTCGCCATAGCGGCTTTGACTTGATAAATTCCAAAACGTTGACCCGGACAGGATCGCGGACCTTCGCCGAAAGGCAGAAAAACGAATTTGTGTTTTCCATCACTGTTGGATGTGTCAAATCTGTCGGGATTGAATTCATTCGGATTTTCCCAATATTCCGGATCCATGTGAAGTCCCAAAGTGGGAATCAATATCGTCGATCCGGGCTCGACGTTCACGGCCAAGCCGTCGTGGCCTTCCAGACGATAAGCTTCGGCGCAGACTTTCGATAAAACTCCGACAGCCGGAAAAATTCTCATCGTCTCGTTCATTATCTGTTCGAGATAATTCATTGCATTTACAGACTCGTAAGTCAACTGACCATCGTATTTAGCGAGTACGGACTCGATCTCGTCGCGCAAACGATTTTGTACGTTTTGATGCTTCGCCAACAGGTACGCCATGAAAGCCAGTGTAAGACCGCTAGTTTCGTAACTCTCCACAAAGAATGAAAAACCCTGAGCCAGCACTTCGATATGAGCGATTTTTCCATTCTTTTCCAAATCAAGTAACAATTGTAGAACGTCGTTTCTGGTACCACCGTCCTTTCGCCTCATGCTTTCCACTTGTCTCACTATGTCGCGAAATTGTTGATCCACTTCGAGAGGCACCCAACGATTGTTCAGGAATTTGCTTAATGCCGGAAGGAAAAAGATGAGAAGGTGCTTTATCGCTTTGGTCGCTGTGGGATCCATCACCTTTTTCATACTGTCCAACAGAGTACCTTGGTAATCGTCTGCGAATGAATTGCCCTCGATGCCCAATACAACCTCGGCCGCAATTTCAGCCGTATATCTACCGAACAACAGTTTCGCTTCCAATTCCAGATCATTCGAATTTTTTAGTTTTCCCGCCAAATAATTGTCCAATTTTTTGCAAACTTTCGCCACTGCGTCACTCATAACCTTAATTCTTTTGGCCGAAACAGTAGTCACGAACGTGGCTCTTGAGTCTCTCCAAGCTTGGCCACGCAGAAAAAATGGATCACGTCCGATAAGAGGATCAGCCTTCAAACTCAATTCGGTATCGCTGTGTTGAAAATAATTGAATTTAGTTTGCACCACCGTTTTCACAAGTTCAACGTCTCTGATCATCAAGACAGGATTGTTGAGATTGTAAAAACCGATCATACTCTTGTCGGGATAAGCGTCGTAAATGTTTTTGCAAAACATTGAGAAATTTTCGCGCAGACGATAGACGGAAAATGTGTTTCCGAAAATTGGTACAGGTTTGGGTAAACACGGTATTCCACGTGAAGTCCAATAGTCCCAAGATTTGAACAACCACTTATACAACAAATACGTGATAATGAGTAAAATCACTACCGTGAGGATATTCGTTATGGGATCCATTATTTTGGATTTTTACAGTGGGTCGCGACCGAGATTCGGGTATTACTGATGAAAACGTTCGTGCTCTCGCTCGTCACTCCGAGATACTGCGTATGATATCGCCTCACGGGTGACGGGTTATATATATATTCTCACCGTCGAGCATAGGTCGTATCAGTTGATAGTAAATCGGGAGGGAGCGTGACGCTCATTTGACTCCCGAGTTGACTTTAATTGGAGCTTCGACCGGAAAACGATGTGGCCTCGAGATTCAAACCAATGCCACTTCTTTTGATTCGAAATATTTCAAACTAACAACTGTCAAATATTTTCATTATATATTTCGTTCTATTTTTAATGATAAAGTATTAAATAATTTAAATATTCAATTTCACTCAAAGGACATTTTTTTTCAAATGGAGCATGTAATATATTCGTGTACAGTATAAAATATATGTTTTTTCACTTCCCTCAAAATTATCATTCACGAAATTGCAAAAGTTTTGGAAAATTTATTCTATGTATCAGAAAGTTCGAAGAAGATGAAAATTGTTCTTTATTTGAATTATCTATATTAAAAAAAGATCATTGAATGATAATATCACAGAAATATTGAGAGAACAAACACTTCTATCATTTTTGAAAAATAATTTTGAAGCTTAATTTGTACTTCGACTCAAATACTTGTTACTATTGAGCTAGTCGATGACGCAAGTCATAGGTCCGACACTCGTCGAGCGATCATTACCCAATTTGTTATTTCGATTTTTTCAATTGGGGCATATGAATCATCCAATTCGACGCAGCGAGTTGAGGCGGTCGGGGAAATGGAAAAACGTAGGAAGTGCGTCATTGTGCGATGTTTGTGAGCATATTTATCATGGCTCACGTAATATTTTCACTATCTGCCTCGTGTCAATAATCTGATCTTTCTGGCAGTAATTTTGCTTCCTCATAGAAGAAGCTATGTGACGGTCGAAAAAAATGTTATCGGTATTTTGATGTCAACATTCGGAAATCATATCTGTTAGTAAATGTCCGAATGTGATATCTTCGTGCATAGAAAATGGAGGCGAACGACCATCGAATATATGACAAACGTAGCACTACTCATGAAATGACTTGAATAAATCATGAGGAGGACAAATTAAACGTCACAATTGTTCCACGTATAATTTTTTATTATAGAATATCATTGTCCGAACAATTGATGGTAAGCAACGTTCTTAAGTGACTAAAACGAAATAACTAATGTTGTCTAGTCGTCACAAGATATGTGACAATCCGAGAGGACCTTGAACACTTGAGGCAAATTTTTCATATCATTTGACACCTTTGCCGGTTACTTACCGGTGTCATAATAACAATTTGCGATGTGGAAATGACACACAACATAAATTATTATTATGGTGTTACATTGTGAAATACTATAACTTTATCAGTCTACGCGGTTTCCTCATTGCTCTCTTCGTGTGCGGACTTTTCGAAAGAACCAGAATGAAAGATAACGTAAGATAACAGCTGACGGGACCCGAAGTTTTCCGGCCACACGAATAGAGCGGAAAGATGTGGTAGTGAGTGGAGGGGCTAAATTTCTCGGCTCCGACGCACGCCTCGCGATAGACCATTGACGCCTCACTGTGCGACGTAATAACAATTTGAATTAAGGTGATGAAAAATTAATTTGTCTTTATTATTTAAAAAATGGATCGAAGATTGTCCGCAGTATAAACAACTTGGAAAACGACTTTTTTTGCTCAAGGCCCGTTTCCTTGTGGAACATCACGTATGATTAAAATTATTGTAACCGAAGCCGACAACGGATATTACATGAAAAGCTAACACAAAAACCAGATAATAGCGACGTGACATTTTTTTATAACAGTATACTTATCATCGGTTATTTATTAACAATTGGAGTCACAATGGTTAACTGCTATCAGGTTGTTTTTAACATCTATTATCATCACAAATGTCATGGGACGGCGGGTTACTAATTTTTCCTAAGAGCTCGCAATCTGATCCAAAAACCTCCAACAGCGGTTAGCATGAAGTATCTCGGATCGATGCTCACGGGTTCCAACATTTTTGGCGACGGTTCGATGCGATAATTTCTCACCACTGTCGCCATAGCGGCTTTCACTTGAAAAATTCCGAAACGTTGACCCGGACAGGCTCGCGGTCCTTCGCCGAACGGCACAAAAACGAATTTGTGTTTCCCATCACTGTTGGATGTGTCGAATCGATCGGGATTGAATTCATTCGGATTTTCCCAATATTCCGGATCCATGTGAAGTCCCAAAGTGGGAATCAATATCGTCGACCCGGGCTCGACGTTAACGGCCAAGCCGTCGTGGCCCTCCAGACGATAAGCTTCGGCGCAGACTTTCGATAAAACTCCGACAGCCGGGAAAATTCTCATTGTCTCGTTGATTATCTGTTCGAGATAATTCATTTCATTTACAGACTCGTAAGTCAACTGACCATCGTGTTTGGCGAGTACTGACTCGATCTCGTCGCGCAAACGATTTTGTACGTTTTGATGCTTCGCCAACAGGTACGCCATGAAAGCCAGTGTAAGACCGCTGGTTTCGTAACTTTCCACTAAGAATGAAAAACCGTGAGCCAGCACTTCGATATGAGGAATTTTTCCATTCTTTTCCAAATCAAGCAACAATTGTAGAACGTCGTTTCTAGCGACACCGTCCTTCAGCCTCATGCCTTCCACTTGTCTGACTATGTCGCGAAATTGTTGATCCACTTCGAGGGGCACCCAACGATTGTTCATGAATCTGCTTAACGCCGGAAGAAAAAAGGCAAGAAGGTGCTTTATCGCTTTGGTCCCCGAGGGATCCATCACCTTTTTCATACTGTCCAACAGAGTACCTTGGTAATCATCGGCAAATGAATTGCCCTCGATGCCCAATACAACTTCGGCCGCGATTTCGGCCGTGTATCTGCCGAACAATAATTTGGCTTCCAATTCGAGATCATTCGAATTTGATAATTTTTCCGCCAAATGATTTTCCAATTTTTTGCAAACTTTCGCCACTGCGTCACTCATAATCTTGATTCTTTTGGCCGATACGGTAGTCACGAATGTGGCTCTTGAGTCTCTCCAAGCTTGGCCACGAATAAAAAATGGATCACGTCCGATGAGAGGATCAACGTTCAAATCCAATTGGATCTCGTTGTGTTGAAAATAATTGAATTTAGTTTGCATCACCGTTTTCACGAGTTCAACGTCTCTGATCATCAATACAGGAGTTTTTAGATTGTAGAAACCAATCATACTCTTGTCGGGATAAGCGTCGTAAACGGTTTTGCAAAACATTGAGAAATTTTCACGCAGACGATAGACGGAAAATGTGTTTCCGAAAATTGGTACAGGTTTGGGTAAACACGGTATTCCACGTGAAGTCCAATAGTCCCAAGACTTGAATAACCAATTGTACAAAAAATACGTGATAATGAGTAAAATCACTACCGTGAGGATATTCGTTATTAGATCCATGATTTTGAATTTTTACAGCGGGACGCGACCGAGATCCGGGTATTACTGATGAAAACGTTCGTGCTCTCGCTCGTCACTCGGAGATACTGCGTATGATATCGCTTCACGGCTCGACGATGTGCATATAATACATGTATATGCACATTGTCGAGCAAAGGTCATATCAGTTGATAGTGCATCGGGAGGGAGCGTGACGCTCATTTGCATCCCGAGTTTACTTCAATTAGGGCCTTGAACGTGAAACGTTTCAGCCTCAAGATTCAAATCAAAAGCACTTGTTTTTTAAATTCAAAAGACATTGATTTCACAAGTGTCTACTATTTTCGTTCTATTCTCTGTTGAATTTTCGATAATGACGTATTGAACAATTTTAATATTCATATTCACGCGAATGACATTGTGTTTCTGATATATTCCGAAGCAATATATCGATATATTACATATAACTTTTTTTTTATTTCACTTAATATTATCACTTACCAAATTGCAAAAGTTTAAAAACTTTTATTCTAGCAGGAAATTGAAGACAAAAATCATTGTTTATGTTAACTATCTAATACAATTCCTTGTAAGTATGCTAACATTATAGAAATATTGATAGAAAAAAAATTTCATTATTAAAAAGAAAAACTCGAAATTCCAACTAAAGTTTGACCCAAAATATTTCATCCGTGTAATCTGATATTTCACTATAACGTGCTTGCTCGCCACCTTCAATATGCATCGACCGCATTTCCTTCTACCCGTGCAGAAATGTTGACGGGGATACCGTATGTCCGATCAGATCCCGATCAGGATTTGTCATGGATTCCCCAAATCCGGTATCCCGGTTCGAATCCAACTTGTATCGGTATCGGCATGTGCACGATGACGGTGGCATAATTTTGAAAATTTTGGCGTCGCGTGTATTTTTGATTTTACTATTAAATTCCTATCTAAGTCTCTGTTTCTACTCACCGACGTTCGCGGGGTGTAGATGGCGCTTTGGCACCACATGTATTTCTGGCATCCATATCGGATCCCTATCTGAGTCCCTGTTAATGCCCAGCCACATCCGTAGGACGTTAGATGGCGCTTTGGCACCGCATGTATTTCGGGTATACATATCGGATTCCTATCTGAGTCCCTGTTTATGCCCAGCGACATCCGTAGGACGTTAGATGGCGCTATGTACGTGAGCGTGGGGTGTAGTCCCCAGCTGAATCCATTTAGATTCCGTTGAAGTTACACGTCAAGACGCTTGATTTGTTTTGATTTGTCATGGACAAAGCGGGACGTACGCGTGAAAAAAATCGGATATATGTACGTCGTCACCGTCAAGTACAGAGGGAAATTCGTGATGCGTTGCAAAGTTATGCCGAGGCAAACGCTTCAACTTCGAATAAGTAATAATTAAGAATCCCCAATAATTTATATAATCTTCAAAAAGTTTATCGATATTATATGAGCGATTCCACGTGACTTCAGCCACTCAAAAAAAAATTTTCCACAAATAGTTTTAAAAAATTGAATTATTTTTTTGCCATATATTCACCGAGTGCCGATTTAAAAAATTTTTTTTTGACGGTTTTATCGTTAATTAACGTTTTTTTTTTTTAAATCTTGAAGTGTAAGTGGCTACGATTCGACCGATTGCCGATGTTGATGGGTGTGGGTGGGAAAACTTTGATAATGAATTTTCCACGATTTTTTTACGTTTCGATCCTGTGTGTGGATCCTCTTCAGAAATTTTATTATCCTAAAACCACAATTTCTAATTTTAACCCAAAATTGACGATTTAAAAAAATTAATATGATCATGCAATTTTTTTATGCAGTTAGGTTCTAATAATGGAGTAGAATATGAATTGTATGCTTTTAGACCAAAATGTATGCTTTTAGACCAAAATTTGCGACGGCGTATCCCTTTTATTTTGGATTTTGCGTTTTCTCGATTTTCAGGCGTATGTTGCGGTTCTCGCTGAAAATGGTAGGGACAACATTTATAGAGAATTGAATTCTCTATCTTTTTTATACAAAGAACATTGTTGTCAAATTATTATTTGTTGTTAATAATAAGCAAAATGTGTGAAAAATTAGGACATTGGCCCAGTTTTTTCAACTTTTAAACCATTTTTATTGAAAATAAGTGACACATTTAAACGGCGAAGGTATAGAGGACAAAATTCTCTACAACTTTTGTAGAAACAATTTTTTCGCAGGACGAATAGTACACGTCTGGGAACGCGGTCAACACAGCGGATTAGGGAAATGAGTTGAGTCGCTTCCGCTAGCCTCTGTGTTGCCTGCGTTCCCAGGCGTGTACTATTCGTCCTACAGTAAAATTGCTCGTACAAAAGTTGTAGAGAATTTTGTCCTCTATAACTTTGCCGTTTAAATGTGTTACTTATTTCTGGGAAAAATGGTCCAAAAGTTGAAAAAACTGTGCCAATGTCCTAATTTTTTACACTTTTTGCTAATTATTAACAATAAATAATTATTTCACACTTAAATTGTTCCGATAAAAAAGATCGACAATTCAATTCTCTATCAATTTTGTTTCCACCATTTTCAGCGAGAAATTCAAAATACGCCTGCAAATCGACAAAACGCAAAATCCAAAATTAAAGGTATACGCCGACGCCAATTTTGAAGGGGACTATACGGTCGACGCATTTTTGTAATTTCTTATGCTTATAGTATAAAAAGTTCATTTAATATAAAAATTCTCATGTAAGTGAGATTTGAGTATAGGTGCTGAAAGATTTGAAGAAAAAAAAAAGTCATCTATGGGACTTGAACCCGCGATCTGATGATTACCAGTACAGTACGCTATCCACCGACCCACGGTTGCAGTTTGAAAATGCTATAACTTTAGCGCACTTCCGTCACTCGTAATTTACCCTCATTTTTCAAAATTCATTTTTACAAAAACTTCTGGATATCGTCGACTATATAGTCCCCGTAAAACCGTACATTCATATTCTAATCCATCATTAGAACCTAACTGCGTCAGAGAATTGCATGATCAAATTAATTTTTTTAAATGCTAATTTTATCGGGCTACAGTGTGTACGGTGCCGTGCCGAAAAAACGGCGTAAAACCACCTGACTCCGCATATCGATGTAAGCAAGGTCGTGACGGTCGTTATTATTGTGTACGTGTGTACACAATAATAACGATATTATTATTGTGTACGTGTGGCTTAGTCGAGCTCTCTAGTGTTGGTGCTTCGTGTGATGCCGATTCCCGCGCATTAGCCGGCATTCAACGCGTGGACTTGTTCCGATCCGTAAGTACCTTTCTGTTTCATTGTGCTTATAAGTTTTCGCTCTTCTCTCTTTTCGTTTTTTTTTTACAAAGTAAATTTCGTGTTTTCAGTTTGTGAAATTCCAATTTGTGGTGACGCGAATACACATTGACAATGGCTGGAAAAAAGGCTAAGGGCAAGAAGATTCAAACGAGTGGTATGCACTGCAGATCATGCATGATTCATGTTTGTGTCTCTTTTGAGGTTATTATTACAATTTCTTTTCTTCGATCTGTAGATTCGCCAAATGACGAATCCGAATACAAATTTCAACTCATACAATTTTGGAAAAGTCAAAAAAAAGGCCTTGATGACCTCGAAATCGTACCGGCAGCATGGTTGTCATGGGACGAAACCAAGAAGAAATGCGTCACGAGATATCCGTCGCCACCGTACACCGCTAAAGTCTGCATGCGGCTACAACGTCTAGTCGAAACCCTGAAATCTCCATTAAATACTTGGCCATGGTGGGAGATCGACATAAGAGGCGGTGCACGTAAGTATTATTTCCATTTTTCAGCTTTTTTCTATCGTGGGAAGTTTTTCAGCTTTTTCTTCGCTAAGAAATTTTTTAGTTTTTTTCTCCGCTGAGAAATTTTTCAGTTTTTTCTTCGCTAAGAAATTTTTTAGTTTTTTTCTCCGCTGAGAAATTTCCCACCATAGAAAAATGTGAAAAGTTTCTCAGCGGAGAAGAAGACTGAAAAATTTCTAAGCGAAGAAAAAACTGAAAAATTTCTCAGCGCAGAGTATTGAATCTAGACTCTACGCTACATTTTTAGATGAAATTAAAATTTCTCCGCTGAGAAATTTTTCAGCTTTTTCTTTGCTAAGAAATTTTTTAGTTCTTCTCTCCGCTGAGAAATTTTTCAGTTTTTTCTTCGCTAAGAAATTTTTTCTTTTTTTTCTCCGCTGAGAAATTTCCCACCATAGAAAAAGGTGAAAAGTTTCTCAGCGGAGAAAAAAACTGAAAAATTTCTAAGCGAAGAAAAAACTGAAAAATTTCTCAGCGGAGAGAAGAACTAAAAAATTTCTTAGCAAAGAAAAAGCTGAAAAATTTCTCAGCGGAGAAATTTTAATTTCATCTAAAAATGTAGCGTAGAGTCTAGATTCAATACTCTGCGCTGAGAAATTTTTCAGTTTTTTCTTCGCTTAGAAATTTTTCAGTCTTCTTCTCCGCTGAGAAACTTTTCACATTTTTCTATGGTGGGAAATTTCTCAGCGGAGAAAAAAACTAAAAAATTTCTTAGCGAAGAAAAAACTGAAAAATTTCTCAGCGGAGAAAAAAACTAAAAAATTTCTAAGCGAAGGAAGAACTGAAAAATTTCTCAGCGCAGAATATTGAATCTAGACTCTACGCTACATTTTTTAATGAAATTGAAATTTCTCCGCTGAGAAATTTTTCAGCTTTTTCTTCGCTAAGAAATTTTTTAGTTCTTCTCTCCGCTGAGAAATTTTTCAGTTTTTTCTTCGCTAAGAAATTTTTCCTTTTTTTTCTCTGCTGAGAAATTTCCCACCATAGAAAAAGGTGAAAAGTTTCTCAGCGGAGAAAAAAACTGAAAAATTTCTAAGCGAAGGAAGAACTGAAAAATTTCTCAGCGCAGAATATTGAATCTAGACTCTACGCTACATTTTTTAATGAAATTGAAATTTCTCCGCTGAAAAATTTTTCAGCTTTTTCTTCGCTAAGAAATTTTTTAGTTTTTTTCTCCGCTGAGAAATTTCCCACCATAGAAAAAGGTGAAAAGTTTCTCAGCGGAGAAAAAAACTGAAAAGTTTCTGAGCGAAGGAAAAACTGAAAAATTTCTCAGCGCAGAATATTGAATCTAGACTCTACGCTACATTTTTTAATGAAATGAAAATTTCTTCGCTGAGAAATTTTTCAGCTTTTTCTTCGCTAAGACATTTTTTAGTTCTTCTCTCCGCTGAGAAATTTTTCAGCTTTTTCTTCGCTAAGAAATTTTTTAGTTCTTCTCTCCGCTGGGAAATTTTTCAGTTTTTTCTTCGCTAAGAAATTTTTTCGTTTTTTTCTCCGCTGAGAAACTTTTCACCTTTTTCTCAAAACCTTTTCACCTTTTTGAACTCAAAGAAGATAAGGACGTAAATCAAATTTTTTTGAGTTTCTCATATTTTGTTCTTTTATCATTTTTTAATATTTTATATGAAGTTGTTTCTTAAGAGCTTCGCTTCTTTATTGTTACAAAACACAAAATAAAGAAAACGATAAATTTCACCGAAACACAATTAAATACGAAGATTATTAGGGAACTGCAAATGATTGGTCGTTATCAAATTTTTATACATTCTGGAATGTTTTATAGATCTCATCGTTGAAGCAACTCTTAGATCGAAACAACAACGTAACAAAGAGCGTGACGAATATTCTGAGAAGATTTTTCACGCGGGACGTAGTGATCAGGTTTACGGCTAAAAAAAAATGGAAGGGAAGGTATTGTTGAAAGCAACAAATTTCGGGAATTGCATGATAGGTATGTTTTGCAAGCTGTTCAAAATATTTTTTGCTATGTTTTTATGATAGAATACATATAGATATAACAATTTTTCAATTCATTTACAGCTGCGCTCACAAGCTTCCATACGCAGCAGGATGGAACTCCCATCAACGCCGATGCTGTGTTGAAAGCTTCAGGGAATGCGATATCCAACGCAAAAGATTGGGATGGGCGCAAAGGACGCCAAGCCGTCAAAAAAACGACAACCTAGTCGTAGTTTTCTATTTATCATGTTGTTTAATTTTTTCTTGATATTTTATTCCACCAAAGACATGTTATTTATTTTTAGAATAAATTTAATATGTAATAATTTCATTTTTGACATTTCATGTCAGCCTGTATCTACCCGTGATCCTTCCAAGATTCCTCAATGATACCATGGGGAATTTATTTAGATTCATTAAAGGATCCGATTCTGGATCCCCAACGGAATCCAGTTCTGGATCCCTAACGGAATCCAGTTCTGGATCCCTAACGGAATCCAGTTCTGGATCCCTAATGGAATCCAGTTTACGGATCTTACATTCAGTACTCGAATCTGATCCGATATCGAACTAGATCCCGATCGGGAGCCCGGGATCCAAGTCAGAATCCAGCTGTATCCCTGCCAAAATTTCTGCACGGGTAGTTGAATAAAAAAAATTAGAAAATCGTAAAATAAAATTTTTAAAAACTACAATACCACGACACTCGGACGCTGCACCTGCACCTTGACAAATCGGATTAAACGGCGACGCTCTATTTATTCATCGTATTTAAAATTTTTTTTTCGTTTCCCATCCCACACACGTAAGGCTGTAAATTGTACAGCGTTTGCACGAGGGATTTTTTTCCGAGTCGTGTCTCACGCTCAGACCTGGCGGATGGCGAAGCCGTATTTATTGGCAACGTCACAATGCCGGCACTCACGCCAGTTAGAATTACGTTTGTACGTACGAAGCTTTTTGGGCTTAACGAAAGACTTATATTTTGGTTTTTATTGTATGTTGTATTTCGTATTATTTAACTTTTTTATTCTTTCGTATTTAGAGATTTCGAGTTTTTGTTTTCGCTCCTTGTATCGACGCCACGAGGATAAAGCGTGTTTTTTTTTTATTTCAGAGACACAGTGGGGTACCTGAAAGATATCTTAACGCGTGGCGTAGCGTCATAAACGCAAAGACCAGTCGACGCTTCTATACATATGTGTATAGATTAGGGTGTGTTGAAAAAAAAAATCGATTCTCCTGGCAGTTCCTACATTCAAAGTAGATACTATTACGAGATATCTGTCAAAATTTGACCGTAATCGGCCAATATCAAGAGGTTCCGCTTTCACCAATTCAATTCTGCCTTTGATTAACACGTATCTTTTTTTCTGCTGCAATTTATTTTTCAAGCATATGAAAAATTCCGAGTATGAAAAATAGGTGCAAAACATACAATCAAGGTCACTTGAAATAAGAATATTTTTTGTCGAACAATAAAAAAAAGTTGACCATTTTTTCCGTCAGTTTTCAATGATTTTTGTTGAAAAGAAAGTTAACTTTTTGATAAATTGTATAACAAAAAATAGCCTTATTTTAAGTAAGCTTAATATTATGTATTGCCTTAAATTTCCATCCCCGCAATTTTTTATTCACCAGAAAAATAAATTGCAACTGAAAAAAAACAACCGTTACCTGTTCATCAAAGGCAAAATCGTATTCTTGAAAGCGGAACCTCTGAATATTCCCCGATTGGTCTCAACTTTTAACAGACTTTTCCTGTTAGTATTTACTTTAAATATAGTAACTGCCAGCGGAATCGAAAAACCTTGCCCTTTTTCAACACACCCTAATGTATATATGTGTACGGTGCTGCTGGTAACAATGCGACAAACTGGCAGCAACGACGACAGTCTCGGGCATTTCCTCGGCCATCCCCCTCGTGCTTACCGCCCCTCCGCGAAATTCAGAACTGCCTTTACTGTACCTAAGAGCCTCGCAGGGGTGCAATGATCCTCGTCGAGATAACATACAATTGCTGAAACATGAGATAGCCCCCGACGCCCAACCTCTTCTCCGGTTTTCGTGCAAGCTCACAACCGTCCTTTCTTATACACCAAAAAATTAAAAAAAAACCAAAAAAATAAAAAGCTTTCCATGGTTCATGGCTTTTTTTCTTTCACCGTTTGCGCACGAATATTTGCATGAAAATAACACGCATCCGTACGGTTGGGCGCGTGGGGTTTGGTGATACAGAGACGCATCGAACTTCGGTAATCCAGATTTACGAGGGATTATGTCGTCAATTTGAACCAGCCAGCGAGGATCAGGTGCGTTCGTCTCGTGTCGTGTGTAACTACATGGAGAATTATTGTCGCGTGGGGTGGAGAGACGTTGATAACCAAGCGTATATGAACAATGTTCATTCGTTATTCGACATCATTTATTTATGTTATTTCGTTGAACTTTGTACATATGGGCATTAATTACTTTTTAAAAAATTATGCCTTTATTTTTGAAATTCACTTCTGCTGGTCCAGGTGCGAAAATTTCTAACTTACCAATGTTTTTACTCTGGACACGTGCATATATATACATATATATGTCTTTGTTATCTTGTTTTCATGGCTTCGTTTTCGTGATTTATTAACAATTAGCGGAGCAGCCGGAATCATTGATATTCAAAGAAAAATAAATCATGGAAAAATTCTGCGACACCCTGGGCTCGAATTACTTTAAAGAGAATTTTGATTCACAATTGTATTGATTCGTTTATTTATTTCATTCGTAATTGTGAATTTATTTTATTGTTTCATTTTATTAATTTGTCGATCTATTTAGTCGGTAATAATATTTACAAGTTATGAGTTATTTTCATTGAGTCGCAATTATGTTTATTGGTCGTTAAAACTGGAGTTTTATCAAATGGTTTTTGAGGGTTCCGTATCAGTAAATTGTAAAAACGGAACCCTCACACAATCACTCGGTTGTTTGTCCGTCACTTTCTGGACCAAGAAAACCTATAGGTTATTTCCCGTTCACTTCAAGTCTTGAAATTTAGCACTTGGGAAAGTTTTTACAGTACAAGGAAAGAAAAAAGTTCAAAAATCTTCAATTTCTAATTTCAAACATGACAATAATTATTTGTTGTTTTTCCACTCACTCGTCACAAAACTGTATAAGGTACTTCCCGTTGACCTAGAATCTTGAAATTTGACAAGACGGCAGGTTTCATAGTACAAGTAAAGGGGAAAAAAATCGAAAATCATAAATTTACAATTCTATAGAAATTTAACAATTATCCAACAATTATCATTATTTATTGTTTTATGACTTGTTCGTTTTTTTTCTTTTTTCATTCTATTTTTTATTGTTTTAATCTTTTGTTGTTGTTTTTTTTGTTTTTCATTTTTCGTCGCGACTTGGATGACGATCCCCTCGAGAAATCCGTGAGATCACGGTTAGCCGGTGAAAAAATCCGTGGTACGTTGTGTGAGACCTTGACGCATAAATCCGTTAAGATATCGAGAGATTAGCGATGTGGACACGTTGGTTTTGTAGACCGGAGGCCTTCGAACGGGCGACCGAAAAGCCGTTCTCCAGACCGTGAAATACAGAGTTGCCGCTATTTTCATTCCCGTAACGATAATTTGTGGTTATCAAATAACGCGCAATGGCGCTATTCGGACCGGCTTCGAAGTGTCACCGACCGGCTTCCGTCGGGGTACTTTGCCATGCCCACCCCCCATCGCTACCCTTCCGCTCCCTAACTCGCCGCTTCGTCCCAGGCGATCGTACACGTTGACCGCGGATTTTCGATAGTCCGATAAATATTTGTGGAATAAAATTTTACTGCGGCACAAATATCATCGAGAGCGTTGTTGATATTGAATTTCGGGCAACGAGACAAAATGGCGGAAAAGCGTGAGAAAATATATCAATTTAAATCGCTGATTATCTCGAATTATATTTTTATGACAACATGTATTATATTTTTTCCGTGAAAGGTACTTTTTTCCCTTCAAGTAATTTTTTTTCACATAAGCTTGCATGCGAGTTTTCGTTGATCTATTTTCGATGTTATTTCGCAAAGTCGTGCATTTTTTTCCAAGAGCCAGTGACGATTTTGTTTAATTACTGTTGAAGTTTATTCATGGATATCATATTTCACAATATTATCGTACAGTAAAAGGCTTAATCATGATGCATGCATTTTTTCGATTTTTTTAAGCTGTGTTAATTTATTATATACTTTCAATAAAAATTTCGAGGCGGCAGGGCCCCCTTTTTGGAAAAAAGGTGCAGAAAAAATGATTTTAGGGTTAGTTTTCAAAACATATTTTTTTATATCTTCGATTTTTTTTCTAGAGCTCTATCGTCTGCAATGAAAATATTTATTGTTTTGAGAAATGTAAGATTGTCGATGTATTGCCGACCATTATTGGTCGAACATCCGGCACGCACGTTACCTATACTTCTCTTGAGGTCCAAAAATGTCAAGACATCATGAAGAAATTGTAGAAACGAAACATAAATGAAACAAAAATGACTGTTAAGAGCATGCCCAAAGCCTTAAGCTATCGATATTACGGTATTCTCTCATTTGCTGCGCAAAAGTACTATGATTGTACGTCGCTCACGCTCGTTTTCTAGTCATAACTTGGTAGAATACAATTCCCGTCGCGTCGGCTTATCACAGAAACAGGAATACGATTATGCTCATTTAAATTTCTCGTTAACGTCGAATAAGGTCGAGCCTTGAGCTCGTGACAATGCAATTGTATTAGATTTATGTCGTCTGTTTAACAAACCTCTTTCTTTCAATATTAATGACTGTGGAATATTTTGTTGCAATTTCGTTTTTTTCTTATTATTTGATAAATGATTTGTGCTGGCGTGGTCTATATGTGAATTATCGAAAGTCAACTTGAATGCAGGTTTTAATAGAAGCACTGCCGATTTTTTATCATTTGATAAAATTTTGGAATCTGATATGTATATTTTTATTGATTATATATCAGATTTCATGGTAGATAAGATATCATTCACTTATTTATTCACTTATTTATGTCGAGAGAAATTTTTTACGAATTGTTTTCAAGACTGGCATATCTATTTTTCTCGTGATAAGCAAAACACACTGCAGGTCGAAAAAATGCTTGAATAATTAATCAATGTTATTCGCTTGTTGTGTGAATATGAATTATCACTGTGTATTCTATTCTACGCCAAGGATATTATTTAAGGGAAAATACATTTTTCGCATAAGTCACTTGTGAGCTTGAACCGGATCCTTAAGAATTTTTAACCAATACAACACAAATTCTTCCAACAAAATGACGCAGGACAACAAAAGGCGGATATTTATTTTACGCTTATTTCTTGTACAAACAATTTATTATACCTTTAAATGTATTACTTTTTTTATTAATTTGGCATCTTCCATAAACTGTCCATAAAATAACTATTTCTCCAATAAAATGTTTGATTCTTAAGAAAAATTGCGCGAATTCCTGCGAAATCAATTATTATTCAGGCGCCGAAATCTACACCAATAACCTCCGATAGGAGTCAACAAAAAATATCGCGGATCCATGCGCAAAGGTTCCTGCATCTTCGGTGACGATTCGATGTGATAATTTTTCAGAATCGTCGCCATGGCAGCTTTTACTTGCATAATCGCAAGACGTCGTCCCGGACACGATTTGGGACCGCTGCTGAATGGCAGATGAACGAATTTGTGTCTTTCTTCGACGTGGCCATTTTCGAATCTTTCGGGATTGAATTTTTCCGGATTTTCCCAAATTTTCGGATCCCTGTGAAGTCCGAGAATGGAAATAACAACGGCATCGCCGGGTTTGATGTCCACGGCCAATCCGTCGGAACCCTCGAGACGATGGGCTTGCGCGCAGACTCGGGAAACAGCTCCCGTACCCGGAACCAACCTCATAGCCTCGAACATAACCTGTTCCACGTAATTCAATTCGTTAATTGCCTCGTACGTCAATTGACCATCGTACTTCGTCATAACCGTTTCAATTTCCGCGCGCATGCGTTCTTGAACTCGTGGATCCTTTGCGATGTAATAAGACATTGTACTGAGTGTCAAACTGCTCGTTTCGAAATTTTCCAAAAAAAATGAAAATGCGTGAGCAGCTACTTCGATTCTCGTTACTTTGCCATTTTTTTCAAAATCCATCATCAACTGTAATACATCGTTTCTCGGCACGACATCGTTATTTCTCGCAGTTTCCAAGTCACTGATGATTTTGCGAAAATATTTGTCAACTTCAGTCGGCACAAAACTACTTTTCATAATTTTATTGAGAGCTGGAAAATAAAATATCATCATGTGTGTCAATCCTCTTCGAATACTCGGTTCCGTCACGGTTTTCATACATTCCAACAATGTTCCTTGATAATCATCGGCAAACGAATTACCATCGATACCAAGTACGCAACCAGCAGACACTTCCGTCGAGTATCTCGAGAATAATTTTTTACCTTCGAATTCGAAATAATCGTTATTCAACAATTTATCGTTCAAATGTTTTTCCAATTTTTTACAAACATTCGCAACTACGAGACTCATGATTTTCAATCTTTTTGGGGATAACGCATGTGTGAAATTCATTCGAGAATCTTTCCAATCCTTTCCCCGAGTGAACAATGGATCGCGTCCAAAAAGAGGATCCGTTTCGATGTTCATTTGGCTCTCGTTGTATGGAAAATTGTTGAAATTCGTTTGCAATACCGTTTTCACGAGTTCCGGATCACGAAGCACGAGAATCGGTGTGTTCAGTCTGTAAAAACCGACCATACTCTTGTCCGGATACAAATCGTAGATTTTTTTGCAAAAACTTGTTACACTGTCTTGCATTAGAAATAAAGACAATGCGTTACCGACGATCGGCAGTGCGCCCGGCAAACTTGGTATTCCTCTCGAGGTCCAATAATTTCGAGACGCGAACACAATATTTTTCAGGAATAAAGTCAGTACAGACAAAATTACGGCTACGAGGATAGTCGTTATGACGTCCATGATGATCTTTCGAATTTTCGAGGCGGCTCGAGAACGCGACTGGTGGCTCGAGCTCCGTGCCAACAACTCTGAAGAAAAAAATTGTTACATTGTTGGCTTCGCTTACATCGGTTATCTATTCAATTTGTTAATCGTGAATACTGACTATCGATCACGAAATTAAAATGTCGTGCTCATTTGAATTTGTCGTTGACTTTGGAAGTCCGAGTCTTGAATTCGCCTTTCATGCAATCGCGCTACAATGTAAGTCATACTTTCCACGATAACTTGTTACCGATATTTTTTTAACCATGAAATATTGATTTGACCCGCGTCACGTGATTATATCGCTCGTTTGCAATGCTGATACGAATTTTAATTTCATGTCAGTGTCAAGTTCGGGGAAATGTTTGATCTGATCATATTTTTTCCACGATAGGTTTAATTTCGAAATTTTTTCACGACCAGGAAATGTATGTGACCATTGGGCTCATATGAAAATTTCGTACTCTCAATTATAAATCATAAAAAATGATAAATCATAAATCATTAAAATAAAGCAAACGATTCTTTTGATGACTCCAAATACTAATTTGTTGCATCAAGTATCAACTAATTTTCTAAACACGAGACACTATCAATTTCACAACGAAAAAAAATAAACATCCTAATAATATCATTCTTCGCTCTTAATTTCTCTCATTCACAAAAATGTATTTAAAGCTCATTTCTGGTACAAACAATTTATTACACATTTAAATACACAAATTTTTGTATTACTTTCGCATCTTCTATAAACTGTCCATAAAATAATTATCTTTCCAAAGAAACGTTCAATTGTTAAAAAAAAAGTAGATAGGACTTCAACCGATAAAAACATCAAATAAAAATCTGATAACACAGCAGATTTCAATTTTTCGTCGAGCAATGAATAATTCCTACGGTTATTCACAACTTCATTAACTTGCTCGTTCGATCATAAATTATTCGGGAAAAAAATCGCGTGCATTCTCATAAATCAATTATTACGAAGGTGCCGTAATCTGCACCAATAACCTCCGATAGGCGTCAACAAAAAATATCGCGGATCCATGCGCAAAGGTTCCTGCATCTTCGGTGACGATTCGATGTAATAATTTTTCAGAATTGTCGCCATGACGGCTTTTGCTTGCATAATTGCAAGACGTTGTCCCGGACACGATTTCGGCCCGGCGCTGAATGGCAGATGGACGAATTCGTGTCTGCCTTCGTCGTGGCCCTTTTTGAATCTTTCGGGATTGAATTTTTCTGGATTTTTCCAAATTTTCGGATCCATGTGAAGTCCTAGGCTGGATATAATTACAGCATCGCCGGGTTTGACGTCCACGGCCAATCCGTCGGAGCCCTTGAGATGATGAGCTCGCGCGCAAACTCGGGTGACAACTCCGGTAGCCGGAACCATTCTCATAGCCTCGAACATAACTTGTTCCACGTAATTCAATTCGTTAATTGCCTCGTACGTCAATTGACCACCGTACTTCGTCATAACCGTTTTAATTTCCGCGCGCATGCGTTCTTGAACTCGCGGATCCTTTGCAATGTAATAAGACATTGTACTGACTGTCAAACTGGTCGTTTCGAAATTTTCCAACATAAAAGAAAATGCATGACCAATAGCTTCAATTTTCGTTATTTCGCCATTTTTTTCACGATCCAGCACCAACTGTAACACATCGTTTCTCGGCACGCCATCTTTCTTTCTCACAGCTTCCAAATCATTTACGATTTCGCGAACATATTTGTCCACTTCAGTCGGTACGAAACTATTTTTCATCATTTTATTGAGAGCTGGCAAATAAAATCTTATCATGTGTTTCAATCCTCTTCGAACACTCGGTTTCGTCACGGTTTTCATACATTCCAACAATGTTCCACGATAATCATCGGCAAACGAATTACCATCGATGCCAAATACACAACCAGCAGACACTTCCATCGAGAATCTTGAGAACAATTGTTTACCTTCGAATTCGAAATAATCGTTATTCAACAATTTTTCGTTCAAATGTTTTTCGAATTTTTTACAAACTTTCGCAACCACGAGACTCATGATTTTCAATCTTTTTGGGGATAACGCATGTGTGAAATTAATTCGAGAATCTTTCCAATCCTTTCCCCGACTGAACAATGGATCACGTCCGTAGAGAGGATCCGTTTCGATGTTCAGTTGGAGCTCGTTGTATGGAAAATTCTTGAAACTCGTTTGCAATACAGTTTTCGCGAGTTCCGGATCACGAATCAAGAGAATCGGTGTGTTGAGTCGGTAAAAACCGACCATACTACTGTCCGGATATGAATCGTAGATTTTTTTGCAAAGACTCGTTATACTGTCTTTCAATAGAAATAACGACAACGCGTTGCCGACGATCGGCAGAGCACCGGGAAAACTCGGTATTCCTCTCGAGGTCCAATAATTTCGGGGCGCGAATACAATATTTTTCAGGAATATAGTCAGTATAAACAAAATTGTGGCTATGAGACTAGTCGTTGTGATGTCCATGATGGTCTTTTGCGTTTTCAAGACGGCTCGGGAACGCGACTGGTGCCTCGATCTCTGTGCCAACAAGTTTGAAGTAAACAAATATTTCAATGCTAGCTTCACTCACATCGTTTATCTTTTCAGTATGTTAATCGTGAATACTGATCATCAATCACGAAATATGAATATCGTGCTCATTTTAATTGTTCCTTGACTTTGTAACTCAGAGTCTTGAACTCGTATTTCATGGAATCGTGCTACAAAGGAAGTCGTTTATTCGACGATGATTTGTTACTGACATTTTTTCAACTATGAATTATTTATTGGACTAGCAGTCACGTGATTACATTGCTCGTTTGCAATACAATGAACACGAAGTCAACGAATTTTGATTTCGTGTTCAAGGTTTCATTCTCGAGTTCGTTGCATATGATGAGATTGGATCTGGATCATGGTTTTTGCACGATGGATTTTATTTCGCAATTTTTTCACGACCATGAAATATTTCTGACTATTCTTATCATGCATGACATATTTCATCTTCAATATTTGGACAGATCTGAATATATGTCGAATAAAATATAAACATGAACTCTAGTCCATCATAAAATGTATCAAGTGAAAATCAGTTGGATTCATCATCATCAATTATACAAAATATAAATGCAATGACACATTGTGCAATTACACAAAATATAAATAAACGATACAATAAAAAAAAACATTTGTATGATGTAAGAAATTCTTCCAATAACTCCAAGTACTAATTTTATTGTACAAAGTATCAACCACTTCTATATCAACACATTCAAATATTTTTGCCTACAAAACGCTATTAATTCCACAACGAAAAAAAAAAACTAAAACGAGTTTTACTCGGAAAATTCGGCGTGACTCAAAGCGACTCCTAATAATATCATTCTTCCATCTCAATTTCTCTCATTCTCAATTCCACGGTTAAAGTCACTCGGACCCCCTCCATTTCCCCCTTCCACGAGAAAGAGAGAGCGAGAGAGAGAAAGAGAGAGCGAGTCTTGCGGTGCTTCGAAGCGCACAATTGTGAGTCGCGAGAGGGTGGTTTGAGGGTTGCTGGTACGACTAGCGACGACGACGACAACGACGACGACGACGACGGTTACAGTGTTCCGGGCGTCGTGGGCTGCAAGGGTGGCCAAGTTTACCGCAGCTGAGAATAATGTTAATGAAATACAGATAGCATCTCTATACACAAGTCTCCCCCTCGTCCACGTTCACCAGACTCGCCGGTTCGCTGAAAATCTATTGTCCTATTTACTCCGTTCTGCGTTCTCATACTCTCCGAGGAATATTCTCTCCTCCCACGCAAACCACACAGCACCCGCGGTATCTCGTCGAGATTTCTCAACTCGCCCCCCCCCTGCCCCTCTCCCCGCAGCCCCCGTCCCCGATGGCCTGACTAACGCGTTCCACACGCGTACCCTTCGACCCCCCGACCCCCTCCTAACTAACCTCATTGCCCACGCTCGCCAACTCCGCGAAACCATCACCAACAGCTCGTCGCAATGTCCCAAACTGATTCGCAAGGGTTGACGTGATGTGCTACCCTGGACCAGCCACCGTGAGTGCGAGAGAGATAGTGACATTGTTGCTTGCTACCAAACGGGAGAGAACGAGTAACGTGTGTAGCTGATCTTGAAGGGGTCATAACACCGTGCGATTATCGAATGATCGATTGATTATCTCACTTGTACACTTTATATCCTTATCTTTTAGGACCCTATGAACATTGTGTGCTAAGACTAATTTCGGGAATTGGGCGCGCTGAGGACCCGGGAAAGGAGTACGTTTTTTAAAAGTGTTTTCTCGAATATTCATTTTTTAAGTTGATAGATCGCTTGACTTGAAATTTCGGACAGTTATACACAAATTGATTACCTCTGACCTAGCATAAGATCTTTTAAACATGTTGCTCCGTTTTCCAATAAATTTTTGTTTTTCATCCGTTATAACGACATACGAATTATTCTTTGTTGAGAATGAGGCATATTGTTATAATTTTGTTGATAACTTTAAACCTCTATGCTATAGGTTTCAATTATTTTTATTCATCTATGATGTGATCTATTATCATCTTCGTTCACAGATTGACAACAATAGTTGTAAATGTAGAGGTCACAATTTTCAATAAAATCAAACCCAATATTTATGACCTATAGTCAAAATTGCGTTCAATAATATTCCAAGATATAAATCAATTCTACCCGCTATTCGCCAGGGTAAAAGAAAAAAAACAACCTGAATGTCATACTCGTCACGATGATCGTCACAGTGGTGTCACGCCACCTTAACTCCACCGAACCTTACACTCTCGAAAAACTTTACAACCCGATCGCCCAAGTGACTCTTCGATCACAGAATTTCCCATGCAAACGTCAAACCCGACTCGTATCAATTATACGTTGCCCCACAGACCATCGCCGGTGTGCCAATTACCGTAACTCCCCTCATCGTCGATAGTTTCGATAACGACCGACGAATTTCCGAGACAATAATATTACCATCGAGAATCCGAAAATTTCGAAATCCCCAGCTAAATAACGTGTAAACCGCGGGTTCTCGTACGTTTCACGATATAATCGAAGGTTATGAACCTGCACCCAGTCGTTTCGCACCCCCTCCCCCGACCGCGATAAGGCGAATCCTCCACCCCTTCGCCCCAACCCTCGCCCCGCCCCCCACCGCCTCCTCGCATCGTATTCCAAGTACAAAGAACGAGATTGCGCAGTAAGCGATCTCGATCGGTTTTCGTAAATTGTTCGTTCGAATTGATACGGACTCCCAAACCCATAAAATGCAGGTTCCTCGTTGTTGTTTTTTTCTTTTTCTACTTTTCCCTTCGATCTCGTAGCTTCTCATTTCGTTCAATCTCCTTCATTGCCTTATCGAGAGCCACGGGACGAAAACCCAGGATTGGAGAGAAAGTCGTGAGGAAAGAGGGAGGCGAGGAGGGGGTTGGAAAAACCGCAATAGTACGACACACACACACACACACAGTCACGCCACTTGGTTCTGACTCACTGAATGATTTTTCAAAGCGGATTAATTAAGGAGCTCGACTCTTCCTCCCGACAAAACGTTAATTAAAGCACTCGAAACTGAGGGCCATTAGAAAGTACGGGGTCGGGTTTGGGCGGGAGAGGGGGTGGGGGATGTGGGTGATGGCGGGAATTACAAGCAAAGGCTACGGAGTGAGATCTGTGGTGAGGGGGGAGGGTGGATGTGTGCGTGTAGTGCAGGGGGCCGGAGAGGGGGGGGACGAAGAGAAAAGGAGCGGAGGGCTTAAAACTTGAAGTGGTTTCGTACGGTACCGATATGAAGGGTCTTGCGGGAGTTGGGAAGGTGAAAGAGGAATTAGGGAGGGACGAACGAAGAGGGGTGCGGGGAGGGGGAGGGGGCAGGGAGGGCAATTCCTAACGGGTGGAAAGATATGCAAATGCCGTCGGGCACGGGGTAGGTGAGCGAGGGAGAATTCACCACGCGGTAATACCTACCTGGGTGGTTCGTAGACTCGGTGCTGCGGGTGGTGCTGGTGCTCGCTGGTTCGGCGCGCCCGGGCGTGCAATAATCATTAAAAACCAAACTGTGCAGAAAGATAGAGAGAGAAAGAGAGAGAAAAGCATGGAGAAGTGTATAATGTAGGGAGGCTTGGCAGTGTGGAGTCTTCCAAAAAGTTGCGGCGTGTGTAAGCAGCTTGCTCGTTCCCATCGAGAAAGAAAAACCGGACTATGACTTTGGGAAGTGTCGAGGGCACGCATCGGGCATCCGAAAGAACGCCGAAGAATCGGTGAAATGTCGATTTTGGATCGATGAAAAGATTGCAAGGGATGTTACGGTTGATGGTGTTGGATTTGGAGGTATTAAGCGATTAGTTTTTTGGTTGGTGATTTCGTGTATCAGTCGATCGATTGAATTGTGGGAATTTTTTGGTTGCATTGAGTCTTTGAATATTTTTGTGACCAATGAATAGATTAGATAGTCGTTGGATCGGTTAAGAGTTTTTTACAGATTTTTTTTTGGTTTTCTTTTTATTGGAATCTGTCTTAAGGAACGCGATTTTGAGAAGCTCTAATTTTAGAATAATTTTTATTGTTCACGATAATTTGTAATAATTACGATTATTATTCCTGTAATGATTAAAAATATTTTATCTAATAATTTATTTTTCCAACTAATAATAATTGGAATAATTATTGTATTATGATTTTGTCTGCATTACCACTATGATAACTTTAGTTTGACCTTCAAACGTATGCATGAAAAAAGCTCTGCACCGAAAGTCTCGATTCTCGCCACGACTAAAGTATTATTTTTTTTTTTGTCTTTCATTATTCTCTCAAGATTCATCGTCGAAAATTATAATTAAATCGACAATAATATCGTTCGAATTAACAAAAAGTCATTCAAACCACATTTAAACCAAAAACTTCGTTTCGAAGACACACGAGAGACAAAACGTTGCGCGACTGACTAGACACTCACCAACGATTGCTCGGGCAACGTGGTTGACTATTGTAAAATTGTCTCTCGTTGAATCACCGACAGAATCGTGGCATTAAAGCCCAGAAAAGCTTATTTCCAGACCCCCCGGTAACTTCATTTAACAGAGAGTCCTTGTTTATAAAGTGAAACAGCTCGGTGAATATAATTCCGCTTCTAATTACCCGGAGTGCTTGGTTTCTTTTCCTACCCTTCTCCCGAAGACACTCGAACGACGACGACGACGACTACGACGACGAAGACGACAATGGCGACGAGTACGAGACAGAGCACCAGAAGGCAGAACGTCGAGTACGACGACTCGCGACCGCCAAAGTTTCGTCCTTCGTAGCCCAGAACCCTCTTCCTCCCCCGCCCTCCAACTCTTTCGGGTCGAATTAATCATTCGTGGAAGGGGGCTAAGCGCCGATTGTTCTTCGGTCCCGGGGATTAAGCAAAAACCTAATAAATAGCTGAACGAGAGAGGCTACCGAAGCTGTACTGTAAAATCCGCGGAGAGAAAAAAAAACCATAAACACGACAGATATAAGACGAAGACGAACAATCGTCATCGCGCGAACGAGACAAAGAAGAAAAAGTTCGAAGACAAAGAAGAGAAAAAAACGGGAAAAATGGGAATAAGAGTCGGTGCAACGAATAGTAGGATAAAACTGATGGAGGATGGGTTGCGCGGAACTCAGGGGGGGGGGGAGGGGGGCTAGCAGCAGAGCCCGCAAAGTTGGCTGATAATTAAGACGCTCGTCGAGTACGAGCTTGGCAATGGGAGACGGCTAATTAATTTAATTACCACCACCAGCATCAGCAGCAGCAGCAGCACAAGCAGCAACAGCACCAACGATTCCATTGCTCGTCCGTGGCTCGAGATTTTTCTTTTCTCTCCCGCCTTTCCATCCCCTCCTCGTTGTGTTCGACCGTACCGATCGGATTACCGTACTCTCAACTACCCATTTCTTTAATTCAATCTCTCACTATCTTCGCATCTCACTCTCACGCTCTTCCGCTCTTTGTCGTATACAAAATACAAACACCCGCGTGTTTCAACCCTGCGATCTCGTTACTTTTGGCCACTTTTGTCTCGTTTTATATACACATATCGGTGTGGATATACATATATGTATATATATACGATTTTCACGTGTGTGGACACACCAGCGTATGCACATGTATGCATAAAACGGTACAGACAAACGCATAACGAGGACCCATTATTCGGAGACGAAAATCCGATCGACCAACAGTAACGGTACAGTGTCGCGTAGGTCGACCCCCATCCACCCATCGACCCACTATGGGCTCATTCCCGCGCAATCCCAGTTTGATTTCGATTGCATACACGTGCACCTCTCGGACGCACCGACCGCCGGATCACCGCCTACCACCCTTGGCCGCAACCCCGGCACCCCACCGGAATTTCACCCCCCAAACCACCGACGCTACTGCGAGTCCGGCTCGTCCATGAAATGACCAGCCACGCAAGCATCAACGATGCTACTGCTACTACTGATGCTGCTTCTGGTGCTAGTGTTGCTGGTAAACCGTTAAATTTAACGTTTATCGACGCGAGCGTAAAATTTAATTAATCCAAAAGTGATTATGAGGAAAAGCACGGGTGCAGAACGCTGATTCTATCAGTGGCAATCGCCACCCATAAGCCAGGATGGCCGGTCATAACCCTTCAAACCCCCTTTTAACTTCACTCCACGGACCTGACGTGGCAGAGAATGCGGAAGAGAGGCGACACGACCGAGGGGGGAGGGGGCAGAGCCGAGCCGCAGTAACGCTTTGATCGGTTTTCATGTGTTTCACATACCCCCCGAGGCCCATATCGTACTTTCCCTTTTCATCCCCATACTCGGTATACCTATATGTTCATGGGTGTGTATATTCTTCCACGTGGGTCTATGTGTATCAGGGTGGTCCTTACATGGACGAATTACTCGGACAAATTTTGACCGGGCCGCCCACTCAGATTGCCTAGAAATATTTTTTTCGAATTTTTCTAAATTTGCAGCTGTTTATTTTTGGAATCGCCAGTGACAGCTGGGGTCGGTTTTCCCCTGTGAACTACACAGATTTCTAGGTTTTTTTAACGATATGCTTATTTTAGTGAAATCAATGTGGATTATTCCGATTCGAATTTTTTTGGATAAATTTATTCGGAAACTGGAGAAAAAAATGGAATCAGAATGACCTATATTGATTTCAAGATCAGTATTTTTATTTTAGTATTTGATGTGTACAATCTGAATTTTATCGGTAAAAATCGTCCGGAAATAGAAAAAAAACGAAAAACGTGTATAAATGTAGCAGGGTGGAAATACCCCTAACGATTTCAAAGTCAAGCCGGACTTTTTTTCCATCCATGTACGTATCTCGAACTTACTATGAACTTACTATCTTGTATTTCTAGGAAGATTTCTAGACACTAGAATGAGCACATCGTTGAAAAATTTAATAAACCAGTGTATTCCACAGTGGAAGACTGAAACCTCCTGGTTATAGCCAATTTTAAAGATAGAGAGCTGACAAATTTGGGAACTTGTTCAAAAATTATTTGGATCCAATCTGAGGGGCGGCCTGGTCAAAATTTGTCCAAGCCCTATATAAGGACCACCCTAATGTATATGTGCGCGTTGCTCCCGGGGACGCTTGGTTTTCTCATTCACTCCTTCTTGTGGGACGTAAAAGATGTAGGGGAAAAAATGTTTTCCTTACCGCGACAAAGATCTTCGAGCCAGCTGGTATACGACCTCAGTGGATTTTCTCTTTCGTCGTGCACTCCATCAAAATATAATCAAATATCCGATCGAGTTTATAAAACATTGCGTTGGAATGATGCGAAGGCTTCCTCGGCCCTCTCTTTGGAATATATTTGTATGAAAGCAAGTACAATACATAGTATAAGGATCACTTCGAGTGGAAATATT
This sequence comes from Diplazon laetatorius, assembly GCA_963662125.1. Classification (NCBI taxonomy): domain Eukaryota; kingdom Metazoa; phylum Arthropoda; class Insecta; order Hymenoptera; family Ichneumonidae; genus Diplazon; species Diplazon laetatorius. The sequence goes on from OY759152.1 coordinate 11,383,376, forward strand.
TTTTCTTACAACCAAAAAAGTTAACCATTTTTTCCCCGTCATTTTTCAATTATTATCGTTAGAAAGAAAGTTGTTAACTTTTTGTTAAATTGTAAAGCAAAAAAGACTTCTTAAGTGATCCTAATCTTAAGTGACCCTGATACAGTGTATTGTACTTAATTTCTACCCCCGGAATTTATTATTTACCAAAAAAATAAATTGCAAGTTCCATTTTTTCACCACACACTAATATTCATACATATATAATGCCTAATGTTTTTGAATGCATGTGTAAATGTATGTATGGATATAGAATAAGGATTTTTTCCACCCTCAAGAGAAGCTGGATCTGTTCTGTTGCTCTCGATTTTAACTATTGCTCTTTTTTTCTCTCACTTTATCCTTTTTCCTTCCCTCTCTCTGTTCTTCTTCTCTTGGACGATCAAAAATTACGCATTCGAAACTCGTGCTTATAATTTGTTGGGCATTATCTGCAACGACGAAAACGAGGACGTCGACGCAAGATCCTCGAGAAACTTTCGAATGGATCGCTCGTCTGTGCCCTCGCGAGGGTTGCCGCGACACGAAAATGTGGGTTCTACGTTTCTCTGGTATCTTATTCTCACGAATTTTGTGTATGCGTGTGTGTGTGTGCGTGTGTCAGGGACGCGCAGTACGTATTTCTTACGCGGTGGGTCTCTGGCACCCTCATATTAATTCCGCAAGCCTACCACGGTAATGCCCGGAGAGAGTAGTCAACGTCGGCTCCCCCGGGTACCGTCAACGCGTTGTCTTTAATGAGTACCAATCAAGTCGTAAGATGGGCGATCATCTCTCCGCGATTACGCTCGCGATTTCCGCGGCATCAGACTATGACATTCGCGATCATCTCATTTTTATTCGCTGATTTATTCGTCGATTATTTTTTTTTTCTTTTTATGAACTAACGACCTATCACGACTGAGAAGTTTCAATTGTTATTCCAGTCAGACACTCTTGGTGAATGACATGTTGGTAAAGTATGAAAAAAAAAAAAAATAGTTTCAGGGTGAAAAATTGTAAATTGTCGATATAACGAGTAAATAAATTTTGAAAATCGAAGAATAGGATGGAGAGAGGGTTTTGTAAGATGAGGATAACTAGGTTAAGGTTTATGACGATGGGGAAATCTTCGCAAAAATATTTTCACTAGTAGATTTTTTTATTATGCAAACAGTCGAATTATTGTTAAAAATATTGTTAAAAATATTTCATAAATGCAAATTAATTTAAGTCGATTGTTGTTCTAGTCAATGGAATAGTAAACATGAGTCCCAAGGTTAGAGTTAATCGTACACTGCTAACCTCGAGATTTTTCAATATAGTGCTAAACGAAATATTGCAAATATAGTGCTAACCCAAGAACCAAATGTAGTTACAAGAAAAAAAAACATAAATACGACGCTCACCTGAAAATCTAAAAATCCAATGCTCACCTAGCAATTGTGAACACGTTGCTAACCCAGAAATTTTTGACTTAGCGCGTACCCTAAAAATGGTAAACTGATCTACAAGCCGCACGTCTATCGCTGACTTCCAAATTTCAAAGCTAACCTGAAAATTGAAAATTTTCAAATGAAAAAAAAATTAACAAAACATTTTTTACGTGTTAATCAAATGCAAAATTAAATTTACGAAAGTAGAACCTCTTTGAATAGTACTTGAGCTTACATTTTGCCCGATTTCGCTTAATAATATCTTATTCGGATGTAGTAGAAGGTCATAACAATCGAAAAACTTTTTTCGACACACCTTAACTTACATACTCACATGGACCGTTAGCGGAGTGCAGAATAGTGCAATTACTCTCAGTGTCAGTGAAAACGATGTCTGCAGGTAGCCCAAGAGAAGATAACTATATATACATGTATATATACATATATATACACGGTCGAAGGGTTTCGGTATAACGACCAGTGGGTGGTTCCACGGAGGCTCGCGTCGGAACGATTACCGCAAAGCAAACCGCCTAACAAGACATTGTTCCCAATAGCTTAGCCATTCACCCGTTGGTCCGTGCGAACGTGTGTGCGAGGACCCGCGCGATGCGGTAAACCTGTCGTTGTGCGGAGTCGTCGTGAGCCCATCCAGCGTACGTTTAAGAATCTTCCGTTTCTCACAAACGCAATTCTCTCTTCGCGACTCGCCTCGGTACATCGCACACCCTGAAATAGCATCGGAGGGCGAAGCCCCGGTGCTTCGCAGTTAACAGCCCTGCTGGTCTGGCGAAGGTCGTTAGCAGCCACCCTTCGGCCACCCCCCGCGCGCACCCTTCGGACTTCTCTCCACGGCGCTCTCTTGTCTTTGCTTAAATTCCACCGTCACCCTCCCATCCCCTCCTGAACCCCTTTTCCCGCCCTCTCGCGCGACACCGTAACGACCGCCACGAGTATATGTTAGGGTGTATTGAAAAATTGCAACTTTTTTCGATCTCTTTGGCAGTTTCTACATAAGAAGTAGATACTATCAGGAGATACCTGTTATAATTTGAGCCCAATTGGACTGTATTTGGAGGTTCCGCTTTCACGAATTTGATTTTGCCCTTGATTAACACGTAAACTATTTTTTCCTTTCAGCTGCAATTTATTTTTCAGGTAAACAAAAAAATTTCCGGGGTATAGAGTAAGTGCTATACATAGTATCAAAGTCACTTAAGATAAGGATATTTTTCGTTTCCTAATAAAAAAAAAAGTTTAACTTTTTTCTTCTGTCAGTTTTCAATGATTTCTGCTTAAAAAAAAGTTGTCAACTTTTTGTTAAATTGCAAAACTAAAAATATCCCTATCTTAAATAACTCTGATACAATGCATTGCACTTAATTTTCATCCCCAAAAATGTTCGTTTACCTACAAAATTAATCGCAACTGAAAACAAAATATATTCACGTGTTAATCAAAGGCAAAATCATTTTCGCAAAAGCGGAACCCCCAAATACAGTCCGATTGGGCCTAAATTTTGAAAGACGTCTTCCGACAGTGTCCACTTCGAATGCAGAAACTGCCAGAAGAATCGAAGAAACTTGTGTTTATTCAACACACCCCAGTAAATATATACACGTTAGCCACGCTTCAGTTTCCATCCTCGGCCAACTATATACACACCCGCGTGTAACAACTCTCCATTCGGGGTTAGAAGTTTCTCTCCGTGTGCGACGGATACTTTGCGAGGTGCACCCAACTATAGTCCGGACCGAGACGATCCTCCTGCGGTGCTCCCGAATGGTTCGAGGGGTGCGGATAATAGTTTGCGAGAGTTCGAGAGTAAATGGTTTGTACGAGAAGTTTATATATACATATATATGTGTGTGTGTGTGTGTGTGTGTGTGTGTGTGTGTGTGTGTGTGTGTGTGTGTGTGTGTGTGTGTGTGTGTGTCTTAACGTATATACAAAGCGTGTACATGTGTTGAGAAAAGGCCAATCCGGGAAACCATGATCGTAGCGTCGCGACCCCCGGATGGGCCATCGACGCGTCTGCCGCTTCAAGATCGTAACATTAATTCGTATGACCGTGGGATTACCGAAGATTAGGGTGAGTTGCCTATTTGTTTCGTTCAACATATATATACCAACATACAGATGGACAGATATATGTATATATACGTTTCCCACATCATCGTTTACCCCTTTTCGTAATTCGATCACGAAGTCGACCCCACAACGACCCGAAAAGTGGTAAGCAGCTCATGCACCTTGCAGCCTCCTTCTCCTCATTCCCACCCTTCGTCGCGAGTATCCCCAACAAGTACGTGCTTCCTTATCTATCACCGCAATGGGACACTCGGAAAAAGAACAAAAAAAAAAAAACAAAAAAACCCAACGAAAAAAGAAAAAATGTAAAACGAAGAACGAAAGAAAAAAAAAGGAGTCGTCGGATAGCATTATCACCGTTTTTTTTTCTCTCTCTCTCTCTCACTCTTTTTATATATGCGATAAAAGAGCCCGGGGAGTTGGTGATAATATATTCCGGCGGTGGCGCCCGTAGGGATATACCCAAAGAAAAATAGAGATTAAGTCTCCTAAGCACGGATTTAACGCTTATTTATACTCCGCTAAGTACCGGGCGTTACGCCGTATTACGACCCTAACAGCCGGTTGAACTTTTTTCATTCCTTCTTCGAGATTTTTTTTAATTTTTTTCATCGTTATTTCTTTCTTTTCTTCTTTCGTTTCATTCAACCAGCTCCGCATTTCGTACGACACCACCATCGTCGTCCAGCTCGGAGCCTCGGATGATGCACGTGTGGGGTCGTTCGTTGACCTTGAAGTTGTCGACGAGTACATTCCGATATAAATTAATACGAAAGTTCTGAGATCCGTGGAATTTGACGTCGAATTTGAGTCTGGGGCTGGTAGTTGCCAAGCTGGGAGAGACGCTGCGAGGCGTTGAACGAGCCTCCGGGGAGGCATGAAGTGAGACAAACGTTTTTACAACCCTTGCGTGAACACTAGGTGGGCGAGATATGTGGCCAAACTGTTGGTTACAAACTCGTTCAAGACCCAAGTGTATATGGACATCTATATAAATATATATATATATGTGTATACATGTGTGTGTGTGCAAGAAGTACGTTTTAAGGGCATTGGTTTTAAGTATTTGATTACAACCCTTCGCATCCGGCAATTTCACGTCCGTTGTGGTAACTACCCTTCGCGATGGTCTACGACGTTACAAGGAAAGTCACGAAGAAGCGAAAAAGGCGAAAGCGAATGAGAAGAGGGAGAAGAAGAAGAAGAAGAAAAAAATAGTAGCTGCGCTCGCAACTTGAAGAGGTAGGCGCAACGCGTCAAAGACCCTTTACCGTTCATCGTGCTTGCCACGGCTTCGAGAGTCATACAATACTTTGTTACTGCGTCGTTAATTTTAACGGGTTTTACGTGTTCCCGATTTCTTTAACTTTGGGGGGGGGGACCCTCGTGGTTTATGGGGTTACGTTCGTAAGTGCCGTTGCATGCGTGTATGGCAGGCCGAGAACGCGAGATGGCCAATGGGCTTCGGTGCATTGCCTCAGGGTTTCGTTATACGACGGCAGTCGATGCGTATATACATATATATATATATATATATATATATATATATATATATATATATATATATATATATATATATATATATGTATACATGTGGATGAGAAAACACGCCTCTTTTTCGAGATTGCACTTTTCGCTTTCGGGTAGTCTCAATTTTGTGATGTGATCGATAGTACAACGATTAAGTCAGCCTGACACCGTGATCATCTTCGAAGATACCGTACATTTCCGATTTCTTTTTTTAACTGCCCAGCTACTGCGTCAAATTGTAAGGGAATTGATGGGTTGATAAAAAAAAATGTTGAAGTCGATACAAAGAATAATAAACATTATAGAGGCCCCTTAGCGTTATGATAAGGGGCTCAAATTTCGAGAGCTTTAATTTTATGAGGTTAGCTTTCGATTTCGGGACAAAAATCGAAAATCCATTTTTTAACGACCACCCTGATATATATCTAAATAAACCATAGAGCTAGCATAGTCTATCGTAGTGAATTTTGATTTTCTGTCAAATTGTGGAAATGCGTTTGGTTGTAAATCAAACATTACTTCTACCTCGGAATGACCAATGAATATTTTTTTTTCCATTATGAACGAGAGGAATAAATCAATAAAATCGATGTTAGGTGGAAGAGAATCTGTTTAAACGTATTTGTGTGAAATTTCTCAGAATTGGCCATCGACCGAGATCTTTCAGCCTAAGTATTTCATTTATCTATCTATACATATCAGGGTGGTCCTTTAGAAAAAAGTTGTTGCGAAGCTATGCTTTGTTTCATTAATAATATATATATATATTTTTTTTAGGAAAATCAATTACCATGTTCAATCATCCTTTCCCAAATTTATTGCTCTCAAATTTTGAGATAAAACACCATCTACAATAATAATATCAATGTTTTAGAGCTCATTGATGCATTGTTCATTTTTCTGTTTAATCGAATGATTTCAAGATATAACGGTATTTAGAAAATTTTCAAATTTAGAAAAATTCAACATTCTTTTTCATATAATTAAATAATTTGAAAGAATTACAATTTATTTTGGGGAGTAGACAACTCTTCGACTGTTCGAAACCAGATGGAATATATAAACGCTACCTCAAAAATTGTTTTAATAAAAATGCAACAAATGCAAGGAAATCTATCGTAACATATTGTCAATAAAAACATTCACCACTACTACAAATGCTAGTAAAATCCCTTAAAAAACATAAAACGAATCACACAGTGTGACCCCTCAAACCGTTCTTATCGAGGCAACGAGTCGCGAATCCGAGCCACGGGGGTCGGGGGTGTGTGGTATAAATCCAGGCGCGTTAGAAAACCGTTGATGCTAATTTTCGTCGCGGTAGAAACACCGAGCGAGATTATCGCGGTGGTACGGTCGAGGATCGGCGGTGGTGATGGCGATGGTGGGGGTAACCGAGATGATCCAAAGTGTGCCGTGGCACGAGAAAATCCAGCCCCCAATTGTGCGGGATCCGCGACAATTAACCCTCAAGGGTTTCTCACGGGCGGCAATGCCGTTTGGGGACTACGCGCGTCGCCGCGACTCTCCACGTTTCGTCCTGACGAGGCAACTCCCGTCGTCGTCGTAGTCGTCCTCGCTCGTGTCGTTCGTACGCTCGGCGGATAAGCGGAGGAAGGAGGAAACGAGGTTGTTCGTGGTTGAAAGGTATAAGGTCGAGAGCAGCCAGTCGAAGCGAGGAGTCGAGCGAGCTTAAAACGCCACGACGCCCGGTCCCACTCGAGCTTGCGTAAGGTCGTTACCGGGGAGCCACGAGAAGGCTCCGGAGGAGGGGGGCAGGCGCGGTTGGAACGGGGTAGACCCTAAGTGCAGATAAGCGGCGGACCATAACTACTTATCCTACCTATCGCGGGTTCCGTCGCGGTTTTAACATTCCCGGCACTTGTACCGACCACCCCGGGCAACCCCGCGAGACCACCGGCCCTCGACGACAACGTCGTACAATGGGGTTTCAGTAGTCGGAACGGTCGAATGGTCAGACGTCGAATGTGTTGATCGTTCGATTTCTCCGACAAACACGAACGCCTATTATTCACGGACATTTTTTCTTTCTTCGCCCAGTGGGTTTATTTATTTATTTTTGTTTGCTCTACTTTCTTTCGTTTCACACGCGAGGTTGACGAAAAAAAAAACAAACAAAATTGCCCAATTGTTTCATTTATTGACAAAAAAAGTAGTAAAATTATCGAATTTTTTATTATTATCCATGATATTCATTTTTATTTTTCGGTTTATGTTTATTTTTATATAAGCTGACTCGTGAATTATTTTTATAGGTTGTACGAAGCGTGTAATTTTTGTCTTTGAACTTGAAAAAAAAATAACGAAATAGCGGAATTTTATTTATTGGCAAAAACAAAAAGAAAATTAATATTTTATTTCAATCATCTATGATATTAATTTTTATTCTTCGGTTTATGTTTTATTTTTATGTGTCGTACGAAGCAGGTAATGTTCGTCCTTCAACTAGAAAAAAAACAAAATGGTAGAATTTTATTTATTGGCAAAAACAAAAAGGAAATTAATTTTTTTTTCAATCATTTCTGATGTTAATTTTTATTTCTCGGTTTATCTTTCTTATGATCTAACTCATGAGTTATTTTCGTATGTCACACCGTGACATGTAATTTTTTTGTTGACGTCGAACTAAAAACAAAGAACTAAAAAAAAAAATTTTACATCACAGGTTCGCAGTTTTGCATAGAATATGATTTTTTTTAAATGTTTTCTTTCGTTTATTTTATTCGCAAGGAGCGGTGAAAGAATTTTCATCCAGTCGCGGGAAGCTCGAAAAAGTTGGAAGCGCCCGGAGAATTTGAATCCGATTGAAGGGTTGAAACGAGCTACAGCGTTTCGTACAGAATCGATTTCGTGATACGCGAGACCGCGGTAACGGCCATACAGCCATGCCCAGGCAGGGTTCTCGATAATTCGGGGGTGCCCCTGGGCCAGATTGCGTTTGCCTCAACCTCCGCCGGTGCGGTATGTGTGCCGCAACGGGATAAAAGCGTCGGCCGCCGTTGGGCTTTCCATAACGACGGAAAATGTAACCGATCGCGAAAATATTGGACCGTTTGGCAGTGACACATCTGGGATATTGGGCGACGTGTACGCGCGTTTTCCCAACGTGTTCGCCCAACCGACTATCCGTGCGTCCGACAAACACACACACGCATACACACAAACACACGCACATACAAACGTTTTTTTTTCCCGTCAGCTGGATCGTCGATTTTTCTCGTATATTACAATTAGTTCGAAACGTTGTTTCAGTTCCTGACAAAACTTTTTTTTTCTGTAATTACTCGCTCGATTGCGAGATCTCAATCGAATGATTTGTTGTATTTTATTATTATTATTATTTTCACTATTTTATTGTCTTCATTGAAGTCGTTCATCCTGCGATATATTTCTATTGATTCTTTCCAATTTAAAAAAACCAAAAGCCAACCCATCTGCGTTATATTTGATGAATCCACTTGAATCTTGCGCCAAATTTCAATTTAACATGTTTCCCAATAATCTAATGTTTGTTGTCTTCTATTTACGATTTTAAAGTTGTCAAAACACGATAAAAAAGAAAATTCACAAAATCTGAGTTTTTTTACAAAAAAAATTCATGAAAAGTTTAATTTTTGCCATGTGATAAAGAATCTTACGCCGTTTTACTCTTGAGATATTCTATTTTTGAGAAAAAATAGTATATTACGATACTAGTGCGAAAAAAGTTTTGCCGACGAGTGTGAGTTTGCAGCACGAGCCGAAGGCGAGTGTTGCAATCACACGAGTCCAGAAAACGTTTTTCGCACGAGTATCGTATACAATTTTATGTCACAACGTGTGTAAATGGGGATTTGCCCACGCGAAGCGTGGGTAAAACCGCATTTTACGCACGGCGTGTCATAATACAGCTTTTACGAACTTTGAAAAAAGTTTTTTTTTTTTAAGTTTGAACTCAAGACTTTCGGGCGATGTCGAAAAATCGAAGTGGTACGTTCAAGTGCACAAAATAATGTTAAAAGATTGTATTTTTATTCATAAATACCATAAAGTTGTCCTGGGGTCCAGTGAACCCCGAGTCACCGCAACGAGTTAATGGAAGAAAGTATGGAAGAAAGTATACATGACTTCGAATACTGGATATTCAAAAATTTATTATGACACGCCGTGCGTAGAATGCGGTTTTACCCACGCTTCGCGTGGGCAAATCCCCATTTACGCACGTTGTGACATAAAATTGTATACGATACTATTTTCAAATTTGCAAAATTGTTTTTGTCGTCACTCGCCGCTCGGTTGGCGTGGACCATCGCGTATGTTCACGTTTTTGTCTCGCTTTTTCACATTAGTGTGAAAATTTTCGTGGTACCTACCTTCGTCGCGCCCTCACGAATGTAAAAAAAAAAAAAAAAACTTAACGGCGCCGACCCCCATCGACGATTAAATAATTCGCCGGAGACTCGGGAAACCCATTAACAGGTCGATATAGGATAAAAGGGAAATCTCATCGCGACGCCAGTCGCGAGACAACCCCAGACTCCATCGTAATGCTCCGGATCGAGAGCTCTCGACTAAATCCGATTTTCCACAAATCAACCGAGCAGCCGCAAAACCATCGACGCAAAATTGTACAAAAATATAATTCGTTAGTCAGGAGAAAAAAATGATGACAATAAAAAATAAATCGCAGATCGATAGTGCAAACCAATAAAATAAAATGAGCAAGAAAAAAAGAGAGAGAACGAGGACCCGGACGTTTGAAGCACCCCTGGAGAAAAATCGTTAACGAATCTGCCTTGATTCATGAAATCATCTCACACACGAGACGATCGCACTCCCGATTACATTCAATTTTTCAAGACCCAATTTTTCAAAACCCACAAAATTAAGCAAATCCAATTCGTCAGTCAGGAGCAAAAAAAAATAATGATAATAAAAAATAAATAATAAATCGGAGATCAATAACTCAAACAGACGAGTGCCATCAACGCTTGAACGAAAAAGAGAGAGAGAGAGAGAGAGAGAGAGAGAGAGAGAGAGAGAGAACGAGGGATCCGGGGGTTCGAGGCAGCCCCGAATAAAAATCGTCACGATCGTCCTTTATCCGTGAAATCGTCTCATACATCCTAAAACAATCATACGGCCAGCCGGCCGGCATTATATGCCTTTACTTAACACGCAAAAGCGAACGGCAGAGTTTGGCTAGCTCGCTCGCTCGCTCGCACACACGAGACCCCGGTTATGTATAGGGTGTACCGAAGGAAATAACCGTCATCTGTATTCGCGATAACATCGTAATTGAATGCGGTTGACGGGGGATTTGCTGTATAACCGTGGACTAGCTAGTGTTTGTGCGACGAGTCGACCAACCCCTCTCTCGCTCGCTCTCTTTCCACATTCTCTCGCGTTTCCTCTTACCCCAACGTACACATCAACCCCCTCTCACCCTCTCTCTCTCATTCTCTCTTTCTCTTTCTTTCTCTCTCGCTCTTTCGCTCGACCACCCGAGTATTAATCATATCAAGGCGCAGAAAAATCTACCCCCTTTGCTTTCTCCGGGCCACCCTCACAAACTCGACTCGTTCGTATACGTGTTTATGTGACGTTGGTTTGGCATTGGCCACGCACATACCCCAACTCCAACACCGATGCGAAGATAGCACAGCGAACCTCTTCCACCTCTCCCACCCAATCCGACCCCCTCCCCCCGCCCCTACATCGCTCTTCCTTGCCGATCCCCTCGGCCGTTCCGTTCAGAGAGATCTTTATGGGGAAATTTCGGATGGCATCACGGCCATACCCAGTTGCTGACACTTTTCCATCGTCTACCGAGCTTTATCATCATCCCTGTGCGATGAGAAACTTCTCGATCCTGATTCCACGATGAACGATACTGTATTTATTGTTAAAGCTCCATGTTTGTTTGTGTGATTACTTTTTTGTTGCTGTTGTTACCGTTTGGTTGTTTTTTTTTTATTTTACTATTGCTTTTTGCACGGTCGCACGCCGAAAATTAGAGTGGGAAATGGGGTTGGGAAGTATCGGTAATTTTTTGTTTTTCAGGGTCGAAGGACGGATTTTCCATCATCGAAAAAAAAATGGATCGACATTTTTTTTTTTTTTTTTTTGTAAATCTGGATCTTTCTCTTGCGTGTCTGCTTGTGCAATGTGAAATGATCATTAAGGTGAAAGAAGGAAAGGAAAGGATCAGTAATTTGTTCCTTCTCTTTTCCAGTCTGGAAATCAAACAACGGATTTGTCATGATCAGGAACAAATGCTCAGAAACACGGGAAGACAAAAAAAATCAAATAGCGTGATTATATATTTTATTTTGATGTCAGTAAAAATTACGCAGTGTTTTATTGTATAATTTTCGTTTGTCGCTTTTTTGTTGTTGTTTTTCCTTTCGTTTTTCGTATTTCTTTTCGTTGGGTGAAAATTAATGTGGCAGAAGGGCGTCGGGATCGGCGAATTCTCCGGTGACCGCGATATAACAGAACGCCCCTTCTTCCGGGGCTGGTTGAACCTCGAGAAAGGACGAAGCCTCCTCGCTGTAAGGCGACGTCAGTGGATGCTTCTTCGCTGCAATTCTGGCGACGAATTGAATTGACAAATTGACAAATGTTTAGGAACCAACATTTTTCATCATCTGCGCCTGCGCCTCTTGCTGGCCTTAAATTTACACAGGAATCACAATTCATCGCACCCTTGCAACGTAATATACTATTTTCATCGTCTCACCTCGCGGCTTCCGGAAGCGAGGGCAAACTATCCCAGGACGGATAGTCCTGAAACGGTCCGGCTACACGCAAATTTGTCGCATAACCGTAGAGCACGTATGCATAATCGTTTCTCAAAGCTTTCATGCGGTCGCAAACTTTGCAACTGAGCGTGCACAGCATCTGAATCCACGCGGCTACTTTGGTTTTCGCATCCGGGCACGACATCAATGCTGCGTACGGTCTGATTTGACAGAGCAGGAATTTAAATTCCTGAAAAAAAAAACAAATTATACCGTTGATTCGATAGATTTGTTACGAGCGATTGTATTTGTTGATTAACATGTTCTTTGATTTATTTATTTATTCATTCAATCCTTTGTTTATTATTAAATGATTAAAAACATGATTAATTTATTATTGAATGTTTAATTGCATGTTTAGTTCATTGTTAAATATTTATTTATTTGTTCGATCGACCATGCTGAATAGGAGCCATTGTTTCGATACGAGAAAAGCTGTTATATTTTGAACACTACACTCATGGGATTGTCGATTATTTATATTTTTCTACAATCTTATGACGATTTGATTATCTTTATGACGTCGATCCAATTTGTAGCGCAATGACTTGACAACTTTTTTTTATCATTAGAAAAGCAACGAACATTATTTTCTCTTGCGATTCTCATTATTTCCGATGTGGCAGAGCTTTTGTTAGAACTTGAGGAATGATCGAATCATTTTCTTCGAGTGACAAGTAAAATAATTACGAAAGAAATTATGTCAGGAGGTGGTAACTCACGTCGTCCAATTGTTCCCCCATTTCGGAAATTTCATGCTGGCACGGTCCCTCCGTGCAATCAAAGGAGCAGGGAATCTGAAACAAAATTATCCATACACACATGCACACATATATACCCACACTAGGGTGTCTCAAAGAAAATTTCTTTCGATTTTTTTACGTCTGAATAACATGGCGGATATTTTTTTAATCGAATGAACGTGAATCGTGCGATCAAAATGAGCTTCGACAAAATGAATAACGATCGATTTTGTTGTGTTAGCGTCACCCGAAGTCAGAAAAATTAAATAACAATATGAGAAATGAAATTTAACAACATTAATAGATAATTTATTGATCAATTATTTTTATGGTAATTTATGATTTTCATTAATTTTCCTGACTTCCACTTACACCAACACAACAAAATCATGTATAAAAAGTTTTATTCCTATTTAGACAAAATAAAATAATGATGAAATAATTTCGATTGAAAAAATGTGAAAAAAATAAAATTACATTCTTACTTGTCTGTGATTTTCCGGAAGACCGGACACGTAATCCGTCCAAGTCGTATCCGTCTCCCACTCGGCAAGCGGAGCTTTGTATATCTTCATTTTCGTGAGATCCTTGAGTATACCCGTCGGTGGATCGTCCGCGAAGATACCGATCAATTCGTCGTTTATCATGCAAACCGTCAGAGCCGCGAGATATCTGTTGCGCTTGTCGCGCAACACCTCGACGTGATACTCGGCACCGAAAAGCTTGTTTACCCACAGAACCACTCTGGCTCGATCCCCAGGATCGCTCATCGCCGGAGCCAAATTTCTAATTGCACCCCTAACAAACCACCCTCCCGTCAAATAACATTTTTTTCAACGAAACTAAAACGAAAAAAAAATTTTGAGAACGTAAAATAAAAAAAAAAAGAAACGTAGAAAAATTCAAGAAAAAAAATCCAAATAACATAATTACAAGAAATATATAAAGAATTAGAAATAAATAAATAAATAAATAAATACGTAAAGAATAAAAATGAATAAAAACGTTGAAAATGTCAAGTAAATACTTAGATATAGGTAAAAAAATGATGTGAATTGATTTAACCTACGCGTAATATTGAAATTCAATCGTGAGAGCATCAAACGATGATTTCGCGGTTGACGAATCCATTTGCGGTTTGGATGCCGAGCCAACGGTCGAGGACGACTCACGTCGATCCGACGACATCTCGAGTCCGACGATTTTTTATTCCACGATCACTCTCAAGGTGCGAACGAAAAATTTTGGATTTTCCTCACTATCCTCTCGCTCTCGTAGCAACTGAACGCAGCTGCGAAATATTTTTTTTATGTCTTTCTCTTTTTTTTTCTTTTTGTTCCTTGCGTGCGAAAGTCGGAAAAACGGGTGAGAAAAGTATTTTGGTGCGAAAAGGTTTTCGGGGCTACACTTCGTGTATGAACAAGAAAGACCATGCGCAGGGCGACGACACTTTGTCGGCGAATTCTATAAAGCGCCGTTTTTATAAGGTCACGGTTGACATTTTCACACGATAAAATATGAAATACGATCTCTCGATGCGGGTTTGAGACGATTTCGAGCGAGGAAGACGACGTTTCGGGCAAAATGGGGGAAAAAGAGTTCAGGATGTTTGGTTCAAAACGCAAGTTCGGCCCCCTAACCTAGGGAAAGTTACTTCGAAACATTAGCAACGCGAAAAGCTGTCACTGAAAAAACAAAAAAAGTCAACTTACGTCCGTACCTTAATTTACCAAGGACGAATTTTAATATTTGCGACGCATTCATCAGCGAAGATGTAAATTTCAAGCAAAAATTACAAGAAATGTGAATTATTCCGAGGTGGTACCCACAGTTCTCTAAATAATTTCTTTTCAACCCACGCGCATGCGTCAACTATTCAAACAAAAAGAAATACGCATTATAATATATTTATAACGTGAATGGTGAAAATGTTTCGTGACGTTTTATTTTTTATTCATCAATTATTATTATTAAATATTTATTATTGTATTGTATTGTATTTGTTACACCGATCTCCGAAGAGTTACGGGCGCCTCACTTATCCGTTGTTTCCGAGTTCTCTTCCACGATACCGGAGCTAGTCTAAGCGATAGCTGACTGTAAACAACGCCGGGCGCACAGGTACAGTCGTAGGTCGTACGTCCTCTATCTGGAGCTTCGTCGTTGCCCAGCCGCTTATCGTCAGCCACGCTATTCGGCATCGGGAATCGAACCCGAAAACTCGCTTAATGATCATATTGACATGTTCAATATGCATCATGGACCTCCAATTTTTTTCAACGGTGGATTCCGAACCACCGGGAGAACACAGAAAAAAACACATAGAAAAAATTTTCCATTGGTGTCGACGCCGGGATTCGAACCCGGGACCCTTGGGTCGGGAACCGGGCACGAAACCAACCGGGTCACTGCGTCTCTATTAAATATTTATTATTTATCATTTATATTTCTTATGATTTCAAATTTCATGACGTTTTTAATACGAACGTCTATAACTCGTAAATTTTCGGATGCTTTTTTAATATTTTTGTTTTTGTTTTTTTTTCGAACAATGGTTGCATATTCGTCGCTCAATTTCCGCAAAGTTTCGTTTCCGACTAGATTTGTGGTTTTTTTTCTGTCTTTTCTTTTTTTGAGAATCGATATTGCGGTGGTGATCCGAGGATGCTTTCAGAGGGGATGACAACGGGACCTTATCGCGGGATCTTTAATTCCGATCGCAGGGGAGGAAGGGGTCAGAGTGAGCGAGGAAGAAGGAGACAGAGAGATGCGTCTCTCGATACCACTTCGTTCAAGAGGGTTGGCGAGAGGTGTATACGGGCGACGCTGTCATTTGTCGGCTGCATACAAATTCCAGGACGCGTGTGTGCGCATGGGTCAGGACGGGGGGTTGAGGGGGTTGTTTCTGCGTGCTGGTGAAGCACCACGAGGGTTGAAGCAACGGTGACCCAGCGTTACAGCGGAAAAGAAAGAGAGAGAGAGAGAAGAGAATAGAGTGAGTGAAAGAGAGATCGCTCCTGTGGTTCTGGGTCCTGGAAATTGCCTTCGCTGATTTCATTTCGTAGCTAGATTATTTTAAGGGGATGGCCCGGGCAGCCCGTGCAGATTCGTGATACTCGCTCTCTTTTTCCCCGCATGATTAATGTGATTTTTGAGGGGTTGCACCGCAGACTCGGTTTTGACTACAACGACGGCCCTAACCGATTCTCGTGCTCCTCGGCACGACTAAACCCAACCCCCCTCCCCCCACCCCCTCCAGCCAGGGAATCCAATTAAATTTTTGCCTCGCATCGACCCACCGAGACCGGTACACACACACACACACACATACGCACGCAGACTCTCGTCGGTTTTGAGCGGATATCAAACGATTCATATTTAAATTCGATAATTTTCAACCGCTTAAATTCCTGGGGATCGAACATTTTTCGCTGATTGGGCCTGCCAGCATTGAATTTTTTTTTTTTTTTGCAATTTTGATTAGTCCGGTGGAAAAGGGAGGGGTAGGTGATTTTTCATTATTTTTCAGTCGCGAAGTCGAACAACGGATTTTTCATCGGCAGGAAAAAAATTAATATCTATGGTGGATAGAAATTTAAATAAATAGAGGTTTATTGATATTTAATTTGGAAATAATTTTATCGTTGAAAATTGCGGTGTTTTTTTTTTTCGTTTCATCGTTAGAGTTGTGGCTTACAATTAATTTAACCCTAGTTTTTCGTCGAATACGAATGAAGCTCAATAACGATGACGGAATAACGACGTCATGATAATTTTATTCATTTATTATTATTATTTGATTTTTTTCAACACTTTTGATTCTCCGTTCGCTTCGATCGAATTTAACAATTTTTTGTCAACGAATATCATTTTATTTATTCATTATTAAATTTTCCAATTTTATTTAGTCAAATTTTCAAACCCTTTTCAATCTCAATTCGTTCAGATGTAAATTTATCAATTCTCCATCCAACGTTCAAAGTTTTATTCGATCAGCCCATTGGTTTACGCGATTGGTTAATCCAGCGAGAGCACGACACGTGCAGCGTTGCAGGAAGGACAACGACTTCCCGTCTGCGGACGTATCGCGAAGGGTTTGGTCTGGTCGGGTCTATAAATTTCGAAACAGGTCGCAATATGGAATGGAGCAAAAGGGCCAAAAAGGGAACATCGGTTGGGGGGGGACAACCCGGCGAGAGTTTTAAGGAGTTTCAACGTTCCCATTATAAAGTCTTCAACGAATATAATAACATCGGTGAGGTCCGTGGGCTGGAAGACATTAGGGAAATCGGGGAAAAGCGAGTATCGCGGGGGTCGCTTTCCCCACGATCTCGTCCCTCGCACGAACCACGTCGAAGCCCCGTTTTCCGCCCCCTTATTTTTCGGTCGTGCAACGATATCGGCCAACTTCGACGGAGGATAAGGGGCCAAGGGAGGGGGGGGGGGGCAACGGCTGTACTTCTGCGATTTCGATACGGCCATATTCCCAGGCGCGACGTTATTGGATCTGCGGAAAACACACGAGTGCTCATGAACGAGAAAAAGCGATATGAACGATTCGGAAATCGAGTAGATCCAGTTCGGTAGTCTTCTCTCTCTCTCTCTCTCTCTCTTACACCCAAACACACGCACACACGTTCGAGTCCAGAGTCCCTCCCCTCTGGCAAACGACCGAATGAAAGGCAATTTTGGGAAACCGTGGGATCGGAAAATATTTTTGTGAATAATAAAAAAATATATACATGGTACGTGTTATTAATAAGAATGTATATTTTTGCATATTTTTTTGTTTGTTTGTTTGTTTTTTTTTCGTTTTTTTTTTTTTCGTATTCTCAGTAGTAATGGAGAAACCTATCGATCGCCGATATAATAGGTATTAATAGTGCACTAATAAATGGTTTTTTATGTACAATGATGAATCAACAAAGAGTGCGATTGCGGCTGTGACGCCATAATTGAACAAAAATGGACAACAATAATATCAACTTTTTCACTCTCTCTCTCTTTCTCTCTCACACTCTCTCTCTCTCTCTCTCTCTCTCTATCTTCCTCTTTCTCACACACGCTCATTCGCAGCTAATACCTCCTTTCCATGTGTTTTTTTTTTCGATTTTTGTATTTTCTTTTATTCTCGCTCTATACACAACATTTCTTTGTACTCGATCATACTGGGAGAAGTGTTATTACGTGGTTTCTGGTTCGTTAGTCAATCGCGTGCGATGCATGTACTTCGGGGATACGATTTACCGCATGCACGTATTCGCGACGTACTTTTTTTTTTTTTTTGTATTTTTGTTTGAGTTGTGTGAATAATATTTCTCGGCTTGTTTGCAATTATTTTCTTCTTTTTAATCCAATTATGTATGTATTTTGTTTTTTCTTTTTGGTATGGCAACGTAAAGCTACGAGTGAATGCTTGATCGCGTCGGACGAACGCGACGGCGTTCGTAACGTCATTTATGAGTGATCTTAATTAGAAAGAAATAAAAATATGAATATTCACGTCGGATCGCAATCCGACGAAATTTTGTTATCTTACAATTATATTTCTTTGGTATCAGCTGTATGGAACCGACTATGCGTTCTAAGCTCACTCGTCAGACACACACACACACACGCGCACACGCACGCACATTTTTTTTTCCACACACCCAGTCGTTCGTTATATGTATACGCGCTCGTACATTCGTCCTGCGACGTCTTGCCTTAAAATCTATAATATTTACAACTTTTTAATTATTATTCGTGTTTTTTTTTTTGCTGCTTCTTTTTCTCGTTTGTTTTCTTCTTCGTTCATTTTCACGTCGATTCGAACGCAACTCGTCGCAACTTCTACAATTATCTTACATTAGCCATTTGATGGTTACAATTAATCGTGAAATTTATACAACGTATTTCCTATACATATATAAACTGTCACTTTGTCCGATTTCACACGTAATCACAGTGATTTTTTTTTTTTGTTTTCTTCAATTTTTTTTTTTTCGGTGTTTTGTCAATTTCCAATAATTGCAAGACGGCCAACGAGTAAGCACTCGTGTGTGAGTGTCGCGGCTGGTAATCATTCTTCAGGTTGACGATTTTTTTCGGTTTTTTTTTTTTGTTTGTTTATTTCTTCACTGTCTCTGTCCACCTATGTATTTTTTCGTTTTGTTTCGAATATCCAGAGGGGGGAAAAGTCACTTTGGTATCGTTCAGTATCCGTCGAGACACCGGAGTTTCTTCATAGGTGGGGGGGCCTCGTCTCAGCTGGTCGGCGCGGGCATCGACATGGGCGAAGGCTTGACCGGTCCGATTCCGGGCCCCGCGAGACCGTTGTTGTTCATATCACCGGGGCCTCCTCGGGGTCCTCCACCCATACTCCCGTTCACCGTCGGCGCACCTCCCGACAATTGACCCTGCAAGCAAAAAGTGAATTCGAAATTTGAAGAAAATAAATTCCTTGATCCAAACATTTTTAAGAATTTAATATTATACATTAAAAAATCAAAAAGAAACACATTTTTTTGCAAAAGCGGGTCTTGGTTCGACCCAAGCTAAAATCGTAACCGTGAATTATTAAAAAAAAATTATGTTGCAATACGTTTATTTTCTCTCGAAAGATTTTTGTCTCGAGATTGAATTTGGTTCATCGAATTTCGTGGAAAATTGTTTTATCGCAAAATCATGAAATTTTTTAAAAACTATTTTTTGTTCACGAGTTTGGTTATTTTATTAATAAAGTTTATCAATGAATATAATTATTTTATACTTTTATAAAATTTGGAGGTTCAAGCGTAATGCTGAATTTTTTTTCAGATTCTTCGAACCATGATTACTATATTTGGGCTTAATATCCATTTCCAGAACAATACTGCCAACGAATATCATAATCCAAGTAAATGAAAAGAAATAAAAATGTGATACTCAGATTCAACATACTTTCGTCGAATGGAATAAATATTTCAATAAAATATTTATTCTCATTCAAGCATCGAAAAAAAAAAATACAAAACGTATTATCTGTAAATATTGTTTTCTTTTTGTTTCGAATTTTTTTGATTTGATAAGAAGCTTGTAATAAATCGATTGCACAATGAATAAAATGTTTCTTACGTTCGACACGTGATTGTGCTGTGACATTTGTTGTCCGAGCGTCTGCGATTGCAGTTGCGCCTGATGCTGCTGCAGTTGATTGTGACCGGGATGCTGCTGCTGCTGTTGAATATTCTGTCCTCCTCCGGCTGATCCGGGGGGCAAGGGGGCCGGCGGTAGTTGCCTTTTTATATGGGCCAGAGTCGAGGGCGGATGTAGTGCCATGTTCGCGAAAACGAGCCTCTCCTCGTAATCGTACTCGCACAAAATTTTGTTGTCGCACAGATAGAAACGATCGCCCACGCAAAACCTGCGAATCACAAGAATTGAAACGATCTTAAAATCATAGATTCTAAACGGCATTCGATTTTTCATAATTTTCGTTACATTATCTACAATTTAGCGTTTCATGGTTGCCATAAGTTGATTATCATTTCTTTTATCAACTCACTTTCACCAAATTTATCTCTTATGCATATAAAATTATTAAAAAAGTGTATAATTTATTATTATTATTATTATCATTATTATTATTATTTTATTATTTTATTCTCAAGTGAATTGTTATGTTTTTTTTTTCTATTTTCTTTCTCGTCAAATATCCGTGAAAAATACGGTTCCATCGCTATTTTTCCAATAATAGGAATTTTTTAAAAATGAGTTAAATCAACATAAGCCATTCTTCGAACCCTGATTTACCATGTCGCGATAAACAATAATAATAAAACTACATTCAATTCCATAATTTCGCATTTTTGCAATCTTTCACAACGAGCCCATAAGTTTCTGATGCAGCACACACGCTTTCGGACAGAGCACGACGGATTCGCGCAGAATCGCGGAGATAATGGACCCGGCGCGGAAAACAGAGACCGAGTGAGAGAGTAAAAAGAGGGCAGAAGGAAGCGCGCCCCGTTGGCGCGAGAGATAATGATAACGACGCGGCAATTCGAGTGGATGCGGAATTTCGTGGTGCGACTACATTATTTTTATTTTCGTCCTCAGTTGGTGGACGCTGGTAATTAGCTCCAGCCGGGGAATATACAGATATACACAGATACACATATTATACACAATATATATATATAAATATGTATATATTTTATAACTATAACTGTATCGTATACATTATTATATATTGTATATAGCGTATTATTTAACATATACAATACGAACCACACGAACAATCATAATTATATTATGTATATAAATATATTATATATATATGTATGTTATATGTGTGTGTGTGTGTGTATATAATATTTCCAGGTCTTTCACGTGGGTGAGATAGAAGCGAGTTCGCATATCACACCAAACAAAACTCGTTGTTGAGTATACCAACGAGAACAATTAGCGAGATCACCGCCAGATAGACGCGAAACCGAGCGCGAAGAGACGGCGAGGGGGCGAGGGGGTCAAGGGGGATGGCCGGAGAGAACGAGGGCGCGTTCTGTGTATGCTCACTGCCGCTGGGACGCTTTTGCCGCGCTTTGGCCGGAGCGAAGCATCATCGTGTCGGGGAAATAATTATTATCGGGTCTTTCTCCGTCCACAGGCGGCACCACCGTATCACAGAACTGTGCTCTTCATACATGTATATGCAGCAACATGTATATATATATATAACATACATTAGGGTGGTCGTTAAAAATTAAATCTTCAGCGTCCGCCCGCAGAAAATTTCTTTTTTGTGAAAGGAAACTTGAACATTTTTATTTTAAAAAAATGATAAAAACAGGAGCAGAATCATGATCAATGTTAATTTTTCTTTAGATAAAATTAGAGTTTTTGGGAAATATCTCATGAAACATGCAAATTTCGAGAAAAAAAACTATGAGGATGATTGTATAGGGAATTTTCTATGAAAAAAAGTTCCTGTCACTTTTTTTTTTGGAAATGTGTGTTCGTTGAGATATTTCGGTACGACGTTCGTGAAACGACCGAGAAAGACAGCACGTCTCCTCATTCTGATTTTTAACATTTCAATGATTGAGATTTTTTTTTCGTTTTTATATATTTCGCATAAAATAATATTTTTAAGATTCGTTATTCTCAAAATGCTCAAACCAGATAAATTCTGAGAATATTTTTTTCGAAATATCTTTGCTAATATAAATTTTTTGGAAAAAAAATTGTAAAAACCTTTCTTACAGAGAATTCAAATTCTCTAAATAAGAATTGTCATAATTTTTTATCCAAATCTCTATATTTCATGAGATATTCCCCCCCCCCCCCTCCCCCAAAAAAAAAACTACAATTATATCTAAAAAAAATTAACTTTCATAATGACTCGATTCCTGTTATAATCATTATTTTTTCACAAAAATAAATATAATCCTCATTGTCTTTCGCCAAAAAGAAACTTTCAACGGCTAAAGATTTAATTTTTAACGACCACCCTAATGAAGGTGTGTATTTAAATTTATATAAGCGTACGTGCAGTTGTTGAGTTGACGCTGTGAGCGAGAGCGAGAAAGCTTTTTGATCCGTAAACTCGTGGGACGGGAACGAAACCGTATCCGAGTGTGACCAATGCGTATTATGAGGCACGGTGAGTCTGCCACGAGGTAGATATTCATAATCGCTCGTGGCAAATAGAATTATCGCATTGCCCGTGGAGCTCATTCCGGGTTTTCACGATTGTCTCGGCCGGCGTATTACGGACCGATTCTCTCGCAAATGCGTTTTTGAGCTTGCGGGCCTGGATGCGTGGGGGAAGAGGGGAGGGGGGAGGGCCGCACTAGCCGTCCTTCTATCTGCTTTCGTCGAGTGCCGCCCTTCCGCGTGGCGATCAAACCCACCGGCAGTAACGACCCTTTTTGCGGCCCTAATAAACCCGCTCGCACCCGAAGCGTTACGGACAAAATGTTGTCGATTATCCTTTTCGCAGGCGCGCGTTAGGATCCCGGTAATGGTCGTGCTGCTGCTGCCAGGATACGATATCGCAGAGCCTTTCGTTCGTAACGTTGACCATCCGCGGATTTGTACGTGTGACAGTCTCATTTGTTTCACGAAACGGTGGAAAGGGCGGAGGGAGGGGTTGGGCGAGGGTGCATTATTTCGATTTTCGCTTTGTCCATGAATATGTGATGAATAATTGTGAATTGCGTTTATGACTCGTTGGAAATTAACCCGGCTGTTGGTTAATTCAGTGAGATAATAATGTTGAAGTGAGAGAAGAAAATTGATTTGTTTATTGAATTTATTTTCGAACGTGATTTAAAGTTTCGACAATCATGAACAAACGTCGGGGACTTAGCCTTAGCCTTGTCATTTCAACGTAAAGGGAAACAATCTTGAAATACCTGATGCAAAGAGAAATGTTAATTGGATTAGTCTCAAAAGTGGAAAAACGATGAATGTGTGATTAATAATTGTGATAAAGTAAGAAAAATCAATTGATTTTTTTATTCAATTATTTTTCAAACGTGATTATGAGTTTTGACGACGATGACTAAATGTCTGGCTCTTACCCTCGATTTTGATTTTGAAAGAAAAACTACAACAATCTTGAAATAATGCAATGTATTATCGTAATAAAATAATAATTGCATGACAAGACAGAAAAATGTTAATTAGAGTAGTGTCGAACGTGGAAAAATGATGAATGTGTGATGAATAATTGTGGATTCCGTTTATGACGCGGTGGAAATTGGCCCGGGGTTGGGGGTATCGCTATATCGATGGGTCTGGAATTTTTTAATAATGTCCAGTGGATGAAATTGGAATATTTCTTTATTTTGCTTCCATTTTTTTCGATGAAATAAAAAGTTGGGCTGAGTTTTATATGAATTTGATATTATTGTTGGGTTCAAATTAATATTTCGATGGAATTTTTCATTTTATTTTTTCATTCATTCATTGAATCGAAAATTTGAGTAGCAATGGCAGCGAGAAATTCGGGATTGAGTTTGAATTATAATTTGTTGGGTTAAAACAAATGTATTCGAGAAATTTTCAAAAAAACACAAAATTGCTTGTATAAAGTAAAAATTCAAATAACAGTGATGTAACATTTTTTCGATTCGGTTCAAATGAATCTTTTACTTTGAAGACAAACAAATATGTCGATAATAAATTTTTCTTTCGATAAATCATCAAATATTTCAAAAGCAGCGATGAGAAAAATAGTTGGACCAATATCGAATAAAAATTCGTTTGGGTAGAAATAAATATTTCTATAAAAGTATAATCGTTTTTTTTTAAATTATTGTTATCAATTATAAACACACGATCGAATCTTGGACGAACAACAAAAAAAAATCTCTTCGTCGAGATGGAATCCTCTTCGTTATTAACACGTTGAAAATAGCTGCGATGGAAGAAGCACAGAGCTTCGAAAAAGTCGCGTAGTAGACCGAACGAAACAAGGATTCCAAGCTTACGACGTGTGGCTCTTTTGAAGTATTAAAGTCGTCAGGGACGAGGACCGGGCTTGGATAAGTGTCGCTGGGGCGAAACAAACACACACACACACACACACAAACATATTTATAGGATAGATGTGTCGGACAGAAAAGTAGAAGTTACCCGGTCGAGCACTTTCCTCAACAGGCCACTCGGTCTGCATGGAAAATTTCAATCTGGTCGCGCTCAGATAACTCGGTTGAATCTTTAACGATGTCCTCCGGACCGTCGAAACGACGTTTTTTTTGTCGGATCTACCGGTAGATGCGACGAAAGTGTGTACGTAAAGAACAGATGGAAACTCGACACGTCGCGCAACGACGACGTCGCAAAACCATCTGAATAAATAATTGAAATCGGACAGTGCCAATGTGTGACCCCATTAGGGTCGCTTTACTGCTGCCACCGGATTGTCGGGAAACGAATATCACCCCCCCACCCCCTTCCTTCTCCTCACCCGACGACCACTCCACGGTCTCTCAGTTTCTCGACAACATTAATACGATCTGGCAGTGGCTTTTACTCCGCCATTCTTATTTATCTTTCACGATTCTAGCTACGTATACGATATATATAGATATATATATCTATATGTCATGTGTGGAAGAGCTTGGACGGTGAAAGTTTCGCATTTAGCGACAGCGAGGCTGACAGACGTCTTCGGGATGAAATTTTCAAATCGTGAAAAATCGATGTCGAATTTGATCGCCCGAAAAAAATTTCTGGGAGTAATTTTGTTAATAATAATGGTTGAATGTCGGATTTACTGTTCTGCTTTTTCAGTTATATTTGTGAGAATCGTGATGACCTCGAGACGACGAAATATAATTTTTTGAGATGAAAATATTGAAGTTAAATTAAAAATAAAAAAAAGCCCATCGGTAAATTAATTTCGATCGTGATATAAAAAGTTTCGACAACGATGACCAAGGTCCTTTTATTACTTGATATTTTCATCGCAAAATAAACCGCAATCCCGTCCCAAAATAAATGCAATACAATAACGCAAGAAAATAACAATAACCCAACAAGACAAAAAAATATTAACGAGATTAAGTTTCGAAGCAATGAGAAAAAGTTCACGCAACGATAATTCGAAATCACCCTTCTACCCTCAATGTTCGTTCCAACACCAACAAAAACCGCAAACCTTCCGCAAAACAACACCTATATATATATATAATAACGCAAGAAAATAATAATTGAACGAAAAAGACAAAGAAATATTAATTAAATTAGTTTCGAACGTGAATAAAAATGTAAAAAAAGTTGAGACCAACGAAAAAATCGGTATTCGCGATAATTGAAAGAAAAATTCAAACGACTCTGGGCGAAGGAAGAGAAGGGAGGGGGGGTGGAGGGTAGGACGCGGAGGACTCTGGCAGTTAGTGGAAAGTCGCGAGAAGAGTCCGCGGATCGTAGGGTTACTCTTTAATTGGACGCCCGTTAAATTAGACCGGACGTCTTTTTAGGAGAGTCCCCGCAGAGAGAGAGAGCTAATTGGATCGGTAAATCATCCGGTAACCAGCGGCAGCCAGCAGGGGAGAAGTGGGGGGGGGGGGGGTTATATACAGTAGAAACCCGGTTGAGGGGCTGAAGGGGCAGGAGCGAGAGGGTCTGGATGAGACGCTCGAGCAGTTCGAGAGGAGAGCAAGTGCGAGCGGGCAACGAGGCAGGGACCAAACCGTGTGAGCGAGAGAGAGAGAGAGAGAGAGAGAGAGAGAGAGAGAGAGAGAGAGAGATAGAGATAGAGAGATATATAATGGCGCGACAACCCTTTATTCCGTGTTATTACAGTCTAAAGTTACCCCCGTGTAATTGTTGCTGTTTAATTGCAAGTTCCAAGTCGCCTGCTCGCGTTACGCGCCATCCGGGGTCTACCGGCAACGAAACCCACACGAACACACTTCTTCTCTCTCTCTCTCTCCCCCTCTCTCTCTCTCTCGTGTCCGCCCTTCATCGTCGTAATTGCACCCCCGAGCAGACTACAACCTCAATCCTTATACGGTCAAAACAATATGCGAGACTGCAGAGCCCGTGGTGCGAGGGTGAAAGAGGGTGGAAACCCCGCGCAGGGCGAGTTAGTAGCTCGCCGATGCTAATTCCGCCACTCGAAGCACGAAATCATTATGAAACAATGCACTCTGTTTCGTGTACAGTATAAAGCACACACACACACACACACACACACACACATATGCATATATATGTGTAAATATATCTATGTGTGTTTACAGCAGAAACTGTGAATGGGACACTCGTATATGTAAACGGTAGGCAATGAAACGACGTACTTTGATCGCGGTAGCCCTTTCGAGATGCATCGGATTATTCGTGTACATACAAAAATTTATAAATAAATATATACATACATATATAGACACACATATAGATATATGCTATCTATATTTATATAGATATTTCCGCAGAGGTTCGCAGGTGTGTAGAAATTACTACAACGTACAGTATGTGAGTTAGTGAGAAGTTGGGGGTTGGAAGGGTCGCGTTCGTCCCGTCCCTTTGTACTGGCAGCAGCAGCAGCAGGAGCAGTGGGATCCCGAACGAGATTTCAACCCCTCTAGTAATATACATAACAATTTTATACGTGACACGTATCGCTCCCATAAGCATCGGGGATTTCATCCCCTCTTTCGCATACACGCACCTCGTGTGCCCTTCAACCCTCCCCTCGCCACCCTCACCCCCCCCCCCCGAAGAATCGATACTGCGCGAAGCACCTACATCGAAATATCGAAGCACCGACACGTTGAGACACCAATAGATACAATGTTCCCCCCCCCCTCCCTCAACCCTTTCGTCCCAACTCACGAACCCTTCTCTCGTGGTACTCGGCGTCACTGGTATCCCACAACAATGTTGTTTCTTACACAACATTGACGAGCGTTACGACGTGCTGGGATGTCTCTTCGTGTGCCAATAACTGTATGTGTACATACTTGTACATACATTTATGTGTTTGTATGTGTGTGTGTCGTCACGAAACCCAGTCAAGAAACGGCTCCGAGGGTTGAGGATGAGCGTATCTCTCATCCGAACGTTACGATCCTTTCGATCTGTACTTCGACGACGAAGATATAAAAATAATAAATAAAGAATAAATAAATAAACGGATATGACGAAAATAACGATTTATCTATCGATCTCGGGTGAATGAGATGATCGGCCGGGCGTCGTGGGACGAAGACAATTGTTGCTTCACCGTGAAAACGGTGAGCGAGAGTGCTTCGTGCGGCCGTACTTGTCGAAGAGGCTTCGTGCGGCCGTACTTGTGTGAGGACTGAAGAAGACGATGGAGAAGAGGGAGGCGCGGTTGAGATGTCGGATTGTTCGGTGGTATCAAGCTGGCAGAGAGAACGAGTGTTCCGGTGAGGACGTTGAAAATGATCTATCCGGTGAGGGGGAGGGGGAGGGGGGGGATGAGGAGCGAAATGGCTATGGACAACTATAACGTCATATAACCGAGCCACCACCAACAGCAGCCGGGAAAAGAGGGACATTGTCGAAGACGGACAATGCCCAGACGATAAAAAACGTTAAAATTGATGCTCTTTTGTTCGTATTGTTTGATACGGTTGTACAACGTTTGTCACACGCCTCGACGACCCATTACTATTGGCTCGATGAGTGTACATGAACGGGAGTTTCGCGAAAGCTCGCTCGTGAAACGGTTTTACCTATATATATGTGTATATAATATATATATATATATGTATCTATATATCTATATATACATTTTTTATTCTCTCTTATTCTACGAACAACACCGACGATGTCTGGTGATTGTCTGGTTGCGGTCACAACTTCGTAACAAATGTTTTTTTATTTGTTTTATTTATTTTTTTTTTTTTTGTTATAGTCGTCAAAACGACATCCCCTACTTTTCTCTGTTTGTTATACCCCGTTCGGAGAAGAGAGTGTAGACGGCGAGGTATTGCGCAATGGTCTCGAATGTTGTCAGTCGCAGTTACGATGACTGCAATTTTTTAATTGTCCTGATGTTTTGCTTGACAATTGTTTTTTTTTCTAAAAATAGATTAGAAAAAAAATCATTGGGATATTTATTGAGAATCGAGAGAGTTTCATATAATTCAGGCAGGGTTGTTTCATCCTTCCGATGATAACAAACCGAAATAGAAATAGATTATGTAATTAAATCAAAAATTCATTGCAATTATTTGGCATTCGAACTGATTTGATGTATGTGTCATAAAATTACAAATTCATTCGAATAACATGTCATTCGATTGTCATGAAATAGCAAATGAATTTTCATATAATTTTCAATTGTTTTCCATTCTACGACAAATAATAAAAAATAATTCATCAACAAATAAACAGACACGCGTTTAATAACGAATAACGACGAATATATAAAAAAATGTCAAGAACCCATTTTTCCCCGAATCCATTTTCATGATTATACGTCTTGTAGAAAGGAAAAAAAAGAAAAACTCAGCTGCATTTTTATGTGTTATTTCCGAAGGGTCTGGTCTGCATCGAGAAGTCACGATCAAGTCGGGGTTGGAATCTGCTCGACGTTAAATTCCGAGCCAATTCGATAAAAAAAAAAATGTCAGCAGTATCGAGATAATTATATAACGCCTGTCTCCCTGAGAGGTACGGGGAAGAGGGGTGGGGGAAGGGAGGTGGGGAGGGTGACGGTGTGCAGCGGGACACCCGGACGAGAAGTCCCGTCGCGGGTACGAGGAAGATTGGAGACGAGTGCGAGGGTGACGAAGGGACAGTGAAAGCAGACGGGAAGCAGAGGGTGATTTCCCAACTGGCCTGTAAACCAACCCCCGCGAGTGGACTGTGTCTCGTGCCGGGGTGCGGAGGGCTTTCTCTCTCTCTCTATTCATCGTTGACTCTTCTTTCTGTACCGCACTGCCGTATATACCCAACAGCACCTTACCTCTCATCTAAACGACTCCTATCCCACCTCATACACATATAGATATATACATACGACATGTATATCTCAGATATCACACTCTTTCAACCCTCTTTCCGTCGTGCTACACAAATACCCTCTCAGTTCCTCAGTGTTACCGTCGTCACGGGGCATTTGCCGAGCAACTCTTTTGGCGGATTTTTTTCCGACTTTGCGTTATTCACACGAATTGTATAATTTATATATACCATATAAACTCATATTATACACGTATATACCGGGGTGTGTCGAAAAAGTCAAACTTTTTCAATCGTTATTGGCCTCTCTTACATTTGAAGTATATATATAATGTCAGATAACATCTGACAATTATCAACCCCAATAGAACTGTCTCAAGACGTTCGAAAATCATTGGTTCAATTTTCTTTTTGATTAGGACGTGAAAGTAAAAAAAATTCTTGATCACTTGAAATTTATTTTTCAGGTGGATATAACGTTGAGGAATTGATTGGGAATGCAACGCATGATATCATGTTGACTTAAAATGGAAATCGTGTGTTTCTGCAATGGGCAAAAAGTTGATAATGTTGTTTATACAATACATTTTTTATTATGAAAAAAATATACATCATCGATTTGACTTTAATCCAGCGAACACATGATTCCCTATTACAAGCGTAATATCATAGGTCTAACTCACTTCCAAACCCTGAAATTTGAGTATCTGAAAAATCGATTTCAAATGATCAATTTTGATTTTGGAATAACCTCGAGT
Organism: Diplazon laetatorius; assembly: GCA_963662125.1. Lineage (NCBI taxonomy): Eukaryota > Metazoa > Arthropoda > Insecta > Hymenoptera > Ichneumonidae > Diplazon > Diplazon laetatorius. The sequence continues at coordinate 11,413,165 of OY759152.1, forward strand.
TTTACGAAAAGTTCGATGGTTGAGACTTCAAAAATTGGGGAAGCATCGACGACATTATTGAAAAAATCAAAATTTCGCTGAACCTTTCGTTCGCTAACTGCGTTTGAAAATTTTTCCATGAAAAATTGATATAAGTAACTACCTCATTTAATACTGCGTAGTGTATTCAAAATAAAATTATGTTAACACGGTTAAAAAAAAATAATGAAAATCCCTTAATTTTTTCGCAGACAACTAGATATATAACCCCTTAATGGAGTCCGAGTAGGCTTTATCCCCAAATGTTTCGTGATAGTATGTACTTCAAATGTGAGACGCAGTAACAATTGAAGAACTTTTCCTGCTTTCGACACACCCCAATATATATATTGTGACACAGACCTATACTATTCCTACTTTCTCCCACATTCTTTCCACATTCCATAGATGCATTCCGACACTAGTTTTCCCATCAGCCCACCCGTTGGTGGCCACCTTCACCTGTACCCAAATTTATGGTCATCCGGTCCACCACTCTGTGGTTGACCTCCTTCCCGACTTTCCCACCAATTCCCGACGATCCCTTTCTCTCAAGATTCCCTTCAAGAATGCCTTCGCATTCCACGGTCATTATGACTTTCCCTTAATCAATTCAGGTCATCTCTTCAAGCATACCCGCCTTTTCCCACAGCCTCCTGATTCAACCCCCACCACTCACACCCTTCTGTAGTTATAAGACTCGATGTAACCTAGGCTAGTCAGTTAGTAATAATCCTGTAACCAGGGCGAAACCTCTGCTCGAGGTCTCGCCGATACAATAAACGTGCCTTAGTTATCCTATCTCGTGTCAACCGCGTCTTTCTTGCCTACTACCGCGTCCTGGAGCCGAATTGGCCATCCCTGCGAAACAAACATTCCTAACCGACAATCTACGACATAACAAACTGGTGCTAAGTGTGGGGTAGTGCCAATTCTAAGTGCTGGGGACTTAGGACCGTTAGACAACACGAGAGGATCACGAAGGAGCGTGAACTGGATAACAAAAAAATAAATCGGTGAGTAAAGATTTACTTACTCAATATCGCGACGACCGACAACTATCGCGAGTTACAAAAAAAAACTGACTCCGCAAGCACCAGCGAAATGGCGCCAAAACATTTTGACAAACCTGCTATTCTAAAAAGTGATAAACGAAACAGACAAAAACCGATTCAACATAAACAATTAATTAACAGTGAAAGTGATACAGTGAACTCAAATATCGCATTGCTTACGCCAATGGAAGCAATAGAACTTGTAGACAGATTTAACGGTGATAATATAGGCGTAGAAGAATTTATTAGTTCAATAGAGAATGTGCGCAAGCGATGCCTACGAAAAGACCATCTCCGCCTCTTAATCTTCGCGAAGCGAATAACTGATGACGCGTCGCGTGAACTCGAAGAGTTCGACACGGATACGTACGAAGATCTGTACAAGGCCCTCCGTACAGTGTTCGGACATTCACGATCCACAGATTTGTGGCAGAGTTGGTTGTGGCAAAGACCAAGTGAATCGGTCACCCAATATACGAATCGTTTCCGGGAAAAACAACGTGAAGTGTTCGACGCAATCGCCGATTCCGCAACGAGTGACACGAGATTCAACTCTCTTACCAGCTACGAGCTAGATCAGGCCGTCGATCGTTACGTGTTAGGGCTGCAGGTAAACATCTCTACGGCGGTACGGGCCAAGCGACCGCAAAATATAGGTGCAGCGATCGCCTTCGCCCACCTCGCCCAAGCTGCCGATACAACGGGGGAAGCGACGACTCGAGACCTCCACAGTTTTAGGAAAAATCATCATGTTCCATTAGAAAACAGCTCAACCTCAGCAGTAACGCTGCTGCAGTATAACGAAACGACAGAAACGTTTGATGATGATTTGTCAGACCACAACTGGATTGAACTCGGAACATGGTCCGACGAGAAGATCCCAAAAACACCGAAGGATGCAGTAACACACGACAATGTTGTGAATGCTCCGGTTGTTGGAGTTACGGAAAATTTTGATTCCGTAGTGCCTTACGTCTGTACAGCTAAGGACTATGGAGCCCGAATGTCGACAACGAACGACTCGGAAGAACCAATTATGGTTACGGCACAAACGCTGCGTGGGATCTCGCCACACGGGGAACCCTTCATACCTGAGGAGGAGCGCCAAGACGCACCAAAGGACGCAGTGTTAAGCAACCACATTACGGACGGATCGGTGGCTACACCCGAGTCAACCCTGCATCCGAAATCCATGATACCTTGCGTACACGTAAACAAGGATCATGAAGCCCGAGCGCCAGGTAAAATCGACTCGGAAGAACCTGCTACGGTTAAGGTGGACTTGCTGCGTGGGATTCCGCTACACAAGGAATCCTTTCTACCTGAGGAGGAGCGCCAAGACGCACCAACGGGCGCACCAAGGACCGACCACATACAACACTTAAATTCTACAGAAAGAATTCAATTAGTCGAAGGAAGCGTGCGGTCACAATACGCACCTCCAGAACGAGCAAAAAGGGTGTCGGTTATCATCTTATCTCACCCCGACGCTCTCTCGCTACCTGAGGCACTGCCAAGTATGAAAGCGGTCGATCACCGCTTGAGCATGTTTACAAACGAGATAAGAGAAACAATACAACGAACAGAAAATGATGGAACAAAAGACAAAACAGTACATGAAGAAAATTCAAAGGAAGCAGAAAGAAGACAAGAAAAGGAAGATTCAAAGGACGAAGAAAGAAGACAAGACGACGATCTAAAGGAAGAAGAAAGAAGACAAGAAAAAGAAGATAAAATAGTACAAGAAGAAATAGCAAGAAAAAAAGAAGAAACAGAACAAGATTACGTAATACGAGAACGAGAAAAGGAAGCAATCGAAGGAGAAAGGAGTAATCAAGATTCAGAAGCCAAGGAAGAAATGAGAAGCGAAGCAGAGGAGGAAGAATCAATAGGAGAACAAGAATCGAGAAAAGAAGAACAGTGGAGGAAAGAAGAAAAATCAAGGAGAGAAGAAAAATCAATTAAAGAAGAAAGACGACGAAAAAAAGATAGAAGAAACGGAAGCAACGAAGAAGAGCGAAAAGAAGGAGTTTATCGCATACGTGACATGATGATGATCATCGAGACTCCGATGCGAACGTTCAAGGAAATCGTTCGGAACAACGAGGTTCCGATACTTCAGAGACGAAATTCCGACGAACCCAACAACGAACAGGTCGACGAACGAAGAGAAACATACCTGGGTCACAGGTACCCCGGATTTCAGGCCGCGTGGAAATCACGAGTGCAACGGATGGTTAAGGTTTTCCGTGTTAGACAAAAGAACCAAACTGCGTCGTACTCACACACGTGGTACTCCGTGCCCTACGACCCGGGCATAGAAAAAGAACGCCTCACGTTCATCGAAAGATGTTGTTGAAACATAATGACAAATTGATTCACGTAGACCTTGTATTGAAAACTAATTATTGATTTATGTCTAGGAAAACATGCTGTTCTATTTCATTTCACTGCACATGCCTAACTGAATAGGATCTGAAGAAATCCACAGCTTGACACATCATCACGCACATCTCTTTGGAGCATCACGGTAACAAACGATGGAACTATGACCTTGATGGACTGCATCAACCTCACGAGGAACAAAATGACCAAGATAAGTCCTGCATCCATCATTAACGAACTATCAGCCGTATGTTACATAATACTAAGAGAATATAAATTGTTACAATCCGTTTGTATTTCACTACACGTTAATAAGTGTCGAGAATTTGAATTTATATAATTAGTTTTCTGTACGCAATTCATAACGCTTCAGGATCTATGAGACGAGTCGACTGCATTAGAATATGCTGACCTAAAAGAAAAAAAAATCGCCACACGGAATATTATAATTACGAAATAAAAAAAAAAGAGCTTCATAAGCACAATTGGTCGATAATCAGACGATTAGAACTTAAAGCAGTCTCACCCACTTGTATTGGTGAGATAGCAAATTTACAGATTGACATTGTGAGTTAACACGAAGCTGTCTCGTACGTTGTTTATACTCCAGTTAAGAAGCAACGCTTCTAGAAACTCACAACGACAGATACGATGATCACCATAAAAGTTTGTTGAGTGAAAACAAAATAAATATTCGCCTTCTAGTTTTACTTTGGCCAATAACTCTATTTCGAAGTTCTTATATGAAAGAAAGTTCATTTGCGTTTAAATTCCAACATAGTTTTATCAACGAAAATCCTAACCTTACGAATATAAAACGAACCGTCGCGAATGTACTATTAACCGTAGAACCACAATCAGAAATTGCATGTCGTTTATACCGCTAATAGTACAAAAGTGAAGCTTGAACTAATCACAAGTGATGAACAATGTCAATGATCGTTCAGAGGAAGCCTGCAGACAAATGGGTTACTGTACCCGTAGTTAATCGTGTCCGCTTAACGATTTTACACGACGTTTTACACACTCAAAATAATTCGGTCTCATTTTTACATACGAGACCAATGATACGAGCGTCGATCGCCCGCTCACCTATATTCTAGACGTTGTTGTAGTGAGAAACAATGCATCGCAGACATTCAGACTCTACCTTTTTGTACACCCCAGAGAAAATCACGTATCAACATATTTAATAACATCAAATTCGCCGGACACAACAATCACTCGGAGTACCGCTAACCAGTTGTGTAACTCCAGCATTTGGAATCACTCTTCTCCACATAAATTTAATGTCTAAACCACCTTGACGAACGAAAGCGATAAAAAGAAAAAAAAATTTAGCTACACGATTGACTGATAACTATAAGATTAACTGACATTCCCAACTCACAATGCGAGCTCTAGCTTATCACATTGATGAGATTCATGGAAAATCTCGCTGGAAACAATTAGAAGGCAACAAATTCAAGTGCTTTTTCATTGGTCTAAGACATATTCACTTGGAAAGATCCTTTCAAATAATTTCTACATATTATTAACGACTATAACAATTGTCTTTACAATAATACCAGCGATAATAATAATTATGAAGTACAATAGCCGCAACCGAACACCAGATGCAAGTAAAACAAAAAAAAAATGAAATCAAATGAAATAAAACAAAACAAAATAAAATGAGATCAAAAAAAAAAAAATGAAAAAAATGAAATAAAGTAAAATACAATAAAATAAAAGTAAGACCATACGAAGTAAAATAAAACAAAAGCACACGAAACCATACCCCGCGATCAAACTCTCAAACCTAGTTCTTCTGACCGAAGTTTGATGAAGCTAAAACTGCATGTGCGGCGACGTTCCACATTACTGGCTATCTTCTAGAATTAGTTATGTAATCATGTAGGCGTTATGATAACTAACAATCGATTTGCGTACGTTATTAAAGTTCCAGTAGTTGAAAATAGTGTATTACAAGCCTATAAACTGATTCCAGTGCTCCAACAAAAATCTTCCGCTAATACATTTTATTATCTCAATCCACCCGACACGGTGATCATTACGAATGGTATGAGGAACTTGTTCACCCCGACTAATGAGAACGACCTCGCTCAATGTAAAACTATGCAATCAAAATTTCTTTGCAAGCGACAAAACCCCGATTACACAATAAATAATCCCGATAGTTGCGAAGCCGTTATACTTCAAAGACCCAACGATATTTCCGATTCTCAATGCCAAGTTTTATTCATCAATTTAAAAAAGTCATTATGGATTCAACTAAAGAACGGAAACTCCTGGATTGTAACCTCTCCTGTATCCGAGACGCTCCACCTCGCATGCGACGACCACAAGATCCGTCAAGTAACACTCTACGGTACCAACAAAGTGACAATCTCCGGAGATTGCATCGGGCAAACCGATCATATAGTAGTTAGACCCAGAACCGACAAGAAATTCACGCAAACCACAGACATTATGCTAAATAGAACTCTTAACACTCCCACACTCGATTACCTTCTAGCCAATCACTCAATAAAGTTAGAAGATTTACAATTAACCACACTAATGAGACCAACCCATATTGACTTAACCCAACTCAAATCCCTCGGACAAACCCTAGACGAAATATCAGAGGAAGCCGAGAAGATTGGAAGCCATAGACGCAATAAAACTTCATTTGAAACCGCTCGTGATGGACTCAGGTACTTAGGGTACGCGTGCATTGGAATCGTGATATCTTTGCTAGCTTTTAAGATTGGATTTTGTAACTGCCTCGGCGTTTTAATCAGCAAATGTATGTCTTCTACTTTTTCACCATGTATAAATGTTTACAACAATTGTTTCCATAATAACACCAGCGATCACAACAGTTATGATGTGCGATACCCGCAAGACGAATTGATAGGCCTAGCTAACCTACACCGAAATCAAACCAATTCTTCAATTAGACATAAGACTAGACGTAATCTTAATTATAACAAGGCCTAAGAAAATCCATTATTTTGTTACATGGATTTTCTTGAATAAGGGGGGAGGTGTGACACAGACCTATACTATTCCTACTTTCTCCCACATTCTTTCCACATTCCATAGATGCATTCCGACACTAGTTTTCCCATCAGCCCACCCGTTGGTGGCCACCTTCACCTGTACCCAAATTTATGGTCATCCGGTCCACCACTCTGTGGTTGACCTCCTTCCCGACTTTCCCACCAATTCCCGACGATCCCTTTCTCTCAAGATTCCCTTCAAGAATGCCTTCGCATTCCACGGTCATTATGACTTTCCCTTAATCAATTCAGGTCATCTCTTCAAGCATACCCGCCTTTTCCCACAGCCTCCTGATTCAACCCCCACCACTCACACCCTTCTGTAGTTATAAGACTCGATGTAACCTAGGCTAGTCAGTTAGTAATAATCCTGTAACCAGGGCGAAACCTCTGCTCGAGGTCTCGCCGATACAATAAACGTGCCTTAGTTATCCTATCTCGTGTCAACCGCGTCTTTCTTGCCTACTACCGCGTCCTGGAGCCGAATTGGCCATCCCTGCGAAACAAACATTCCTAACCGACAATCTACGACATAACAATATCTATATGAGTGTATGTATAAAGTATGTTATTTTTCTACGTTCCTCGTGCGGAATTCCCCGGGGTGCTGTCCAATGGTGATGCAGAGAGTCGAATAACGGGTCTTCGGTGAAAGCACCGATATAATTGCCAGTATGAATTAGCCCGTGGCTTGCGACACCTTAAGTGGACCTATGTGACCACTTATAACGTACGAAAGAGCCTCGAAATTGCCTTCGCGAAATGACCGGAAACCCCGAAGAATTTTTCTCGCGTGACTCCTCCGCTCGCACTTTTCTCGAACTTCGGAATCGTCTGCGTATACGGTTTGATGGATTTTTATTGCCCAAGAGTTAGTTTTAGGGTTTCGGTCGTGTGTGTTTATTATACTCGTATGTGTTTATCATGGTTTTTTCATGCTGCTTACGAATGGAAGACAGGAAGAGAGAGAGAGAGAGGGAGGAGCATTGCGGGCTTACCGATGATTGCACTGCTGACACGCGAAGCATTCCAAGTGATAGACGTTGGCACGGGCCCTCATGACCATCTCGAAAGCCGGTATTACTTTGCTGCAAGCCGCGCAGTAACCCGTGCTTCCGAACAGCCTCAAATAGTCCCGTTTGCAAAGTATCAGATTTGCTTTGGTGTACAACGTCGAACCCACTTCGCCCAATCGACAGTCGCAGCAACTGCACTTCAGACAATCCTCGTGCCAGAAGAGGTCCAGAGCTTTTAGAAGGTACCTGTCGAAAGAATTAGAGAAAACGAAATTATTAATAAAACATCGTCATTGTTCTTGAAACCTTCACGATCATGACCACATTTCCATCAATAAAAATAGTTTGACCCAAGTAATTCGTTGTAATAAAGAAAAAACATTATCATACGTTGCACCAAGTCGAAGATATTTTTATCTTCTTCTTTTCTTGATCATTGTTTTTGGGGGAAATTTCGTATTTTTTCTCCGAAATTGTGGAAAATTGTTGAAATCAAAATTGACAGATATTTCCGTATGATTTTTAATTTAGAAGTTAATTGTAAATGTGAGATGATTAACGAATTTTTTAATTTTTCTTGTGTTCATTGTTTTTGGAAAATTTGGGGTCTTTGAGGAATCGTGGGAAGGGGTGGAAATAAAAATTAAAGGACGTTTAGTGAATTGAATTATCATCGTCAATATGAGATGATCAATGAATTTTCGGTAATAAATAAATTCAATGAAGCAATAATATGGAAAAAAAAATTTCTCCAAAAGAATTTTTGCATTTCAATATATTTTTTCATTATTGACTGTAATTATTTGTTAGGAAAGTGTATCAGAAAAATGTTCATTGAACGAATGCCCATCGGTGAAATTGGCACAAAGTCCAGTGAATTTTTTTTTCTTTCATTGCGACAATGAAATAATCGATGTGAGAAAAAAATAATTACAATAAAATTGCATTACCTCTCCGTTATAGTTTTGCCGCATCCGGCGCACTCCTGCTGGGCGGAGCCATTTTTACTCGTCTCCGACTTGCTCACATCCATCGTCATCGTGATCTTGCCTACACCGCGGTCTGCAACAATAAAACGAGAAAATGAAAAAAATAGGATACAGATATATATAAATAGAATATAGATAAATACATATAAGCCATTGCGCGAAATAAAAAAAGTTGAACGTTGACTCGAAGTACGAACAATAGACGATAGCAAAGTGCTCAGATTGTGGCGATAAAAAAAACACCGAAAGAGCTTCGAGATCCGAAAGAATATCTTCGACGAGTCGTCGTCGTCGTAGTTTTTTTCTCTCTCTCGTTTTTTCGAAGTTGTTGCCAAACAGGGTGGCGGGACACATCCCTCTGCATCGACGATACTTTATCGCAAGACCGTATAAAGCGTTTTTTCTCTTTGCTCCGAGCCGCCCATCTCGGGCCCGGAGTGACGTCGACGGTACCGGAAGTGACGCACTCTTCCACTTCGTTGTTTCCCCTCACGACTAACTTTTCGTCGAAACTCGAAAAGCAACGTTGGCCACGGCAAACCGGAAGCTACAAACCCGAAAAACCACGGAAACACGCCACAACATCTTCCATCGTCGAATTTCCGGTTTTCCCCGTTATCGACAATGCTAAATAAATTTATTTCAGCCCGATCGACGAGCACTTTGAGCTCGATAAATTTCGTTCCCATCGCCGGAACCGACGATAAAAAGAAGAAAAAAAAACGCTCGATCGATCGGCAGTTCGGAATTGAACGCATCGTTAATCACCGACCGTGATAAATAATGCAATCGACGACGTTCCGACAAACATCGTTTGTAAACAGAATGACGTTGAAAATTGTCGAATAAAGAGATGATCACGGTGAGGAATTGCCGATTTCGTTACGAAAAGCTTTCAAAATCGCAAATCAGAAGCGCAAGTTAAAAAAACCAATCGTAAATAATAATAGCAATAATAGTACGATTTTGCATCTGCTGCAATTAGATAATAAATACGCATCTGCAAAACTGGAACAAAGAGAGAGAGAGAGAGAAAGCGAGAGAAAGAAGTGGATCGTCCCTCAACAAAATGGCATGAAAAATCGATGAATAAAATGGTGACTCCGACGACGAATTACCAATTTCCATTCGGAAAATCTTTTAAAATGGCAAATTCGACGTGTAAGCCGGAAAACCGAAATAATAATAATAATAATAATAATAATAATAATAATAATAATAATAATAATAATAATAATAATAATAATAATAATAATAATAATAATAATAATAATAATAATAATAATAATAATAATAATAATAATAATAATAATAATAATAATAAGATGAGAGAACAAGAGAGAGCTAGAGAGAGAGAGGCAGAAGAACTTCGTCCCTACCCGGGAAAAAATGGACATATATAATTATATATAATTATATATAAATTATATATAATTATATATAATTATATATAACATCATATATGATTATATATACTGATGTATAACATCATATACAATCATATATGTCCTAACATGATATCATGAATGATCATATATGTAGATATATGGCCATGTATCGTATTTATTCTTTCTCAGTGTGAACCATATATGCCCATGAATGATCATGTATGTATATACATGACCATGTATAATATTTATATTTTTGAGGTGTTATCCATATATGATCATGTATGTAGATATATGACCATGTATAGTATTTATTTCTCTCGGTGTAAACCATATATGCCCATGTATGATCATGTATGTAGATATATGACCATGTATCTAGATATATGACCATGTATAGTATTTATTTTTTCTAGGTGTGAACCATATATGCCCATGTATGATCATGTATGAAGATATATGACCATGTATAGTATTTATTTCTCTAGATGTGAACCATATATGCCCATGTATGATCATGTATGAACATATATAACCATGTATAGTATTTATCTTTTCTTGCCGTGAACCATATATGCCCATGTATGATCATGTATGTTCAAAAGTTGGTACTCCGAACTCGTATATGAACATATGGTTGTACATATGAATTCAGATATGATACAACATCCGCTACCTTGATGTGACATATTATAATATATAATTGCATTGGCCCTCCCAAATCTCATATATAAGCGTATATAATTATGGTTTGGTTATGGTTTCTTTTCTCATGAAGAACACGTTTGATGTTTTTATTCTACATCATGATGGAAAATAAAAATATCACACGTGTTCTTCAGGAGAAAAAAAACCATAACTTCTGAACGAAACGTCGGATCGAGTGCTGTGAGATCTCAAAATTTTTGTTTCCGTTCAAAAAATCCACAAAAAATAAGATGTGAAAGTAAAATGAGTATTTTAAGTTGATTACAATTTTGAATGATTTAATTGTTAATAACAATTGCCTCATAATTATGAATAACTTCATCATATAGAGAGTGCAAAAACAAAATAATCACTAATAGTTTTTCAATTTATCACTAACCGTTACTGAGATATATCGATTTGTTTAACCGTAAACCCCTGAAAAAAGCTCTAACTTCCGAACCAGGTCGATGCCCATTTCCTCTAATGTCTTAAAATTTTCGTTTTAAATCAAGGAATTTAGCTTTTTTAATTTTAAAAATAAAATAAGCATTTTTTATTTTATTTCATTTTCAAGTTTCAATTGTTAATAAATAATAGTCACATCGGCGCAACATAATCATGAATATTTTTATCGTATGGAGCATGCAAAAACAAACATAAAAACAGTTGTGGTATTTCCGTTAATCACTAACCATTGCCGAGATATATCGATTCGAATGGTTAAATACGGTCAATCGGTGAAAAACTTTATTCAAATGTATCTCGAAAGCAGGGCCTCAAAATGAAAAACCCCGAAACACGGGGGTCTTTTTGTTTCTAACATATATTCATGTCAAAAATTAGGAACCAAAAATTTCGACCCAAAGGTCAAACCTGATTGAGTTCCGGTGGAATCCCTCATATATAGTCTATATAGACTTTATACAGTCTATATAGTCTATATATAGTCTATATATAGTCCATATATAGTCTATATATAGACTATATATAGACTTTATGTAGACTATATATAAACTATATATAAACCATATATGCCCAATCCCATATATAGTTTATATATATATAGATTATATATAATTTTTTTACTTGGGTTTACTTTGTAAAGTTCCTAAAAGTCACAAAATGAAAAAGTATAGTCTATATATAGACTATATATAGACTTTATATAGACTATATATAGTCTTACATAGTCTGTATATATAGACTATATAGTCTATTGATACTTGTACATGCAAACCCCGACTTTACTTCGTAAAGTTTCTAAGTCACAAAATGAAAAAGTATAGACTATTTATAGACTATATACAGACTATATATAGTCTATATAGACTATGTAGTCTATTGATACTTGTACATATGCAAACCCCGACTTCACTTTGTGGTTTCTAAGTCACAACGATGGTTAGCTTTTATAGCAGATAAATATTGGTACTATCACGAAAGTCGGCGTAGCGCAGTGAGCAGCGCGCCGAACTGGGAACCGCAAGAACGATGGTTCGAGTCCCCGCGTCTCCTATTTTTTTTTTCCTCCCGGGAAAAGAGGACATATATGAACATGTATGATCATGTATGATCTGTCATATATAATCATGAACGAAATTTGACCGGATATAATTATATTCAGTCATATATAGCCATATATGATCATATATAATCATGTATGATCTGTCATATATAATCCTGAACGAAATTTGACCGTATATAATCATATATAATCATATATAGTTATATATAGTCATATATGATCACATATGACTATATATGATTATGTATGATTATAAACGGTCAAATTTCGTTCATGATTATATATGACAGATCTTACATGATTATATATGATCATATATGTCCATTTTTTCCCGGGTAAACAGAATCGAACGATGAATTTACCGATTTCGTTCCGAAAAACTTTCAAAATCACGGATTCGACGCTCAAGCTAAAAAACCGAAATAATAATAATAAAACGAATCGAATAATAATAACAAATTAATAATAATAATAATAATAACCATAAAATTATGCAGCTGCAGCAATTGGATGGTGAATAGACATCAGAAAGATTGAAACAAAGAGAGCGAGAGAGCGAGAGTAAGAGAGAGAGAGGAAGAGACGACGAAGCAGAGAGATCGTCGAACACGTTGAAAGCCAGCAGCAACGGGGAATGCAATCTGCCTGGTGGCTGGGGTCGGGGAGAGAAGCGAAGAGAGAGAGAGAGCGAGCACGAGAGAGCCCGGGGAGTGAGACCGACCGAGCCCCCGACGGGGGTAGTCGCGGTGGGTGGGGCTTAATTAATTAGCCGGATACTTTGAGTAACAATCCATTATTACATACAAACATCCCCGGCCGGGCGGCACAGCCCCGACGTCGGCGGGGCCGAGCCAGCTTTATGCTGCTAATTGGCCTTCTCAGAGCCGAGAGACCCGCGCGAGTTATAAACGCCACCGCCACCCGCCCCCCCTGCCCCAAGCCACCCTCACTCTCATCCCCCCATCCGCACCATCCGCAACTCTTGCCCATTTCTCCCCGACTCGCGAACAACCCCTTCCCACCCCCGTAGCTTCTTTTCGCCCCACCGACCGTACCCCCAAACAACACCCCCCCCCCGCCCCTCAGGTCTACCCCGCCAATGGTACGAGACACTGACACGGAAAACTCGTATACTCACACATATGAACACACACACGAATATAAACACGTGCGCGAAATTTAATTCCGCGCATGAAGATGCACAAAAATGAAACAGAGAGACGGCCGAGGAGACGACTGAAGCTACGAAGAGCATGAGGGGAGGGAGGGGGATGATGAGGGGGTACGAGTTAGCCCGGATGGCGCTAATAACGCGAGCGCGGTGTGCTCGAGAAAAAAGAAAAGAAAAAAAAAGAAGTATAATTGCCAACCCTCGTCGACTGTGGCGGTTCGCGTTTTATCCCTCTCGCTCTCTCTTTGTCTTTTCCTTCTTTTCTTCTCATCCCTCTCGCTCTGTACTTTTCGTCGACTTGGTTATACAATTTTTATGTATATAGATATATATGTCTCTCTTTCCCTCTCTCTCTCTTTATTCTTTTTTTTCAAATCTATTTATTTATTTATTTATTAAATTTTTTTTTTCCATTGAAATACAAAACCGAAGTTGAACCGGGCGTTAATTGGATACCGAATCGAAGAGAAACTCTCTCGCCCGCCCCTCACCTCAGATTATTCAGTGGAATTATTATTTTTCTATCGTTTCTTTTTTTGATCTTTTTTTTTAAATTGGTTTTTTTTTCAAGGGATCTGTAACTCGCGATACGAAAGACAAACAGATGGGTATCGAATTATTGGAAGACGCGGGGATCGACGTGACGGGGGTCGGGTTTGCCAACCGGAAACTGATGTTCGAGACTGGGAAAAATGTTTGGAATGGCCAGCGGGCGAAAGGGCACGGAGTACGCGTTTAAAAAAGAAATTAATTAATTACGTCTCTGGACCACGCGGCATAACCAACAACCCGGTACACGTGTGTGTGTGTGTGTGTGTGAGTGTGTTCGTATACGACGCCCGGAACGCCTTGTCTTCGCTCGCACGCCGGGCTCCTAACGACTTCGTTAATTGCAGGTGCGAGTTGAAATAATTAACACTGCGGATACTGTACGTCGCGGGGCTTTGGCTTCGTTGCGACGGCCGCGCGGTTTTACACCGCACCTTACGGAACGCTGAAAACGAACCCGTGGACCCGGACTTTTGCGGCCGCGGGACCGGAGAACACCGTGAACCCCGAGAGGAGTCAAACGCATAGAAATTATGCCGCCTGGTTGTGAATATGTGTGTGTGTGTGTATATGTATATATACTTATATGTGTAAACGTGACCCTTAGCTCAACGCAAATTCGCTCTCCCGGAGTTGCTAATCGTCCAACGCCGCTCGGCCACTCGTGAATTCCGATAATTGGAAGACCTCATACTCACTTTTATAACTTCCGGTCTTTGGTAACGTTTCATATTATTTTTCTCTCTCTCTCTCTCTCTCTCTCTCTCTCTCTCTCTTCTAGTTTGCCGCTTTATTTTTTTTTCTTTGCTGCTTTTGACCCGTCGACGGTATAATTGTCGGGGGTTGGTGGAAAGGGGGGGGGGTGGTTTGAAATACGTAAAATTACACCGTGCAACGGTCGAGCCCCTGACACTTGATGCCAAAAAAGTTTAATCCGCGGTGAAATACAAAGTTTGGCGGAGAGCCGCAACACGGAAAATGTGTGTGTGTGTGTGTGTGGGGGGGGGGGGGGTTATGCGTCGTGACAAAGTTTCTTGGCTCTGGATATTATTACAAGCCCAGAGATTTTCGTGTAGAAACGAAACCAAACAATGATGAGCTTGTGTATGGACCTTTTTGTTTTTTTTGTTTCTCAAAATTTTGGAAATTGATCGAGGCGAGACACGGTTTGGTCTAACGGGTCATCTAATGGCGGTATTATTATCGTGAATATCTTGTGACTTCCTCGATTTTTTTTTGTAATTTTTTTAGATTTTTCTATTTTGCCATTTTTCTTTGAAGAATTATTCTTTTTTTTTTTTTGGTGTTTGTTATTTCTTGGGTAATAACATTTTTTTTTGTAATTTAGATAATTTCATACATTGAATTCAACGATGTTGAATTTTTTTGCAACTCCCTTATTCATAATGTTCTTTTTAGTTTTTTTTAAGCTTCATACAAAATTCAAAAAAAAATTCATTGGCCAAAACAAATCACAATAATTTTTTGTTTTACGTTTCAAACTCCTTCCGAATATTTGAAAAATTAAAAAACGGGAAAAGCCGGGATACTGCATAATTACTTTATATCATTATTATTTTTTATCATCTTTTCAAAATATTTTTTATCGGTGTTTCCGGTTTGCTGTAGGTATAAACGTATCAATGGAGAATTGTGTGATGAGAAAAACTGTAAAAATGAACGTAGGGCATTGGTCAATGAAGACAGGGACGCCCTTCGAAGATTACCAAAGTGCTTTATCAGCGATATCTACGGGGGGGGGGGGGGGCGTTTGCTGTCTCGTCTCACGTGTCCCTCGGCCTCGTCCATCTCACGCACTCTCCACACAACTGCAGCTGGTGCTGCTGCTGCTGCTATGTAGACTTACGCTACGGACGAAACGATTTCGGACGTGCGGGACTCGTCCAGGTCGTACGAGCGGAGGGGGTGGTTTAATAAAAATGTCAAATATAAAATAGCCGACGGCGACGGACGTTCGGGAAATAAATAAATGTAATGGAATGGGGAAGCGAGAGACGAAGAGAATGGACGTAAGTACAGTAATACCGGGAATGGAGAATATCCGAGGGGGAGTAA
This sequence comes from Diplazon laetatorius, assembly GCA_963662125.1. NCBI lineage: Eukaryota > Metazoa > Arthropoda > Insecta > Hymenoptera > Ichneumonidae > Diplazon > Diplazon laetatorius. The sequence goes on from OY759152.1 coordinate 11,429,074, forward strand.
CAGTCTAATAACTTCGAGACACAGAGATGACCTCGACGAAGCTAAAATTGATTTCTTTTTTTTTTTAATTCTCGTTCGTTAATTTTTTTTTCATTTCCGTTGAATTATTACATCGTCGAGAAAGTTTGGATTTTGAATTTTCTTGTCGTTCACAATATCAGCATTACTCAAATTACAGAAATTACGAAACAAAAATAATAAGAATTTGAATATTCACGGATAAGGAATTTCGAATTAATCTAAATTTCCTAAAATAGGTTTTTTTTTGGTATTTGAACCGAAACATAAAAATTGTTGTAACAGAAAAACGAATGATTATTCTGAAAAATATGCGATGTGAAATTACGATCTGTCGATAAAGAAAAAAAAACAAATGCTATTGGAATTATGTTAAACGCAACTCGAAGTTTTCAATTTTTAATGTTTCGACAGTCCAAAATTTCGAAAATGCATGTTCCGACCGTCGAAGTTTCGATCGAGGACGGTTTTGAAATTCCATAAATCCGAGAGGGCAAAGTCTCGAGCGGTCAGTTTCGAAAGAAAAAAAATATCGAAATGCAAATAAATACATTGTCGAAACTTCGATCCGTCAAAACATTAGCGAGTCAAAACATTTATTTTCGAAACATTTCGATTCGATTTGTCGATCAAAATTTTGAAAAATTCTAAACTTGAAATTCTCGTAAAATTACAATTCGAATAAATAAAATTTCAAACCCATGACCCTTCGAAACATTGAAACATTCAAAACTTCGACACGCACCCCTCAATAATAACCGTGAAAATCCGCTCGGACGGTTGTTACAGTAGATATAAGTGTGCGACACAACGATTCCGCGAATTTTCGAGTGAGCCGTCTCGCGGCGTCATTATACGATGAAGTAGTCGAGTCTGCTAATTAGTCATTAGCCGAGGGAAAAAGACACCTCCTCCGGTTGCGCGAAAGAGAGAAAGGGCCAGGGGTGGGGGGTGGCAGCAGGGGGGCAGGGGTGAATACCACCACCGTCGTATCACCGCGGGAAATAGCCGTGGCCGTCTCAGCTGCAGCTGCTTTCTCACGTGGTGATAGTGTGACGCAGTACGCGGGTTATCAGAAGCACGAAGTAAAGCACCGAGGCGACTAGCGCATAGCCTCGACTAGCGAGAAGCTGCAGCAGCACCAGCACCAGCAGCACCAGCCTCTCGCACCAGACTTGAGCAAACAGGGTGTAGCTTCTATCCCTGCGTCTAATTGGACCCCAGCGACGTAAGTTCGACTAATTGAGACCAGCAGCACCACACCAGCGATGCCGTAGACGCAAAACCCACCAGCGACTACTCGCTGGCGCGCGCGGACCTCGAGGGTGCTTCGACAATTTCTGAAATTCCTCGTTCGTCCCACGCTCGCCCGCTTTGCAAAGACGACTTTCATTCGCGCTCGTTCACAATCACGCACATGCGCTACCCCCCTCCCCTCCCCTCTCCGCCCCGTCCCAAGCTTTCGATATTGGCTTCTCCCCGTGTCTCATCAAGACCGAGCTTCACAATTATGGTCTTTTTCTTTTTTTTTCCTTTACTTTCTTTGCCGTTCGCTTTTGGCAATTAATTTTTTTTTGTGTCGTGAAGATTATTCGATATTTAATATGAATATCGAACAACCTTTACTGTGATGAGTTAGTGGTACAAATTGATTCTCAATATTTTTCAACGATTTGGACATTTATATAAATATATATATTGAATCTGGGTATAGTATCGAATATAATGATATTGAAATATAGGTAAAAGCACTGAAGAAAAATTAATACAAATTCAATGTTGGAGATCGCAGATGTTAAATTGATATTGACACATTGAATATGTTTATAATCGAGTAGTCGCGGCTGCTAGACTAACTCCCGATGAATTAGTTCGGCAAGAAAATCGATTTAAAAAAAATACATGATAGGACGGGCAAGCGCCAAATAATTTATCGGTCAATCCAAGACGTCGGTAATGCAGGGATCTACGCTCAAACTCGAGATGCGAGACTCTTGAAAAGGTCCCAAATAAGGGGCCGATGATGATGAAGCTCATTTAGTCGAAAATAAAAAAAGTTGATCGATATATCAATTATATTAGACTGTCCGTTAAAAAATGGATTTTCGATGCTTCTTCAGAAATCGAAAGTTGACCTCGTAGAACTAAAGTCCCAGAAAATTAAATAATAATATAATATCAGAAAATTAACAACATTTTATCACGGACGAATATCATTAATTTCAATGATTTTGTGGATGATAATTTTTTTTCTAGTCAAACGATGATTCACGATTCACGTTCATTCGATAAAAAAATCATTGCGCTATGTTATTTAAACGTAAAAACTTTGAGAAATCGAGGACACCCCTAAAAATGATCCGAAGAGGCTCATCTTTTTTTCCAGGATCCTAGGGATGCACGGTTACTTCGAAGTGAATGAGGGTCACGAAAATGGGCGAATTTTTTTTTTTTTCGAGCCACCCTAAAATATATATATAAATACGAGTACAGGTCTACTGGCCATATATTTGTTCGATGAAGAGACACTGCGAGCCACCAGAGTGGGGGTTGCTGGGGCTCGTGTATTACATATGTACCATACCTTAGTACATCACATGTAGGTATGTATTATATATGTGTATATAGGAAGCTTGTCTGGTTCCCCAGGAAGCTTGTTAGGCGTCGGCGAGCTCGCTATCTTCTAATTGGCGATATAATGATCCTGAAGGATGAAATCCCGCGGTCCTGAAGGACGACCAGGAGAGAGAGAGAGAGAGCGATAGACGTATACACGTGCTGCTGCTGCTTCTAGTATACGTAACAAGTACGACGTAGGATGTGGCACCGGCACACAAGCCCACCCAGGTTCCCTTGTTAGGGGTGAAATTAAAATTTGGCTCTCCCCTCCCCCACCCCAACCCCCTTCTCCACCATTCCACCGGCGCGCTTTCCATCTCTCTCGCTCTCTCTATTCCTTGGCCGAGTCCCTCGTCACGGTGGCCATGGCACAGGCGGCCGCAGCGGCGCTCGTTATGGCGCCCTCTCCAATTTATACGCCTTACCCGCACGACGTAAAGCCCCATCCACACGAGACAGCACCCCGGACCGTCCGGGTTTTCTCCGGCGTTCCAAAGAAATTTACGTGTTTCAATTAACAAGAAAATAATTAAAAACTATAGACATTTTTGTTGTTGTTGTTTTTCTTTCAAATCGTTTTATTGAAATTTTAAATGATATTTATCGTTCGACATTCATGTTCGTTTGATTGTTCATTTGTTTTGCAGATTGTTAGTAACGAACGAGAAAATTTGTTTCGTTTGTACGAGTGAAAAAAAATTTGTAAACATTTTTACGAGACTCGAACTTTGGTCATTTTTTTATTATAGACGATATGTCGATGATTTTCATCGAGACGAAATACATGTCATATTGTTGTATTTACAAACGATAAAGGAGATATATATGAATACATTTTTTTTTGTCGACATGTTACAATAGAAACAATTTTCATTTCAATTCTACTGATAAATTAATAAAATTCATTCCCCCTTTACAACTAAGTAAATAAAAGGGTGTGAATTTATCCCGATAGATGCCAACCCCTTTGTAATCTCGATAACTGACCCATCGAAAACAATTATCATCTCGATAAAAAATCACCTATCAGATAATTATTTCACTAAACGATAAATAAATAAAATTGAAACAAAATTCATCTCAGCCCTCATGACTTCTATTCAATGAAAAAAAAAAAAAAAAAACTTTCTACTTTGTCCACTAGGCCAATTCGTTAACCCTAAGCTCGAGACAACCATCCCACAAACGTAAAATAAAAAAACAAGATAAACCCCCATGAAAAAAAAAACCAGAAAAGTTAATTCAACCCGTACGGAGTTTAATAGCGAATTTTCAGAGGGTCGAAGCCATGGCGACGACCACCTTCTTCGAAACCCCCGACCGAAGTGAGGCCACGGTGGTGCGAGAGGAGGGGATGGAAACGAAGAAGGAAGAGGGCGAGGGGGTTACGACCCGCGGCAGCATTGGCGCAGAACGTCCGAGAATCGCGTGATTCACCGGGCGAGTTAAACTCTCTCGTTTCACGTCGTCGTTGCCGTTATACCCTTCCTCGTTCTGTGTCCTCTCCCCGTGGCCCGGAACACACATAGAAAAGCTCATATACAAGACCGTGGAGAGTTAGTTGAGAGAGTTTCTATTTTCCCGGTGTGATATTGCCTTCCCATTTCCGCGTTGGAAGCCCGAGAGAACGCGGGGGGGGGGGGGGGTGATGCCAAGTCACAGGGATAGAAAGAGAAGGAGAGAGAGAGAGAGAGAGAGAGAGGGTGGGGGGTCTCGCGGCAGCGGTTCTCGTGGGGTGCCGGAGCGGACCACCCTCTTATTCCGTGCGCTCGGCTCCTTCATCTGGGATCCAATTAACGATAGGCGAACCAAACTCCGGTGCGGTACTGCTGGCCGGCACACCAACCGAGCGAGAGAAAAACCCAAGAGAGAGAGAGAGAGAGAGAGAGAGAGAGAGAGAGAGAGAGAGAGAGAGAGAGTAAGAGAGAAAGAAGCTCAGACATCCAGACTCCGAGGGCAGCACCAGTTAAAAATTAACTCTCTTCCCAAGCGCTGGACGTATTACGTGGTGTATATCGCGTATTATTGTAGTGTGGGTGGAGAGAGTCCGGCATTAGGGGGAGAAGTTGGAGGAGGGGTTGAACGAGATCGGTGGGACGAGCTTACACCATCGCGATTTCAAGGCGATTCGTAAAGCGCAAAAAGGGGGAGAGGATTGAACGTGATAGAGTCATCTCGTCGTTGTCGTATCCGTCGTCGGGATGAAAGGGGGTGGCGGGGGGTTGGTTAGGGGTAGTAATACACGAAGTGAGGGTGGAGTATGGGGAAGTCTCGTGCCGGATTCTTCAAGGTGAGGGGGGGGGGGGGGTGACCCGCTGGCTCACAAAGCACCCGGAGATGACGAAAGAAGAAAACGAAAGAGAGAGAGAGAGAGAGAAGGAGAATGAAGGGATGGGTTGGGGAGAACGAATTCAATTTAAACTTATTTTTGTTCTTACAATATCTGAAATGGTAAATCTAAATACGGGAATAAAATACAAAATTGGTTCTGCCAGGGGCTCGCGACCCTCCACGCTCCCCCTCCCCCTCCCCCTGCCACCCCCCTCACCTCTTTTGTCCTACGTTTTCTCGTTTTCTTCGTTTCTTCTCCTCGTGGACCGGTCTCGCCCGTGCGGACCTGCCGCCCCGTACGTTTCTTTCTTTTTCTCGCTCTCTTTCTTCTCTCTTTCTCTATGTCTCTCGCTCGCTCCCTCGCCGTAGCGTCGCGAAGACACGAAATGTATGTGCGGGGAAGAAAAGGGATGGAACGACGCGTCTGTTAGGTTGCCGGCGGTGGGGTGGCCAGAAGCTCGCGGAAACAGAGCGACGAGATTGGAAGGAAGACGAAAACGGGAGCGGGACGTAGACAGCGTTGGGGCAAAAAGAGAGAGAGAGAGAGAGAGTGACAGAGGGCGAGGGAAGAGGAAAAGCGCGCTCGCGAGCCATCCGAGACCCGGGGATACCGGGTGGTCATTGAAAATTGAAAAATACTCTTGGTCATAAATTAAATCGGACGGGTGTTCCTCACCCCGCGGATATATACACACACATATATATATACGTATATATACGTACGTAATATCACGTCTCGGTTGTATGGGTGGACACGAGAGGGGATGAAGAAGAAGGAGAAGATGATGAAAAAGAAAGAACGGAGGTGCTCAACGAGATAGTCGCTTCCACCGGGCACGCTTACCCAAGTATACATAGATATACATGGTTGTATGTATGTACACATATATACGTGGTATATAAACTTTTTTTTCAGTGTTATTCCATGGAGCGATGGTTTCTCAAGTGTGTGTGTGTGTGTGTCGGTGTTTTTATCATTATTATTATTTCATTTATTTTTTCGTTCCAAGATTTAATCGAAATATCGCGACATCGATCGTATCGACGAGAACGAGAAGACATCCCTGACAGGTTGCTACGAAATTTCTTTCGACACGAATATGCGCCCTGCATATACATACATACATATATATATATATATCATATCATACCATTACAAATGTATATTCCTATATCTAGAAATACATGATATACATATGTAACATATAGATATGTATATGTATACGTGTATGCAATGTAATATTGGTTCACGTCTGAATATCGTGGTTAAAGCAGAGAAGAAGAAGACGGCCCCGTGCCCGAAAGAATCGAAGTAAAATAAGCCACGAGGGAGCCACGGGAGAGAAGCAATATTCATAAATCACCCTTATACGCTTAGAATAAGCAGCCATCCCCTTACGAATCAGTGGCTTTTTCTCTGGGTCCTTTGCTCGAGCTTACTTCTCGCGTGGCGCTGTACCAGAGCCTCGAAAGGGGCAGGCAGGGTGGGGGGGAGGTGCAATGGTCAGCCTCGGTGGAGTCGCCGGGTCGGTGAGAGGGTTGGAGGGGGGGGGGACGAAAGAAGCGAAGAGGATGAAGAAGAGGGTGCGCGACGCCTCGTAGAGAGGATACGAGAGGGTGGACCGGGAGAGGGGGGGGGGTGTCTCTCAGATTCTATTAAGATCTCAGTAAGTCTTGTTACGCGGAGGAGAGGCCATGCCCGCAAATCTCGCAATAAAACAGCCGACGGTATAACGCCCGCCGATCCGTGCCGCCACCGTTCAGACCGTCTCGCGAAACACGCTTGTGTTGGTGTGTATATAGGTATATATATTTATGTATGTATGTATGGATCGCAGATCTCTGTAACCACAGAACTCCAACCCCTTGTTCAACTACCCTCTAGCAGCCGCAAAAAAAAAAAGAAACATAAAGAAGACAAGTGCTTGCATAGATATATATGTAAATATAGATACATACACAGAGTGGTAGTCTCACAATCATCCAACACCTCGTTTTTTAAGCCCAATATGACGTTTTGTTTCTTGTTATTATTATTATTTATTTTTTATCGAAATTATTGATAATCTGAACAACCTGATGGTTCGTCGAATATGTATAGATTCTTTTATTAGAAATTTAGAGATGATTCGAAGGAATTTTTTCGAGCCCATGATTTTGTATCTGTAGAAAAAAAAAGAAACCAACAAAAACAACATTGCTTCATAAAAAGTTGACATATTGAGGTCGCTGAAGTTGTAAATCTATATGTCACGAATATATATATTTGTATGGAAATTTCAATGACAGGATAATGGTGGACTCGTCAGAAAAACCGACGTTTCGTTCCATTCAAATAAATTAGTTCGAATCCATGAAAGAAATTTAAAAAATTAAATTTCCAGTAATTTTGTTGTAATATATTATTTTTAAATCCGTATCGAGATATCACGAAAGTGAAGAATCTCGGGGACGGTCGTATTCGAATGATATTATTATGCCTGTCGTGCGGCGAGGCTCGCGAGCGTACGTGTCTCAAATATTAATTGAAAGCCCGAGAGAGCCCATACATGCACACCCTCACCCACACACACATTCTCACACACATACACACACACTCGCACACAGAACTGAGTGAGTCTCGAGCTTCTTGTCGAGTACGAAGTGTTCGAAGAAAAATTCCGAAAGCAATTTCGTCGGTCGTTCCTTTTCTCTTTGGGCGTACGAAATGGAGACGTGAAGATTGCTCGTAGTGTGTGCGTCCAGGACAGTGGAGGGATATATCAGTGGGTAGCGTTTTCTGTGTGCTTTCGCGGTACGCGGAGGGCAAAGGGCCCTCCTTTTCGAGCGAGCACGAGCAACCCGACCGACGGAACGACCGACCGACAGAGACAGCGGGAGATGAGCGAGAAAGAGAGAGAGAGAGAGAGAGAGAGAGAGAGGGCAAAATCAATCAAAACATTAATTGAAAGAGCTAAGAAGACAATGAAAGCCCGCGAACCCAACCGGCCGCCTACGACGAGCTAAGGCGGTCCGAGAGTGATATATATATATATATACATATATATATGTATGTGTGTGTGTGTATATATATACACGATTGCAGCTTCTGCCAGTGCTGCAACTGTGCAGGACGGTCTTGATAATCGAAAGATATCCTCACCGGCCAATAGTCAGCAGCATCCCGAGTTTCCGACTCTGAAAACGAGTTGGGAAAAACCTTTCTGTAATTCCTATAACATTTTTTTCTTTTTGGTTTTTTTGTTTTCTTTTTTTTCGTTTTCTTTTCACCCTCATTGTTTTAACGTCTTACACCGGGTTTACGGTGTGCTCGATTGTACATCGGTGGAGTTCCGTCGAGACAGATGGCGACACGTGCGAATTCCTGCTAGGTACATATATATATATAGTATATATATATATATATATATATATATATATATATATATATACTATATATACTCTGGGTATGGGAATAATTTTACACCATTGTTTGTTTGAAAAAATCTCGTTATTAAGAAATACGAAACGAAATTAAGTTTAATCAATCGTTCGTTTGTTTTAACGTGGATCTTTATCGAATAATCTGTATTTTCGAAAATAAAAAAATCGCATTGTCAACAATTGTCTTTTCCAGTCAATCCATGCGGAAGCTCGCTTAGATTGATTATTTGTCTCCAATTTTTTAAAATAATTTTTCAGAAACAGTCAATAATAAAAATAATTAAGCTTAGGATCTCAAAACTCGAAACTCAAAGCTTCAATTTAATTTTTTTTCCATCCTGGCTCTACAACAATTTTTCCTCAAAAGTTACAGTCATCTCAGAATCATCTAAAAGTTGAGGATATTTCTTCATATCCTTCAATTGTTCTGTCTACAATATGATGTTTTCATATAATTATTTTTTTTTTCGACGTTGAGCAGTTACGTTTCATGTAGGAATGAGATCCAAAAAAATTGTAAGATTTATCGTTGATGTGTTATAGTGGCTGGGGTCATGTTGGCTTTTATAGATGCAGCTATTTTTCACAGGTCCATGACTTTTTTGCGTTTTCAGGATTGACCATGCAGCAGATAGGATGAGGGAGCGAGAGAGACAGATACAGAGGAGAGAGAGAGAGGGGGGAAGAAGAAGATGGATCATATGGTGATAGTGGATCATATACACGGTTCCACGAGTCCTACTCCACCACCTGGCCCAATGCCCAAGGATTGGTCGGCTAGCCGGAAGATCCGAGAGAAACTGGAAGCATCATTGCTTCTGGAGGATGGAGCATCGCGGGCACCGAGAGCAGTTTCAATCGCCGTAAAAGCAACGACGCGGCTCGCGGACTCGGTCGGTGAGGGGCCGCTCGGGCCGACAGAGTTAACTCTGTGTCGGACGAGAAAGAGCGAGAGAACGGGATGGTCAGTCGGTGAGATATCGGAAAAAGAAAAAAAAAAGAAAGAAGAAAAAAAAAAGGTTTGCGGCAAAGGGAGAGGACGGGTGAGAAGAGGGTGAGAAACCTGACTGCCGCCAGTAGACTCGTGCGCGAGTTCGCGCGCGCGCGCGCGAAGGCATCAACTTAAGAGGATTATATTTGATATTTCGATCGGGCAAAGTGGCTTTTTATTGGCCGTCTCAGTCTGAAATTATCGTCGACATTATGGGAATTGTTTTTTTTTCTCTCTCTCACTCTCGCTCTTGGTCTTTTTATTTTCTTCTCTAACACGCTCTCTCGTCAGCTTCGGCAGTTAAGGGATCATGACAACGTGCAATTTTCGAAAATCTATTAGCTTATTATTTTTGTTTATTTAGTGTAAAATGTTTGGAAGATTTTGAGTTGGCGATCACGTGAAAATTCGAAGGATTTTTCGAGTTACATCAATTCGGAGGGGGTAGGCGAAAAACGTTGTTTTTTTTATTTGTTTTTATTCGTGAATTCGATAGGAATATGTCCATGACGATTTTCTAAGTTCTAGTGTTGAATTTTTTTGCCACAATATTAGGTGTCATGAGTTTGTTTTTTTATAGAAACTTTGGTGTTTTGTTGCTTTGTGACAAAATCAATGTGTTCATAAAAATTCTCAGTCTCTTCAGTTTTCGTAAAAAAATTAAAAAATCGCTAAGTTTTGGCTTTTTCATTTATTGTCAACAAAATTTTGTGATTGAAGAATTTCAGACTATCTGCAAGGCCGTGAGTATATGTCGACCGTTGATCCACGCACCACCAACATCAATTTCATCAAGATCACCAAGCACCATCAACAAAATCAAATAATAACTTTTTTATATTTACAATCAAGATTATGCCACATAAATATTTTGAATATGAATCAATGCTAAAAAGAAGGAGCCAAGAAGAATAATCTTGAATTCGTGAGTATTTCATAAACAGTAATGGTGTCATGCTGCCTTAAACCATCCGGTTCTCGCATTAATGTCGACTGGATTTATTAAAAAAACAAAACAAAAAAAAGTGAAAAAAATAACATTCTGCTCGGATTGTCGATATTGCGACGTTATTTTTCACGACGGAATTTTTTCACGAGTAGTTTACGGTCCCGTACGAACGAAATCGCACTGCGACTCTCGCGGTTATGAGATTCTCTCGTCCCGCGTCAGGCTGCGCGCGGCCGGCTAATTAGCTCGGCCAATTTGTCGGCTGGAAAATAAACGTCTCTGGCTCTCGCATCTCTTTCTCTCTCTCCCTCTCTCATGGCACACTCGTGATTTATTCGTCAGAACCTTCGCCTCGTTCTCGACGCCAACCACCCTCGATCGGCCGAGTACACACGCACACACACACACATGCAAATACACATACAAACACAGTCGGTACCGGTACTTGTGTCTTAAGTATGTGTGCGCCGTGAACTCGATCTCAAACTTCAAACGAAATAATTTAGATATTCTCTCGAAAATCGTGGTGCTTTCGACTAACGAGACAGGCCGGGGACAGCGAACGAAAGGAAACGACCGAAACTAGTGCCCAATTATCGAAATCCAAACGTGAGTCGCGGAAAGGGTGGGCGGACGGATAGACCGAGTCTATATCGGAAAACAAGCCTCGTTATACTCGAACTAGGTCCGACGAGCAATCCGAGACACTGGCGGCTCGTCAAATTGTTAACGATGTATATATGTATATCAGGGGTGTCCCTTCATAAGATCATTTTCAATTTTTAATGATCTCCAAACTCATGATTCAATATTTTTTTTTTTTAATATCTGCACCAAATTGCACATCTCGGCTACATAAATAACCCATGCCACCGAGCAATTAAAATTTACCATTTGAATAACATTACATTTTTTCTTTCTATTATTTGAATTTAATTTTGTTTCGAAGGTTTTTTTTCGGTTTAAAATTATTGCACTTCATCAATGGAACACGTGGAGATAAAGTTTGGGAAACACACGGTGAGATTTTTGTATTTTATATTGAAAAAAAATAACGGGAAAGGATTAAATAAAAATAAAAATTAGAAAATTAAAAAAAAAGTTATTTTCCCTCCGCACAACTGAGTAGCGATAAAAACTTCATCGTATAAGATCACAAAAGTAATTATGTGATCAAAGGCACCTAAGCACGGTAAATGATTTGAAGAATTTTTCTCATGCAGGCGAAAATAACAAAAAAAAAAAATTACCGAAATATCGTTGATTGACGTTTTTTTCTCATTGTGAGTATTCGCAATGTCATAATAATTTATCATTCCACGTACAACAATTCTTTTTTTCAAATCAATTTCCGGAGCATACAGAATAAAATATATCGGAATTGTAGACAAAAAAAACTTTTCACCGGTCACATCGAAGCCCACACATAAATAAACCTGGTATCGCACATTTCAAAAATAAATTCAAAACAGAACATTATTTTCCAAACGAATCCTTCAACAAAAAATCTTCAAAATTTTCGTTCTTAAACCAAACTTTCGAGACAAATAACTCTGTCAACTTTTTTCTTCATCCCAAAAGTGTAAAAAAAAATGGTCATCCAACTCGAATCACAGACCTCTAATAGCTTCAGCAAAAAAAAGGGGAATATAAAACTATACGCCACCTGATCTGTTTTCTTTTTTTTTAGGAGCCACGAGTAGCGCCGATATCAAGTGTCGCACCCTCAAAAGCGCGGGCGCGAAAAAGCGCGTGGACGGATTACGCGCGAAGAAAATTGTACGACAAACTTCGAGGACTTCTGAGGAATCCGTATCGGTGCTGGCAGAGCACCAGCAGCACCATCATCAGCACCAGCAGCAGAAGCATTACAAGCGAAAGCTAATACACGCCTTAAGCTGTCCCTCGGAGACACCCTCTCCCGCGCCCGCAACCCCGTCACAGTCCCTCGTGCTGATTAAGGACACAGACAGTCTCTCGCGGTGTAACACCACCAGCAGTTTGATTCGACCGACAGTGACAACCGAACCCCCGGAGTTAATATCCTCGCGCATTCAATGCGAGTCCCTTAATTAAATCCGACATTTCGAGGAAATCGGATTGAAACTCGAGCGTGACTGTCGAGAGGCGGCCCGCAGACCACGATGTGCGATTATCCAAGACGTCAGCGAGCATCAATTTCATTACACTCCATATCCTCGGTCACTCTCCCTCTCTTCATCTATCTATCCTTCTCTCTCCTTATCTCCTGATTCTCTCGATATTGCAATGAAACTTCAAACCCACAGTGCTGTACCTTAAATGACACCTGTATAATCGTATTTGTGATCACATACACATACACATGTGATATGCATGGATAATAAAATTTACCTGGAAAAGAGCGCGAGCCATGTGCAGCAGCAGCAGCGGCAGCAGCGGCGTCGGCAGAAGCGACTTTCTGATTCGGAGCAATTTTGACGATTGTTCTTTCCACCCACAAATCACAAATTTTTCACCAAATGTTGTTTTCAAAAAAAAAATCTCTATTGACAAATATATATATTTATTTATCTACGATATTTCACACGATTAAAACAATTAATTCTTTTTTTTTATCTTCCCTCAAAATAAAATTATAAAGCACCGATGGATGATTCAAAATTTTGAGTTTCGTTGCCGAGCGATTTTTTGCTTGTTTTCGACAATGATGGAATTTACGACGATGACAAAAAAGCACAACTGTGTGTACAGAGGATGGCTGTTACGACCGAATGATCAGGCTCGACACGAGATAGAGAACCTGCCGCCTCGGCAGCCGGCTGTAGACTGTCGCGTGCGAACCGCGGACGGCACGCCACCGCCGAGTCGGTGATGGACCCCCCACCCCGCCGCCGAGTCGGTGGCGGTGTGTGCGAGACGATCTCCCCCCCACTCTCGCGACCCAGCGATCACTCCCACCGGTTGGCTTCGCGCTACTCCCACCTTACGCGCGTTATCCCCTCCTAGCCGAACGCGCGACTTCCCCTTCGTTGCTTTCCACGCAGTGGCGGGGAAGAGGGCTTCCCGTCACCGCTCGCGCCCGATTTATCCCTCGCTCTCTCGCAGGGGGGTGCATTAACGCGATACAAACGCGACCGTCCGTTCGTCCGGGTTCCAGCCGATTAGCCGGCGGGTGGCAAAGGACTTGTACAACCCCCCCCCCCGCCCTCGCGCGACGACGACGCTCACTACGTTTTCACGTCTCCGTGCCACGTGAAAGCTCTCGCGCTTGAATGCCACGTTGAGCTTTGACTCTGCTCGACGGATTTCGCCATTGGATATCGTGATTTCCTGTGTTTGATGTTATGATATATATATATATATATATATATATGGTATTTATATATAGGATTTCATTGTTTCGATGAAAGATTTCGGATGTTGAAGCAATTTATCAATAGTTTTTAAGGTAGTATCCTACAAACTGTAAGAGTCAGAGCAAGCCTAAGATATACCATCTCCTGATTGAGGTACGTAGTACTTTGATGTGGCAACATCGCGTGTTATGATGTCGATTATAGAGAGAGAGAGAGAGAGAGAGAGAGAGAGAAGATGGGAAACAAACGCGCAACGTTGCCATGTCTACTGGATCACGACCAACTCCTGATATAAACTGTATTTTCCCTATGTTTATTTGCTTATTATTATCATTACAGTCTCCCGATCTCTACTGTCAAGTGCCCAAAATGTTCTCTGAATATTCAACTTGCAGCTCAAGTGTTTCCATTGAAATCTGACGAAGACTTTTTGTATTATATCAAATTGAGCGTGATTTTCCATAAGGCTCCATGTTAAACGTGTGAAAATAAAAGTGTTGATATATATTTTTTCTTGTCAATACCTATAAGTATGTCAATAATATTCCACAGTGAGTTCCTCGAGATGAAGAATATTCATCACACGTGTCCTTTGTCCGGAAAACCCGGATAAAACAAGGGGGAGGGGTATCCAAGGTCACAAGTGTCAAGCGGATAATATCGAGCGACAGATATCGCCGCGATAGGGATGAAATTTACGAGTGCAAGAATAATCGAGGCGTGGAGAATAAGCAAAATTCGAAATGGCCCAAGGCAATTCGATCTCGTGGCTATAACTTCCCCTATTTCCCCTGACGCACGCGACCCAACTTCGGGCTCGCGAAATTTCTCCACGCTCGCTGTTCGGCATCGTCGCTCCCCCCACCACGGCGACGCGTCAGGGGAGCGATCCCCACTCTGCGGGCACGCTGCTCCCCCCGCCGACGCGGATAGCCACACGGATACCCCTTCCCGGCCACACCTCCCATTACAAAAATTACACTGTCCGTTGATTTAGAGTTGCGTATAGTGGCGCACGGTAGTTGAAGCTGCGACGAAGCTTGCGGCCGCGCGGTGAGGGGCAAGCGATGAGGGAGAGAAGGGGGGGGGGGAGGGGCGACAAGAGGGGCGCGCCGGGTGCTCCCCGAACGGGCGAACGATGGGAACGGTGGGAAACTAACCCGTGTGGAAATTTCGTCCCGGTATAAGCCAGGCCCTGGCTAGGTTTCCGGGATTATGTCCAGGTTCTAGCCCGGCAGTCTGAACAGGCCCTGGTGCTATGTGTAACGCTTGGCCCGTCCCGCCGCTGTCCAAGATTGCGGGTCCGGGCCTGGCTAGCGTTACTCCTTTCGGTCCCGGAAAATCGGCTAGGAACTAGCTAGCACCTATATAATTTAGACCGATAGGAATGTCCCTCTCCCCCCCCCCCCCACAGAGGGAGGGATTCCGATGCTTCTAGTACGCTGGAAAGAAATTTGCCACGAATAAAACGGCAATATATAATAAAAAATATAATATCATTTTATTTTTCGTCAATAACGTCTGAAACTACACAATACAGTTAATATATTTTAATTAAGCATTTATTAAATATATATAGTATAAACTTCATATTAGCAGCAAAACTGATTAAAAATAAAGATTCTCCGGTGTTCTCACAATTTTCATATTTCTAGTGTAACCGATAAGAAATACAGATTCTTCGGTCTTCCCACAATTTTCATATTTCTAGCGTAGCCGATAAGAAATAAAGATTCTTCGGTCTTCTCACAATTTTCATATTTCCAACATGACCGATAAGAAATCAAGATTCTCTGGCCCTCTAACAATTTTCATATTTCTGACATAACCGATAAGAAATAAACATTCTCCGGTCTCCACACAATTTCCATATTTCTAGCATAACCGAGAAGAAAAAAATATTCTCCGGTCGTCTCACAATTTTCATATTTCTAGCGTAACCGATAAGACATAAAGATTCTCTGGTGTTCTCACAATTTTCACATTTCTAGCATAGCCGATAAGAAATAAAGATTCTCCGGTCGGAATAAAGATATCTTTATTTCTCATCGGTTTCGCTAGAAATATAAAAATTGTGAGGAATCCACAGAATCATGATTTCTTATCGGTTACACTAGAAATATGAAAATTGTGAGACGACTGGAGAATATTTATTTCTTCTCGGTTACGCTAGAAATATGAAAATTGTGTGGAGACCGGAGAATGTTTATTTCTTATCGGTTATGTCAGAAATATGAAAATTGTTAGAGGGCCAGAGAATCTTGATTTCTTATCGGTCATGTTGGAAATATGAAAATTGTGAGAAGACCGAAGAATCTTTATTTCTTATCGGCTACGCTAGAAATATGAAAATTGTGAGAAGACCGAAGAATCTGTATTTCTTATCGGTTACACTAGAAATATGAAAATTGTGAGAAGATCAGAGAATGTTTATTTCTCATCGGTTATGCTAGAAATATGAAAATTGTGAGAAGACAGAAGAATCTGTATTTCTTATCGGTTACACTAGAAATATGAAAATTGTGAGAACACCGGAGAATCTTTATTTTTAATCATTTTGCTGCTAATATGAAGTTTATACTATATATATTTAATATAAATGCTCACCAAAAGTAAGGTTAAAACAAAAATGTTAACACTTGACAAAAGAGAACATAACCTAGAAAATAAAAAACTTACATCAACGACTTCTTAATAACTCCTCGACTTTGTTTTTGTCACTGCACGGTGTCGTTTCACTTGTTCCCGAACAAGTTCTCGCTGTCTCTCGTCACTCATATTTGTTGTTGAACTCGCGAGATAATTCATAAAAGTGAGGCTAGGTTTGATCGAGAAACAGCAGTGCCACAAACTGATCGCACCGCATGTGCCGGCAACAGTTGCTTTACCCGTTGACCAATCAGAAGCCGCGAGCACACATATTGCGCATCTATAGCCGCGGCCCCAACTAGTGTCTGCGAAAGACGAGAGATGGCGTCGTGATCTATCGATGTACGCTAGTAGTACACTGCTTAGCCTCCCTACGGTTGATCTGGAATGGGATAACTGGCTAGCGCCTGGACAGCCGGACACCTATACATGCATTGTGGCTAGTTTCCCTCCAGCTACTTTAGAGGTAAACTGAATACAGGAAACCGAGCCATGCGCTGGATTCAATCGAGGGAATCCCTACCCGATTTCCACACGGGAAGTAATGAAAGGGTTGCCCGCTACCGTTGCCACCGGTACGAGAATCACGGAATCATTCGCCAGATTAAATTAGAAAGGCTACGACCTTTTCTCTTTCACCACTATCTCTCTCTCTCTCTCTCACTCCACCGCTTCGTTTTCTATGTTCGTTTTTTTTCCCCTCGTCTTTTTTCATTCTTCTTTTTTTGTTCATTGTACACTGTAACGTAGACGCTTCCTCGAGCGGAAACGAGAAAGAGAGAGAGAGAGAGGGAGTGACCGCGAAATGGATTAGGCTCCACTGTTCGTTCATCTCGCTCTCTCGTTCTTTTGTGCGTTAACGTCCATTGGCGTCATACAGCCAATGACTTTCTTTAATTACCCGGGCCCCGTGGAGACCCCCAACGAGACGGGGTGCGATCGACGATAAGCTACTAATTAATTGAACCGTGAAACGGAACGAAATAACGTGAAAATAAATAAAAATGAATACCCCAAAGGAAATGGAAAGGTGTGCCAAATCTCGTTGAGTGTCTTTCGTGCGTACCGTTCGACGCACTTTGGATTTGATTTCGGTTATCGGATTTCGTTGGATCTCGTTATATATTTTACGTTAATCGAATTAAAACGGGAAAGTGAATTGGAATTTTTTTTCTTTTTCGTTGGTATAATTAAATTTGTGAGACTTGAGAATGACTATGGTAGAAATTCGTGTGTCGAGATTTTTATCATAGATTTAGATGATTTCTTTTGTGGTATTCCAAATATTCGTTTATTGACGAAATCTTCTATTTTTGGCACTCGTTAAGAGTATCACGAATAGATTTTGCGGATAATGGCGCCATTTTTTGCGGTTGATTGAAGCGGAGAGAAAGGACAGCTGGAAAATGAGAAAATCGGTATAGCTGGGTCCGGGGGTGAAGGTGGGGTGCGAAGGAGCAAAAGGAATCGAGGCAAAATGGGAAAGGGAGAGAGAAAGTGAGAGGGAGAAAGAGTGAGAGAAAATGGGAAGGGAGTGGATATGGAAGCTTGAGAAGCAGCAGCCAGCGGAGGACTAATCACTTCTACGGACTTTAATGGAGGTTTTCTGTACGCCGTCCACTTTGTCCTCGACTTATACCGCTACCAGCCATCGAGGGGTGGGTATCGGGAACGGCGGGGGCGGGCGGGCGAAGGGGGAAGCTATAGGATATACGCGTGTCGAAGAAAAGCTTGGCAAACCGTGAATAACGGGGGAACGGGGTATCATTACGTGCATTAAATTAAACGGTACGCCGTTTTCGTAAGCCGGAATTGGGACTACTCATTTCTGTACTTCCCTTTGTCTACGACGAGATCCGAAAAAAACCTCGTGATCGATCGAACTCGATGTCTCAACAGTCAGCCAATTCGAGAACTATCGCCGGAAGTCATTATCCGCGAATTTTTATTTTTTTTTCTTCTTTTTCGAAAGCGGCAATTATTATCCGACAAAACTGTAATGGTCGTTTCTTTTTCGTGTCAATGCAGTTTAATTTGATTCGATAGAAAAAAAAATTTGCAATTTGATCGATCCGTTTTGTCGACTAAATAATATTCTATGCTTTTGGAGAGTCGAGGTTCAATTTCGAAATTTGATTTTTCGAAAAATTCAAAGTAACGCAAAATTTGAACTTCTTTATGAATTCGGCCCAAATGCAATACCGACCAACTGTGGTTACAAATCTAATTGTGAAGAACCATTCAGACGAATATCCCAAAATTTCCGATCGCAAGTCGTTTTTTTTTTTTTTGGAATCTGAAAACGGAATAAAATCTGAGTCCGAGTTTGAATCGTGATGAAAATTATAGTGAATAAGGATATTCTAGAACTGCACATGTCTGAAAAATTTCACACACACACACTCATCCGGCCATTTTCTCTAAATGTCTTTTCTCAATGTTTTCGCACATTCCGAACATAGTGATACGAACATCTCGTAAAACAAATTTCCCACCATAACGAAGCTCCCTCTATGATGAACCAAAAAGGGTGGAAGTGGACATGCATCAACCATATGAACCCCTAATTCCACAAAAATGTCCACTATGGTATCAAAACATTATTTCCCCAGTCATCGATCGCGATACCTCTTACGAATGACGTCAAAAAAAAAAAAAAAAAACCCGCGCCGGAAAAAAGTTTTCAACCCCCGTCAACAACGTTTCATCAAAACATGATGGCGGACGGGTGTTATACGGGGTCAATATTATTTTTTTTTCCTTAGTACCTACATATCAGTTTGGTAAGTCGAAGTGGACGAATGACGACGGATAAATAAGTTAAGTCGTCGAGGCGCACAAACGATTCTGGAAGATGATAGTGGAAGCGACCAGCCACGAGAGGGGAACGGGGTCCCAGGGAGGAAGGGTGCCAGGACGGGGAGGGGCGGGGGGGGGGCAGTACAGTGCGCAGAATCCACGGGAAACTTATTTGCGAAATTCGATGGGGAAGTTGGCTTCGCCGGTCGGACAATCCCGGATATTGATATCCTGGGAAGTTCTCCATCACCGGACGCGCTGCTTCTGCTGTCGGGGGTGGTAGTCCGAGGAGGAGGAGAAGGAGGAACGTGAGGAAGAACGTTGGTAGGGGATGGAGACGAGATGTGCAGCTTCGAGACGCAGCGGGGAAGAGCCGGGTGAAGATATAAGCGAAAGCTCGTATTCGGTAGTGGGTTGAGAAGTATAGTGGAGTACATAAGAAGCGGAGAGCCCGGTGCCTTCCACAACGGAGTCGAACGGGGAACGGGGGTTGGACCTTCGAGGTTTTCGGGGACTCGGATGGACGTAAAACGAAGATGGGAAATTGCGTCGAGTGTGCTTTTCCATCTCTTTTACCCGCGGACGATCGTTTTGCCACTCTTGATCTCTTTCTACGGTCACATCGGCGACGTTTCGGCGTCACGGTCCGTCTCACTCGGATTTACCGGGAGCGAGGGCAAGACGGAGCGAGAGAGAGAGAGAGAGAGGGACGAGACTGTAGCCCGAGCGGGGGACTATCCTGGGATTTATTATGCATGGGGCTGATGTATCGGACATCACAGAAAGCGAGCATCGGGCATCGGGGGATGGGGAGAGGGTGGCGCAGCCGTGTGCGCCCGGCCAAGCGGGGGAGGGGGTTCGTATTCTCGAGAGTGGACCCCACAGGAAAGGATGACGTCGGAAAGCACGAGAGCAAGATGGAATAAAAGGGGCCGGATGGGGGGGGGGGGGGTCGAAGAAAGGTCCGTGGTACGTACACCGGCGAGTATTTCTCTGTTTTATCATTCGCTCTTTTGCTACCTCGCTACTTCGTGATGGCGGTTTTTCTTTTGTTTTTTTTATTATTATCTGCCCACGAGGTTTTGTCCTCTCTCTCTCTCTCTCTCGCTCTGTCATGTTATTCCATCTGTCGACCGACTTTATCTAGGACTCGTACGATTCAATGTAAATTCCG